>OY796656.1:128179054-128856397 GCA_963680705.1 Rhagium mordax | reverse complement strand
ATAACGTATTTATTTTATTTAGCGTATCTGCTAATGTTTCACCTTGTACAGAACCCAACTTCAATTAAAACTTTCGCTTCAAAAACATCGACAGCAAATTAAAGGTACGTGCTGTGCTGGTAATACCTTCATTTTAAAACACACTTTAATGCCTGAGAGTATCAAAGATGAAAAGTTTCCAGGCATATTTATCTCGCGATAAGGTTTTCGAAACAGTTTTTCAATTTGTAGGAGCTCGGATGATGCCCTAAATAATTCTTGCCTGAATTGAGTTATGTAGAGTGGAATTTAAACATTTTCACATCGAAAGGAAAATTCCTAATCAATTGACGACCCATTAGATGAAATTTATTCGGCGAGCAGGATTATTAGAGTGGTGTTTTATTTGAAGTTTAGTTTATTCAAAACGTACTTGGCAATTCAGGATTGTAGTCGTAGCAACAAATCCGGATTAGTACGGGTAAATATCTGCCTATTTATCCGCTTTAATGTTTAAACCAGATTTTAATGATCCATTAAGAATTTTTATATTCAATATAAAAAAAATGCCTGGATTTTTGAAAAGCTCTGTATGGAAGCAAAAACTGATGATAAAAACTTTAAGTACCCAATAGTCTGGCACCTTACACTTGAGTAATTTACGATCCCATAAAAATCACTGTGAGTAGGAATTCAAAGTCATATTTTATGACGACGGTCTCTTTTATAAAGGAGCTTCTTTGAGAAATAAAAAGTGTTCATGTGTCATCGCAAGCACATATACTTTCCCTGGGACTTTAGTTCTCATTTACAAGTAGACTGCACACAAATGCGAAAGCTAGGTGAAGGGCAAAGGACTGCTTTCCATTTAAAAGGAAAATGGTAATTTTATATGATGGCGTGCATTCGCTTTACGTTTACGTTTCAGACATATAAAATATAATCCGTAATCGGATTATTATAATATCGAATGACCTTTTATGCCAAATACTGAAGTTTAACGTTACACACGAAATTCTTACAATTAGTAGAAGGAAATTGAATGAAATATATTTATTTATTAGTTACATTAAAACCCCAAATCTACCTCTAGGCCTGCAGAAATAGAAAAAACGGTGTAACTAATTCGTTTCAGATAGCCGTAGGTAAAAACAGGTGTATTTAGTTATAAGGAATATACCTCTGCGATTCCTCCCAAATCAAATAAACAGAACATTGTTTATAAGTCACTTTTATGTGAAAAAATCATGAAATTTGGAGTTTTTTAAAAATTGCAGTAAGACTGCAGTAGATTAATTTTTTTGAATGTTTCTGTTTACTAGGTAATTCCAAACCGGTTAATTTAAGCCCCGGTTGATTTCATTTCATTGATTATTTATATATAATTGCCGAAAACCATCGAAATTTTCGAAAATTTCAAGCATTTTTTACTCTGAAACGAAAAATGCTAGACTCTTGAAACTTTGGTGGAATATGCGTCTCATTACCCTCAACTTACAAAAAAAAATTCGTTTCAAAATGTTTATTACTTTTCGAGAAATTTTATTTGTTTATTAAAAACGTCCCAAATGTTTAATGAAAAATTGACCTATTAACGTTATCAAAAATAATTCAACCACAGCTCGTTTTTTTCGTCAACACGTCAATTTTACGAATCTGTTATGGGCGTATCGATTTTCAATAATTTTGACCGTCAAAATGGCGTTATCAACATTGCTACTTTTCGGAGCAGCGTTTTTTGCAAATAACTTTACAACAAATGAACGTATCTGCACAAATCTTTCATATTTGAGTTGCTGGTATTTTTCTACAAATTTATTTAAAAAAATTGTTGCTCTGGGACATGTAGGAGCCGAGATAATTTTTTAAATTTTTTAATGCGCCAAACGTTTATTTATTAATATTTATGGCCAAAATTGAAACTGGTTGTTAATAAGATCTTGAATTTTGTTAATTCATCAAGTCCTATTGAAAACGGGCCCTTTTTGAGGTCAAAATATAATTTTTAATAATTAGTGATTTTAGAGCGTCTTCAATTTGTTTGGCTCAAGGGACAGGGGAATTTTTTATCAAACGATTTTCAAATTGGGGCAGCGAGAAAAATTCGTCATATCTCCGTTACTTTCCGGCCAATTTCGACGTTTTTTTTTTAATTTGGGGGTAGCTCACGAAAATAATAACAATAGGCACATTTGCAATATCCAAATAATAAACATATAATTGTTATAAACAATTTTTTTTTTCTTTTTTAGACTTATGCAACTTATAATGTGCTAATGTATTAAATATAAATTTATAAAGATTATATAATGGTAACAATGTATGCACAAACTATTTCTGCATCAAACAATATACGATGTTACAGCATTGTTACCGTTATATAATCTTTATAAATTCATATTGATACATTAGCACATTATAAGTTGCATAAGCCCAAAAAAGAAAAAATATAAAAAAAAAAATTGTTTATAACAATTATATGTTTAATATTTGGATATTGCAAATGTGCCCATTGTTATTATTTTCGTGAGCTACCCCAAATTAAAAAAAAAAACGTCGAAATTGGCCGGAAAATAACGGAGATATGACGAATTTTTCTCGCTACCCCAATTTGAAAATCGTTTGATAAAAAATTCACCTGTCCTTGAGCCAAACAAATTGAAGACGCTCTAAAATCACTAATTATTAAAAATTATATTTTGACCTCAAAAAGGGCCCGTTTTCAATAGGACTTGATGAATTTACAAAATTCAAGATCTTATTAACAACCAGTTTCAATTTTGGCCATAAATATTAATAAATAAACGTTTGGCGCATTAAACAATTTAAAAAATTCACAGTCCTTCGCAAAGATGCAACCGGAGGAGACATTGGAAATGACGAAGTAGAACGCAAATCTTGTGATATTTCGGATGTGATAAAAATGAAAATTTGTTGCAAACTAGTAAATAGTTATTTCATTAACACAAAACATTTTAAAAAATTAAAATCTTATTATCAATAGTTTTATTTAGAAATTAAAATATAAAGAGATATTTTTTTTATTAACAAAAACATTCTCATAATGAAAACTAAAATGATATTATACAAATTTTTTTCACTAACAAATATTTTTAATGTTAAAACTAAAATAATTTAAAATAATTTCGTGAAGATGAAAAGTGATTCCTAACAATTACAAATACCGATATTGATTAATCGCAAACTATTAAACGCAGCTAATAGTACAGGAAAAGTGTCCAAACTGAACAAGAACATAGTGAATTCGTTGAAACTTGACATATGCGTTTAAAAATACATATCTATGTTTTAAGAAACTTAAGAGTCCCAAACCGTAAGGGTTGTGTCGGAGCTGCCTACTTGAAAAATCGTGGGATGGACTAGGTTTTCACATGCATAATAAAAATTGGCAATTGAACCATGAGAAATTTTCAAAAAATAAGAATATTTTTATTTATAGAGAAATATTAATTTTTGACTTTTTTATTAAATTTTTTTACCAATTTTACGTTTGTTTCCTTCATTTTTTGCTTGTTTATCTGTGAGTATATTCTGCAAAATGAAAAAGTACATAATCATTGTACAAGTGAGGATTATCGAGCTGTTTAAAATTTTATATATATTGAATGAAACACACTTTGTATCTAAAGAAGATCGGAATCGATAGCATATAAATAAATAATTTTATCTATGTATGAATTTAGACATCGTACTCCCTGACAATTTCCGTAAATTTGTAAGCATCTTCAACCTGCTTTTCTGTTGCGGTTGCAGGAGATAAGCTGCAATATTGATTCTGCTGTTGGCACAAAAAGTGTTGTCACAGGTTGTAAGGAGCCGTTAATTTTCTTCTATCCCCACTGTTGTGGATTTCTTTCATTGCCAAGCCATTTCTGAATTTTGTAGAATACTCGTAATGAATATTAAGCGACTGCCTCTGAAGTTGGTGGTAATATTTCCAACTTTGATTTTTGTTCGTACAGCGATTTTTTGAATTGATTAAATCTGTATGAGTTAAGTGAGCCATTTTTGTGATTTTCCTTGGATCGTATACAAGTAGGAAAAGAGTTTCACCAGCCTGTTTTACTTGTAATGCGGCTAGGACAGAAAAGTAGAAAAACAAATTTTAAACGAAATTAATTCGTTCTATTTGAACAAATTAATACAACTAAACAATTTTGTTTTAATAAAGAAAGGTCTTTCTAGGAAGTACGCCAACATTTTTGTCGGCACGTAGTACCCAACGTAGTACCTACCTACTCCATTTTAAAAACGCTTCAAAGTTTGCATATACCTTGCTTTGGATTTCTTGGGGTAAAACAAGGCACAAGCAATATTCCCATTTATATCGCCACAAAACATTATTTGTTTATTTTAGTTTGAAACCACCAGAAATTAAAATGTGTAATATTTGGTTGCCATGGAAACAATTTTCACAGGCAGCCTCCTAAACTATAAAATTTATTAAAAACGTCAATTAATTTCATTTCATAGTCTTAAATTAGTAAATCCCATAATTTTTTTCGGTATAGTAGAAAAAATATAATACATTTCACGATGCGAAAGCCCTTTTAGGTATTCGGTGTAAATAACTATTTTTATACGTTCTTTACATTTCTGTATTTCTGACGAAGAAAGAATTTTCCATATAATTTTTCCTGTTCCTGGCCTTATGAAAAATATATCTTTTTCTTCTGGAGTTAAAGCGATTAATAGAACAAGGAGATCAACGTCCTCATCAACTAAGTACAAATGTTCGTCTATTATTTAATATTTCAATTGCTATTTTAACAATAGGTGAATCTACATCATCTACAGCTTGTTTTACAAAGAATCCATTATTTTAAAGAATTTTTGGCAACATTGAAATTAATCGGATTTCGTTTATTGATATCATTTGACAAAAACTTTTCTTGAGGGAGGGCTACGATTACTGAATTTCGCCTAAATTTGGTTTTCACGTGTTAACATACGTAGTACAAATGTGGATGCAATAAAAATCCACCTTCAAATTACATAAATAATAAGTATAGAGTTACAAAGATTTCGCAATTTTCTTTCTTATTTGATTAATTTCTGTACATTTTGCATGTACTGTAACCGTGGATCAGGCATTGAGAGAGGAGTTGAACATATATTTTATTTTGCTTCAAATCACCGCTATCTTTGTAAATTGCGAAAAACGACAAAATTTTAAGTTACATATGGTTTTCGGCTATACATATTTCGACGGGACAAAAGGAAATAAGCTGTTCGACGTGCTTCTCGATGTTAAGTTGTCTTGGAGATTGTTGAGCGTGACTTTTCTAACGCAGCGATAAATTTTTTTGTTTACTTTTGCTTAATCTACCTCATGTTAAAGTAATGGCACTCAAACCTAGTCTAACACTCGGTAATACCATTGAATAAAAAAATAATAAAGAGGCGCAACTGTCAAGGTTTCGAGATATTAGCATTGTATTTTTCTGGCAATACCTTCATGATTGTCATCAATTTTTAGTGCTACGGAAAGATATTTGTAATGTGGCTGTATAGCCCTTAAAATTGAAGACAATCATGAAGCTAATGGTAAAAAAATACAACACTAAAATCTCGAAACCTTGACAGTAGCGCCTCTTATTATTTTTTACTCAATGGTAATACGTACAAATCAGATATCGGCAACCTGCCAGAGCAACCCCGATCCTAAATCCTGTTGTTTCTTTTATATTTTAATAAAGACCAATTCTTCTATTAGTTGTTTATTTTTATATTTTAATTCTTCCTTTTTACAGATAACATTACATTACTACTCTATTTATATTTTACGATACTCTTTTTTTTTTTCATTAACAACAACTAAATCACCGATACCACACTACGAAACACAATACTACCAACTTAACAAAAAACAAAGAACAATGTCAATAAAGACTAAACAAATGTTATTAATCACTGGATTATATATTATATAACAACAAATCCACCCCTATGATTTGTCAAATTGCAAGTCATTGACAAAATTGAAAAAAATGCAAAAACAGGAAAACTTCAAATACTATTTCCAAACGAATTTCCGAGAGACTGTTTTGGTAAGAAATCCAAGGTAAAGGGTCGAACTTAGAACTACATCGTGAATTGCACGGTCACGCTCTGATTTTAGCCTCAATAGGAGTGAACGAAAAAGTGTACCGTTCTGACACCGCTGAAATCTCACGCGTTACGTCATTTTGCCATGAAACTGATTTTCGACCCCCTACTAGGACTAAAAACATTTGTTTAATCCTGCTCTTGAAACATGCAGTTTCTTACTTGGATACAATACTCGATACAATTAAATGTCATAGTGAAGGAAAGGCACTATCGAGAAACAGAAAATTGTTTCGGGGTCCCGAAGTCGTCCCGAGTCCGAAACTGTAATCGGTTCCGTCCTAGGACAGATATTAACGGCGGCGGTCCCAGTCGCTAACCTTATAAATTCCAACAGATGGAACTACATGTAGCTCTTGCCAATATAACCGTATTGACGTATTGTAATTTATCTACTATGAGATAGGTGGAGTGATGTGTTGTAATTTATCTACCCTTTGATAGATGGGGACATTATACTCACATCTTTTACATTATTATTACGCGCAATCATTCGTTTTTATAACTACATTCATACATATCTAATTTAATTACTAGTGACTTTTGTTCTGATAATATTTTTAGATTTGACAGCTTGTTTTATCTAGTTATAAATATTTATATTATTTTGCGATTTGGATATTTGTATATACATATTTATAATATTTATTTGTGCCTTGGACAATTGTGTTTTTTTATGGGTAGTGTTGTAAATAATCTAACTGTTTGAGCATTATCATTTTTTTTGTTACTACGACCATATGAATAACATAACCTTAAATTTATAGTTTTTGCAACTTTATTTTCAATTTTAATTTTAATTTTTGTAGTTCTAGCTTGGATCCATCATACAATGTAAAAGCTCATTCAAATAATAGATATATAAAGTTTCAATATTGTAGATTATTAAAAATAGACTGCTAATTATAGGTTGGATTTCAAACCAACAAAAAGCATCTTATTTTATTAGATCAAGGTAATTAAAACTTTAATAATTATACACTGAATAAGATTTTAGTTGATAGTACAGGAACCCAGCAGAAATTTTATGATAAAAGCGACATAATATTCGAAAAACTTAGAAAATGCATAATTTTGAGGTTAGTTGTGACACCCCGAAACAGCTGTTTGTATACTTTTCTTGGCGTACCTGTGATACGGAAATTTTCCTGAGAAACAAAAAATCATTTTCCTTCGGATATATGTTTAAGATAGGAGTAATAAAACATAAAACAGAAAGACATTATTTAATAATATATTTATTATATTTAATAGAATGATTGCATTATTAAAAATAATAAGAAATGTTTTACAATCATCAAACTAGTGGTAGGTAGGTTCCTAACATTTTAATCTGATCAACTTGCTGTAGAAACCAGTTTCAATTTGGGTACTTCCTTTTCTAATACAGCTGAAATACACACATTTTACTTTTTCCCACTTTTGCCAAACTAGCTAATTTCCAGTTTTCAGTAATATACTATAGATTATAGATGTTAATTAAGATTTTTCCCTTTGTTGGTGCAGCCATGTTTAGGTGGTATGAACTTCGGCACTTAAAAGTTTCACGTTCGTTTATTACCATATCGTTGTCTACAACTCGTAAATGTCAATTCCTTTTCAATTTTACTCATCTTTTTAAATAATACTAATAATAAATAACACATTTCCAATGTTCATAGTCGTTAACACATTTTCTTCTGTCAGCTGTCACTACTTAAGTTGTCATTCACGTGCGCTTAAATGCGCAGCCTCAAAATTCGGCAACATGAAAATATTCCAAGCGTTAACCCTTTACGAGATTCTATTGGTGGTGCCTCATAAATGTACTTCAGGCACCAATAGGAATGTATAAGGTACGGAAAGCAAAATGCAAACGAAAATGGTTGGGAATGCCCCTTTATAACAAACTACTGCGGCGGTTTATATTCATCCTGAAATTGATTTCAATATTTTTATACGACCTTTCAAATAAATTAAAAGATTGACAGAATATTCAATTTATAATTTTGATTTTGCTGCCATCTACGAGACAGTAGCCAAAGTTCTATATGTCATTCTTTAGTATAATTTCGAACCAAAAAACTTATTTTCTGCATTATATAACGTATTTATTTTCAGTGATATTGGTTTAGTAGTTCGACATTTTTTCAATAATTACTTAATAAAAAATCAAAATTTAAACATGTATGTGTTTAATATAGCGTAGCGGATTGGACCAGTACTATTTTATTGAGATCACGACTTTTTTAATTATTTCAAAATTAGGTTAAAAGTTTACGAAGTTTAACAGCTTGGTAAGAAAAGAATCGTCATTTTCTCGAGTTTTTTAATAGTCCAGTACTATTCTACCGAGTTTTTTTTAAAAGCCAGTCAAAAAATATTTTGAATCGGTTCAGGGATGCGGCAGAAATTGTCGAACTACGAAGTGCTTATTTTAGGCAAATCTAACCTATTTTTCCGCCCACCTTAAGAAATCATAAAATTTCGCTGGATCGACTATAAGGTGTAATCTATCGGACGCACTATGGATTTTTTGGCGAATTTTGCGAAAACACGAAAATTTTAAACCTTATTTCCAAACGAAAACAGGCCGCCGGGCCGCCGTTCTGGCAATAAATCCAAGCTCGAAAGTCCAACTTGAAAGTACATCGTGAATTGTGCGGTCCAGCTGCGATTTTGTGGTCAGCAGATCCTAACTAAAAAGTGACATTTGTGACGTTAACGAAAAATTTTAAAGTTTTGACAAGCCCTGCACGTGCATGAAATTTGGAAGGCTCTGCGCACGCATTCGGCCTTTTTAATTTCGCAAAATTTACAAAACTCTTCGACATGGGGTATTGAAACGCTAATAACTTTTTAAATATTCAAAGAATCGCAACGAGATATAGCCGTTGGGATTTTCTCGACAAGAAGGCGCTCATAAAAAAATAATAACATGACTGCCGGTACCACGCGATTTAGGCAACCAATCAAAAATTGGTCACTATGTTGTCGCCACTGTTTCTATAAAGGCATGCTTCATAATATGCAACATGAAACTGATTTTCAACCCCCTATACGAAAACAAAAACATTTCCAATGTTAAAATTATCTCGGCTCCTACATGTCCCAGAGACAATTTTTTTTTACGAATTTGTAGAAAAATACCAGCAACTCAAATATGAAAGATTTGTGCAGATACGTTCATTTGTTGTAAAGTTATTTGCAAAAAACGCTGCTCCGAAAAGTAGCAATGTTGTTAACGCCATTTTGACGGTCAAAGTTATTGAAAATCGATACGCCCATAACTGATTCGTAAAATTGACGTGTTGACGAAAAAAACGAGCTGTGGTTGAATTATTTTTAATAACGTTAATAGGTCAATTTTTCATTAAACATTTGGGACGTTTTTAATAAACAAATAGAATTTCTCGAAAAGTAATAAACATTTTGAAAAGAATTTTTTTTGTAAGTTGAGGGTAATGAGACACATATTCCACCAAAGTTTCAAGAGTCTAGCATTTTTCCTTTCAGAGTAAAAAATGCTTGAAATTTTCGAAAATTTCGATGGTTTTCGGCAATTATTTAAATAAATAATCAATGAAATGAAATCAACCGGGGCTTAAATTAACCGATTTGGAATTACCTAGTAAACAGAAACATGCAAAAAAATTAATCTACTGCAGTGTTACTGCAATTTTTAAAAAACTCCAATCTTCATGATTTTTTCACATAAAAGTGACTTATAAACAATGTTCTGTTTATTTGATTTGGGAGGAATCGCAGAGGTATATTCCTTATAACTAAATACACCTGTTTTTACTTACGGGTATCTGAAACGAATTAGTTACAGATTCCCGTTCACATCGTCTGATTCTACAGGCCTACTCCACTAGTTACAGAGATAACCTACGAAAACATCGAAAACAGAACACCCTGTACTTAAAAATTGTAAATAAGAGAATTAGGTACCCTGTCTCTTAGATTTAATACTTGTCCCGATAAAAATTTTTATTGTGTAAAATTAAATAGAAAAATTATAAAAGATTGCGATTTTCTTCTTCTTTATTTTTTTAATTATACGTTAAAGATAAAATAATCATTTAGGAGCGTCTTTCCGAATTTAATATCACTTAATAAATGTGTATAAAATGAAAGTGGAAAGCGGCAAAACACAAGGGACGAGGGAGGACGTAATAAAAAGAGCAATTAGTAAAGGAAAGCAAGGATTTGACCGATAAAAAAGGGGGGAATTTAAATTAGAAAATCATCTGATGAATAAAACGCATTACCGATTTAGCGTTTGTAATCAGTTTTGAAAGGATACAATTCAGCCACCTCTTTTATGTTTTCTGCCAAAGGGTTGTAAGGTTTTACAACGTTAATGTGTGGTTTCTAAAATATACTACGTGACATAGAAAATGTCAAAAAGATTTAAATGAAATTAAAATAATGCTACGAAACACGTGGGAAGGATTAAAACATAATTGACAAAATACAAGTTGCCACCCCTCAATTTACCATTCTCAAGAATTAATATTTGCCAATTCAGCACTTCCTATAAATTATTCCCCAATAATTTGCATTTAAGAGAGTTTTTTGGGATTTCTTTTACCACGCATTTTACATTTACATGCCCTGTTGTGTAAATTTAACGAAGTATGGAAACGTTAGTGGAAAAATTTTAGCCATAAAAATCGCAAAAATAAACGAAATTCTAAAAATAATCCATATGCATAAATTAAATAGTAGCCTTCAAAAATAAAATTTATGTCCTAGATCTAACGTTTAAAAAATGTATATTGTATACACAATATGATAAGATATAAATTAAAAATATTGTTAACTAAATAATAACATTTTTGATCTTTTAACGACGAGTTTCCTACGTCGGCAGATAACACAGCAGTAAATTCAGCCGAGATCTTTTGAATGTTGTTGACATTATCAATGCACCAAAGGAGAGTGGATTAATCCGGATATTTTCGTAAGCCAAAGCAATAATAAATGAAGACTTTAATTAATCATGGCTGTACTTGACATGCTGTATCAAATGCCGGCAACAAAAAATACGTAGTTACCGAAAAGACCAGATTAATCGTTTCTAGCCCTTGCGTTTTGGAAACGATTTTAAATGAAGCAAAAAGTGAACATAGAAAGATTTACTTTTAACCGAGGTAATATAATTTGAACATGGTGAGCAATTTAATAAAGGAAAACAAAATAAATACAATAAAAATATTTCGAATGTACAGGGTGATTCACTTAACTTCCCTCCTCTTGTTTCTGTTATATCTGTAGTTACAAAAAAATTTTTCTAACAAAAGTTGTAGGGCTTTTTTAAATGACAGCAAAAAAACAATTGAAAAGTAAATGCCGTAGTTAGGATTATATTTTTTTAAATGGAACACCCTGTATTTTAGTGCTTTCTTAGAAATAGAATTTCAGTCTGATTTCATCAATATAGAATATAATACTTACTTTTAATAGTTTTCGAAATATTTGCTTTTAAATAATTATATAAATAATTTTTTTTTAAATTGGAGCATACTCGATTGAATATGTGACAGTGCATAATTTATGGACAAAAATTCTACATCGAAAAATGCATTAAAATACAGGGTGTTCCATTTAAAAATATACAATTTATATACCGGGTGTAAACGAATAGTGGGCCACCCCTGTAAATTCCTCATTTTTAAAGATATCGGGATAAAACTATTTACGGTGAAATTAGGTAAGATTACCGACTTTTTGTGACCTATCTGCCATATTTGTTACTTCCGGTTTCACCGGAAATGATCCCAATAGTATTTTCTAAATGGACCACCCTGTATGTTTTTACGTTTTCTAAATAAAGATCACATTTTGGATACATTTATACTATTTTGGACAATTTATACAGGGTTGCACGAAAAATAATTCGAATTTTAGTTGTCAATCTAGATGACTGCGAATATGCTAAAATTATTTTTGTTCCAATGTAATTCATATAAAAAAATACGAAAACCTCAATATGTCCAATAATACATCATACTGGGTGCTCTAAACTCATTAAAATCACATTTTTTGAAATAAACATTTACGTATTTTTTGCCTTGGAATCCGATTCCGCAATAAAAAATAGGGGTGTCCATTTGAAATTTTAAAGTTGCCCCCCGCCCCACCCACTGGGTGGTGGGTGGGGAGGTCATTTTTGGTATCAGTAGATAGTTTTTTGAAAAATTTTTGACACGTATTTTTTTATTTTTCGATTTGATGCAAAGTGTTCGAGATTCTTCACCGTTCCCATACTTTTCTAACACCGTGTATAGGAAATTAATCCCAGTATGCTCCGGTTAATGAGTGTGTACTCCTTGGATTTAAATATGTAGTCCCCTCCAGCTTAAGCTATTTTCGGAAATAAACAAGATTGTATTACCTGTTGTGTTTACCTAATTTAAATTAAATTGGCGGATTCCTCTTTAGTATGAATTTTATTCAACAAAAATCGAGGTTAAAAAAAAATTTACAACGACCGTGTGTACTTAGAGGCGAACGACTTACTGATGGGTTTGCTGTAAACCCCTCCTTTTCCTTTTTAGGGCGTTCCAGGGATCTTCTAGTAGAAGAAAGTTACCTTACTCAATATTCTGTTAATTTTAGCCTTTCGCTGATTTTGAATTCAAAGGAAAGTTTTATTTTGACAATTTTTTATATTCATTTGCCTGCCTGCCTGAAAAGATAGTTGAAACGTCAAATATTCAAGAATTTTCAAACAACGCACTTAATAAAGTCGACAAGTGTAGCAGATTTGAAAATGAATGCTGGTAAAAAATGAATTATTAAACTTTCCTAGCCGCTTACTTGTTTGACGTTTGACTTTGAATAAATGATAATCCGTGGTCGCCCAACTTTTTGCCAACTTATTTACACAGGATCCGTTTACTCTCTTGAATAAACCACATTAAATATGTATGTGCCTGATGCGAAACTGGAAATCATAATAAATTATTAAAAGACGTCTCGGACGACTGATTTAAACTCAAACCTGGACGTTTAGAATTAATAAAAGTCAGTAAAACGTCGAGAATGTGTTCCGCAACATATTAAAAAGCCCAAGTCATTCCGCGTGGGTAACTGCAAAACCTACGAGATTCCTGAATTTCCCCTGAAGGCTGTTAAAACGCGCTTTTTCATTTAGTCCCGCAAACTACAAAAAAATACAGTAATAAAGTGCTTAACCCTTCATTTTTAGATTTCTCTACTGCGAGCAAACTCTCATAACAATGTTTCACTACTGAAGAACATCCATAAAATATCAGATATATAGATTTATGTAACAGACACTTTTCTACTGGCAACACAGCAAATTATATAAATATTTTATCCTCTTTTATTATAAATCCATGATTTTATTACACACTCGCTTTGATCGAGCTAGATTCTCAAGTTATCAGATTTATTATTGGACAAAATAGGTGCCAGTGCTTTTATATACGAAGTGAGCAACCCTCTACGGGAAGTCCTTATCTTGTAACCATAACGCCCACACAAATGTTTCCAAGTATTATATTTTCAAGTTGGTTAAATCCACGACAAAGAATCCTTGTGTCCTAAAATAAGTAAAGGACGCCGCACAAGGTGAATACGTTGTTTGTAGTGTAAGGGCTACTTTGTAGGATTCATTAGCCACAAAAGCCATTACTATCCCCTGACAAAACTTTACCTAGCCCACGTTTAGCAATCGCTGTCATAATTATGTCCAAACAGAGGGTAGGAGATCAAAGTTATTCGGTGTTTAACTTGTTTTGTGTGAAAATGAGAAGTTATCTAAATTACGTCGATGAAGGAATTTGGAAATATGTTAGTTTGATTTTTCAAGTGTCTATTATTTGTCAGCCTGTTGAATCATTTATTTTAAGGCTACGGAAAGGACAATGTTCAAAGTTTTTACGTAAAACACCTTCGACACATCCATTCGATAATGTTCGAAGATAGTTTACCTAATATAATCTATATCTAATTATAGTAATAATCGATTATTTTTTTCGTTTTTTTGTTTTTGTTATTGTAATTAATAGCAACAAAAACAACACAAGACGAAAAGAAAAATAAATAAAAGAAATATCGATTATTGTTATAAGTAGTCAGGATAAATATATTTGTTATTTTTTTATTCGTTTTTCTTTTGTTGTTTTTGTTGCTATTTTAATTAGAAACAACAACAAAAACAATAAAAAACGGACAGAAAAATAAGTAAATAATATCGATTTTAATCAATATATTGTTTATTTACTTTCCTTTTTGTGTTTTTTTTTGTTGTCTTTGTTATTTTAATTAAAAACAACAACGAGACAATAAAACGAAGAGAAAAATAAATAAGAAAATTTCGATTATTAATGTATTATGTAATTAAAATAAATAATAGATTTTCTTTTATTTGTTGTTCTGTTTATTCTTTTTTTGTTTTCAATTTAATTATAAACAACGAAAGTACCAAAAAATCAAAAGAAAATAAATAAGAAATATATCGTTTATTATTATAATTAGAATAAATATTTGATATTTTGTTATCTGTTTTTTTAAATTTTTTGGTTTTTGTTGTTATTTAATTGAAAACAAGAACAACGTAACAACAAATGAAAAGAAAAATAAATAAGAAATATATCGATTATTATTATAATTAGAATAAATATTAGATATTTTTTATGTTTTTCATTTCGTATTTTTTTTGCTTTTGTTGTTATTTTAATTAAAAACAACAACAGAAACAACAGAGAAAAGGAAAAGAAAGATAAAAAATATATCGATTATAATCGGTAGGTACATTTTTTACTTTTTTTCCGTTTTTTTGTTATTTTTGTCGTTATTTTAATTAACTACAACAAAAACAACTAAAAAACGGAAAGAAAAATAAATAAAAAATATATTAATTATAATCAATATATTTTTTCGTTTATTTTCTTTTTTATTGTTATTGTTATTTCAATTAAAAACAACAACAAAAACAATAAAGAATAGAATAAATATTAGATATTTTTTTTATTTGTTTTTCTTTTCGTTCTATTTGTTGCTATTTTAATTGTAAACAACACAAATAATAAAAAACGAAAAGAAAAATAAATAAAAAATATATCTATTATTATTATAATTAGAATAAATATTGGGTATATTTTTAAATGCTTTTCTTTCGTTCTCTTGTGGTTTTTGTTGTTATTTAATTGAAAACAACAACAAAAACAACAAAAAGAAGTAAAGAAAATATATAAAAAATAATATCTACATATTATTATAATCACTATATTTTTTATTTTTTTCCCTTTCATTGTTATTTTGGTTGTTATTTTATTTAAAACCAACAAAAACAAAAACAAAAGAAAAAATATAAAAAAATATATTAATGTCGATTATAACCAATATGTTTTTGATTTATTTTCTTTTTGGTTTATTTGTTGTTTTTGTAATTTTAATTAAAAACAGCAATAGACTTTTTATTATTACTATTATATTTTTTTAGTTGTTTTTCTTTTGTTTTTTTTTGTTGTTTTTGTTGTCACTTTAATTAAAAACAACAGAAATAAAAGAACGATAAAAAAATTAATAAAAAATATATTAATTATTATTATAATAATTGGAATAAATAATAGATATTTTTTTATTTGTTCTTCTTTTCGTCCTTTTGTTGCTTTTGTTGTTATTTTAATTAAAAACAACAACAGAGAAAAGGAAAAGAAAGATAAAAAAATATATCGATTATAATCAATACATCTTTTACTTTTTTTTAGTTTTTTGTTATTTTTGTCGTTATTTTAATTAAAAACAACAAAAACAACTAACAATCGGAAAGAAAAATAAATAAAAATATAGGTATATTGATTATAATCAATATATTTTTTTGTTTATTTTCTTTTTTATTGTTATTGTTATTTTAATTAAAAACAACAACAAAAACAATACCTAAGTATTAGATATTTTTTTATTTGTTTTTCTATTCATTCTTTCATTTGTTGTTATTTTAATTATAAACAACAAAAGTAACAAAAAACGAAAAGAAAAATAAATAAAAAAGTTATTATATTATGTAAATTGAATAAATATTAGATATCTTTTTATTTGTTTTTTCTTTTCATTCTTTTATTTGTTGGTGGATATTTTTTTAATTGTTGTTATTTAATTGAAAACAACAACAAAAAGAAGTAAAGAAAATGTATAAAAAATAAGTATATCTATTATAATCACTATATATTTTATTTTTTTCGTTTCATTGCTATTTTTGTTGTTATTTTAATTCAAAACAACAAAACAGCAAAAACAAAAAACGAAAAGAAAAATATAAAAAAATATAATAATAATAATAATAATATCGATTATAACCAATAAATGTTTTGTTTATTTTTTTTTTTGTTTTTGTTGTTTTAATTAAAAACAGCAACAAAAACAATAAAAAAGAGAAGAAAAATATAAAGACATGTCGATTATTATTATATGCAGGTACCTAATTAGAATAATTATTAAATATTCACACTTTTGTAAATGTATTGTATATTTGCAATGCGTTTAAAATAAAGATTTATTAATATTATTATTGTTATTATTATTATATATTTTTTAGTTGTTTTTCATTTTGTTTTTTGTTGTTTTTGTTGTCACTTTAATTAAAAATAACTAAAATAAAAGAACGGTAAGAAAAATTTATAAAAAATATATTAATTATTATTATAATAATTAGAATAAATATTAGATATTTTTTATTTGTTTTTCTTTTTGTCCTTTTGTTGCTTTTATTGTTATTTTAATTAAAAACAACAACAAGAACAACAGAAAAAACGAAATGAAAGATAAATAAAAAATATATCGATTATTATCAATATTTTTTTTAATTTTTACTAAAAAAAAGTAATGAAAAATAAATAAAAATATACCTATTATATTTGATATATTTTTTATTTTCTTTTCTTTTCGTTTTTCTGTTTTTTGTTCTTTTAATTAATAACAACAAAAACAACAAAAAAAACGAAAAGGAAAATAAATAAAAACATATTGATTATTATTATAGTTAAAATGAAACTCTGGAAACTTTCCTCGAACAATAAATGGATATATCGAGAATGTTTTGCACAAAAATCTGTTAAAATGTTCGAAAACCTACCATTTTGATTTACCTAACATGAATATAAAAAAATCCAATTAGTTTAGAGATGAAACATCAATATAAGTGTGTCAAATTGGAAATGTTTGTTATTATTATGCTCGTATAAAACCTAAATAAGTCATTTATAAATCAATTAACTTTTCTCGGAGGTGCAAAAATTAGATAATTTTTAACATTGTTCTTTCAATATCCAAAAAAAGAGCTAAATAGATCACGCTGGTCACTTACGGAGTGATATATTTCCACCATCGAATAAATTGGCGGCATTATGAGCACATTTGTCCGACTTGATGGGAGTGCGAAGGGAACGTGAGCTCTTACGTTCGAGTTCAAAAATAATTTGGGAGAGAAATTGCGAAACGACCTACAACACTAGCACTGATTAACTCATAAATAATAATTATATTAAACGTCATTGTTCTGTTATTGTAATGTATCGGCGTTGAACATTATTAATACGCGCAAATGTTCGTCGCTCTGCCAGAAGAATGAAACCCGCACATTTGTATACTATACGTGTATATTATTACTTACAAAATCAGATATAAAAAAATATTAATAAAAATTAATTCTCCCACAAGTTTTGATTTATTCACTAGAGCCGGTTAGACCACCCAAGCGAGAAATGTCTAATCGGCCGGTGAATATTTTTTAGAACAAAATACAAACGGCGAAATGAATTACTAGTAGCTCGAGTTTGATTTATTAGTATTTCACTGCGGTACTTACAACTGATATGAATTCCAAATATCTATACTTAACTGAAGGCGGCACGGACGGCTAGTAGCGGATCACGGTGTATTCTTACCAATATACTTTTCGGAAATAAAATTATAATCGAGGCGGCGGCTATTTCGTAGTGATTTACGGTGTTGCGGCCAGGTAAACAGTTTGACTGCTGGATCAGACCGAACCTTTTTGGATGCTCCTCGCAAGTTTTATTCTTTGCTTTGATGACGTATCTCGGATGCACCTAAAGCTGCGAATTGAATTGAAACGTATGGCTCGTACTACAGATGTTACTTAGCAAGTTCGAGCGTATTATGCAATTTGCAACAGTTACTCGGATACAAGGTAGGTTAAATGACACCAAATCAAGGCTGTGTAAAAATATTGTATCTCTTATCGTTTCCAAGATAACCATAGTGAACACGATAAGTGGGACACCCTGTATATTATACACCGCACTATACATTGTCAAACGCTTCTTTTCGAGTCCTGTTCATAAATCTTAATAAAAGAAACATCGTGTAAAAGTTTCGACGCAAGTCCTCACGCCTGGTCTCTTCGCGACATTCTTTAAAAAGTTCTTAAGTAACTAGTTTGAAAGTAGGAAATGGGGCATGTAACGTAAAAGGTGAAGTAATTTGTAAGTGCTTCTAACAACGTTTCAAGTCCTTTCAAGGACCAACTCGCAATTGTGTAAACACGATAATATTTCAACAAGGCACAAATTTACTATTTCCAAAACTTTATACATTCTATCAAAAATTTAAAATACACATACCAGGTTTGTGGTTCTATTCGAGACATTCATTTAAACTACACGCAAACGTATAATTTTAGAAGTATTTATAATCCAGGAGTATAGGATATTTAACTCGATGAAAATCACTTTAGTTATAAAGATAAATTATAACATAATTTTATTATTAAATAGTTTAAAATTAATAAGGACTCTTCTGGTAAACTTTTGAGTACCGCTTTGTCGCTCTACTGACCCACTTATGGGGTGAACAACATGCCTTTTGTATCCAAGTCACAAAAAACGTCTAGTAAAGTTAAGCCGCCGTTCGACGGTCTTTCATAACATTACACGGGGAAAAAATCATAAATGCAACACAGGCCGACACTGTTCTAATGTTATAAATTTGCGGTCGGAGACAAGTTAATTGACAGTGACAGCAAAAATTTAAGATTGCAAAAAACAAGGTGAATGCCAGAATGCCTATCCTGATTTATTTTCTGTTGAGATAGGTAAGTTACGAAGTTCTGAAAATGTTGACGTATTTTAATTTATTTTCTTTCTCGAAAACTACAGGGTATATATTTTTTATTTTTGGCATATGGCCCTACCATTAAGGGACCTACCATCCCTTAAAATTAGAATGAGTTATTGGTATTCACTCTGTATACTATTTATTAGTAAAAAAATACTTATTTAACCATCAGCAAAAGATAAAATGGTAACAACCGAATGGCCGGAGAATCACAAAATCAGTAAAAATTATAAATCAAAGCGGCGGACCAACAACACGGTAAATTCCAACAAAGTTTAAGAATCATTAGCCTCAAAGCAAAACGTATTACCTAACGGTTGATAACATTCCTTGTCGAACGTCTCCCCCACGATGTGGTTAAGCAATCCGAAGATGGCCTGCGGAAACTCCACCATGAGGAACAGCAGCAACACGGCCAGGAGCATTTTCGTCGTCCTATCCGCTTGCTTCTCCTTATCCAGATGCCGCTGTTGGACCTTCTTCTTGATAACTCCGGTGCCCACGACCGGCCTCATCAGCTTTTTCCTCCGCTCCTTCGCCGCCAGGAGTTCGATAATCAGTAATATCGATAGCACCGTCAACAGAATACACGGCACCAGTTTGATCACCACACCGTACACGTACAAACTTATGTCTTTTAAAATAGTGTTTTGTTTGTAATTTGCGAAGTAAATGGTAGCGTTCTTCAGGTTCGATTGGTTCACTGCGGGCTTGTGTATCACCTTTCCGTTTTCATCCTCGAAGACGTCCAGTCTAGTGATATCGATAGACAAGAACAGGGGTATGCAGATGAAGGGGCATAAAATGTATGTCAAAAGAATAGTTACTTTCGTCCTGTTGTCGCCGCACCATTTGGCGTTGTTCTGAGGAAATTTAACCGCGATGTATCTCCAGACAGCCAGGATAATCGTGATGCAACAGGAAATGAAGTGGAAGGACTGTGTATAGAGCGCATGGAAAATAATGAAAGCTGCAAAGTTGTAAGTGAAGTAGTGAGAGGAAGAAGTGCTTTTATCGTGTAAGTAGGCGAAGGGGATATATTCGAGCATCACCAGAACATCTGCCACCGCCAAGCTTGTTAAGATAAAGTTGGTGGGGCATCTCATCTGTTTCCTGCTCAGAATGAATATGTTAAGAACGTTCAAAATCGATCCGAAAATGCACACAAAAAAACTGAGGTACAAATGATAACCCCTGAAATCCTTACTGAATTGCTCTAAATCACAGTAAGTTACGTTCGTGTGGTTCATGCTTGGCATTATTCAATATGCTTGGGTATAATTTTTCATATTTGTTTACTGTTTTAAATTTATCCCACGAAACATCACATAAAACGCCTGTTTTGAATCCAAATAAACACGTCTTCAATAAACCGAATGCCGTCTGAAGTTTATTTTATACATTTTATGCTTCTCATAACAAAACAATTTAAGATTCGCACATGATTTATTTTTGCGCGCACACACCAGGCGGGTATAACAGAAAAATAACGATATTAATTTTTATTTTGATGTGTCTATTAACTTTTAATGTACACAAGCATGTTATCGCCGCTGCGAGGTTCACTAAAAATGAACATTTATGTTCCGCTGCTGCTGTAACGCGCGTCAGATTCGAAATGAGAGCAAAACGCGGCATATCAGAAGTTGAGTTTTCGCAAATTTGGCGCATGCGAGTCCACGCATATTTACAGTCACTGATAATTGTTTTATGATATAAAGTAAACGGGTGCATATGTGTTAACATTAACGATAGACCTGAGTAAATAATAATATTTGTGAACAACCATATTTGATAATTAAGTGCGGATTAGGTGCAGAGTTAGTTTTATTAATTGCCACCTTAGGTATTTTTCCATTTAAAATTTTTGTAGAAATCCTAAAGGTTTCTTTATTTTTTTTATGTAAATTTGCAAACTCTTTATCGGACAGCAAATGTACGGATTGTTTAAGGAAAAAGGTAGAAAAACCTTTAAATCGATGTATCCACGCTGCAACTACAAAATATTAAGAAATTATATTCAAAATGAGATATTACTTTATTATATATAGAATGTCAAAAGAAAGAACAGTCTTTATCTCAAAAAAAAAAAAAAAATGAATTTCTCTAATTTCTTTATAAAAAAATGGTTACATTTCTAATTTTACCAAAGAACATGAAACAGTTTAAATCAAATGTTCAAACTGGGCGCCCTTTGCTTCTTGACAATAATGGAGATTTGACAGATATTTGGTACATAGGCACGTTTGATTTTATACATTACAAATACATTTTGAAATTTCAAATTTATTTTTCTTGATGAAGAATACACAAAATTCAAAAAATCTTATATTGCTGGATAGAGAATTAAAAACCCTTTCAAATGAGCTATCACACGCACCCTCGTTCCATTTAAAAATTTTAAAGGGGTAGCTACCACTCCAAGGGGGTTGAAGATGGAGGTACGGTATTAAATTATGCTCAAAAAATGTCATTTTATAATTAAAAATCGACGTGTTGCAGGATTTTACTCAATAGTTTGTAAATTACGTAGACAATGAATGTATCCGTTACTTATGGACCTCACTGTATATTGATTATCCATTGACAGCTGACTTATTACCCCGGCATTTGTCAGAAATGTCAAATTGTCAGTTACGCCCACGCTCCTCACTTCGTAATTGTGGAACTGTCCGTGACTCCAAGCAGAGTTTTCACGAGTTAACTCGACCCAACCAACCACCGGGTTATTATATAAAGTCAAGCATATTTAACCAAAGATATCTTACAAAGCCTATTAAGAATAAACCAAGTCTCCTATTCAAAAATTCAAATTTCAAAATTCCGACCGTGACTAACGTCACTATCATTAGACAGCGCCACGACTCTCCAAGGCGATACTTCAAAACATCAGCTATGCCACAGATAACCAACGACTAAATTCGACAGAAATTCTGTAATATCAACTGACAGTTCGAAAAGCATAAATATAAACAAACGAATGTTCCAAATATTTAATTAATATCTTAACTTCTGTCTTTATGGCTAGGTAATTATACGAGTTATTTGGGAAATTACCGATTTAATTTCGTGCATCGTCTGAAGGTCATGTCTTTTTGTTTCAGCTCTGTTTACAATCCAGCTGTTTTATGCACAATACCTTAGCAGTAACCATAAAAAGGTGCCTAGGAATTATTAACTATTGTAATACTGAGATGGAGAATGCCGTGTGTCAAATGGAAAGCCAATGGTCGATATGTATTATATCGAGTGCTAAAAAGAATTGTTTCCGATGCTATTTTTAATAATAATAATAATAAATACACCACATGTAATTACGACCCCCTTTATCCCAGAAGGCTGAGCCTTGTGCGGGAGGGGGCTACACATTTATAGACAAGGGACACACATCCAGTATCCGTGTATAATGGAAAAATCCCTCTCACAGTATTTTCCATTGCCACGACCGGGATTCGAACCCGGGACTTTTGGGTGAGAGGCAGGTACTCTACCATCTCGACCATCAGTCATATATTGCAGCAAGCACACTCAGATTATTTCTGGTATTATAATGAAAATACTTCAGACCATGGATTAATTTATACCGCTATACTTTATTTTAGTTATACCGTGGTTTACTCACAAAACTGTAGCGAGTACTTGGAATGAAAATTGCGTTTCGAAGAAAGTGGACTATTTTAACTAAAATAAATAAATTACTGTATTGTATCCTTTTTGTTAAATACAATAAATGTTGTGGTAGGTACGTAGTTTAATTTACATGTAACAGACTCCAAAATATATAATTTTGCTGCAGAGGGATCTTACACAAGATAAAACTTGAGAAAAATGTCATAAAAACTATGTTCTTTATAAATAATTATATATTTAACATAAATAACACCCATTTTAAAATATAAAATTAATAAAGTATATATAAATGTAACTATTTAAGAATATAATAATCATTTTTAACAAGAAAAAAAACTAAAAAACGTTTATTTCGAAAAACCCATTTAGTGAATAAATATCCAGTATTAACCAAAAATTTTAAAAAAATTACATTTTTTACATCTTTTTTATAATTTTACTAAAAATTATTAAGTAAATAAAAAATCCAAAATAATTAAATAACTAAATTTATAATTTTTTATTCTTTATAAAAGTTTTAGTGAAGTGCCTGAATAATAGGAAAATTTTGATAGAATTAAAAATGTGAGCCCCTTTCACCTTCACTACATTACATTTAACTGATTCAAATAATTCCCATTTCTTCATATTCTTGAACAAGAATATGAATAGGTTTAGAAATTAATCTTCTCTCTATTATTCCCCTATTAAGAGATGATAAAAATATTTATCCTTTAGAATCTGCTTTAAAGTATTTTATTACCCAAAGATTAGCATCAATTATTTTATTATTTTCAACTATTATGATATTAAATTTTAAACAGTTTTTTCCCCAAAATTCAATTTTTTTATAATAATTATTATAAATTCAGCTTTATTCACAAAAATAGGAGCAGCCCCCTTTCATGCCTGATTCCCTGAGGTAATAGAAGGATTAAATTGAATAAATTGTGTTTTAATATTAACTTGACAAAAAGTAGTTCCTATAGTTTTACTAATATACAATTTAAAAATAACTTTATTTTTAATTACGAAAAATTATAACTTATTCATCAATTAATCATATTGTGTAACGAAGTGATTTTTCCAGTCAAGGAATGTCTGTTTTTGCTTTAAATATTACCATCACCTGGGTACACCCTGACGCGTCTTTTTAGCAATAACAGTGCAATAAAACAATCGAAAGTCAAATAAAAGTGAGAAAAAACAAAGCAATGTTGTTTTTAATGGAAATATTTAACGTAACTTACAGTATTTTTTTCGAGGAATTCAAAAATTTCAACAAAAAAAACAATTGAAAGTCAAATAAAAACGAGAAAAAACATAGGCATGTATTTTTTAAATCGAATTCCTTGTATATTTTTATAATTTTGAAAAAAGGTTTAAATTCTCTTTCCAAAATTAGAATAGAAAGGGAATAAACCTATTTTCAAAATTGTAAAATTATACACTGAATTCCATGTAAAAAAAACATGCCTATGTTTTTTTCTCGCGTTTATTTGACTTTCAAATGTTTTTTGTTGAAATTTTTGAATTCCTTGGAAAAAATACTGTAGGTTACGTTAAATATTTTTTATTTTATTTCCAAAGACAAACCAAGAAATTGGGGTAAGAACGTTATAGGAATCACCCTGTACGTCAATAAACAAAATTTTGCAAAAATGTCTCTTATTACAGCAGACTCTGAATCTACGAAGAAACTGAATAATACCAACCTTCACATACCTTCACATACTTTAAATAAACTATTATTGAAGTACTTCAATAAACTCGAAGATAATAATACAATTTTTGCAATATAATTTTTTTTTTTAAATAGGCATTGAATTACCTCAAAATCGTCATTAAAGTTAATTCATTATTGTACGATTTTTGTAGTTGACCGAGGTGGCAGATAAACGTAAACATTAATTTTTTATTGCTTGTGACAATAATTGTGTTGTATTAAAAGATAAATAAATACAGTTTTTTAAATTCAGAATTCTATAGTCAGTAGTAATACCACAAGAGATTGAATTTTCGCGATAAGTCTGTCGATTTATTTCTAACGGAACTGAGTTGCTTGGAAACACCACGAGTCCGTAGGACGAGTGGTGTTTTCAAGCAACGAATGGTATTTTATTAGATTATTTCACTCAGAAATTATTAACCAATGAAACTACTACAATTTTTAAATTTGGACCAATGACAGCAGTATTATATCGATAAAATCCCTGAAACAGTTTTATCGCGATAAAATCATTCTTTATGTCAACTGTCACAATGCTGTGGTAGGTACGTAGTTTAATTTACATGTAACAGACTCCAAAATATATAATTTTGCTGCAGAGGGATCTTACACAAGAAAAAACTTGAGAAAAATGTCATAAAAACTATGTTCTTTATAAATAATTATATATTTAAGATAAATAACACCCATTTTAAAATATAAAATTTATAAAATATATATAAATGTAACTATTTAAGTATATAAGAATCATTTTTAACAAGAAAAAAAACTAAAAAACGGTCATTTCGAAAAACCCATTTAGTGAATAAATATCCAGTATTAACCAAAAATTAAAAACAAAATTACATTTTTTACATCTTATTTATAATTTTACTAAAAATTATTAAGTAAATAAAAAATCCAAAATAATTAAATAACTAAATTTATAATTTTTTATTCTTTATAAAAGTTTTAGTGAAGTGCCTGAATAATGGGAAAATTTTGATAGAATTAAAAATGTGAGCCCCTTTCACCTTCACTACATTACATTTAACTGATTCAAATAATTCCCATTTCTTCATATTCTTGAACAAGAATATGAATAGGTTTAGAAATTAATCTTCTCTCTATTATTCCCCTATTCAGAGATGATAAAAATATTTATTCTTCAGAATCTGCTTTAAAGTATTTTATTACCCAAAGATTAGCATCAATTATTTTATTATTTTCAACTATTATGATATTAAATTTTAAACAGTTTTTTCCCCAAAATTCAATTTTTTTATAATAATTATTATAAATTCAGCTTTATTCACAAAAATAGGAGCAGCCCCCTTTCATGCCTGATTCCCTGAGGTAATAGAAGGATTAAATTGAATAAATTGTGTTTTAATATTAACTTGACAAAAAGTAGTTCCTATAGTTTTACTAATATACAATTTAAAAATAACTTTATTTTTAATTACGAAAAATTATAACTTATTCATCAATTAATCATATTGTGTAACGAAGTGATTTTTCCAGTCAAGGAATGTCTGTTTTTGCTTTAAATATTACCATCACCTGGGTACACCCTGACGCGTCTTTTTAGCAATAACAGTGCAATAAAACAATCGAAAGTCAAATAAAAGTGAGAAAAAACAAAGCAATGTTGTTTTTAATGGAAATATTTAACGTAACTTACAGTATTTTTTTCAAGGAATTCAAAAATTGCAACAAAAAAACAATTGAAAGTCAAATAAAAACGAGAAAAAACATAGGCATGTATTTTTTAAATGGAATTCCTTGTATATTTTTATAATTTTGAAAAAAGGTTTAAATTCTCTTTCCAAAATTAGAATAGAAAGGGAATAAACCTATTTTCAAAATTGTAAAAATATACACTGAATTCCATGTAAAAAAAACATGCCTATGTTTTTTTCTCGCGTTTATTTGACTTTCAAATGTTTTTTGTTGAAATTTTTGAATTCCTTGGAAAAAATACTGTAGGTTACGTTAAATATTTTTTATTTTATTTCCAAAGACAAACCAAGAAATTGGGGTAAGAACGTTATAGGAATCACCCTGTACGTCAATAAACAAAATTTTGCAAAAATGTCTCTTATTACAGCAGACTCTGAATCTACGAAGAAACTGAATAATACCAACCTTCACATACCTTCACATACTTTAAATAAACTATTATTGAAGTACTTCAATAAACTCGAAGATAATAATACAATTTTTGCAATATAATTTTTTTTTTTAAATAGGCATTGAATTACCTCAAAATCGTCATTAAAGTTAATTCATTATTGTACGATTTTTGTAGTTGACCGAGGTGGCAGATAAACGTAAACATTAATTTTTTATTGCTTGTGACAATAATTGTGTTGTATTAAAAGATAAATAAATACAGTTTTTTAAATTCAGAATTCTATAGTCAGTAGTAATACCACAAGAGATTGAATTTTCGCGATAAGTCTGTCGATTTATTTCTAACGGAACTGAGTTGCTTGGAAACACCACGAGTCCGTAGGACGAGTGGTGTTTTCAAGCAACGAATGGTATTTTATTAGATTATTTCACTCAGAAATTATTAACCAATGAAACTACTACAATTTTTAAATTTGGACCAATGACAGCAGTATTATATCGATAAAATCCCTGAAACAGTTTTATCGCGATAAAATCATTCTTTATGTCAACTGTCACTTAATACGTTACTTTGACATTTCGTCGTTAAAGATATGTTTTTGTATTTAAATAATGTATTCGTGAAATATTCTTCGCAAATACCATTCGTGCTTGAAAATTTTACCTATAAATTTTTTCTCGAGCGATATTGCCAACAGTAATATTACTCGTGTAAATTGGTCACTTTATTATCAAAAATTAAATCCCTCGCGCTAAAGCGCTCGTGATTTAATTAGATAATAAAGTGGCCAATTTACACTCTTAATATTACTAGGCAATATCGCTCTCGAAAAAAATTTATCGATAAAATTTTAAGCACTTATGATATTACATACGACTATTTCACGAGCAAATATTTTGGTTGATAACTTCACTTGAAGTAGCACCGAAGCGACTCATTTTGACGTCCGTCTCTATAATTAATTTTTATTACTGTCAAACTTTGCTTTGCCATCCGTATCCATGGTTACGGCCACCCGTATCCATGGTTACGTCGTTGAAAACACCAATTAGAATTGAAAGACAGTCGGTGTTTTCGCTGTAATACAAGCTGTCTTTGGTTTGTGATTGGCCAGATTATGTGATAATTTTAAGGTGAGTGAAATAGTCACTATTATAATCGCTAAAAATAATGGTTTTCTTACAAAAAATTATTTCTGTTTGACATTTAAAAATAATTATGACATTTCCTAATGTCACTTAAAATTTTAAATAATTATCACATTTCTTGTCACTGAAAATTATTTAAAAAATAGAGTTAATTAATCTTAATTTCACAGTTTCTGGATTAAAAAAAAAATGTAATATGCACTTCAGCATTAAAGTTTCTTTTTATAACTCATGTGGTTTATTCTCCACATTCATGATAAAAAGTTGAACTTTAATGCCTTGATACATAATTAATACTATTTTGCGAAACTGTTATTTATTTACTTGTCAATTTCCACAAATTCCAAAGTGGAAATTGACAAGTAAATAAAAACGGTTTCGCAAAAAAATTGTAAATTTTCCAATTTAGAAAAAATCCTTTAAATGTTGTGCCTATTAGAAATTGGGTGTTCTGAAAAAAATACAAACAACGTCGCCATCAGCGCAGCATTTATAGAACAGACAACGCAAAAATTTGAGTACCATTTTGCCGATTTGAAAAAATAATCTTGGAAAGTTGATTCACCGCCACACCAGTATTTTTTAAACTAATTAAAATTGTTCAACAAAATTATTTTCTAGGGTATGGAACAAAAGAGTATTTTAATCTACAACTGGGCTATAAAACTGGTAGATAAATAAATTAGTACTTGCGATATTTTAAGGTGTTTTATTATCTGCGTGCAATACAGACCTGCTGTATAAATAATTAAAATGCACTTTAAGAACTTGACGTAGCACCACAAATAAATATATATGAAACAATAATAATAAATAAAGTTTGAATTAAACACAGTAAAACTGAAACTAAACTCTGGTTTAAGGTGTTGTAATAATAATGCGTGGGTATTGTATAGTAATGTATAGAGTGGACCAAATTCGACGTAAAAAAACTTATACTGCCTGTGTATTTTAATATTTTTGAAATCAGCATTAAATTCTCTTTTCAACTACGAGGTACGGCTTTTTCAATTTTGATGCGTTGCCGGGTATTTGGAAATGTTTGTGTTACCCTTGATAAAGTGTGAGATTATTACACTTTATCAAGGGGAACACAAACATTCCAAACCACCAGGCGCTAAAATAGTTTAGCCTTTAGTTGTTCTATAGTTTTATGCGTCCTGGATTAAGCAAACCCTAAATCTAAAGCCTTGTTTTTCCGGAAGGGGTTGCATTCTTAAAAACGTGAATATGCAACCATTCATTAGGTAGGTACTTTCTAAATTGGTGTCGTTACTAAACTCGTTTAGCCACATAACAAGCTCGAGTCAACTGCGCCACCATGCTCGGTGTTAATTTGACACTCCAGTTAACTTTAGCCCGACGAATTAGGTAAACACGTGTTTCTCATCTTATTTTGCTCTAACATTGGCATTATTAGACTGCAGAATAACAAAAATTAATAACACTATAACATCTCAACGAGGTACTAAATTATACTGCCCCTATATTAGCAGCATCATATATTGCCGATATTACAAATATTTTGATTTTTATTGGATATTAATAAAACGATAACACTCAATAACGCACCTTAATCTTTAAGGTTTTGTATTTGTACCTGCACTAACTGGTATATTAAACTTTAGCATCGGCAGATTCCTAAAGTATTTATATAGGGTGGCCAAGTAGTGCGCGGAAATCCAATAAAAGAAATAAATAGATTTTTTTTGCCATTTGCCTTTTTCCCAAGTTCTACCAAATCATAATATTTGAAATTCTTATACTATGCCAATCATCAGTAGAAATATTTTTAAGTGATTGTTGAGCAAGAAGGGCTCATTGAAATGTTATACAGACTGCGAATAGAATCTTCCCAAACATGATAAAAGTAAATTTGAAATATATCCGTAAATTCAAACTGAACACCCTATATATTATTCAACCATTTGTTCAATTATTTTTCTATGTGTTGTAGTGGTAGGGGAATTTTAGGGGTTTAATAATTTTTATTTTTGTTATTTTTGATTTTCTATTTTTAATTTATTATTATAAGGTAAGTTTTTTAAATTTAAGATTTTTTTTATTTTATATTTGCACGTTTAGATATTTAAGTTTTATACTCATATATATTTTTATGAATGCACTAGTAATTAAGTTGTTTAGTTTTTAAATTTAAATTTAATTTTTTTTTAAGTAGTTGTATATAGTTTTTTTCGAATTATCGACTTATAACATACGATCAGTCCGCCACTGAGCTGGATTTTCCAACGTTTTGAACAATAAGCGACAGTGAGTATGATTTTAAGATAATTTAACGTGAAACTTACTATAGGTTTGCTATAATTACTCTTTTACCTTTCAGGGCCTTTGGGGGTTCCCTTCTACCATCGAAGAAATATCTTAACCTATAAATCTGCTGTTGAACAAGTTTTAAATAAAGAATATTTATATTTCGTGCAGGTTTTATTTCTTATTTGATTAGTAAGGATCTTGAAATGTTAGAGATCTTTATCAGAATGAATATTATTTTGTCATTAGACAGCTAGATGTCTCTGCTTTTGCTGTATTTTAGATATTCAGCTACGATGAATGTAAATGCTTTAATTGCTTGAATTAAACATAGATGGAACTCAACAAGTTGGTTTATTATCTGTATGAAACAGTTAAGAGCAAAAATGTTTCTTAAACTATGTCCCTGCTCTAACTTAATCTAATCTAATCTACAACAAATATAGGACAGTGTCCTTGTTGATAATAACAAATTTAATAAAGTTAAGGTTTCAAATTTCAGTTCAGAGTACTCTCGGCACACTAAAGTTACCGTGTCGCGTTATTTACTTGAATTGGCAGACCTATTTTTAAGTTTTTGACACTTGTGGTTTGTGGTACGAATATGGTAGCAGTTCTACAATTTAGTGCCCCATTTACTGGATTTGCATAAACTAAATAGGCCTTGGATGCCCATTCGGATTTCGACCAATCAAGTGGCTGCTTATTATTTAGGATAAATTTTACTGGTAAGTTGACGCTGTTTTTCTGGTACCTTATCGTATTTGGCCTTGAACCATTATTCAAATGTACTGGGAATATAAATCTCCGATTTAAATTTTATATTTCTCTATTTATTTCAGGAGCGATCTGGACGTGGGTTTGCTTCTTTTACGACCCAATAACAACTCTATTTTTTATTTCGTTTCTAAGGACATGCAGAAAATTTGCCAAACCATGGATTTCTAGATTTACAACTGTCATGATGGTTGGTATTTCCGCCTTTTTTCACTTTATTCTGTAATTTTGCTATGAAATTATGGTATTTTTAGCTTCCTTATTTGAAGATGAATCCGTGGATACCCATGTGTTGACATTACGTGAGATAAATTTTAGATCTGCCGTTGACTCGAACGAGGGATCACAGAACTGTACCGAAGATCACTGCACTCACTTCTTAGGAACTAATTTACATTGCGTCTGGTCATTTGACTAGACTGGAGGTTTTACAGGTTTGTCTTAAGCTAATTAATTACAAATTTAATAAAAATTTATGTAAATAACGTCCATCTTTGTTTAATCGTAGTTGACAATCGTTCAACCTCTGTTTAAAGCATGTAACTGACAGCTGTTCTGTTATTGATTATTTTAAAGAAACAGCATACCTTTAGGCTTCAAGACATTTCACAACAGCAGTGGCTAGCCTACTAAGCCGAGTCGGTACAGCATAAAGAATAAAAAGTCGAAGACAAAATCATCATTTATGTTATTCGCCTGGGCAGACTAAGATTTCAATAAAGAGGAATAGTAATGGGAGCATTTTGAGAAAAGTAGAAACTGACGAGGAAGGAGCAGAATATAATATGGAACTAATATGATATTGACCTCAGAACTCGTTTTCCTTGTATCACGTGACTAAGATAACGGCCGGCACTTGTAAACGTCGCCAACAGTAATTGTTTTCTTTAAATTCGCAACATTGTAGCTGACAGTCGCTTTCCTGGTTATGAAATCGTGCAGGAGACAGGTGTAATTTTGGAGCATTACAAAAGAGATATGTAACAAATATGTGAAATGAAATAAACGATTTCAATCCTCTTGCTACGAATTAATTGAGGTTCCAAAAGCAAACACTGCTGAAATATATTTAAAGTGTCCCTAGTTTAAATACTGCTCTCTAGAAAATTAAGTTTTATTGTGAGAGCGGTATGTAAATTTCCAAGTTTCCTTATTTCGATTCCTTTTGCATACCATCCTTCTTTATACGAATTGAGCCCTAGAGAGGATCTTCATAATTGCGTTTGCTACTTACATTAAGTCATTTGTGTTGCCTCGTAAGCAACACACTGTTACATTAAACATAATTATGAATTAATAGCTTTGGTAAGCGTAGATGTGATTATCATTAATCCGTTTTCCATGGGGGTTCAGCCTGAAATAAGTCGCTTACTAAGAGATCTCTGTGTACGATAAATTTTCAAAATTTGTTTCTCCTCGTACTCATGGCATTTAGTGTTCAATAAGAAAAGATTTTGTTCTTTAAATATTATTGCGTTTATGCATTTAATGGCCAGTCGTTAACGCCCACGCTCTAATATTTTTATTCACTATTTTCTGCAAGTATAAAACAAAGTTTATGTTGGTTTAATTATTTTTGCAGCTTATTATGTGTTATGTACGTATAAATATTACTATTTTACATACATTGAAGTCATAACTACCTAAATATTTTACAGATAAATTGAGACGGAGAGCGTCGTTAATCCCAAAGTATAAATAACTAAAATTATACCAATGCCATCACAATGATAAATCTCCCTAAACTGAACAGTCTATTACTGTACTTTTTATTTTTTATCGTAAATATTTTGATCAAAACTTAGTGCAGAAGTCCAGGGGTCCAACGCAAATAAACTGAGTGCGAAAATTTTCATTCATTGCAAAGGATTTTTTTCAGTTCAGTTTTGGAAATCTGAAAGAACTGATGTGCCTAATTAAGTCCAGTTTTTGGTTTTCTTGACGTCCAAATCAAAAGTTACCAACCCTCTTAAGATACGTATGTACAAGCAACCAAATAAGTGTGCTGATATCCAAACAGAATATTTTTAGAAGTGAAAATATTGGATCTGAAAAGCTGTTTTAATAAAAAAATTAACATATCAGAATATAATATACATAAATCTTTTCACATGCCTTGCGCAAGCACGACGGCACGATTCCCACATTAAGTGAATTTGACCTTGTCATTTCTTTTTGTTTCCACGATAAATCTTTGTAATGAAAACATATTGCCATATTTTCATATTACTTATGTCTCGCTCAACATTTTTTGCCTTAGAGAAACAATTTAATATAACACGAAGCAGTCAAGCAAACGCTGGCATATGCTTTTAGCAGATGATTCGATACAAGAATGAGAGATGAATCTGAAGGAAAATATGTCAGTTAATAAATTCCCCTTTTAATCAAATAATGTATTTGTATATCAATTATACTTTCTTCGAGCAACCTGAAGGGACAGCAATGGAAAACCCTTTCATTACCCATGTTTTCATGAATAGAATCTAAAGGGATATATTTGAATACTTTCCTAGGATCTAGGATATGTAGCTAATATTTTGCGGTACTTAATACTTAATAGATATCGAACTTGGTTTTGGAATATGACTAATTCGAGTTAATCGAGTAGCTTGACTAATTTAACTAAGAAACTCGAAACTCGAATGACTCATTCGACTAAATCAACAAACTCGACTATCGACTAACCTGACTAATTTGACCAAAGGAAAATACTCGAATGACTAATTCGACTCCTATCGACAAACTCAACTAGGTCTATTGAACCGGCTAACTAAAGTCATTTAACTAAATCGATTAATTCGACAAATTTCACTATATCACTAACTCAACTAATTGGACTAAAAAACTCGATTGACTAAATCGACTATATCGACAAACTTGACTATATAGAATAACTCGATTAATTTGACTAAAAAAAAAACTCCATTGACTAATTCGACCAAGAATTAGACTAAATTGACAAATTTTACTAAAGCGACAAATTTGACTAAATCGACTAATTCAATTAATTTGACCAAGAAAACTCGAGTGACAAATTCGACAAAATAAAAAAAACTCGACTTATTCGAGTAAATTGGTTAACTCGACTAATTTGACTAAAAAAACTCGAATAAGTAATTCGACTACATCGACAAATTTGACTGAATCGACTAACTCAATCAATTTGACTCAAGAAAACTCGAACGGCTAATTCGACTAAATTGAGATACTTGAATAATAAGTCGAGTAAATCGCGAATGAGTAATTCAACTAAACCGACAAGTTTTACCAAATCGACTTACTCAATTAATTTTACTCAAAAAAACTCGAACAACTAATCCGACTAAATTGACACACTTGATTAATTCGAGTAAATCGTTTAACTTGACTAATTTGGCTAAAAAACTCTGATGATTAGTAAATCGACAAACTTGACTTATTCGAGTAAATCGATTTACTCGTCAATTTATCTAAAAATAACTCTAATGACAAATTGAACTAAAACGACAAACCTGACCATATCGTATAAATTGATTAACTCGATTAGTTTCAGTACAAAAATCGAATGACTAATTCGACTAAATCAACAAACCTCTACTAATTGATTCGGCAGAATCAAGCAATTTAACTAATTCGATAATATCGACAAGTTTGACTAAATCGACTAATTCAACTAATTGGAGGAAAAAACTCGAATGACTAATTCGACTATATCGACAAACTTGTTTAATCTATCTAAATCAACTTATCTTACTCGATTAATTTGGGCAATTCGATTTTTACGACGAATTTGACTATATCGACTAACTCGATTAATTTGACTAAAAAAACTCGATTACTAATTCAACTAAATTGGCAAATTTGACTAAATCGACAAATATGACTAAATCAACTATGTAATTCAATTAATTTCATTAAAAAACCTCGAATAACTAATACGACATAATTGACAAATTTGAGTAAATCGACAAATGTCACTCAATCGACTAATTCAATTAATTTGACTTAAAAACTCGATTGACTAATTCGACTAAATTGACAAATTTCACTAAATCGACTAACCTGACAAATTTGACTAAATCAACTAACCTGATAAATTTGACTTAATCGACATTTGATTAAATCGACTAATTCAATCAATATGACTTAAAAGAACGAATGACTAAATTGACGTAAACGGTAATTTTGAATTATTCGAATAAATTGGTTAACTCAACTAATTTTACTATAAAATATCGAATGAGTAATTCGACTACATCGACAAATTTGACTAAATCGACTAACTCGCAATTATGTAATTCGACTGAAAAAATTCCAACGACTATAATTCGACTAATTTGACAAACTTGACTATGTCAAGTAAATTCATTAACTTGACTAATTTGACTAAAACTACTCGAATGAGTATTCGACCAAAACGACAAATTTTATTAAATCGACTCAATTAATTTTACGTAAAAAACTCGAACGTCGAGTTTAATTCGACTAAATTGACACATTTGACTAATTCGAATAAATCATTTAACTTGACTAATTTGACTAAAAAAACTCCGATGAATAGTAAATCGGAAACTGGACTTATTTGAGTAAATTTGAATAAAAAAAATTTTAATTTGACTAATTTCAACTAAATCGACAAACTCTTCTAATTCACCTGAATCGACAGAATAAAGTAATTTAACTAATTCGACTCTATCGACTAACTCAACTATTTAGTTGGACTGAAAAAACTCGAATGACTAATGCGACTATACCGATAAACTTAATTAATTCAGTAAATCAACTTATCTTACTCGACTAATTTAGCTAATTTGATATTTTCGACGTATTTGACTTTACCGACTAACTCGATTAATTTGACTAAAAAAACTCCATTGACTAATTCGACCGAGAATTCGACTAAATTGACAAATTTTACTAAAGCGACAAATTTGACTAAATCGACTAATTCAATTAATTTGACCAAGAAAACTCGAGTGACTAATTCGACAAAATAAAAAAAAACTCGACTTAATCGAGTAAATTGGTTAACTCGACTAATTTGACTAAAAAAACTCGAATAAGTAATTCGACTACATCGACAAATTTGACTGAATCGACTAACTCAATCAATTTGACTCAAGAAAACTCGAACGGCTAATTCGACTAAATTGAGAAACTTGACTAATTCGAGTAAATCGTTTAACTTGACTAATTTGGCCAAAAAACTCTGATGATTAGTAAATCGACAAACTTGACTTTTTCGAGTACATCGATTTACTCGTCAATTTATCTAAAAATAACTCTAATGACAAATTGAACTAAAACGACAAACTTGACCATATCGTATAAATTGATTAACTCGATAAGTTTCAGTAAAAAAATCGCATAAATAATAAGATGCTAAATTTCAAGTAAAAGTTTAAAAAGATAGCAGAATTATTAATAAAAATAATTTTCAAAATTTAAACTTTGCCCAGTTTTTCCAGAGTGGACTCAAAATTGTGCAGGACTGGCTTCAAAATTATTAAATATGGTTCCCCTCTATTTGTTTTGTTATCAATTAGTAGTGTTTATAACTTTTTTTCGTCATTAATATGTGAACAGGTGCGAAGTGTTCCACCCCTTTTAAGTTACTAATGGCATCAATTGTTTAAACTCCCTAGACATATTAAAGTACTTTAAAATTGTTTGTGGTGGATAAATAAATAATCTGCGTTTAGAGCTGACGCCTGTATCTCTGTACCCTACGTATACGAAGAGTTTGAAGGTTTGTTCGATCAAACTATGCACAGAATACTTCGCTCAGGAAATTGCATTAAATATTTATAGATTTTATTTGCTTTCTCAAGTATGCCATTGTCGGTTGAGTGCCATTAAAAATAAACAAGTGGCAATGATAGTTCCGATGGATAAATTATTCATATATTATGCGTTTCGCATTCTAGTAGAATAAAAAATCTTTGTCTTTAACCCTTGAGTAAATTTTGTAACCCAATATTCTTTAGACTTTACGCCAATATTGTCTATGCACCATGCCAAATTTTATGCTTATAAAAACAGACGAACAATTGTTTGCGTATTTTAAGGAATGTACGCAATCAGTCATTTACTTATCCAGAAACCGTCCGATCCTAGTTTATGCCTTGTTTTAAGCTCACCTACATAATTTTAAATATTATCATAAAATGGATCAGCTTTTATGCGCTTAAAATCGAACCAGGTGGCTGTAAAATAATGCCGTAACTTTTGTCATTAAACTGAAAAATGGCAACTGGAAATACGCCGTTTATTTTAAAAGGTTTTTGTAATGCACCACAAAAACGGTGAAGTTAAACCGATAAATAGTGAGGATGTATCGAATAACATGCCTAAAATCAATTATTAAAACTAAACTTAATCCAATGAAGCCTATTATTATACCCAAAATAATATCACGCGATGAACTATTACACTAACTACCTATTCTGAATATGGAATCGAATATTGAAATATCCCTTTGAGTTTGAAATGTGGAGGAATTTTGAATTTTAAATGCATGTTTCCTAAATTATTTTATTAAGTTATCGTTCGTTTTTCCTCTTTGTATTTGCCTCCTTATTGAAAGGGAAACTTAATAAACAAGAAACTCATTAGAGTTTATTTACTCCAATTAGTTGACTAATTCGATTATATCAACAAACTCGATTAATCCAGCTAAATGAACTTATCTGACTCGATTAATTTAACTAATTCGAATTTTTCGACGAATTTGACTATATCGACTAACTCGATTAATTTGACTAAAAAAAATCGATTACTAATTCGAGTAAATTGACATATTTGACTAAATCCACAAATATGACTAATCAGTAATCAACTAGTTCAATTAATTTCACTAAAAAACCTCGTATGACTAATTCGACTAAATCGATAAATTCGACTTATTCGTGTAAATTGTTCAACTCAACTAATTTGACTAAAAAATCTTGAAAAATCTACTAACTCAATTAATTTGACTGAGAAAAATTCAGATGACTAAATCGATTAAATTAACTAATTCGAGTAAATCGATTAACTCGACTAATTTGACTAAAAACCTCAAATGAGTAAATCGACTAAATTGACAAACCTTGACTAATTCGAGTAAATCGATTAACTTGACTAATCTGACTAAAAAAACTTTGATGATTAGTAAATCGACAAACTTGACTTATTTGAGTAAATGGATTTCCTCGACTATTTATCTAAAAATAACTCGAATGACAAATTGGACTAAATCGACAAACTTGACCATTTCGAGAAAATCGATTAACTCCACTAATTTGAGTAACAAAAAATCGAATGACTAATTCGACTAAATCGACCAACTTTACTAATTCTACTGAATCGACAGAATTCAAGTAATTTAATTATTTCAACTATTTCGACAAATTTGACTAACATAGCTAATATATTTGACTAAATAACTAGAATGATTAATTCAACTAAATCGATAAACTCGATTAATTCAGCTAAATCAACTGATTTAGCTAATGATTAGTAAATCGCCAAACTTGACTTATTCGAGTAAATCGATGTACTAGTTTATTTATCTAAAAATAACTAGAATGTCAAATTGAACTAAAATGACAAACATGACCATATGGAATAAATTGATTAACTCGATTAATTTCAGAAAAAAAATCGCGTGACTAATTCGACTAAATCAAGAAACCTACTAATTGATTCGGCAGGATCAAGCAATTTAACTAATTCGATTATATCGACAATGTTGATTATATCGACAATGTTGACTATATCGACTAACTCAACTTATTAGAGTAAAGAAACTCTAATGACTAATTCGACTATATCGACAAACTCGATTAATCCAGCTAAATGAACTTATCTGACTCGATTAATTCGATTTTTTCGACGAATTTGACTATATCGACTAACTCGATTAATTTACCTAAAAAATTTGGATTACTAATTCAACTAAATTAACATATTTGACTAAATCCACAAATATGAGTAATCAGTTCATCAACTAATTCAATTAATTTCACTAAAAACCTCGTATGACTAATTCGACTAAATCGATAAATTCGACTTTTTCGAGTAAATTGTTTAACTCAACTAATTTGACTAAAAAATCTCGAATGAGTAACTCGATTACATCAACAGATTTTACTAAATCGACTAACTCAATTAATTTGACTGAGAAAAACTCAAATGACTAAATCGATTAAATTGACTAAATCGAGTAAATCGATTAACTCGACTAATTTGACTAAAATACTCAAATGAGTAATTCGAGTAAATTGACAAACCTTGACTAATTCGAGTAAATCGATTAACTTGACTAATTTGACTAAAAAACTTTGATGATTAGTAAATCGACAAACTTGACTTATTTGAGTAAATTTATCCAAAAATAACTAATGATAAATTGGACTAAATCGACAAATTTGACCATTTCAAGTAAACCGATTAACTCGACTAATTTGAGTAACAAAAAATCGAATGACTAATTCGACAAACTTTACTAATTCTACTGAATCGACAGAATCCAAGTAATTTAATTATTTCAACTATTTCGACAAATTTGACTTTATCGACTATCATAGCTAATTTGACTAAAAAACTCGAATGACTAATTCAACTAAATCGATAAACTCGATTAATTCAGCTAAATCAACTAATTTAGCTTATGATTAGTAAATCGACAAACGCGACTTATTCGAATAAATTTGACCATATCGAATAAATTGATTAACTCGATTAATTTCAGTAAAAAAAATCGAATGACTAATTCGACTAAATCAACAAACCTACTAATTAATTCGGCAGAATCAAGCAATTTAACTAATTCGATTATATCGACTAACGCAACTAATTGGAGTAAGGAAACTCGAATGACTAATTCGACTATATCGACAAACTCTATTAATCCAGCTAAATCAAATTATTTTACTCGACTCGAATTCATTAACCACAGATTCTTTGGACGAAAGTAATGCTTTTATGGTGTGATTTTTTATTTTGGCGCGCAGTTTTCCTTAAACAGGGTGTTAAAGTTTAAATTTTGAAAATTATTTTTATTAATAATTCTGCTATCTTTTAAAATTCTTATCTTATGCAGATACACTTTTTGTATAATTAACCGGCGCCGGCGCCATTTTCTACCCAAATCTACTTAGGACTTCGGTTTATTTGGTATTCAACTTTTTGAGAATATGTCCTTATAATATTGTCAAAATATGTTTCTTCCAGGGAAATTTCTATTTCGTTTTCTAATGTTGCCGAAGAAAAGGTGAAGCTAATTTTTGAACTATAATACCGAGTATAATACCGTCTAAATTTCGAATAATTTTTTCGTAATATCTAAACGAATTGCATCAGCTCCGTTTTATCCAAGTACAATTATTAGTAAATTGATCAGTAATTAGTACAAGGTAATATTACAACAAAAACTTAGTGTTCTTTAAAAGCCAGTCAAAAAATTCGCCTTGATGTTCCTGCCTAAAATTTACCATATTAAAATGAATTTTGTGCAAATAAAATTTTTTTCGTAGATATACAGTGAGCCTCGTATTGTTCTTTGAGTAAATGAATTTTATGCGAAATTACACCTACAAATTTTATTGGTATTTAAAATTCAAGGCGGCGTTTACGCTCTCACATAAAGTATAAAGGGCGATACACCCTCAAATATTATAATTCCATTATTTATAGCACGAATAAATTGATTTCGTTTAGTATAGAACTTGAGCAAATAATGTAAATCTGCTCCTTGCAAAGTGTTTCCCTAATTCTCTGTAAATACAATGAAAACGAGGGGCCTTGTTTATTTTTTATATCTTCACAGTACGAATGATCTTGAAAAGTTTCTCCTTGTTGGAAAATTGTAAAAATATGTAAGATCATATCGCAGGAGAAACTCCCGCAGAAGGTCTTAAAATGGTATAGAACTTTCCACTTTTCCAGGCAGGGATGGCAAGAAGCAGTTTATAGGGAATGCAAAATGGTTGATCTTGTTGTTTAAAACTCATTATTTTCCCATCTTGGTAGCGAAGCTCGATTACATCCTTTCAAACAATAAGCTAAAAATTAATTTATGGTACACAACGGCATATAATTTAATTTCCAGAGCAACTCCATTTACAAGATAAACAAAACAACAAAATCTAAAACATGCAATATAAGTAGGTAATAAATATTTATAAGAAATATGTGGTGCGATATACTGATGTTTTGGTATTTATTGCACATTATTATGCCCTAGCTAAAGCATACCGGACTTTAAGAATTATTTTTACGAATATTCGAATAATATGTTTTTTAAAAATCATCGTATTTTGGTTGCATAGGTAGGTAGTCGAAAAGAGAATTATTCTCTACCAATAGGGGTTGGGTATCGGATAGAAACGAAGACAAACCATGTGTTGGTGTTACTGAAAATTATGCCTTGTCAAAGATTCTTTCCCTTTAGAATTTCAAATTATATATTTACATTATTTACACCTATATTCAATAAAAAGTGAAATCATAACATCTTCTACTACTTTGTCAGCTAAAACAATGTGACGGATTGTTATATATGTTGACAGTGACACGTGTTTTAATTAAACAATGGAATAATAATAAACTGAAGGAAAAGGGACATGGACCCTATTTCTCTCCGTGTACAGATCCCAATTAATTTGGTCATCGATATAGAAATCCATGATATTCTAATTTCGTAATTTCGATCTCCACTGATGCGTGAATTAGAGGCGTCATGCGAAAAGGAGTTAATTAATTTTATCTGCTTTGTTGTTATAATTAAGGAAATATGTTTTACGTATTTAATAACTCACCTGAAATATTTATATAAAATAGGAAATTATAAGCGACGATGATCGAGTGGAGGGACTGCGCAAATAATTACCTACCTATAATAAATTCACTTCTAAAACCGGTGCCATAAAATGGAATTTTTAACACTGCATGACAACAAACTTTAAAAGTCTTGTAGAAAAAAATCAATATGAGCATTCGTACAAATGGTTTTACAAGGTTGTATAATTCTTTTAATCAAACATCCATACGGTATATATTTATAAGTTTTACTTTGCTTGATTTAATCCAGTTTTTTTTACCTAGTATTCCACTTCAATTTGTGAGAAGTGTAGGAGGTACTCGAATCGAAAAATGTTTCCAATTCAGCCCCCAAAGGGGTTGATAACTTTAGATTCTCATTTCCTCGGGAAATGCTGAAACCACTGAAACGAAATACGCTTACATTTCATGTAGGTACGTTTCAGCTTTCGGCAACTCGGTGTAATATGAAGGAAACTTCATATACCTAAATCTGGAACGAGTGGATCAGAATGTAACTATGCGAAGTACCTACCTACCCTATATTAGGTACAAAATATATTTTCGTTAAAATCTGCAAAATGCAAAATCTCCGGCAAAATGCAACTCTCCCAATAATTTTTGGTATTTATATATTTTCGTTGGATTATAAGTAGTGTAAGAGTCCTGATTCAATACGCAATATAACCTATATTTTTTTTATTATGATCTACAAAATCAAGAAATAAGCCGCATGAAAGGAAGATAAACCTCAAATCCTGAAATAATCAGGACCGTACAATTTCCTATACTACTCGGTAGGCAACCATCGATTCTCCTAGTTGTATATACAGTTGCCTCATCAATGTTATACAAATATATTGATTTGATGTTATATTACCATAATCCTAAAACCAGGAATTTTCTACCTATGTCGATTATTAAAAATACATTGGTTTTATTTTTTTTATTTTCGTAATAATCGTGCATTATAAATTCCAATTTTCATATCAAATAATTATTCACATATAAACTGCTGGAACTTTGAAATGCATAAAGTAAATTTTTAGTGTTTATCTTAAAAAATATAAAGATATTTTAACGAGATTTGAATCATATTAGGGCCTATTGTCCGGTCTTAGAGTAAATCGATGTTTTGGTTTGTAGGAACTTTTAATTCTAAAATACATCAGGGTAGTAAATAAAACAATGCAAATTTTAACTAATTTCACTGTGCCACGTACGATTTCTTTCTAAACAAATTTTTTGCTTTTTTCTGGGTTTTAGAAGAAGTCGTGGTTTTAAAGAAATTTGAGTTTAATCAAAAAACTTCACAATCGGATATCGTCACCCTGTATATCTATAGCGATTATTCGAAACATGTTTTTTCAATTTTTTGTTAGTACAAAATTCTTGTAATTTTTCTTGTTTTAGGAAAGATTTTATACAGAGTGAGAAAAAAGTATGCTTTCGATACTGCAAAAATAAAAACATATCAGTTAATAAAATTAAAATTAATATTTTGTTGGTCCCCCTCTAACGCGTAATACTTCTGCCTAATGGTGGGGCATACTAACTACTAAATTACAAGAATTTTGTACTAACAATAAATTGAAAAAGCATGTTTCAAATAATCGCTATGATGAAATCAGAATGTGAAGTTTTTTTATTAAACTCAAATTTTTTCAAAACCACACAACTTTTATTCAAAAACCCCTAAAATTGTTTTTTACAATTGAGCCACTGTTTCTTCTAAAACCCAGAAAAAAACAAAAAAATTGTTTGGAAAGAAATGGTGGTGCAGTGAAATTTGTTAAAATTTGCATTGTTTTATTTACCACCCTGTATTTTGAAATTGAAGTTTCTACAAACCAAAACACACTGATCCACTCTAAAACCGGGCAATAGGCCCTAATATGCTTCAAATTACGTTCAAATATCTATAATATTTTCCGAGATATTTAACTTCAAATGTATACTAAAAATTTACTTGATGCGTTTCTTTCATTAACAGAAGGCAACGTGAAGTTTTTTAATAATTCCCAGGATTACGTCCTAACTTCAGTAATAGTTTAAAATAAAGACAAACCTTCCGGTACAAAATTCATTCGTATTGCAGGTTGGGTTCGCTTTGCTATTTTTTAATATAAATAAGCCAGCCCCTAAACAATCTTTCTTAAAAAAAGAAATTTCTTTAACCTCCTCTTGGGTGAAGTAAACCGAACACGACTAATTGAAATTTGTTTGGTTATATACTGAATTTTGGTATCGAGTGAAAAATTCGTCAATGTCAGTGCCACATCAAGAACTCCAACTAGTTTCAGGAATAGGTGAACGTTACAAAAAGAAAACAAATATATAAACACTTTATATTTCTATAATTATAAAATATGTAAACTAAACCATTTTCTTTTTAGTTTTCTTTATATTCTTGTCCCTTGTTGATTTCTTAGATTTGATAGTCTTTGTCTTCTTGACTTCTTTGGACTTAACAGGTTTCTTAGAAACCTTTTTACCACTGGAATCCTTTTTTTTAGAAATCTCTGTACTTTTCTTTTTTATTTTGGCATTGATCTCTCTGAATTTTCTCCTGAAACATAAATAATGCGTAAACAACAATTGATGGAAGTTCCAGTTTTAATCGCAAACCTTTTTCCACCCTTTAATCTTTCATAAAGGGGTTTTGTTGTAATATCATCACGTTCTGGCGCGCTCTTCTCCAATTGTTTTCTTTCCTTTTTAGGCTTCTTCTTCATAGTTAACATGTATGAAGGTACTTCACATCCTGATTCTTTTAATACATGGGCAATGCTAAAAAATAAAAACAAATAACCACAATTAGGTTTTGTGCTTGGAAAAGAAAACTGGGCATGTTACTATATGATTTTTAATCATGTGTAGTTAATTCGGATTAACTGCATGGTAATTTTAAATTACCCTATCTAACTACTAAATTTTAAACCACTTACCTTCTTAAATTAACTGTGTCTTCTAAAGTGAAAAACGTAATTGCTTTTCCAGTCCTACCAGCACGACCAGCTCTACCCACTCTATGTACGTATGATATAGCAGATGGAGGGAAGTCATAGTTTATAATTAAATTCACTCCTTTAAAATCCACACCACGTGCCATCAACTCTGTACAGATTAGGACCCATATGCGACCTTCTCGAAAACTTTTTACCGTATTATCTCTCTGAAATAAAACATTTTGTCGTTAGTATAAATAATACTGGTATGGCCGGTCAAAGATGAGGCAAAACATATTTTTTAGTGCGCTTTTAGTTCTAGACGAAACACTCTTTAATACCAAATCAGTAGTAAATACTTAAGTTGCCTCTGTTTATTTGCAATCCAGAAGATTTTATGGTGATGCAGATTTTAAATTTTTTCTTACCTGTAACTGTGTTCTGTCCGCGTGAATTGCATCGACATTGATACCATCATATATCAGTTCATTGAACAACTGCTGTGCCCTCTCTTTACTCTGCACAAATACAAGTACTGGTGGGCTTAGTCCTTTCCTAACCAAATCTCTAAATGCTAACAGTTTGCCTTGCTCATTTCCAACAAAAAGCAACTCTTGATCCACTAAATTAGTCGCGGCATTTCTAATAGAAACAAAAAATATTAAGAACATATTTATGAAACGATAATAATCTTCGTCAATATTACCTTTGACCGACTGTAACCCTTACTAGCCCCTTCATATTGTGAACACACCATTTGGCTACAATAGGTGTATACGTCGCACTAAACATAGCGATCTTACGATCCTTTCCATTACAAGCCGTCAATATTTCATCTAACTGATCTCGAAATCCTCGGTTACCAGACTCAAATAATTTATCAGCTTCGTCAATTACTAACCATTCAATACTAAAATATTAAAATTACATGTTAAATCTGTAATACATTAAAAAAAACGGAATTACTATATTGAATCACACATTTTTTGGCTTTGTACACAACACACTTTCTTATGGTCTGAGAACTTTTCTATTTCTCTTCTACTACTCAACCTACCTTCATCAGTTTGCTTCGTGATTTGCCTTCGTTCAACCTCACCACATATATAAATCACACAATATCGCAACCGCCTTTCACTAGCATTCACAATAAATACATTAATTAAATTAAAAAAAAAAAAAAATTATGCAAGACCAAAAAAATTTACTGCGAAGAAATAATTTGCATATTTAGAATCTTTTCTAGACTTTACATTTGATATGCTGTTCTAATGTATTGCAGAACCCCGGTTAAAATGCATAAGGTAAGCAAGCCTTATAGACTCAGAGAATGACTCGATTCATTATTTTGTTGCAAAAATTAAACATCATTTTTTGGGGTCATTTCGATCATGTACGTTACACGTCACACAAGCAATAAATACGAATTAAAATTCAGTTTTACATGTAAAATCTAAATAAACGATAGACATTTAAACCATTTATATATCTGAAAAACATTCACGCATGCATCATTATGACTGACTCTACTAACTAATACTACAGACTACAGTACACTTACTTTGTTAATGACACGGCTGGCGGATCCTGCTTCAGTAGGTAACATAATCTATTTGGTGTTGTTATAAGGATATCTATAAAACAAACTCTGTCAATGATATTCTTGCTTTCAGTTGTAATATTTTATACTCACCAAATTTTTGAGAACTATTAGGCCCATACTGGGTTAAGGCCCTTTTAATCTTGCTAATTACATGTATTCGAAAACCTCTTGCTCCGGAGAGTCTGACACATTCCCTTTGAGTTTGTTTGGCAAGTTCTCGAGTGGGGCACAATATCAGAGCTCTAAAGCCTTTACGTTGCGGATTCTGCAAGGCCTGAATGATTGGTACTAAGAATGCTGCTGTTTTACCTGAACCGGTAGGAGCACAGGCTAATATTTGCCTTCCCTGAAAAAAGAAGGAACATTTTATATGCTAAGTATGTATTGTGTATATATTTTACCTCTAACAATAAAGGAACTGCTTGTTTTTGAATAGGAGTAGGTTCTTCGTAACCGCATTTCTTTAAATTTTCAATTATATCTGCATCAACTTTAAAATCGATAAATGTTTTTGATGGTTCTGGCACGTGTCGACCAACAACATTAATATTATTTAAATTTCTGTAATGATTGACCTGTTCTTCATACAAAAGTTTACTCTTTCTCTCATCACACTGTCCATCTTCACGTTTGCGTTTTTTCCCTCTCTTTTGTGTATTATTTAATCCGCTAAGTAACGTAATAGTATTATCTTCATTTACAGCCCTCTTCACTGATTTCGGCTCTAGCTCGTTTTCATCCGTTTCCTTTTTAATAGCAATTTCTTTTTTTATATCTTCAACAGCATCTTCCTACAAAGAAACAACATGTTACAGACGATACCTATTTACATAAACATTGCACATTTTATCTGTTTTACTTGTTACTTACTTTTGAATTCTTCTTAAATTTTCTTGAGAATCTGGCTCCTCTTGATAACTTTTTAAAAATATCATATGCGTCCATTTCGGCAATAAAGCATAAAGTTTTCTTACAATTTACGCACACATGAAAGCGATAAATCGTTCTTAAAATCTTAAATACATACTATAAAAATCTGTGGATTGTGAGCACAAAACTTTATGAAATGTGAGGTTATGTATGCGTCGTTCGTTCGGTGGTCGTTCGTTTGAGCTCACGCGACAGACATAATATGTTCGTTTGTTTAGTTCGGAACAGTTTTAGTCAGCACGAGCACGAGAAAATCTGTAGTGTATTGTTGGTTGCAAACACATTAGGAGACATATGTTTTTAAATGGGGCTTGTTAGAGACAAGGACAAGACCTGTAATTTATTGAAACCGGGAATCACGTCTATAATAGTCACTTCACTTAAAAAAAATTGTTAGTGATTTTAATTTGGATTTTAGAATAAGTCAGAATAAATCTTGAACAAATGAGCTAAGCCCCATAGTTTAATATCTAACAGCTCCTTAGGCATACTATACCTTTACATCCTTTAACTTTAACTATTAATCAGATATAATTTAACTTACTCAAAGGAAATCAAACTGATAATGTGAAAAAAGGATAATTGAAGACTTGCTTTCTTGAATGTGAATAGCAAAAAGGTTTCGATATTTTAAAGCCAAATTGGGTATAACTAAACGACAGTCATCCAACATTATCGTAGCCAAAATTTAGCTGTGAAAACTAAATAGGCCACACTGTGCTACTTAGGAATACAAATGAATCTATAAATAGAAAAGTTCCGCTCAAAGATATAAGATATTTATTAAACAAACAGCTGGACTGCACGAACAGATATTACTGAACGATTTAACTGAGACGTCAAACACACACTCGAATTTTATTTCCGTTCAGTTGACCGGACAGACAAATCGATGGGATTTGCTTCAGTTCTTCAGTCGGACTGATCAGTCTCAAACTGAACGCTAAAACCACCAGTTATCACATCAGTCAAAATTGTTTAGTCAGATCTGAATGTCAAACTGATATGGGTAAAAATAAAAATAACTTTATTGTAATAAAGACGTACACGATGTAAATACCAGGCAAAAACATAATTTTTATATACCTTTTAATAAATTGAATATATCTACAAAATCACTTAGTTCTCTAGGGCCTAGAGTAGGTATTTAACAAACCTACCGACCACTTGCGTATATATGAAACAGACATACAGTAGAAGTAAGAGCTCTATACATTCCTTGTCGAACCTGTCTTCTTTTCAGTACTCGACGTATACAGTGCGTGCCAGCCGACTAGGAACATGGGACCTCGAAATGAATGGACAAACGCACCTCGATCGAGCCTCGTCCTTTGTACCATTGTGCGTTCAATCCCATTCTCACCCGTAACGAGGATACTTGATCGAGTGCGGCTGACCGTTCATTTCCCGTCCCGTGTTCCTAGTCGGGTGGCACGCACTGTAGTGTTGTAACTGTGCAAAATTTCATCAATTAAGGAAATGTGTTAAATGAAAGTTGCAAGATTTGAACACAAACATTCTGAAATCTGAATGAAAAAAAACTGCATTGTGAATTATAAAAGCAAGTAGTAAAGTTTATTTATTTATTTATTTTATTTATAAAGGAGTTCTTAGGATATATTGGCATGTTTCGGTATTTCTTTTTAGGTCCCTTTTTAACTGAGAGCATATATGTTGGTACTTCACACTCACATTCTTGCAATACATGGGCAATGCTAAAAAATAAAAACAAATAACTATAAAACTTCTAACGTAAAATTTTTTTAATCATGTGTACACCATGCAGTCCCCTGATTTTAAGCTGCTTGTATTAATTTATGAAAATAACTAGTTGGGATCAACCACATGATAATTAAAATTACCCTATCTAACCACTAAATTTTAACCCATTTACCTCCTTAAATTAACTGCATCTTCCAAAGTGAAAAACGTAATTGCCTTTCCCGTCCTACCAGCACGGCCAGCTCTACCCACTCTATGTACGTATGATATAGCAGATAGAGGAAAGTCATAGTTTATAACTAAATTCACTCCTTTAAAATCCACGCCACGTGCCATCAACTCTGTACAAATTAGGACCCATATGTGACCTTCTCGAAAACTTTTTACCGTATTATTTCTCTGAAATAAAACATTTTGTTTTAGTATAAATAAATAAATAAAAATTATTACATGAGATCCTAAAACGGAAGAAATTTTTCTTGGGAACACCTCAGAACCACCAAATATTGTAAATTTGCTTATTATTTTCTATATTACAAAGTGCTGCTTTTGTTGCTAGGTTTTTTCCAAGCAAATATTAAACAAAAATTCTGTAACATCTGTTCCTTTAGCTAATGAAGATTTCAGTGAGAAAACTTTCAGATAAAATTTATTTTTGTAAAACACAAAGCAAGAGACCATAATCTACATTCTCAGAAAAATATATTGATAGGTTGAAAAATGTTTAACTACAAATGGTGCAATTTTGCAATTTTTTATTTATATTTAAAACAATTAAAATTACGATAAAATAGAAAATCTGTTGAACCTGATGTTTACTCGTCTCTTTATGACCAACAGGAGTCGAGTCAAAGATCGGAAAAAATATATTTTTTAGTGCATTTTTAGTTCTAGACGAAACACTAGCTGGACATTCATATTTTTTATGTCCACTGTTTTACAGCAAACGTAAAAAAATTTAAAGCATGCCAACTCTCTTTAACCATACCAGTAGTACATACTTAAGTCAAATCAAGATTTTATGGTGAAGGACATTTTAAGTTTTTTTCTTACCTGTAACTGTGTTCTGTCCGCGTGAATTGCATCGACATTGATACCATCGTATATTAATTCATTATATAACTGCTGCGCCCTCTTTTTACTCTGCACAAACACAAGTACTGGTGGACTTAATCCTTTCCTAACCAAATCTCTAAATGCTAACAGTTTACCTTGCTCATTTCCAACAAAAAGCAACTCTTGATCTACTAAATTATTCGCGGCATTTCTAATAAAAACAAAAATGTTAAAAACATATTTTTGAAATGACAATAATCTTCGTCAATATTACCTTCGACCGACTGTAACCCTTACTAGCCCTTTCATATTGTGAACACACCATTTAGCTACAATAGGTGTATGCGTCGCACTAAACATAGCTATCTTACGATCCTTTCCATTACAAGCTGTCAATATTTCATCTAACTGATCTCGAAATCCTCTGTTACCAGCCTCAAATAATTTATCAGCTTCATCAATTACTAACCATTGAATACTAAAATATTAAAATTACACGTTAGATCGGTAATACATTAAAAACTGAATTACTATATTGAATCACACATTTTTTGGCTTTGTACACAACACCCTTTCTTATGGTCTGAGAACTTTTCTATTTCTCTTTTCCTACTCAACTTACCTTCATCAGTATGCTTCGTGATTTGCCTTCGTTCATCCTCACCACATATATAAATCACATAATATCGCAACCGCCTTTCACTGGCATTCACAATAAACACATTAATAACAATTAAATTAACAAACATAAAATAGAAAATTAAACCAGTTTGTCAGTCACAACTTCACAAATTGAAAAAAAAAAATTATGTAAGGCCACAATAATTGTAAAATTTACTGCGAAAAAATAATTTGCATATTTAAAATCTTTTCTAGACTTTACATTTGATATTGTGCTCTAATGTATTGCAGAACCTTGGTTAAAGTGCATAAGGTAAGCAAGCCTTATAGGCTGCTATGCAGCATGAAGAGCGACTCAGAGAATGACTTGATTAATTATTTAGTTGAAAAAACATTTTTGGTGTCATTTTGTTCATGTACTTTACAATCACGCTAACAATGTATACGCATCAAAATTCACAGTTTTACAAGTACAATCTAAATAAGCGATAGGCATTTTTAAACCATTTATAAACATTCATACATGTATCATTATGACTGACTGTACTAATACTACAGTACACTTACTTTGTTAATGATATGGCTGGCGGATCCTGCTTCAGTAGATAACATAATCTATTTGGTGTTGTTATAAGGATATCTATAAAACAAACACTGTCAATGATTATTATGTTCTACTTAACATAACAAAATGATACACAAATAGCTCAAATAACAACTATATTTGAGTAGTATAATTGTTTAACATAAAGTCTATGACAAGTCATGTATTTCAGAATATCATTAGTGACAATTACCTACATGATTAATCATAGTAAAAGATAAGTTAATTATAACTATAATCACAATATATAACACTCCTCCCCTAGCTTTTACATAACAAAATCTCTTAAATAAGATGGTGGTTTACTAATCCGAGATGGTCTGCTTACAACTGGAATATTTTGATCCGAATTAGGTAAGGAAATATTCAAATCAATTGAATTTTCACTAGTGTCGTTATTCATTGTCAACCCAGCATCCTCTTTAGATAAGCTCCGGTCAGTTTCCATTGTTTCCACAACTGAATCATTAGAGCATCTTCCACGAATCTGATCGACATGCCTTCTTAAGAAATTACCTTGAGCTGTTTCTGCAGTGTAAGAAACAGGGCCCGTTGGATTAATTATGGTTGCAGGCACCCAAGGCGGATCTACAGTATTATAACTCCTTACGTATACCGGATCGTTTTCTTTGAAGACTCTTACTTTATTATTAGGTTGAACACTTAGTTTTGGTGCATAATCAGGGTGTAATCTGTCCAGAATTGTTTTAATATTTCGATTCATTAGAAGTTGAGCCGGACTTTTACCAGTTGATGTGGACGGTGTACTCCGGTACGTCAACAAGTATCTAGCTAATCTGGTGTGTAAATCTCCTTCCATTTTTTTTATAGCATTCTTTGCTATTTGTACCATTCTCTCTGCCTGCCCATTTGATGAAGGATGATACGGAGCAACAGTTACAGTACGGATAATATTTTTTGAGCAAAATTGTTTAAATTCTGAAGACACAAAAGCAGTTCCATTATCAGAAACTATACAGTCTGGCAATCCATGGGTTGCAAAGAGCCTTCGTAACAACACAATTACATTTGTGGAATTTGGAGAATTTATAGGTAAAATCTCTAGCCATTTAGAAAACGAATCAACAACAATAAGATATGTTTGTCCTTTGACTGGACCAGCAAAATCTATATGTAAACGAGACCAAGGAGTTTCTGTTCTTTCCCATGGATGAACACTTGCTCTAGGTGGAGAATTATGATTAGACTGACACATTGAACATGTCTTAACTTTCCTTTCAATATCCAAGTCTAAACCTGGCCACCAAAAATAACTCCTGGACACAGCTTTCATACGTACGATACCTGGATGGCCCTCATGCAATAACTTTAAGACATTCCCACGTGCTAATTCAGGTATTACCACTCTATTACCAAATAGTAGGCAATCCTTATGAATAGATAGTTCATTCCGCTTTGCATAAAACGTCTTTAGTTCTACAGGATATGTGCCTTCCTTCCACCCTTTCCATACTAAATTGCGAACTTGCGACAAAGTCTTGTCATTGGTTGTCATTTTTGCTATCTCATCAGCATGATATGGACTGCATTCCATACTTTCTATCATTAAAACTTCCAAAGGGGGTGGAATCTTGAATTCTTTTACTGTTAAGGGTAATCTGCTTAATGCATCTGCATGAATAATTGTTTTCCCAGGTTTATACTGCAGTTCATAGTTGTAACCACTTAATATAATTGACCAACGCAACATTCTTGGTGAAATTTCTAAGGGTGTACTTTTATTTGATGCTAATAGCCCAAGAAGAGGCTTATGATCAGTAAAAATGGTAAAAGATCGGCCATAGAGGTAATCATGAAACTTTTTAACGGATGCAACCAAAGACAATGCTTCTTTGTCCAATTGAGAATAATTTCTCTCAGTTTTTGACAAAGTTCTAGAAAAAAACGCAATAGGTACCTCTCTACCTGATTCTAACTTATGAGCCAAGACTCCCCCAATTCCATAAGGTGAAGCATCGCATGTTAAAATCACTGGTTCTTTTTCATCAAAATGCATAAGAACTGCGTCGGAAGTCAATAACATTTTTACACTGTCAAATGCCTTGGTATGTATATTTGTCCAATTCCAAGTAGTTTTGCTATCTAGCAACCTATGAAGAGGTTCAGCAACAGTTGCCTTGTCTTTTAGAAATGTATTATAAAAATTCAGTAATCCCAAAAATGCTTGCAGCTGTTGCTTATTTTCAGGAATTGGTGCATCATGAATGGCTTTAACTTTTTTTCTTGAAGGGTGAAGTCCGAACTGATCAATTTGATACCCTAGGAATTCTATACTTGTAGTGGACAGGACACATTTTTCCTCTTTTAGTCGAATACCTGCATCCATTAATCTTTTCAGAACATGTTGTAATCGTTCTCGTAATTCATTAGCATTCGAAGCTATAATTAGTATGTCATCGAAATACGGAAATATTCCATCGATTCCCGCTAATAGTGTGTCCATAAAATTTTGAAAAATTGCTGGCGCTACTGAAATTCCGAACTGTAAACGCTTAACCTTGAAAGCACCCCGATGAGTGATTATAGCTTGTGCCATGGCAGATTCTTCATCCACTTTTAATTGTTGATATGCTTGAGCAAGGTCAAGTTTTGCAAATATTTTACCACCAGCTAATGCCGCCAATAAATCTTTTACAATGGGTGGTTTGTATGGATTTTCTTTCAGAGCCAAATTTAAAGTACATTTGTAATCGGCACATATTCTTATCTCTCCAGTGGGTTTAATAACCGGAACAATCGGTGTTAACCATGTTGCTGTATTTATAGGTTCCAAAATTCCATCACTAATTAGTTTACTTAATGCTTCATCTACCCTTGGTTTTAGTGCAAATGGTAAACGTCTTGCTTTGAGCTTAATAGGTGTCACACTAGATATTATATTTAGTGAAATTGGAGGTCCTTTATAACAGCCTAATTCTTTATTAAAAACTTCATTAAATTCTTCCTTAAGAGCATCTAAACATTCTTCTTGAATTACATTAATACCCGATAGAGAAATACTGAGAGGTTTAAACCAGTTTCTTCCCAATAAGCTTAATCTGTCCCCCTTGGCCACTAACAAGGGCAATTTAACGCTTCTTCCTTGATACTCCACAACTACATCACAAATTCCACGTATGTCTATTTCTTTTTGTTGAAAATCCCTAAGACTTTTGGTAAATTGTTTTAACACAAGTATAGATTTTCTTTGTAATTTACTAAAGGTACTTTCAGAAATTATAGTATATGATGATCCAGAATCCACTTCCAAAAGACATAATTCTTTATTAATTTTAAGATTGATTTTAACTGGGGGGCATGAGTTTTCTAAATTAGACTTGATTTGATGAATGCTGTACTCATCCTCTTCGTTTTCATCATCTACTTCCACAGAGTTTGTGTTATTACTTCTTTTTGGAAGATAAATTCCTTTACTTTTGCAGACTCTTTGAATATGCCCTCTCTTCCCACAGTTATTACAATCTGCCTCAATAAATCTGCATTTATCAGCCTTATGAGGACCACCACATCTAAAGCATATAATTTTCAGTTGCCTGTTACCCATCATTTTATATCCTTGTTCCCGAATGTTGTTCACTACATCTATAGTATTATTTTTAAACATCCTTATTTCTTTTACTTGTCCAGTTGCAGCCTCTGCTGCTTGTGCCTTATGTAGTGCTGTATCTAACGTTAATAAATGGTCCGTAATAAGGTTCCGTTGTAGCTGTTCATCTCGTAGACCACACACCAGTTGATCTCTTAATCTAGTTGTCAAAGTCTCTCCGAAATTACAATTCTCTGAAAGGCGCCTAAGTTCTGCTATATATCCAGAAATCGTTTCTCCTTCGTTCTGCAAACGTTTCTGAAATTGGAAACGTTCATAAATCTCACAAGGTTGTGGGCTAAGTGATTCCTTAACGCAGTTACAATTTCATCATAAGTTTTTTTTGCTGGAGACACAGGAGCTAGGAGAGATTTTACAATAGCAAACGTTGCGGATCCGCATACACTTAAAAGAGTTGCACGTTTCTTTGCTTGATCAGTAATTCCATTTGCCTCCAGGTAAAACGATAGTCTATCCGCATAGTTAGACCATGTGGTTGGTTTGTTTGTTTCAAATTCTTCAATGTGCCCAATGGATCCCATCCTCGTCGCCAATTATTATGTTCTACTTAACATAACAAAATGATACACAAATACCTCAAATAACAACTATATTTGAGTAGTATAATTGTTTAACATAAAGTCTATGACAAGTCATGTATTTCAGAATATCATTAGTGACAATTACCTACATGATTAATCATAGTAAAAGATAAGTTAATTATAACTATAATCACAATATATAACAATGATATTCTTGCTTTCAGTTGTAATATTTTATACTCACCAAATTTTTGAGAGCTGTTAGGTCCATACTGAGTTAAGGCCCTTTTAATCTTGCTAATTATATGTATTCGAAAACCTCTGTCTCCGGAGAGTTTGATGCATTCCCTTTGAGTTTGTTTGGCAAGTTCTCGAGAGGGGCACAATATTAGAGCTCTAAAGCCTTTACGTTGCGGATTCTGCAAGGGCTGAATGAATGGTACTAAGAATGCTGCTGTTTTGCCTGAACCGGTAGGAGCACAGGCTAATACTTGCCTTCCCTGAAAAAAGAAGGAACATTTTATATGCTATGTAAGTATTGAGTATGTATTTTACCTCTAACAATAAAGGAACTGCTTGTTTTTGAATAGGGGTAGGTTCTTCGTAACCGCATTTCTTTAAATTTTCAATTATATCTGCATCAACTTTAAAATCGATAAATGTTTTTGATGGTTCGGGCACGTGTCGACCAACAACATTAATATTATTTAAATTTCTGTAATGATTGACCTGTTCCTCATACAAAAGTTTAGTCTTTCTCTCATCACACTGTCCATCTTCACGTTTACGTTTTTTTCCTCTTTTTTGTGTATTATTTAATCCGCTAAGTAACGTAATAGTATTATCTTCATTTACAGCCCTCTTCACTGATTTCGGCTCTAGCTCCTTTTCAACCGTATCCTTTTTAATAGCAATTTCTTTTTTTGTATCTTCACCAAGATCTTCCTACAAAGAAGCAACATATTAATAAGAATGCCTACATTAGCTACTTACATAAACATTGCACATCTCTGCATCATATCTGCTTTACTAAACTAACTTTACTTGTTACTTACTTTTGGATTTTTTCTACTAAACTTCCTTGAGAATTTGGCTCCTCTTGATAACTTTTTAAAAACATCATATGCGTCCATTTCAGCAATAAAGCAAAAAGTTTTCTTACAATTTACGCACACGTGAAAGCAAAAATTCTTCTTTCTTCATTAAATAGTTAAATACAACATACAACCACAGAACTAAAAGTCTGTGCATACAACACAAAACAACAATGAGTAATGTGAGGTTATGTGCTCGGACTGTTCGGTGTGTCAGATGGGTATGTTCGTTTGTTCAGTTCAGAATTCGGATCACAGATCAATTTAGGGCGCAATGAGTAAGTAATATTAGCCTTAGAAGCGCTTTAGTGTATTGTTGGTTGCAAACACAGTAGGAGACATATCAACAGGTATATGGTCATAAAAGTTGGCACTATTTGCATAGCAATAGGTAAGAACTATAAACTAACAATTAAAAGACAGAATTTTAAAACAATTAACAATAAGTGTGAGCCAAAGTATTTTCTAAAAGATTTGGGATAGAAAATTAAAATTTAGATGGTTCAAAACTAATTGCTTTGTTTAACGTATTAATTGGTTGTACGCGATGTTCCTATTGCAATGGACCGTACTGTATATTGAATAACAGCATGGTTGTTGTACATTAGGAGAAGGGCATGGCATAGCTACATTATAAAATTTATGTATTTCATTTGAAACGAACCGTATAGTCCATATAATGTATATTTTTGTAGGATATCTTTTACTATACTGCTTCTCCACCTCGTACTTTTGGATGAATGTTATGGTTATAACTTATAGATAGATATATGGCTTGCGTTTAGGTATGTACTGTATACAGTGTACACAATTATTAGTTAGTTCTAATATCCCTTAGGTATTTGTGAGATGGCTTTCATAATAAAGTCATTAATTGTGGTCAGTACGAAAAATGAACATCCATTTTATGTTAAAGAATATTTCTTCAAATAATTTTTGTTTTAGTGGTGTACTTGGAACTCAAAGGGGGTTTAAAGAGGAGAATATTTTTTTTGTTGTTTTGCAGATACCTATATGCCTGGGGAGTTCCAGGTGTAATATTATTAATCGTCGCATTATTAGATTTTTGGTGACAGAGAAAAAGCCTATTACCCTGGAATTGGTTTAGAGTTCTGCTTCATAAGAGGTAAATTGGCTTATAGAGTGTATAGGTGTTTGATTTGTTTTACTCCATGTTGTACTTTTCAGAGATACCTTCTTTTATATTCCACCATAGACCGACAGTAGTTTTGACCTTAGTTAACACCATACTGTTTCTATTAACGGCTATAAATATAAAAAGGTCTAAAAAGGATGCTTTCGCCATCACTAACGCTAACAGTCGAAAACATTCTAACAAGGATGCTGAGTTGTAACTATTTTCTCCTAATTAGTACATATTTAATTCGAATTTAAACGACGTTTAAATATTCAAACGGCTGTTCCTTGAAAAATTATTAATGAAATTGCGATTTGACTATTTAGCTATAAATACAATGTGTCATTTGGCACTTGGATGTTGTGGATAATTTTCAGGACTATCCAATGATGAGGGTTCTGAAATATAATATTATACAAAAATGCGATAATGACATTTTTTCTCATACCTTGGATATAATATACTTAGGTACCTACTTATTATTGTTATTAAAAAAACGATAACTTCCACACCTGTATATTAAATTTCTTATAGGTTTACCATATACTGGAATTTACTTATCATCATGGGTATTCATCCTATATTCAGTTCCCATTTAGTCCAAGTGATTTTCTGGGCCGTTGGGTGGTTATCGAGCCCCGGATTCGCAATATATTTTTTTTATTATGAAGACTTAGTCAATGCTATGCATGGAATATTGATTTTCTTCATATTTGTAGGCAAGAGAAGAATTCGGAAGGCTCTTAAAGAAAGGTAAGTGAATTTTCTTGAGGGTTTATTACCATCGAAATGTGCTCATTGAAAAACTTTCCATTTCATTTCTAACAACAAAATCACGAAAAAATGAAACGCTTTTACAAACATTAAATTTATCGTATGTCTAATGTAGTAAGATTTTAGCAAATTTCTACTGTTGCCTTCTGTTTGGTTTAGAAGAGTAGAAAGGATTTTTAGGTGGACTTAAAATTTTATCGTTTTTAAGAGCTCTCCATTTTAACACAGCACTATTTCCAGGATTTTTATAGAAGCCTTTTTAGAGAAAATTTTACGAATTCATATAAATTATGTTTCAGATACTGCCAGTGTACTGGACTCAGTGGAAACAGCTCATCTACTCCGATAACTATTTTCGATAAATCTACCAGTGAAATTTCCATTTGTGAAGTGCGTTTAACAAACTTTAAGGACAATATAGAGAACTTTAGTAAAATATCTACTTATATTTATTGGTATTTGTTAAAAAAAAGAAGTCCTAGTATTTTTTATTTAATTTAACTAAAGCAACTACCTATCATGTTTTCAAGGGCATTAAAAAAACAAACCTATACGAAATAAATAATAATTTTTTATTAAAATATGTTATAAATATAAAAATAATAATAATAAGACAAGACAACAATAATAAATCGAAATCAATTAACAATAAAACACCATATACACACTAGTGACACGTTTAAAAAATTATTAGGTTAGGTACTTAACCTACTGGGTATTCTCATTACAATAGTCTACGATACATGCACGTATGTCCGAATTGTAAGGCTCGTTAATATTTAAACCATGTTAAACTGAGCGGTTCAAAAAATAAAGTGCAAAGAAAGTCCTATTGCTATATTAATTATTAGGTAAGTAGAACCATAACTGCTGAATTATGAACAGGTTATCTCTGGATCCCTCTTTTTTTTGTAGATACTAATTATTATTAGGTAAATTGTTTTCTTCAAAGATAGGGAGGTTGCTGAGTCAGATAAATCATATGTATAATTTTTTTAGAAACTTTGATCCTTCTTCAAGAACACTTTCTATTAATTTTGAAATAGCCTTCATGATTGGTGCTTTCATGTTTCCTTAACCTCCCGGAAGACTATTTAAATAAGTTAATATACTCGTACTCCAAAGATAACATGTACGCGTTTACGATTGCTTATTATTTTGTTTTGTTGCAATTAGTTCCTTATTCTACAAACCATTGGCATTTGAAATTGCAACAAGTATTAACGAGACAGGAGAATTTAACACCATTGAATGAAACTTTTGATGTTTTGAAAATTCACTTGAACTTGACAACACCTGAACCAATATATTTTTTGGTGTGTCAGGATATTTTTGTTCAACCATTGCAATTTCAATTCCCAATGTCCAGATGAAACTAAAATCTAAAGCGCGCGCGCTTCCTTAAAATTAGAAATCACGGATTTGTAGCAAAATATCAATGGGTTGTTTGACTAGAGGTTTGCAGTTTCTTACTTCACAGACAGGTAAATATAGAATTACTGAAATACGTGAATTATTTCTATATAGTCCTAAACTTAAGTTACAATTATTTAGCATACCCTTAAAAAAAATCACATGATATTGTATCAGATTGACTTATCCTACGTGTTTATTATTCTGTTACATATACCCTTAATGTAGATTATTTTGCCGTAAAAGTAAACACCGAAAATGAATACTGATTAAGCGAGAATACCAAATTTTAATTAAAAACTAAACAGCACTACGTTTTGATTTACTTACGCTAAATTTATAATATTTGTTTCCAATAAATTATTTCAATTAACGAACTAATTTATGGAAAGTGCTCGATTTATGTCACTCACAGTTGAAATCCAGCTTATCTTAAGAGTTAAGGATACTTTTTTATGTCTATATTTGAGTGCGGAAAACGTAAATGAAAAATTTTAATTAAAACAACTAAAAATATATTTAAAAAGAGATTGCCCATAACTTTTAATGGACATTTCTTTCCAACTTGTAGATTTTCTCATGTACTTTACTCTATCGGTAAAAGAGTTCTTATTTTTTTATTTTTAGAATCAATTTTTTCGTGATTTTGTTTATTTTTCTCTATTCCTTTTATAATTTATAGAGTATTAATTTCTTTAAAATTGTTCGATGTTTGCTTGCTTCCAAAATAAGGCAACATTTTTCAATTTGCATAAATAAAAAACATTAGAGAAAACTTTAGAAAATGGAAAAATATCGAAAAAAAAACAAAGAATAGCTTGAAAAATAATAAAATAAAAAATTCTGCGTTATTATCGGGAAATGTATAAAAAACCTACAAATTAAATAAAAAATGTCCGCCTATCATATATTGACTAAGTCTGTTGAAGTATGTATGTGTTTTCAGTTCCACTTAGGTGACGTAATAAACTTAATAAAATTGTATCTTCACAGTTTTGCAGGGAAATTAATAAAGGAGAAAACTGATCAATCCATTTGTTAGTAGAGAAAGATAACTTTTTGGTTCATTTGATTTTTTTAGGTTAGGTATATAATAAACTTATATGGCTTTAACGTACACAAATTTATAAGGAAATGAATAGCGAAAGACATTATTTTATTTTCACCCAGACCAATAAAATCAAAAATATTTACTAAAATGTACTAAAAAAGATTTTTCAAAGCAAGAAAAATTAAAAATAGGAAAAAAGTGTTCTGTGGGTCGCCAAATGTAAGAAATTAGATATGATATTTGACCTCATAAAATATTAGATAAAAACTGACTAAATTAAACAAAGTTGCGCCGAAAGTGGCGGCTTGTTTTATTGTGGATGATTTAATAGTTAACGCGGGCATATGGAATTAAAGGAATGATACGTATTGTCCCCAATATTTATTTTAATTCCTAAAACTTCCTGATTATACTTAGAACACATTTTTAAAAAAATCGCTTCTTGCTTCCAGTTCCTTCTTCTCAAAAATTTTCCGCAATATATCCTCAATAATCAGGTAAGTATTCTTATTTTTTAATTTTTAAAATATGTTTTTTCGTGATTTTGAAGGTTTGTCCAATTTTGTTTATTTTTCTCTATTTCTTTTCTAATTATGCAGACATAATATAACTTTCTTTCGAATTGTTTGCATGCTTTCGAAATAAGGCAACATTTCTTTAACTTGCACAAAGAAGAAGTATTAGAAAAAAATAAAAAAATTAAAAAATTTAGAAAAAAACAACAAAATAAAAAAATTGTGCTATTATCGTGAAGTATATAAAAAAATTAAAAAAAATGTCCACCTATCATTATATTGACTAAAAGTTATGAGCAATTCAATTTGTTTTAATAGGTTTGCAGTCATTTTACAATAGAAACTTTTAATTGGCATTTTGCCCACTTAAATATAGCCATGAAAATTACTCTTTCTCATTTATATAAAATCCATAAAAGATTTGTGAAATTATCAAAAGGGTAAAAAGAAAAAAGTAATTTTTTTTGGTTTTTTTATTTTTTTTGGGGAACGTAATATAAGGTTTTTAGATTCACAGTTTTTCAGGGAAATTAATAAAGATGAAAACTAATCATTAATCAATTATTTGTAAAAAAAGGGTAACTTTCTGGTTTCTTTGAATTTTTTAGGTTATATCATACATAAACTTATAAGGTTTTAGCGTACGCAAATTTGTAAGAAAATGCATGGCGAACAAAATTATTTTATTTTTAACTCAATAAAATCAAAAATATTTACTAAAATGTACCAACAAAGATTTTTTTAAAGCAAAAAAAAATTAAAAATAAGAAAAAAGTGTTCTGCAGGTTGCCAAATGTAAGAAATTAGGTATAGTAATACGGAAAATATTTTGCCTCATAAAATATTAGACAAAAATTGACTAAATTAAACAAAATTCCGCTGAAAGTGGCGCCTTGGTTTTTTTGTGGATGATTTAATAGATATCACACGCCGTGGGCATACAGGGGCGGAATTAAAGGAATGACACGTATAGGTATTTTGTCTTAACGAATATTCTGCCCAATTTATTTTAATTCATGACAGTAATTATTTATTCCTAAATCCTTAAAACTTCCTGATGATATTTAGAGCACATTAAAGAAAATCATTTCCTCATTCCAGTTCCTTCCTCTAAAAAATTTCCCGGAATATTTCCTCAATAATAAGGTAGGTATCTTAATTTTTAATTTTTAGAATATATTTTTTCGTGAATTTTGTTTATTTTTCTCTATTTCTTTTCTAATTATGCAGATATAACTTTCTTTCAAATTGTTTACATGCTTTCGAAGTAAGGCAATATTGTTTTAACTTGCACAAATAATGAAAAACAGAAAAAAATAAGAAAATGGAGAAATTTCGAAAAAGAAAACAATAAAAAAATTATTGCTATTATCGTAAAGTATACAAAAAATAAATTAAAAAATGTCCACCTATCATTATATTGAATAAAAGTTATTAGCAATTCATTTGTTTTAATGAGTTTTCAGTCATTTATTTACAATAGAAACTTTTAATTGGCATTTTGCCCACTTAAATATAGCCATGAAAAGTACTCTTTCCCAAAATTTATATAAAATCCATCAAATATTTGTGAAATTATCAAAAGGGTAAAAGTAAAAAAAAAATTTTTGGTTTTTTCATTTTTTTTAGGTGACGTAATAAATTAAAAGATATTGTAGTTTCACAGTTCTGCAGAGGAATTAATAAAGATGAAAACTTATCGTGAATCAGTTATTTGTAAAAAAGGGAACTTTTTCTTATTTTGTTATTTTTAGAATCTATTTTTTCGAGATTCTGATGGTTTGTCCACTTTGTTTATTTTTCTCTATTTCTTTTCCAATTATGCAGATATAACTTTCTTTCAAATTATTTGCATGCTTTCAAAATAAGGCATTTTAACTAAATAAAAAATAAGGAATATTAGAAAAAAGTAGAAAAATGAAAAAAAAATCGAAAAAAAAACAACTCAAAATAGGTTGAAAAATAACAAAATAAAAAAATTTGTGCTATTATCGTGAAGTAGGTACCTATGTAAAAAACAAATTTAAAAAAACATCCGCATATCATCATATACTGACTAAAAGTTATTGTTTTAATGAGTTTGCAGTCATTTTACAATAGAAACTTTTAATTGGCATTTTGAGCCATGAAAAGTACTCTTTCTCAAAACTTATATAAAATCCATCAAATATTTGCGAAATTATCAAAAAGGTAAAAAGTAAAAAGTAATTTTTTTTGTTTTTTATTTTTTTAGGCGACCTAATAAATTATAAGGTATTTAGCTTCACACATTTGCAGGGAAATTAATAAAGATAAAAACTAATCATTAATCAGTTATTTGTAAAAAAACGTAACTTTCTGGTTTCTTTGATTTTTTTTAGGTTATATCATAAACTTATACGGTTTTAACGTACGCAAACTTGTAAGGAAATGAACTGATGAATGAAAATTATTTTATTTTCAACCCGATCAATAAAATAAAAAATATTTACTAAAATGTATGTAGCAAAAAAAGTGTTCTAAAACTTCCTGATGGTACTTAGAACACGTTAAAAAAATCGCTGCTTCCTTCCAGTTCCTTCTTCTCACACATTTCCACAGTAATAGGTATTATATCCAAAAATGTGTTATGGTTAAAAACCGACTTAAATTTTGATTCTTATATAGGTGTCAAATTTCCTTCAAAGCTTCCTTCTTCTCTTAAGACAAGCGAGATACAATGGTTGCCGAAAATCGAGCATCCTATTCTAAATATATTTATTATTTCCATAATTTCAATTTTACTAGTCAAACTTTCCGATAAAAATTTTGAGCAAGCTTATTTATCTTACAATACCTTAACAATACTTAACTACATTCGAATGCGTTCTGACCAACCAAGTCAGTTCGCTCAACTTTACTACTGGCTACGTCCATTGCCTAGATTCAACTTAATTTACACGGTTAATTTTTATAAATATCAATTTTTTATTTAACGATTTCGCTAAACTTACCGCCCTAATCTTTGGATTAAAATTTTACTATTACTAAACGTACACCTAAAAACTAAACTGGTTCTACATGTATTACATCAATATCACCAATACTTCTGACTCTCCTGTGCTGCTTCTTGCCCCGGTGCAAACTACCCCCTGCCAAGCCACTATACAGTTTACTTTTCTCATTCCTTGATATGTTTTCTCGTTGGTCCGTCTCCGATCGTATGCTTTGCACACTTTTGGTAATATCGTACTCGTCGATCGATCTACAAACGTAGGTGTCGTAATCGTCGGATCTTCTTTGGAACATACTCGCCGGGTGGTGGTGCGCAAACGGCTGCGCGTATATCGGCGACTCGCCTCCGGACCTTGACGACTTCGTTGTGAAGTATTGCAGGGGGGGACTGACCCGGCTGATGACGGAGGAGCTCTCCGAACTCGACGTGGGGGACTGCTTCTCGCGGTCGCGCTCGCTCTTGCTCTTCGTTAGACCCAGAGCACGGCTGAGTGAGCCCTGGAAAACATAAGACTTGGTGTGCACAACATTTTGACCGCTTCACAGATACTTACCTATTATATAGTTTTTATTAGGTGATTTGTTTTGTTTGTTTTACTCTCTTAATGCAGGTAGTAAAAGGGGAAGAAACTTGCAAGGAGATCATTTCTTAAGATTTTCAGAATTTTGCAGGTGTCGAGGAAAGTCAGTAAAATACGAATGTATGTTTTTTTTAAGTACCTATTGATTTTATTTCAGAAGTAACGAAGAATAATCGGTTTTTGCCACTGGGAGGTAATATGAATATAACTTTATATTTTGGTCATGATCTTTATCCAAATATGTAACGTGACAGGATATAATGATAAACTGACACATTCTCAACAGTACGCTCGGTTTGACGCAAACCAAACAAATCTAATAGCAAATACTAAAATGAATATATGATCAAGAATAATAATCCAATACTGAGTTAATCTAACACGATAAGTTTAGTATTGATTTTAGAGTAGATAATGATAAGACCGCCCCTCGTTTTTTACTTTGCTTTGGAATCCGTTTTAATTTCTTTCGACGGCATAATGAGATAAAAATATGGAATCCATTTGAGAAAAACGACAGTGTCAAGAACTTGGCAATAATGTACCTCGGATCGTTAGGCAGCAGAGCACGGCGCACATTTTAAAAATAATGACTGCCGTAAATATCGACTTAGCATTTATTTTTTGTTGCTTTCGCATCAATCAAAAGGATGTTCTCCGCAAAGGACCTGGAGTAGAAGTATCAGATTCAGCTTAATCTGAATATCGGTGAACCAGGTTTTTTAATGGCTCAAACTGTTTTGATGTAGTAGTAAGGAATCTAGCATCCAAAAAGACGCTTCTAAAATGCCGACCCTGCACTCGCGAGGTATATGATTTTAAAAATATGGATATTATCCAGAATTTTATGCCGAATCCGATTCCAGAGGGCGCGATGTCGGCCAAGATTGCAAAATTGCAAAAAAAGTAATATTTCCAAAATAAAATTGGAACTTAAATATTGCATTATCTGTCGTTTACATTGCATTTACGACCTTATTTATAAAGATTTTTTAATAATTTTTATATCAATCGAAAGCCTAATGTTTGTAGTTTCATACAAGTTGAATAGAGAGACATTATTTCATTATAAACAACACTATAATTTGTTTAAACAATATGTGCTCGGAAAGTGTAGTGTAATTTTCGGCATTGAGGTACTTTTGTTATTATTGCAGATAGATATGTAGTTATGTGAGACGAAATACGTAGAATAGACCAACGAACATTTTTTATTAAAATAATTTTTTAATTCGCTGAATAATTTAGGAGATATGATTTTTTTTAAAAGCGCATTGTGTGGTCTACCGCGCGCGCGGTCTTGTTTCTGTAGGCAGGCCATTTACACATGATTTCGAGGCACTCGAGATGATTAAAGAATTTCGCACACGAGTTGCAAACAATATTTTTTCTACAACGACTTTAATTTGATTAAATTAAAACCGTAAAATGATATCTTGTATTATAATATTTAATGCAAATTAATTAAAAAAATATATAATAGCAGATATGTCTCAGAACTATGGAAACTAATATGTTTGACAACAAACATTTTTCACTGACGTTTTCGATATTGTGAGTGTTGAATATTGTGGGTTTTTTAAAGTAAAATAATACATAAGATAATAATGGAAAGTCTCGAAAGTCATAGACTGTTTTTAAAATAATTTAAAAATTTCTACTTTCAGTTAATTCATTTCATAAAACAATAAATCTTTTTGAACTAGATGTTTGCTTAATTCTTGTGTATACATTAAAAATTATAAAAAACAGGCAATAATTAAATTTATAATCGGTATGTGATGTGCAAAATATTTTGCGCACGGGGTCGTGGTATCGCAAAAAAAATAATGTCAATGAAAAAATGTCTCATTTTAGACACTGACGTTAATGCGCAAACATAACCTTTTTTTGACAGTTGTAGAAAAAAGTATTTACTCGTATTATTACGTACATTATTTTACAATTTTTTTTGTAAGGTATAAGCAACATTTTTGTAACGTCTTTCGTATGAAAGTTCGTACAGATCATAAATAATGCTCACAAACATAATAAATTATCGGTATTTAATTTAAAAAAACTACAATGATATTAAAATAATTTTCGTCTTGATAAAATGATGGTTGTCTGTATTGTAAATTCTTTGTACATGATATAACTAAAATTGGAGTATTATAGGTAAGTAGCTGTACATATGATTTATGTGATAATGCCATAATTAATAGTCATTAAACTTATCTGGGAATCACGCCAAATTCTAAAAAAATAAATAGAAATAAGAAAATGGTCAAAATATGTCAAAATAAAGTATCAAAGGCAAACCTCAACAGTTTGCCCCAGAAAACCACTGTATTTGGAACTATACCGGGTGACCACGGATCATGGTAAACCCCCGCCATTTCCGCAATTCTTGAGCTATCCAAATGAAATTTTGCAGCAGTAATTAAATGTACGTCCAAAAAAACTCATTCACCTGTCAAAGTTACGTCTTTTAATTGTTTCTTTCATGGCTAGTCTGATAAATAGTATAAAATGACGTGTTGTGGTGATTTTTTCCCTTTTTTTATTACTTGCACATTGCCATTATTTTAAAAACAGTCTATGACTTTCAAGACTTTCCATTATTATCTTATGTATTATTTTACTATTATTAAAAACCCACAATATTCAACACTCACAATATCGAAAACGTCAGTGAAAAATGTTTGTTGTCAAACATATTAGTTTCCATAGTTCTGAGACATCTGCTATTATATTTTTTTTAAATTAATTTGCATTAAATATTATAATACAAGATATCGTTTTACGGTTTTAGTTTAATCAAATTAAAGTCGTTGTAGAAAAAATATTATTTGCAACTCGTGTGCGAAATTCTTTAATCATCTCGAGTGCCTCGAAATCATGTGTAAATGGCCTGCCTACAGAAACCAGACCGCGCGCGCGGTAGACCACACAATGCGCTTTAAAAAAAAAATCATATCTCCTAAATTATTCAGCGAATTAAAACATTATTTTAATAAAAAATGTTCGTTGGTCTATTCTACGTATTTCGTCTCACATAACTACATATCTATCTGCAATAATAACAAAAGTACCTCAATGCCGAAAATTACACTACACTTTCCGAGCACATATTGTTTAAACAATTTATAGTGTTGTTTATAATGAAAATAATGTCTCTCTATTCAACTTGTATGAAACTACAAACATTAGGCTTTCGATTGATATAAAAATTATTAAAAAATCTTTATAAATAAGGTCGTAAATGCAATGTAAACGACAGATAATGCAACATTTAAGTTCCAATTTTTTTTTGGAAATATTACTTTTTTTGCAATTTTGCAATCTTGGCCGACATCGCGCCCTCTGGAATCGGATTCGGCATAAAATTCTGGATAATATCCATCTTTTTAAAATCATATACCCGCGAGTGCATACCCCATGATCGAATTCGGAGCTTTAGATTCTTGACTAGTAGATACCAAGCAAGGCCAAAGAAATTAGTGTTATTTAAGATGGAACCTAATTATATTTCATAAAAAAATTATTATATCACGGTGAGTAAATAGTACAATAACTTGATGATCTCACTTCGGGCTCATTCTATAGCAGTTTTAAATTCAAATATTTTTGGATAGCGATTCAAAACGGGTCAAATATGAAATGTTAAAAAGGAGTAAGGGTGCTTTTTCTTTCACCCTAACTCAGGGTTTCAAAAAACAAAGAAATTACTATTGTAACGTGTAGATTGTCGAATTCTACCGCCAAAAAAAACCTATAACGTTATTATTGCTTTTATACCCGCTGAGTTACAGGGGGTTGAAAATTCTGTTTTTAAGCAAAAAACACTGGTTTTTCAAAGGTTTTAAACAAATTACTCAAAGAAGACCACATTTTCGAAAAGTGTGTCATACCAAAAAAATTAGCTTATGAAGTAACAAAAATAATCTATGAAATAAAAATTTGTTCAGGCTTATCGTTGCTGAGATACAATTATTTTGGATTAAATACTCTGTGGATGACATCATCACATGGCGTTTAAGATAAGTACCATTTTACCATCTTTGCAGTGATAAGTGCGTGATACTTCGGTTTCTTTTCGTAAATTCAAACATATGGTCCCGTCAGTTTAATTTTTTTATGAAATATTGTGTGTGCTAGTTTCTTAAATTTAACTTGTTTTTTTGTAATTTCAATTCAATGGTAGAACGTAGTTTCTACAAATTTCACTAATTTTTAAGTAATCTCATGGTAGAACGTAGTTTCTACAAATTTCACTAGTTTTTAAGTAATCTCAAGGTAGAACGTAGTTTCTACAAATTTAACTAGTTATTAAGTAATGTCATGGTAGAACGTAGTTTCTACAAATTTCACTAGTTTTTAAGGTTTATCGTTATTACTGGCTCATATCTCTTGTGGTTATATTGACTGTCGTGTATTAACCTACTTATAGACAATTTATATTTTGCTTAACGTTTAACCTAGTATCGTGTTTGTTTTGAGATATTAATTAATTTTTCTCTATAGATACGTGCCTTGAAGCCGAGTGTTTCACGAGCATATATTACCTAACTTTAACTAACCGAGTTACATCGGGTTTTTCTTCATTCAATTGGATTTATTTTGATAGATTTTATTATAATGAACTCGCAAAAAAATACTACTTGCTCAAAACAAATAAAATATATTTACCCCTATTATATCGGCCATATTAGGGGTGCAATCGAGTATTCTAAAATTTTGACCTCAGATTCATATCAGCGACCTCAAAAACATACACATGAATTTTTTCAATAACTAACTTTTAATACTTGAGTCAGTATTAAATTTTGAACTTTAGGGGTGGTTTCACCCTCTTAGGAATAAAAACACATCTACTCCTTTTTAATATTTCAACTTAATACTCTCTACTTTAAGAAGTGTGGTTTTTAGTTCGAAGTTTGGGTACTTTTTGCTGTTTGACAGCCACTACAAAAGAGGATGTTAATAATTCGAAAAATTGGCTGCGGAAACCTAAACGGTTCTTCTTTTCTTGTGTTTTTGGGTGCGTTGAATTCCAATTTGGCAATTGAAATGGACAGAATGCGAAGAAAATGCAAAAACTCCCAATTTTACAAACTTTCATAATGCTATTTTCCTTGGACTAAATATTAAAATCTTCAGCTCAATAATCGTTAGCTCTAAAACCCAAAAACCTGTAAACTCTAAAGCTACATTCACCAAATCTATAAAATCAAAACTAATAATAGTATAAGATTTTGATCCATAAACTGAAAACTCGTAAGTCAAAAACCCATAAACCCTTCAACACGAAATTGTTAGTATTCGTTTTATGAATTTGGAGTTTTGGGTTTATGGGTTTTATGTATGGCCTTTGTTTTATGGATTTCGAGTTTATGGGTTTAAAGGCTCAGGAATGGTTTATGGATTAAGTGTTTTATGAGTTTATGGTTTATGGGTTTAAGGTCTACAAATTTTTGATTTTGTGGGTTATTGAGTGAATACCTTTCAAGTTTAAATTTACGTTTAAGTTTAAGCACTTACATGTTTAAGGTTTAATGGCTTGGGATTTAAGGGCTCTTGGCTTAAAAGTTTGAAGATTGGAGGCTTGGGATTTAAGGATTTGGGGCTTAAACTTTTGGTATTAAAGTGCTTTAGATTTGGCAACTGTGCAGCTCTTCATTACGTGATTTTTAAAGAAACTTTTTTTTACAAATTTTTAAAGTTCTCCACAGAAAATCATGACTATTTTTTCATTATTCGAGGTGCACATGAGCATATTAACCGCGATTTCTTTTACTTGTCGGTCGAGATTGAACATTAGCCATATTCATCTTCTTGTATGATAGAAATCAGTAAAATTGTCAATATTCTTGCATTTCTGTCTATTTTAATGGTTATATTCGAATTCAATGCACCCAACAACATAAGAAGAAAGTATTTATTTAAAGCGAGCTAGGAGTGAATTTCTATCTGCAGATAATTTTCTATATTATCAAAAAGCAACATCAAATATTCATTTTGCAGAATGGTTTCCGAGTTCTCTTCCTCATTGATTGATTTAAGACGTGTCAACCATTTGGTCGTGGTTCTTTGAGTGGAAGAAGAACACCACCAAGAAGATACCTAGTGGAAACCTTATAGGCATTCAAAATAATCGATGTGGAAGAAAACCTGGAAACAATTTGACATGTAATGCAACACTCACTTAACATCTACAGTAATTTTTGTGCCGGAAGCTTTTAAACAGAGCAAATTGGTCGCGACATTAATGTTCAGTATCAGCAAGGCTAGAGAATGTGTCAGGTTATCTTGACCTATCCTGTAAATTCTACATAACTCATGATCGTGTCAACCAGTCATATTGTAGAGAGCAAATATGTTCTTGTTCAGTCTAAACTTTGACATCGTGCTTGTAACAGCAATTGAAACTGAGCAATCAGTTCTTCATGGTTACTTATTATGTTAAGCCTCGTATACATTTGGAACAGACTCTTGCATCGTAAACCGTGACATTGCGTTCAATCGCCATCTATAACTTGTAGGATTTTGACTGCCATCAACAGAAATCAAATCGGTTTCCTACCGATTCTTCTTTCAATAATTAGCGAAATGTGGCAACGTTGCTATGAGCCACTTGAAATTATTAGAAAGTACGTTATTTCAATCAATTTGAGCCATACCACGAAACACAGATCAAATATAAATCCCATAAGGATTAATAACTGAGGAAGAGACCTAATCTAAATCTAATTTACTAAAAAAAATGGTATTTCATTGATTAAGCAAAGAACCCTTTTTGGCCGATGATCACCTTCCATACCTCCTACGTTTGAACCATATGAGTTAAACAGTTGCTCTTGCGGCCTTTGTTTATGTGAAATATTTTGAATGAATTTTTGACAAAAGTTATCGCATATCTTTCTTTATTGTTGCGTTTATTTCGAGCAATATTTGATAGGATGATGGTTGGACAACTTTGTGGTGTTGTTTTGGATACTTTACGCGACGTTGTTGCAATGGCGATACGAAGATCTGTTACAAATGTTTACTTGGCTTAATATATACAAATTTTTACCAATAACTTGCTCAGTCTCAACACGGATTTATTGAAAATCGTTCCCCTAAACACACAAAATTCTACTAACTGCAATCGTTGACCGTCATCGACTACTGTAATATAAATCGTTCTACTTACCCTAATGCTTGTTCTACGTGACTCCATGTTAAGTAGGTCTCTATTTACTGGTGGAGGTGCTGTAAGACCTCCGCATGATCGGGAAAACGATCGTCCTAAAGACCCTCCCGGCACCCTCGATTTGGCCCTTACTCGAACATAGTGCTCTAGTGTGGATCTAGCATAACAGTGCAAAATCAAAAACATTGAAGTAAGCAGTGCGGGAAACACAAGCATTCTATGTCTGTTGGTTGCTAAGATTTGCTATTTTTGGGTGTTTGGGGTGTGCTCGTAAATTATGTAAAGAAAGGAAGTTTCAGACCGTTAATGGTTTAAGTGTTGCCAGTAGTTTTCTTACAACTGCTAGAAAGTTTTGCATTTCTTAGAAGATGGTCTATATTGACGCAAAAGTTGTCAAAATTGATCCAGGATATTGATTAAGCCGGAATATTTCATTTATTAAACAGTAGATGTTTGGAGTTCTTTAGTCGTTGTTTTTATATACCTAGGACAAGGTTCTAGCACCAAAACATTCGATACTGTTATCTATGCCTCCCATCACCACTGCAACAACTGTTACAGCAAAAAGAGATTATACTTATTTTACCAATTATCTTATTAATTTGAATATAATAATGCCCAAACCGTTTGGAGATTTTTATATCAGTTTTTAATTCCATGTTTGTTAATACTCGAGGGGAATACTGGAAAAAGTGTTGTCGACATCGTTCAGTTCTCGTCCGACCAAATCGATCATATAAAAGAAACTGACTTTGCCGTTTAGGTTCTCGTCCGACCTAATTGATCTTACAAAAAGAAACTGGTGTTCGCGTTTAGGTTCTCGTCCGACATAGTCGATTATGCAAAGAAAACTGACTTCACCGCTTAGGCTTCCGTCCGACCAATGTAATGGCTCTGATACTCTTAACTCTGTTATTTGTTTTGTGTTGTTTCTGAAGTTTAGTTTAGTTTATTAAATAGATGATTGTACCCGAATCATATTTTTTGCAGCTAGTGTAAAATTCGTAATGAAATTGAGGAGGAAACATCCTAGGAATGCGTGGGTGGATACCTATCGAGTATGACGACAGCTATTATATAGATGACATAATCAGTTTTAAATATTCTCTGGCTATTGAGTAGAGAGAAACATAGGGTTCTAGCACCAAAACTTTCGATACTGTTATCTATGCCTCCCATCACCACTGCAAAAGTTGTTACAGAAAAAAGGATTATGCTTAGTTTACCAATTATCTTATTAATTTGAATATAATAATGAATAAATGCCCAAACCGTTTGGAGATTTTGTATCAGTTTTTAATTCCATGTTTGTTAATACTCGAGGGAAATACTGGAAAAAATTGACGACATCGTTCAGGTTCTCGTCCGACCAAATCGATCGTATAAAAAGAAACTGACGTTGCCGTTTAGTCTCTCGTCCGACCTAATTGATCTTACAAGAAGAAACTGGTGTCACCGTTTAGGTTCTCGTCCGACCTAGTCGATTTTGCAAAGAAAACTGACGTCACCGCTTAGGCTTCCGTCCGACCAAATGGATTTTACCGTTTACTGCAATAATGTAAATTCGAGCATTAAACGTTTCAATTGTTACGCAAGTAATTTACGGCAAGGAAACTATTTATCCAATAGACTTTTTAAACGATATAATGCTTTTTTCACGCTTTCTTGCTTGCTTCAAAGTATAGCCTATAAAAATAAATCATATATTAGATGATCCAATTTCGTATTGATCGGGCATCTACATTAAACCTTTGTGAATTTATTGTAGATATGGACAAGTTAATGGTTTTGGAAAAGATGGAAAAATGTGATTTTTGTTTTTATTAGTAATTATAAATAGTGTACGGTTAGAATTTAACGTAAGAAAAAACTTCTTAAATTTTCTTTATCTCTTTCTCTACTCTTTGTCGGACTTTCTGACCGATATCTAAAAAAAGAGAGTTTCAAAAATTTTTTTTTCGATTTTTGCCCCTCAAAAAAATTTAGTCAAAAAATGTGTTTCCCAATTCTCCCCAGAATCACTTAATTCATCCCCGTAGGACTGTATTCGTCCTCCCAGGGGCCGCTTTATGTTTTTTAATTTTTCCCATTTTAAAGAAGCCAGCCCTCAGGGGCTGTCAGCTTTTTTATTTTTTCAATTTTAAGGAAGAAACCCTAAAATATTTCACTTTTCCTACCCCCTACTCTACTTTTTTCCCCCGAAATCTTTACCTTTTTCCAACAAAAAATCCCGAGATAAAACAACTTATATCTAGAGGGTCAGCCTCGCAGAGCCAAGCCTGACTCTTAGGGCGCCCAATTTATTAGTTTTTGCTTACGACCTCATATTATAGAAGGTAATACTTGCACGTTCCTTGATTATGGGGTTAATAAGTGTATATGTATAATGCCTAGAAAACACCTTTCTAGTCTAACATCTAGACATGCAATAAAAAATGACTGAACATTAAACATTCAAAAAGGAGGACATACATCTACGTATGTAAATTTGGGTGGGAGAAATGTCTGTCTGTGCTCTAACATTGAGATTGGCGGTGCAAAGCAAAAGCAACAAAATAACATAGAATGTTCGTGTGGTGTGTTCCCAGAGGTGTGTCACGCAAAAATAGTAAAGAGGTATTTACATTTCACAACCTTTATTTTTAAACTATTTATAAATGAAGTAGGTATGTACTATTATTTGATTCAATAAAGGCAAATAGTTTTTGATTAGTTAAACGCTAAACTTATTGTAAGACTTTTGGTAGTAGTAGAGTGCGAACAGTCTTCATTTTAACGTTCGTGGGAAGTGAAATAATCCAAAATCAGTGGGCATTAACCCATAATTATAAATTATAGATGAAAGCGAACATAATGTCAAAAATTCAATTAAACATCAATATTACTATGTTTTATGAGGATTTTGTTTTAAACAAATTATAAATTTAAAAGATGCGTAGATAGGTGAAAAAGGAACGTTAATTTAAAGGTTCTTTCTCTTTAGAAGACCGTTTAATAATAAATGTTAAACAACTAGATTTGTGTAGAAATTATATAGGAGATTATCACTTATCTAACTTGCATTTTAGTTTTGAAAATATTTGGCGCCCCACGTTGGGCGCCATCCAGAATAATATGCCATAACCAACTGTTTCACTATATCAAGCCCTTGTTTTGTAAATTTTCATTGCCAGTTTAAGGCTTCCCAGCGAAGTTAAAATTAAGCGTATTACTGAGCCTTGAGCACTCTACTACAAGTATTGCACAGTTATTAAATTATGTATAAGAGTTCAGAAGTTAATAAGGTACAGAAAGCACGAATTTTTATTTAGATATAAGAATAATGTAAAAAATCGTACAAAATATAAGGAATCGTTTGTAAAATTTGTCGAAAATAATTCACAGAAAATAAAAGACATTGGGCTTCCTGTACCTTAAAAAATATATGAATAAAATATCATATTAGGCAACAAACAAACGGTGACTATAGTTTTCATTGATTGTTTATCTGTTATGTTTGGATATAACTCTGGCTGCTTCTGCTTGGAGTTCTTCCATTTGGCAGAAAATGACGTACCTTGCAGGTAATACTAAAGCTTCTAGTTCGGCGGTTAAATGTCTCCTTATTATGTTTTTACTAGCCGGAATTCCGAGTGCGGTCGCCATTGTGTCGCCATTGAATGACGGCTCTAATACTACCAATCCCCCATGAACGCCACTATCTGCAAGTAGGAAGAGTTTTACATATATCCAACAAATCTGCTTATTTGTGAATAAACATTGTATCTGAATTTAGGAACATGTAAAGGCTTCCGGGTTTAATTCCTCTTTGATTATTGCTGACGTTCCAATCATCTTTATCTAAAGCAAAGTTTGGTTCAAAAGAAGATGGTGAAAACGTCAAATACTCAAAATAACCAGCGCGGAAGAAACCCCGAAAAGTCATCTACACCTTCCTCTAATATCAGCTCCGCGATAATCTTAGACCAAAGAAATTTTTACAATGATTACAGTTACAATTTTGTTTCGTCCCTGAATTGATGTAAGATATCTAACGAATCATTCTTTATCTCCATGATGAACAGAGGTAATTTTTTGTTTGTCCGAACTGTATCTGGTGTTGTGTTTAGTGTACAAATGGAACGAACAATTCCTTACCCTTTAAATTATCTGCGTACTCTCCTAGATCGATACTCCTGGCCCACCGAATGAATCGTTGGTTGGTCCAAACTAACGGATCTGCATCCATATTTTCGCATTGGTGCCTCCGTACAGCTAGAGCCTAGAAAAAAGCACACGTGGGTCCCTTTTGTCATTAAAAGCAGAGATCAACTCAAGAATTGCTTCCTCATTTTGGTCCGAAATTGCTATGAGGTGGCAGTTCCAAAATTTTTTATGGAAGACCAAAGTTGTAGATGTGCTTTTGCAGGTATATTTTCTCTATGATTTAGAAGATGTAATGTGTACTTTCATTATCATTAAATTGCTTAATCTTACCTGCCGATCGTACTTCATAATGCGCAAGAGGTGTATCCCATGGACTATGGAGGCTTGATGAAATTTTCTCGTAACTCCTAAATATTTTTCTAGTTCTTTTTTACTCAAGTGCTCCAACATCCTTGCGTCGACCATATTTGATGCGAAATTCTCCGAATACTGCAACGGTATATAGAAATATTTATAATGCAGAATTTAATGGTAGCTTTTCTTTATTTAATTAGACATTGTTTTTTATTTTTATAAATTATTTAAATTTTTCAAATTCGTTAAAATTTTATTTTTCCCGCTTTTATTTGCCTTTCAATTGTTTTTTGTTGAGATTTTCGAAATCCTTGGAAAAAAGTTACGGTAAATATTTCTATTTTATTTCTAAAGATAAACCAAGAAATTGGGGTGAGAACGTTACAGAAATCACCCTGTACATAATAAATGAGAAAATATCAATTCCAGTTGACACTCCAAACTGATCTAGCATGCCGAATACCTCGAGCAATTTTATTAACTCACTAGTTTCGACCCGGATTCAGCAGAAATATGTTAGAGAGAAACCTAAAAGTAGAGCTTAAAATTTCACTCAAGTTTAACAATTTCTTGCAATTTTAACTTAAACCTAGGTCAAGTGTAAACGGGCTTAATGACACAACCGAAAACTTCGGAAGTTCGCTTTGTCCGTGTTCACCAGCACGAAAATATCCTTGTTATACTTTCTGTCGACTTTCGGTGCTTATTTCGCTTTGAGTTAAAGCAAACATTTGCCTCGTCTCTTCGGTTCCTATTTAAATTCAAGCCGATTTAATCTTTACGTTCACTTGGACCTCGACCTCGAAAGACGGCATTCCTTTATTCACATTACACTATTCACGAAAAAAGTAAGTGTCAGTTTCCACTCTAGTTTCTAAAATTAACAGCAATGAGAGGAAACAAAGTATGATACGCTTTTAATAAATCCCACTTCTGTTTTATAAAAATGGTAACGCAATCAGGTCCACTCATCCACTGCTTCGAAGGACATCACTATTTGTCTTACTACTGAGCCAGTGTAGTCTCCTTTAGGAAAACTATAATTTGTGTATATCATAATTTTTCTAACGTAGAATTAATCCCATGTGGGTTGTTCATATTGAGGAAGAAAAAAAATTTTAATCTGTTGTCCTCGTACATTTTCTTTTGTGTTTTTAATTTTGATTAATTTAAATTTTGCATAAAATTTATTAGTTTTCTAAAAAATTTGACAAATTTTTCATTAATGCTAATTTTGACAAACCCTTGGTATTTATAGAAATTCTTGTGGCCTGATGATGTGGTGTTATAATATATTGATCACAAAACCGGTTGCAATAAAAAAGAATTTTGTGGGAACAAGACCTTTGTGTTTTTCTTCTTCATAATTTTTTTTTAATCTCTATTTTTCTGATATTTAAAATGTTAAAATTATATTATATTACCGTAATTTGATTAACACCTGTTGAAAGGGTTAAAATGAAATTTAAACAAATGAAAGACCGATTACTGACTCGTTTATCATTTCTTTTCCAATGTTTTGAAGAGCAAATGGAATAAAATATCGGCGTTGGCTTTCCTGGATACGTTACTGCCATTTTGTATTTTATCAACAAAAGGATCAACCGAGTGACTTAAATCGAATAAAAACCCAATATATATCTAACACTGAAAAATCGACACTAGAGGTCAAGGATACTACAGGAATATCAATCGCCAATCGCCTTGATTCTTTATACAAAAGCTGTACGTGTTAGTGGAGTCATTTGTGTGCGTTTTATAACCAACTTATTTTGTAACCTTTTGGATTATGCTTTGTCGCCCATTTTCGCAAATAAATATGCGAACGCTGCCTCTGCTATGAATACAAAGACAGAAATATTGTAATCCGCAATTTTACTTTAGGAAATAACTTTTTATTTATTTTCGTCGTTTCATTAAATCTGTGGGAAATTTGTTACAACATACTTTCGTAAGTTATATAGAAGGCCTTGGGTGTCATAAATTTAGGCGCCTTCGTGGAAATTGAGACAAAAAAGTAAAATAAATGTAAATTCTGTTGCTAAACAATTAAGGACACTGTATAATCGAAAAATTTAGCAGACGCTTGCGTGAGAGGAAGTTACTGAATTCCAACAAAAGAATGCCACGTCGAATAGAAAAGATAGCTTATCAGAAATTTGCTGGGTTGGCGAGAAACGAATTGAAAACTGTTATCAGGTTTCCACTGATTTTATTATATAAATACTCTATCGACTTAATGAAGTATTTATATTTCCAGTGTTCATGATTGAGTTGTAAAGATACTGAATACTATAGCTGAGTAAAAAAATAAAATAAAAAGGTGTAACAGTGGTTACGACATATAGATGGCGCTTCCGCAGCATTGATTCAAAACCAGTATTATAAATCCCCAATTTTGCGCAAATTATCTCACTCACCTGCGACAGTCCTAGGTCCGGCAGCCACTCGCTGGAGACCCACGTGTGTCCCAATTGTGCGATGCAGGGATATCGAACTAAAGCTGGGTGGCGGTGTTCTTCGATAGCCAGGCGGATCTTCTTCCTGTGCATCGGATGAGTGATACCCAGGCCGCACTCCAACTCCAGATCGCTGAGCTCTAAGAGGACCTGACCATGCAAAGGACCAATCTATAAGATTTTTCATACAATCATGCTTTCTCCCATTGGAATTTCCCCCGTCAGCCAATTAGTCCAATTATGTTTTGTTTAGAAAATGGATCAGAGTATACGTGAGTAATGAAAAAAGAAAGGAAAGAAGTGAATGTGGAATTCGTCACTCGAGTTATCGCTAAAGAAATAAGCTCTTGGTGTTTGTATTATTTATTATCTTAAAATAACCCACGTTTTTATTTTACAAAAATTTCCCACGAAATTTGCCGTCTATAATTCATTTCCAATTTTTATTTGTGTGTCAATAACAGTTGGCATAAAACCTATTTGCTATATTTTTATATTTATATCCCTTACCTTTCCGCTTTTAATATTCTCCGCACATCTGGCCCCATACTGGGGCATTCCTAATGCCACTTCTAGCCAGGCCAGAACTGTCGGGGCTCTCCATCTTTCCATCGGAATACTACTGGCTTCCCTTAATAATCGGAGCTTCTCTGCGTAACCTTCTTCGGTGAGGGGCGACCAGCTGCGGTACGGCTCATAACTATGTTCACCTGTAATTTTGGATAAATATTTCATATACTTTTTCAGGCGTTTAGCCGTCAATTATGCGGCTTACCGAGCAGCCTGGTAAACCGCTATACATACCCTCAACAAATTAAGTTACTGTCTTGCTAGTCACTTACTTGTTTCTTGTAATGAACTCGTCTTGTTTCTGTGCCTCGATCGCGCGAACACTCTAGAAATACTACCCCACGTTCCACCTCGCCCGCTCGAGGGTCTACTTGGCTGCTTACTTCTTCTACCTATTGTAATTGGTTCTGGTTCTAAGGGGGAACTAAGCTGTTCCACGGATCTGTAATCGTGTATCAACGAGTTAAACGCGGAAATGTCTAACTATGGAGCGGGACGGGATTGTTTTTAAAATCATTTTTGAAAAAGTGCTGAAGTAGACTCATGGAGTCTTTGGTCAGGATGAGAAAATATTTGGCATTAGTCGAAAATAATTTACTAATTAATGTTAAATCATGGCCTCCAAATTCAAAACTATCAATTTCCCAATATATATTAATAAGTTAATGACTGCATGACTACTACTGTTACTACTTCTACTACCTACTTCTTCTACTACTACTTCTAGGACGTCTAATAAATGAGTTTATGGCTATTTTCCTTACCTAGACAGAGCAGCAGCATCTACAGATCGGGAGAAATTATTAGCATTTAAAGGTGATAACGTCGGGCTGCAGTCTTTTGTTGATACTGCTGCAAAATAGTATTAGTAGAACATGCCCATTTCGATTACATCTACTGCTACATTAGTAGGTTATTATTAATCTACAACGCATAGGAGGGAGCAGTACAAATATAACTGAAAAATATTGTCAGTTGAATTGAATTGAATTAAAAATTCGATATATTTATTTATATTATTCGGTTCGCTTCACCAGTAGTTTAACGGCAAAATTCATAATTAATCCTAGCACACCTTTACCATTTATTATATTTATTTATAATTTCACGATTCTGTTTTCGAACGTTCTCCATCGTTTTTCCAAACGTCTCATTATTCATCAATTTACGTCAATGTTATTATCGGTCCACTCACCTTTCTTATGAAAATGAGTCCGTATGTGTAAATGATCTAAAGAACATTTAAGAACTTTCAACGAATGCCGTCATTTATAAAGCATTTCCAAAAATAAGTGTTTATTTATAATTTCACGATTCTGTTTTCAAACGTTCTCCATTGTTTTTCCAAAAGTTTCATTATTTATCAATTTACGTCAATGTTATTATCGGTCCACTCAAACCTTTCTTATGGAAGAGGTTGATTCATGGCCCATCCGTATACGTTGCAACGAAAATGAGTCCGTATGCGTAAACGTAAAATTTAGTATTCGGTTCGCTTCACCAGTGTTTAATGGCAAAATTCATAATTAATCCTAGCATACCTTTACCATTTATTATATTTATTTATAATTTCACGATTCTGTTTTCGAACGTTCTCCATCGTTTTTCCAAACGTCTCATTATTCATCAATTTACGACAATGTTATTATAGGTCCACTCAAACCTTTCTTACGATCTAAATAACATTTAAGAACTTTCAACGAATGCCGTCATTTATAAAGCATTTTCAAAAATACGTATCAAAGATTAAGTAATGTCTGAAGCTTCGTCGCGCGTTAAATAATACTTGACATTCTTTCGTTAAGCTCTAAATTACAATCAAGGAGTTCCTAATACCCTCTTGAAGAGCCCGTGTAAACCGAGTGGGTGCTTCCTGGGTTTACAATGTATTAACCTCGTCGCTGCCGCCATCTCTATTTAAGTTCCGTCACATTTAAATCCTGGAATTTTGCACTTCATCTTTGTAAGTCAACCCCCTTGAAATGTTTATTTGTCATAGTGTAATCGCATTTGTGTTGGTCGTTCAGATAGAAGTAAAAAGTTAATTTAATACTTTAATATAAATTAGTTTGATGCAATTAATTAATAGTAATAATAACAAAATCACCCTAATGTTAGCCTTTTTCAAATACTTTGTAGAAATAAGTGAATTAAGGTCCAAACAATTTTAGAAGAAGCCTTGGGGATGAACCTATGACGCTAATTTTGCAGCTTTCTGTATTTTCCGATTATATTCTGTGCAAAAACTAATCAACAGTTTCATGTATAGATTCAAGCTAATAAAATCAATTAAGAATTCGCGCTACAGATTTCTTATAAAGTTACTATTGATGAAAATAAAATCAGATAAAACAAACAAATGGAAGAAAATAGAAGTTTTGTTAATTGCTTCTTGTTTAAAGAGTATGTGCAACAATTTATGACCGGCTAGATTCACTTTCAAAGATACACTTTCACTTTGTGATTCCTCTTTCCTTTACGTGTGTCGCTATAAATCAGAGACGATTCCAAACTGCCCATCGGTCCTTACTGGAAAATACAAAACCTTTACGGTTTCAAAAGGACTTAATGCCAAATAAAGTAACGATCTGTAGCTTTCCTTCGATAAATCTTCTTAGGTTTATAGCCTTACACTGTACCTATTCGCCGGGTTGATTTGTGGATTGGTTTGCGATACTTGCTGTACTTTGTTGTCGGTCATCAAGTTATTGAACAAATAATTGGAACAGTTTCCTCTATTATGTTTTTCTTATTTAAAGGCAATGCTTTTGTACTATAATCAGTAGTAGTTATGATCGATATCTTCTATAATATGCAACTAACCGATTTTCTGGTAACTATTATTGGCCTGCACGTTTCTAAATAGGCTGTGGCAACAGTACTAAAAGAGAATAAGCAAACATCAACAATTGCAGCATAGGAGTTGACCTTTGTTTACTGCTGAAAGCAAGTTCAATATGCACAGATTTGGAAAGATTCTGGTCTGAAGGGATATAAGTGAACGGTTCTTGAAAGAATAATAATCAATGGAGTAAATTTCAATTTATAAACAAAAGATAATTAGAAAAAACTGATCCTATAAATCAGGATCCAATGAAATAGGCTTGTAAAAATCTACAAACATTTTTTAAATAGCATCCAAAAGTTACTAATCAAAGTCCAACGGTGTATTTGATTTGATATTCTGATGTAAAATCAATATACATATATGAAGAGGCGATGTTTGAGTTCATATTAAATGAGGTATGGACAGAAAGTTCTTAAAATCTATTGCAAATATCTCTGCAAGCGAATATGTATTTGCCATACCTACATATTTATTCAAGTGAGTACATATAATCAGAATTGCCTTTCAGCAATAGTTAGTTCGTTTCAGCAGACCTGAGGCAATAAATTAACAAGCAATAACTATACAATTAGCAACAATAACATCAATTTTTGAACGTACAGCCAGATCTAACTGGAAGAGCAAACCCAATTTATATTCGGCCTGCAGCTCAAGGCGTTCCAGCGAGCGATCAAACAGTTAGGAATTAATTAATTACATGAAGCTGGTCTTTTTGCCGGCCTCTAAGTTATAGCGCACGGCTTTAGGAACCGTATGCCTATGTGGGTTCTAGAAAGGTTTGCTGAAAGTAACTTAATTCCACTAAGAGTACGAACTCAATTGTGAATGTTTGCCCTCTCTCTCTTGGAAGCTGGTGGCGTTTTCGAAAGATACAACTAGACTTAATTAAAGTAGCAATGACACTGATTCTAAAATCATTCAATATGCGAATATGACTACTAAACCAATTTATCGATTTGTGAGCATAATATTTAAGTATATTAGATTAGAGGAGAATTTAGATTCAAATCGTAGTGAATGGGAAATCGAACATGTGACGTAATTTTCTCATCATCCAAAATGCAACGTATAATTCTAATTCCACCTTAGTATATTTTATCATACAGTCCCAGGTATATCCGGGTAGTGTGTAGTAGTAAGCTGGATCTAATTGGTAAGTATTAAGACATTTTTGATCAAACATTTTGAGCATGTTGATAAGCATCATCACTTATACTACAATCATTTAGTTTATTATAAAACTTTTCTATGGATGGTAACTCGGTTTCTAATAGTCTATCTAAAGAATCTATATAGTCATATGGAAACAACCCCTTTTCTCATAAGCAAATCAAACTTTTCATCAATAACATTTTTAAACTCTTTCCCTAAATTTGATAATTCCCCTTTAGTTAAATATGATGTTAATTTGTCTAATGAGATTGCCATACATCTAAATGAATCAATGAAACGAAACTTTACGAGGTATCATTAACGCTTTTCGTGAAAGATATATATTTCTCCTTATTTATTGGGAGTAAAGATATATCATCATCTGTTTTAGCTAAGTATTTTATTAAAAAATGTGAATCATATCCGCTTAGGTTATGGAAAACTATTGGTACTACAAAGGTTTTTTTATAGTTTAGGTTGCAGGTGTTATGTGCAGGTCCTCGGTATCTACCTGTAAAGTGACAGTGATCACGCACTTTATTATCATTGCAATTAAATGGCGTTTCACAAATATGACAGTGGGTTGATATACAAAATTCGTTTTGCTGTATTTCGGAAATATCCATCTGTATGATGGTTTTTAATTTTGATTTGAGTACATCAGCAATAGTTTCTAGTTGATTTGCAAACCACTCTATACAATCTAAACCTCGATAGCTATTATAATAAGATTAGGCTATCTTCACTAAACGCTGTATGCTTTTGATATTTCCGCGTGTTAGATTGGTTATGTTCAGTATAGGGTTCCAACATGGATTCAAAATCGCAATACAGTATGAATGGTATTGGCTCTTTATACTTATACTTTTTAAACCGTAAAATATTTTCTTTTGGAAATGATATCTTAAACTTATTAATATTTTTACAGTCTACAATATTAATAAATAGGATTATAGGAAACAACTACTGGACGGGCAAAGGCCCCGACTCCCATTGAATTATACCTATAAATCCAAAATTGGTAGCCAAATTTGTTATTTGTCTTTTCCCCACCAGACACAGACCGGTTTCGAACTCTTTATGTTCTCATCAGTGTGCCACAGGTAGCTGAAAAGACAAATAACAAAGGCAAACCAAACTGGTCTATGGCAGACCCAGCACATAGTAACTGTGAGAGATAAGTACATCCCTCTGGTGGTCAGTTGCTACTACCAGTCAAGACATCGAAGATGTCTAGTGACCGATAGCGGCTTGCCAAGCAAGCACCAAGAGCGGCGACCTCTAGCCCTGATGAACTAAAACATGCTTAATAAATAGGATTATAGGAAACAACTACTGGACGAGCAAAGGCCCCGACTCCCATTGAATTATACCTATAAATCCAAAATTGGTAGCCAAATTTGTTATTTGTGGCACACTGATGAGAACATAAAGAGTTCGAAACCGGTCTGTGTCTGGTGGGGAAAAGACAAATAACAAATTTGGCTACCAATTTTGGATTTATAGGTATAATTCAATGGGAGTCGGGGCCTTTGCCCGTCCAGTAGTTGTTTCCTATAATCCTATTTATTAAGCATGTTTTAGTCCATCAGGGCTAGAGGTCGCCGCTCTTGGTGCTTGCTTGGCAAGCCGCTATCGGTCACTAGACATCTTCGATGTCTTGACTGGTAGTAGCAACTGACCACCAGAGGGATGTACTTATCTCTCACAGTTAGTCTACAATATGTAAATTTAATTTCTCCTCATTTATATAATAATTTAAACATATATCCTAAATGTATATTTTGCCATGGTGTTTATTCATTTGAGTAGAGACAAGTCGAGACAAGTTTTTAATCCAACAGAAATGAAATTTTATTTTTTCATCACATTTTACATTTTGCTCAAGCTCATTAGTATATGTATTTTGAATCATAAATAAATTAACATACCTCCCCAACTTATTTTTAGTTAATCGAGCTGGTACGGTATTGAATTTGTTTTTATCAGACAGCTGTAGTTGATATACATTTACAGATATGTTATTATTTTTTTCGAATTTAGATAATTAAGATGTGTCATTGGAAATTCCATATTTTTTAAATTAAAAATTTCCGAATAGTGTGGGTATGATGTTGGTCGATCAGCATGTTTATCAGCTGGATATAGAGCTGACATGATTGACCAACCGAAGCAAGCATTATCATAATTTTTGATATTAATGCATGCTTTCTTGATAGCTATTTGTTCTGGCAATTTAACCCTTTAACGCGCAAAATTATCTAGAAAAATGTTGCTTGAAAACTTTATAATAATCGATTACAAGGGATTCAAGTAATGCATAAAATTGGTTTTTATGAAAATTGGACTTTTTGATTTTTTGCAAAATGCTGGTAAACCGTTTTACCAGCGAACGTTCAGGACCAAATATTATTGTTATTGTTATTGAAATAGCTGTTTTATTTGTTCAATGTTAAAATACATGACAACACACTCGTTCAATAATCAGCAAATATCCAGCTTACGTGTATGATTTTTTCTTAAATAAATTTAATAAGCTTGCAGGTGTAATTGAAAAAACTTTCGTAATCCTTATGGCAATACAGCTGTTTTCTAGTTACTTTGACTCTATTTTAAGGTATATTTATACTGATCCCAACTCGACACAATTCCAAACATTACCGACGAACCAAATTACTTACATTGGTACATATGCGGAGGAGGAACAGACGACACGATCGACACCGAATCAACCTCTCTATTGCTCCCTTCCACCGTGATGGTCGGTGTTCCATCCGTTGTCGAATCCGACAAATTTCCGGCCACAGAAGTAGCTCCACTTTCCCTGTCGGAACTCACTCGCACCCCGGAATCCGCGCTACAGCTTCCCCTGTCTCCTGGAAGCAGGCCGAGGCCGTGGTGCCCAGAAAGCAGACCTCCGGAGCCGGGGGTGAGGGCGCCACCGTTTATGCTGTGACGTGGCAGCGACGCGAGAGATTCTTGGTCGGAGAGGCAGCCGCTGGAGGCCAGCTGCCGACGAGCCTGCAAGATTCAAGCAATTAAACAAAAAATGTGGCTTGGAACAAAAAGGATCAAACTACCAAATATTCAATTAGAGAAAATGGCCTCTAAAGGCTCAATTTAGAGTTGTGAGTAAATAGTAAACCTTTGCTTCATTTTTTTTTGTAAGTTGCTATTCTAACCTCACTTGTAGTAGCAAAATACGATATAGAAGAACGCAATGTTCACATGTGTATTTTCTGTTTTAACGCTTCCAAATCAACTTACTTCTTGTAATTGCTCTTGTGCCTGTTGAAGTTGCAGCTCCTTGGCGTTGAGTTGTGCGGCCAAAGACAAACTGCGCTCTGCCTCGTCTCGCGCGTGCCTCAGCAAACTCCACCGCTCCCGTTCTCGCTCTTCGCGTTCTGTGGAAAGTTGCTGTAACGACGTCTCATTATCCCTCACCCGCTGAAACAAATTGAAAAGGTAGTTGGGCATGACAAAAACTGATGGGGTCTATAAAATATAAATGAAAATTACACCGATTCTTAGCATATTTTTGTTAAGGAGACGCTCGGGTGGAATACGAAATGTCGCAGAAAAATTACTGTTTGGGTTTTATTCCATTTATTCCTGAATGGTGTTTGGCTATTACGTAAAACACGCATCAAGGAATGTAGGAGAATTGTCTACTTTATGAATAATTCATGCCTGAAATTAGACACCTTTAACTATTTTCTAGGGGGCGAAAGATACACAGCAATTCAACTTGTTGTTCTATTAACATCTGGTGAGGGAGACAGATTCATTTTGTAAACGCTTTACCCTTAAATATTATTTTATACCATTTGAAAACAGCGATTTAATAATCAGTTGGCCGACCAATTGGATAATAGAATTCATTAGGTAATTGAATGTCGGTGTCTGCGGATTTCAATGCATAATTTACAAGAGCGCTTTGGAATATGTGTTGTCCGTAGCAAGGATCATTAAGAGATATTATATTCCCGACATGCAACCGACGTGGTAAAGCCTACGGAGCATTTATTTTTCAATGGATTTATAGGATTGTGTTTATTTGTTGACTCAATTGATGGTTGGATATTCCATCAATAAAGGCGCTCTTGTTGTCAGTTGCGTAGTGTCCTATTAAGTTTAAATGGACTGCATTAGTTACCTTTTCAAATGGCAAACTGTAATTTACGTTGTGGTCATCGGATTTTGGATTTTGCCAAACATCTCCAACCCAACTAGTGGAGGTATTACTTATAAAATTTAATTAGAATTTTATTGGTAGCATAGACTGAAGAAAATGTGGTGTCGAAAATTTTAGCACTAACCGAGGAAAAACATGATCAGAGAGTTTTTGTGTAGCAAAACGGGGGTATAAGTTTTATAAAAGAAGGGATATAGCTATTAATAATGTAAAAATTAATTTTAATTTGTGCCGCGGGGTATATAAGAAGTAATTGGTCGAGTTTTATTATGACTGCTGCAACGGAAATCATGTTTAGATAAATTTATCTTATCACGAGGTGAAAATTTCGATGGGAGAGGACCATACGAATCGGTTCCCAAGGAATTGCTGTGTAGACGATATTGCGTGAGTGGACTCGCCTGAACGTATATTGGGAGAAATCGAGGTGCAAAACGGCCGATTCAACGGTTCACCGGGGGGGGGGGGGGGGGGGTACTGTTGAGACAGTTCGACGGAGCCGCGGAGACAGTTCGTCCGAGCCGCGGAGTCGGACAGTTCGACCGGAGCCGCGAAGTCGATAGGGCAACACGATGGTAGGAAGCGATTAGCGTAGCGGTGCTTGGAGACGGGCACCAGGTGAACCCACTAAGAGGGCTCAAGTGACAAGAGAGTTCGGCCGAGCCGCGGAGACAGTTTGACCGAGCGAGAAAATTGATCGGCCAGCGCAGCGTCGGGACGTCACGATAATTTGTGAACTACCTAGGGGCTAGTTAAGCGCCGCGAAGTGCGAAAGTGATACAGAGACCGCGCGTCGGAGGGCGGGTTTAAAGTTGATAGAGTTCGACGTATAATTTTAGTGAAGGTAATTGCCAATTAAGATTGTTGTGTATTTAGAAGCTTGTAGGTAAGTCATTTTGAGTTTACTAACCCCATATACGTTTCGTTTTGTGAGTGAACCTGAAATAGGGTCTCTGGTTTTAGAAAATACTAATTGGTATTGGCACTAAATGTGAAAGGTGGTTTACATATAATATATTTGTGGTATCACTGGCCTACGCATTCGTTTGGTAGTTGGCAACACTGCCAACACGAGTTAGTCAGTAAGTAGTAGCGAAGCAGCATAAGTGACGATAGATTTAAATTGTGTAAAAAGTATCATTAATTAGAAATTAAAGACATAGTACCTAGGAAAATCCACGTGTTTTATTTGAGTGTACAAGAACACTACAGTGGCGACGAGGATGGGATCACACAAAAAAATAAATTTGTGAAGAGCACGTGTCCTCAAGATAGCTAGGTTAACATGCCAGGCGGTAACGTGGATAACGAAAACGCGAGCAAGAACGCCGGTTTAAAAATGACTATAGGAAGTGTCCGGGAGTTTGATCCAAACGTAAACAACTGGATGGTGTACAAAAAACAATTGGCACAATTTTTTTTAATAAATGGAATAACAGAACCGAATTTGAAACGGGCCTTTCTGTTAAACAGCCTAAGCGAAAATGCTTATAGCATATTGTGTGATTTGTTGGTGCCAAGCGAACCCGAAGATGTACTTTATGATGCATTAGTGGAAAAATTTGACGAACATTTCTGTGTAAGAAAAAGCGTATGGGGCGAGCGAATGTTATTTTACCAGGCACACCAAGAGAGCGGAGAATCCATTACAAATTGGGCTATTAGAGTAAGACATTTATCTACAAATTGCGACTTTGGAGCAATGTTAAACATGGCAATTAGGGATAAATTTATATTTGGTATGCAGAAATGCCGTGCATTAGAAAAACTGTTACAAGAATCTAGTACCACTCTGGAGTTTAAAAGAGCGGTAGAAATAGCTCAAAGTGTGGAGTCGGCGAGGAATTATTACCAGGAAAACACCAATGTAATGGAACACAGTGTTAAAATGGAACCTCAAGTCCACCGCGTAAATTCTGCGAGGGGAGCAAGCAGTTCACGGCACTACCAACATTCTAGATCTAAGGAGTCGACTTTTTCACCGAGACAACAAAACCAGGCAGACTCAGTCGCGGGGACCAGCAGGAGCCCGAACAAAAGTTGTACAGTATGCGGGAAAGATAACCACATATCTTCTAAATGTAGGTATCGTAATTATGTATGTAGAAATTGTAATGAAAAAGGTCACTTAGCAAATGTATGTAAAAAACCTCGTAAGTTTGTAAACATGAAAAACACAAATTTTTTAGAAGTAGATGAAAGTAGTGAGAATAAAAATGACAGTTTTTTACATATATTTAATATAAATGTTGATAAGGAAAATTCACCAATTAATATAAATGTAAAAGTAGAAGATACCTATGTAAACATGGAGTTAGATAGCGGTAGTGCAATTACAGCTGTTTCAAAAGATTTTTACCAAAAAAACTTCGCACACGTACCACTATCTCACTCCACGACTTCCTTAATTAGTTATGCTGGAACTAAAATTTATCCTGCAGGAATAGTAAATTTAAAAATAAGCTATAATGGTAAGACACACCCCATTGATGTTTTTGTAGTTGAGAAGGGTGGTCCTCCACTTTTAGGACGAGATTTCATGCACAAATTTAATTTATGTATTAAGGAAGTAAATTCTATTGATGTTGAAAATACTTTAATAAATAAGCTATGTGAAAACTATAACGATATATTTTCCAGTGGAGTAGGCACTTTTTCAAAGGGAAAAATCGAGATTAAATTAAAACCGGAAGCGAAGCCTAAGTTTTTCAAGCCTAGAACAATTCCATTTGCATTAAGGGAAAAGGTCGAAGACGAATTGGATCGTTTAGTAAGTTTAAATATTTTAAAATCAGTGGACTATAGTTCATGGGGAACACCTGTAGTTCCTGTGTTAAAATCGGATGGAACGGTACGCTTATGTGGCGATTACAAAATTACGTTAAATCCGGTTATAGAATTAGAGAGATACCCGCTTCCAAGAATTGAAGATTTATTTACTAGGTTACAGGGTGGCCAAACTTTTTCTAAAATTGATCTTGCATATGCTTACCAACAAGTATTGCTATCTGAAGAATCAAAAATGCTCACAACGATTAGTACACACAAAGGTTTATTTTATTATAATCGTTTACCTTTCGGAATTTCTATAGGGCCTTCGGCTTTTCAGAAAATAATGGAAATAGTACTTCAGGGTATTCCGGGCGTTATTTGTTTCCAAGACGATATATTAGTTACGGGTAAGAATAAACAGGAACACCTTACAAATTTAGAAAAAGTATTTTTTTGTTTAAAAGATTGCGGTCTCAAAATAAAAAAAGAAAAATGTGTATTTTTTCAAGAATCAGTTGGTTACCTAGGTTTTACTTTAGATAAAGACGGTTTAAAAAAATCACCAGAAAAAGTAAAAGCGATAATAGAGGCACCCTGTCCTAGAAATAAAACGCAGTTGCAATCTTATTTAGGACTTTTAAATTATTATAGGAAATTTATACCTAACATGGCCAATATAGCGTATCCTTTATATAATCTTTTAAAGGAGAACGCTGACTGGGATTGGACAGAAAGTTGTCAATTAAGTTTTGATAAATTAAAAAATATAATAGCTTCACCAGATGTTTTGGTACACTACAACCCTAAATTAAAATTAAAATTAGCCTGTGACGCTTCACAGTACGGGGTTGGTTCAGTTTTGTCACACGTTTTTGAGAACGGAGTTGAAAGACCTATCTGTTTTGCTTCAAGAACGCTTACGGAAACTGAAAAAAAGTACAGTCAAATCGATAAAGAAGCCTTATCCTTAGTTTTCGGTACTTTGAAATTTCATCAATACCTTTTTGGCCGTACTTTTACTTTAGTTACAGACAGTAAACCATTGTTAGCAATTTTTGGAAATAAAAAAGGTATCCCGCAAATGGCGGCTAATAGGCTACAAAGATATGCATGGTTACTGTCTGGTTACGTATATGATATTGAATACGTTAAGTCTGAGAAAAACGTATCCGATTGTTTTTCTAGGCTTCCCCTAAATTATGAGAATTTTAAACCTGAAATAGACTATACCTATTTAAATTATTTTGATAAGTCAGAGATTAGTTTAAACCTCGAAACTATCAAACTCGAAACCCAAAATGATTTGATGTTAAAACAAATTTTAAATTATGTACAAAATAGTTGGCCAGAGAAAATTGAGGACAAATTTAAACCATATTACGTAAAGAAAAACGAAATAACAGTAGAACAGGATATTTTAATGTGGGGACACCGCGTAATAGTACCATTAAAATTGCAACAAATTTTGTTAGAAGAATTGCACAAGTCACATATGGGTATTGTAAAAACCAAATCTTTAGCGCGTAGCTATGTGTGGTGGCCTACTTTAAATAAAGATATTGAGGATAATTGCAGATCCTGTGAAGCATGCTTAAAATGTCAAAGTAACCCTGAAAAATCTCCTTTAATTCCTTGGCCTTATCCACAAAAGGCGTGGGAGCGCATTCACATTGATTTTTTAGGTCCATTTAAAAATAAAATGTATTTTTGTGTGGGAGACGCATTTTCGAAATGGTTGGAAGTATTTCCGATGAATAACATTACTTCTACATCAACTATCGAAAAACTAATAGAACTATTTGCTAGATTCGGTTTACCAAAAATGTTAGTTTCCGATAATGGTCCACAATTAACGTCATCCGATTTTAAACAGTTTTTACAAAAAAATAACATACAACATAAAACAATTTCACCTTTTCACCCTAGTACAAATGGAAGTGCGGAGAATTCGGTCAAGACAATAAAGCAATTTTTAAAAAAAATTACTCCAGATAAAAATTTAAATAAAAAATTGCAAGAATTTTTATTTGATTACAGAAACACGGTTCATTGTTCGACCGGCGAAACTCCTTCAAAATTATTACTAGGTCGTAAAATTCGAATCCGTTTTAATTTAATAAACCCTATAGAATGTGAAAAATTAAATAAAAATGTATATGATAAAGTGCATATACAAGTAAAGAAAAGTCAGCAGCGTCAAATTAAAAACGCAGGGGGGAGAAGGAAAGTATGTTTAAATATTGGACAAATTGTAATGTGTAAAGACTATAGGCTAATAAATGAGCCAGTTTGGGCAAAATGTAAAATTATTAGGAAAGTAGGACCTTATACGTATATTGTTAGTGTGTGCGGTTCAACTCTGACTTGGAAACGACATATAAACCAAATCAGAGAGTGCGGGTTGAACGACGACGACAGTGATAGAAGTAGTTTAGATTTTAGTTTGGCGAAAGATATTTTGTTTACCAGCGAGAGAATTGTAAATAATGATAATGTGAGCACTAATTTAGGTGACGAGATAATTTGTGCTGAACCTGTAGATAGAAGACCTCAACGGTTGCGCAGGCCACCGATACGGTTAAATTATGAAAATACATAAGAATGTATTTCCTGATAGAGCTCAGGGAGTGTGGTATCACTGGCCTACGCATTCGTTTGGTAGTTGGCAACACTGCCAACACGAGTTAGTCAGTAAGTAGTAGCGAAGCAGCATAAGTGACGATAGATTTAAATTGTGTAAAAAGTATCATTAATTAGAAATTAAAGACATAGTACCTAGGAAAATCCACGTGTTTTATTTGAGTGTACAAGAACACTACAATATTTATATAGAGAGACCCAAATAGGGTACGTAAGATTTCTTTGCTAATAATTTTAGAGGTCTTCTCACATCACACGCCTTTCTAGCCTTCGTACCCCCAAGCTGCTCGCCTATTTCATACTCCAAGAGCCACTTTGTTACCTGCTCTCCTAACTTCAAGCATTACGCCAGCGTCTTCCCTTTGACTAATAATTATAAAACTAACAATTATAAAGTTTGGCACTGTGCCAAAACACTACATTCATAATTTTGAGGAGGCACTTTTAATGGCGCAATAATTTTTGTATCCTGAAGTGAACGGATGCGACTTTTTGTGTGGTTTGTTTTACAAAATACCATCAATCAAGTAGATTAAAAGAAAACGCTGTTTTTTATAAGTTCAAACTGCAAATATGATTAATTGAAGTTATATTTTTCTGTTCCTGTGGATCCGTTTCATCCGTATGAAAAGGCAGCAGTAGCAGCATTAAATATTTATAACTGGGACCATTAGAAACAATTGTTTGTACTTTCTAAAGAGCAAGAGGAAGTGAAAATTTATCACGCTACATTTATTATATTTCAAAGAACATTATTTCTTAATTAAAACGCTTATAAATCTACCCCTTAATTTTACGTCCCATTTATTCCGTGTTAATAAATAATAACACAACGCGTACCTAATTACTTTTGGTTTCAAATGTTTGAATATTTATTTAATGATAAAATCAATTAATGTCCCATCAGAATCGAAGTAAAACTAAGCTTAGCAAGGCTCGCTCTATTAATATTTATTAACACGAAAACCTCTAAGGCAATATTATGCCCAATACGCAATTAAAATTAAATATTCATTACCGAATCATTAACACCTTTCATGAATAATAATTATTAATGATTCGTTTAAAAAAATCTGAGTAAATTTTACTTACCTGCCCATAACTCCTAATAAAGTCCCTTAATTCCTTCTCCTTGTCCTCGAGTGTCGAATATAACTGCTTCATTTGATTCAATAAGTCAAACTTTTCAGCTTTGAGACGACGTTTGTCAGCCTTCAGAGCTGAAATAGAAAGATAATTTGCACGTTTAATACAGTATTTCAAGGAAAATATTACTTTTTAATATTCATTAGAAGATCGAAGTGGAAGCAAGAGTAGAAGGGGAACATAAAAAGGATCCGAGAGCTCCCTCTTTTACTCTTCAAGACCTCTACAGGACAAGAAATATCAGCAAGTCAGTTGAGCCTAATCACTTCATAAATAATATATAACAAATAATAAATAGTTAGAGAACAATGTACATTAGGGACGATTATAGTTTTTCTAAGTTAAACATACAAAAACTCTGTAATAATGAGCCTTCCCCCAAAAAATATAAAAAAACTTCAAGTTGCCCACGCAAACGAGAGCGTAGGGCTTAGATCGATTTATATTAAGCTAAGCTGTCATTAGCAGTGGCAGTGAAGGTTTAAATAATACATCAATCTAAGCACTATGTTTTCATTTTCATAAGTAAGTCGCCAAAATTTCTATTGAAAGGATTGCTTTGGATTTGTTAAAAATCTTCTTAGTTCTTTCAGAGCAAAAGAACACGTTCTTCTAGCTACTGGTTTTGTTCCTTTAGCATTATCACAATTGATAAATAGCTTTTCAGATAGTCCTCATCTAAGTAATCTTCAAAATCATCATCGAAATTTATATTATTTTTATTAGATAGTCCTCGGCGCTAACGACCATTATAGTCCTGCTTTGGCACTATTATTAATAGTTTGGGTGGTGCAGGCTGCTTAACGGAAGTTCATTTTTGTTAATTCACCTCCATAATCTTGAATTGGTTAGTATCCATGCGAATATTAGAAGATCGATCAATTTGCTTGCTGTTTGGATATAAAATTGGTAGTTCCCAATTATGATGGGCCTGATTTCAGTATAGTGATAATTTTCAGCTTGACTGTAAAGACTTAAAGGAGGAATGGACAAAATTTCTGTGTCAAGAAAGAAAAGTCAGAAGAAAACTGTAACTGTAATTTCATTTCATCTTCCTATTTTTGCTGAAGAAGCAAAAATCCCCTAAGGGTCTTAATCCCTCCGTTCTATACTCATAGCGACCTCCTACCATGTGTCGTACAAGATTCCTCATTTATTAGATGATTTTCTACCTCGAGACCGTACCCGCGAATCCGCTAAGCCACCCGCATACTTCCTTGGTTTCTCCATAGAGGTCGCTATCTACCCCAAAACTTGTATTAACTTAGTTACTAGAGACGTGCGTTTAAATTTACATACTCAGCGAAAACATGCTAGACAGTTTCCAAATCGTTTCTCGCCAACCCAGCTAAGCCATCTTTTCGGCATGACATTCTTCCTTTGGAATCCAGTAACTTCTTATGCCGTAGTCATAATAATCCAGAGGCACTGTAAAATCTATGATACCTATACTTGTTCAATTTGATGGTTAAAATACAGGTTGGTCAAAACAATGCACCAACAATAATTATTTTTCGCTTTCCTACAAAACTTGCCCCCCTACTTGTTACAAAACGACAAGATGGTCGAAACGTCAAGCATTTAAAACAATCAAAAAGGAAGAGAATCTGAAAATTATTCAATTTCGAAAAGAGTTGTCTTGTTTCCAAATTGGATAAAAGAAGGCTGATATTTAATCCAGCTCTTGCTTTATGGATGGCTGGTCAAAATGAGCTAGTCTGCATCAGATTTAGCTTGGCAGATTTTTATGTTTGGTTCTCGACAGCAAATTCCATGAATGTATTTTACATTAGTAGAAGATCTCTTAACAACTCCTCTCTTCTGCTAAGCCACCCGCTTACTTGCTTGGTTTCTTCATAGAGGACGCTATCTACCCCAAAACTTATATTAACTGGAGACGTGCATTTAAATTTACATACTCAGCGAAAACGTGATAGACAGTTTCCAAATCGTTTCTCGCCAACCTAACTAAGCTATATTTTCTTTTCGACATGACATTCTGGCTGATATTTAATCCAGCATTTTTATGTTTGGTTCTCGACAGCAAATTCATTGAATGTATTCTATATTAATAGAAGATCTTTTAACAACTCATCTTTTCTGCTAACAGTTGTTTAAGCTAGACTTATTTGAATATCTATTTATTGTTATTTATATGATTTCACATGCAAAATATAGGTCGGAATCATAAACACCATTATTAGCACAACACAGTCACTGGGGGAAAAGGACTAATTCTCCAACTATAAGACAAATTGAAATCATCTCTATTTCAAATGTCAAAACAACTACAGAGTCTCCTTTTAAGCCTTTTGTCTTGGGATGATTTGGCTATAATGCTAAATCCACAATGACGATGTAACATTACATAGGCGTCCTTTTGTGTATTCAGGTTAGTTGTTAGTTTCCCAACGCAAGAAATGGGTACTGATGAATTATTTTTTAGGAGGTATTAGAAAAATAAAAACTAATCCTGAAGAATTTGAACAATTCATATTAAACTTAAGAAACTGGTAAATTACGAAATTTAATATTTTTTTATAAAAATTTGGTACCACAATATTGAATATTTAACTTCTTAAGTATTTGAAGAACAAAAACATGTTAAAATATACAAAGTCAAAATCACAAATTTTTTGGATTGAAGTTATGAATAATGCATCTTGTATTCCATATACTAAATATGTATAGAGACTCGACGTAAATAAGCTCAAAAAGCTTAGAAAAATTTCGTCATCGTGATATACGCACGCCAATTTAAAAGCTGGAAACCTGAAATAACCTAAACAATCACCTTAAATAAGTCATCCTCTTGAACTGCCTGGCAAATAAATGGACGGGAATAGTACAAGACCGGTTCGTTCCCTAATTTCAAACAACCGTAAATTCCAACAAATGACGAAATTTGTAAATGTACAAATAGGTTACTCTCTCAGAAGTAGAGCAATTTCTACAAAACTGGACTGATTGGATCCTAGTTTTACTTGTGTACAGAGTGGTTCGAAGGCAATAACGAAAGCAATTAGATTCCTGACAAAATTTATAAGAAATGATTCACTGAATCTTAGTGGACATCACAAGGAGGCAGTACACGCAAACTCCCAATTGCTGAGCATAAAATGATTGTAGAAGCACTCACTTGAGCTGGTTATTGGGTCGGAGCCAGAAGACTCACATGAGTACGAATAGGGTATTGTAAAGTTACGTGATTTATTATTATTATTGATAGAGCTGATGTAGGATACCATCCCAAACTTACGTGTGTAAAAAGGACATCGATCTTCGCTTAAGAACACGACAAGATGTACGAGCATAATCAGCAAGGAGGAATACCTGAAAACTATTGTCTTTGCTTTACTTTAAATCCAGATAAAAAGAATTTAAATGCCTTTGAAGAACTGATGACATATAAGCTAGTTCTTGTTTCTGTTTATCAAAAAGATTTCAGGAAACTGTCATCAAACCGTTCATATTCTGGTTATATATCTCTATTGGCCTCTCCCACATTGAGCGCCAAGACATTAACAAAATACATCAAACTACTCATAATATGTGCTACTTACGATATATCCGTATACCACACCAAGTGTTGAAGGTCAAATACACATCAAAGTATGTAGATCACAATGGCACGTGTAACTTTATGAGTCGCTCGAATTGAAGTTATGAATAATGTATATTAAGATATCGAACCTTTGTGGGTGTCACAAGGAAGCATTTCACCCCAGTTCTTAATAGCTGGACGTCTAACGATTGAAGAAACATTCACTTGAGCTGGTTATTGTGTTGGAGTTAGGAACGCCAGAGGAACGCCACTGTAAAGTTACGAGACTGTAAAGTTACGAGACTTGATCAAGGTATTTCTCGTCCAGAATGTGATAGTTAAAATCTTATTACTTCTTGAAAAATTTGCGTTCTTGCTTCTGAAACATGAAACTCTTGATGCAGGAGAGCAAAGCAGGACAATCCAGCGCCAGTATATATTAGTTTTAATATTAAAGAACATGCCTTTGTAATTTCCGAAATTTTTATCTAGCGACCCTGGCACCTGAAAAAGACGTTATTTGTTCGGGGATTTCTTATACCGCGGATATTTGTATCCTTCGCAGTAAGATAAAATCTTGCATTCAAACTATGAAATAGTCAGTGGAGTTAAAAAAGACACAAATATAATATGTTAAAAGAATTTGTTGAATAATAAATGTTTTGGTAAAACCATGGAAATGAACTTTATTTGTGTACAAAAAAATACGCAGGACGATGAACCAAGATGGAAATATAATAACCACAATAGAAATAAAATAAACGTATTCATAAAACAAAAACAAATTATTATACATCAAATTGAACAAAATAATTATAAGCTCTTTGGAAAACGAGTTAAAAATTTATGAAAACAAATAAAATAAGCTTAATAAAAAACAAAGAAGACAAAATCTTGTATTCAAACTATGAAATAGCCAGTGGAGTTTACAAAAAAAAAAACACAAATATAATACATATGTTACAAGAAATGGTTGAATAATAAATGTTTTGGTAAAACCATTTAAAAGAACTTTGTCTGCGTAAATAAAAAATACACAGGATGATGAACCAGCATGGAAATATAATTACCACGAAATAAATTAAATAAACCTATTCATAAAACAAAAACAAATTGTTATACATCAAATTGAACAAAATAATTATAAGCTCTTTGGAAAACGAGTTAAAAATTTATGAAAACATAAATAAAATAAGCTTAATAAAAAACAAAGAAGACAAAATCTTGTATTCAAACTATGAAATAGCCAGTGGAGTTTACAAAAAAAAACACAAATATAATAAGTACATATTATGTTACAAGAAATGGTTGAATAATAAATGTTTTGGTAAAACCATGGAAAAGAACTTTGTCTGCGTAAATAAAAAATACACAGGATGATGAACCAGCATGGAAACATAATTACCACAAAAGAAATAAAATAAACGTATTCATAAAACAAAAACAAATTATTATACATCAAATTGAACAAAATAATTATAAGCTCTTTGGAAAACGAGTTAAAAATTTATGAAAACATAAATAAAATAAGCTTAATAAAAAACAAAGAAGACAAAATCTTTTATTCAAACTATGAAATAGCCAGTGGAGTTTACAAAAAAAAAACACAAATACAATACATATGTTAAAAGAAATGGTTGAATAATAAATGTTTTGGTAAAACCATGGAAAAGAACTTTGTCTGCGTACATAAAAAATACACAGGATGATGAACCAGCATGGAAACATAATTACCACGAAAGAAATAAAATAAACGTATTCATAAAACAAAAACAAATTATTATACATCAAATTGAACAAAATAATTATAAGCTCTTTGGAAAACGAGTTAAAAATTTATGAAAACATAAATAAAATAAGCTTAATAAAAAACAAAGAAGACAAAATCTTTTATTCAAACTATGAAATAGCCAGTGGAGTTTAAAAAAAAACACAAATATAATACATATGTTAAAAGAAATGGTTGAATAATAAATGTTTTGGTAAAACCATGGAAAAGAACTTTGTTTGCGTACATAAAAAATACACAGGATGATGAACCAGCATGGAAATATAATTACCACGAAAGAAATAAAATAAACCTATTCATAAAACAAAAACAAATTATTATACATCAAATTGAACAAAATAATTATAAGCTCTTTGGAAAACGAGTTAAAAATTTATGAAAACAAATAAAATAAGCTTAATAAAAAACAAAGAAGACAAAATCTTGTATTCAAACTATGAAATAGCCAGTGGAGTTTACAAAAAAAAAACACAAATATAATACATATGTTACAAGAAATGGTTGAATAATAAATGTTTTGGTAAAACCATGGAAAAGAACTTTGTCTGCGTACATAAAAAATACACAGGATGATGAACCAGCATGGAAATATAATTACCACGAAAGAAATAAAATAAACGTATTCATAAAACAAAAACAAATTAGTATACATCAAATTGAACAAAATAATTATAAGCTCTTTGGAATACGAGTTAAAAATTTATGAAAAAGTTGATTTGTGTAGGGTATTAGTATTTTGTCCAGCTGGAACTGAGACTTACTGTGTTGCGTCCAATGGAAGGAGTCTAAAAGACTGAAGAATTTTCATCAACAGACCAAGATTATACATACAATTTCTGAATGGCATTTGGCAAAATAAAATCTCAAAAGCTCCAGAATATTCCCAGCTTGTTGATTAGTATAAAGCGTAATTATTGTGTGGAATATCAGCAAAAATGACAACCGGATTATGATTTAAAACACCATGCTGTATCCCATCCGGCTGCAGGCCTTGAATTTTCAGCAATAATTCAAGAAGTAAGCCCACTGTGTTATCTCAAACTTAAACTGCTACATAATTCAGGCTCAAATATTAACATATAATCATTATCTCTAAGCTGTTTACAAACTGTTGTTGAATAGTTTCCAGAAACCACCAAAGATAGGATTAATACTTATCGCATTAAATAATTCCAGAGGCAATTATCCACATGTAAACAAGTTCTGTGGCAACATTCTCTGTTGACTGATACCAAGTTTAATATCTCAGTCAAAATTGAACGTATACACGGTAGCCAATGGATCCATCAAGGCAGGTTTAGTCCTAAATAATTAACAGCAAGTACGCGGTAATTACTTGAGCGGTTCCATCATGTTACCTTCACCGGTTGCAATAGCGAAGCAGTGCAACGTACTCAGAGATTGTTTCTGTACGGTAATCCCAATAAATGTTATGAAGGAAATATCGGTTTACGATTTACAAGTATATATTTGATGATAATTTTGATGAAACGACTGAAATTATCTTTTTTTAGAATCCTAAACACTTGGTTCTGTTGAGGAACTAAACAAGTATGATGCGGCAATCTAATAGATTAATCTGTTATACAGGGTGAATCTTAGAGTGGCGGCCATATATACAGGAGGCGACTCCGTTCAACTATGGGAACACAAAACTACAAATTTTTTTCTTTAACGCGCTATGAAAAATGAATATTGTTTAAACCCTTTGTATTTGAATTTGGGTACCCCGCCAGTGGAATGAGCTAGCGAGAGTAACGTCTAATAACTAAGACGCACACGCCTGTCTTGAACAGTGCGTTGTTGCCAAATTTCACGATTGAAATAAAATACGGGGAATTTAATAGTAAAGCAAACAAGAAACTAAATAAAATGAACTATCTAAACAATAACAAAGAAAAAACTATTCTCCGTGAGTGTAACAATAAAAAAAGTAATAACTAAAAAACTGAATACTTGGTAACAAATAATGAACAGAAAATTATTTTTTCTAATAACAATAAATCTTTACTTATCTTGGATCGGCATTTCTCATAGCAGGTGTTGAAACTGTCCTCCGTTATTTTCCAAACAGGCTGTAGCTCGCCGCATCATAGAATCTCTAACTTTATTGAAGTCCGTATTCTGCCTTATGTGATTCGCAGCGTTTTCTACTATTTCCCGTAATTCTTCAACGTTGTTGACAGGAGTCGTGTACACCAAACTTTTCATGTGCCCCCACAGATAAAAGTCGCCTCTAAAACATCACTAAAATAAAACTACACACACGTAGAAGGTACACCTCACTCAATTATTAAACACAAACACAAAACTTCCACTTTTATAAATTTCACTAAAAACTTAAACTATTTAATTTTATAATCACAATAAACCACACTAGCTGCTGTCTGACTGGTCACTAACACTAAAAACTAAAACTAAAACATAGAAAAACAACTGGCACGCTTCGCCGTGCGCGGCTTTTGCATTTCAGGAGAACCTTTTTTTTATCGCTCTTTTTTGTTAATGCACCTGCTTGTAACTAGGTCAGTGTCATAGTTTGTAAAGAGTTCAGGGACTCTAACAGCTGATGGGTGGTAAATGTCCTATAAACTAATTCTGTTTTTAAAATCTTTTTCATTTTGTGTCATAATAATTATGCAGACTATGCAGCCGGCTTTTTCATTTTGTTTTGTATTACAATTTTCATTATGGAAGTTAAAACTGCGTATTTCAATAAACCTGTTTATCCAATTGAATTAATTAATTTTTCATTTTCACTAGGTACCCTTATCTCTCTTTCGTGATTGGGTATCTCTGGATTATTAATGAAAAGTGAAAATGTAATCGATTGGTTTTATATCATCTACACTTGGCCACACGTAATGCAGCAAGTGCTCGCCCAGCGGCGCCAGAATTACAAGAATTATACATGAATCACGAATTTTTTAAAAAAATTCATAACTCGGCCATTTTACAACCTACAAAAAAAAAATTCGGATTCATGTTCATGACGACTAGTAGTATTAACCCCAAAAATATGGCCGCCACTCTAAGATTCACCCTGTATAGTAATTTAAACTGGTCGAATCATGTTGACATCTTTCAGCATTAGTTGTTAATACCCATGTTACCGTTGCAATGCAAAAATATGCCTCAAACCACATTTGCTTATTCGTTGGGACAATAGAAAGAATAAAACGTCGGGTCGTCAGCAGGTAAAATGCTTGCGTTCAAGGTTATCTTTACAACTCTACTATTACAACGCACTATTGTCAAATCGGTTAGAGCAGTTATCGTTTCCACTTTATACATTCTAAAAAATTTATTTTTGTGGTTCTTTTCGTAATATTTCCCTTTCTTTCTAATTACAAGCTTTTAAAATCAAATAATTACGATATTACTATCACCCTGTGGCGCTATGTTTATTATTTATAATAAATATATCTACCTATATAACTACGCAGTCCTAGATAACTGTTTAAAGAGCTCTCAAGCTTAATATAAAAATTTAGTGATCTGAATGATAAAAATGTTCTAATAATTAGTGTCATGGATAACATTTACAAAGCTCATTATATTTAGTTATTTTATAGTCCATCATCATCCTCTAATGTATTTTTATTCATTATATTTTCGTTTCTGTAAAATCCTACACGATATGGTAAATTTCCATAACACTGGCAAACTTCCCTAATGGCGCCAAGTTTCTGCTTGAAAAAGCGATATTAATAAAGCTAAAAACAACCCTTTGTGGCATTCCAACTGACACATTTTAGCGAGTATTGTAGTCACAAGCTCGCCTCGCCGTCTTGGATAACAAATTACAACAAGCAGCATATCAACTAAACGTATTTTTTCCTTTTAAGACGCTCAATAAATAAACTTTCTCGACTTACTTGTCAGGGCTTCCTTCGCCAGCTGTAATTCCATTTCAAGGGCGTGTGTCTTGGATGAGGGATCGCTGTTTTCCGTCGGAGTTTTCTTTTCGGACAGAACGGACGTCGCTCCTGATACCACTAAGCGCCTCAGCCTAGTGACCTCCGCTTGTAGTCGTTCGTTTTCCAGCCGCAGCCTGCGAATTGCGGTCGCTGATTTCGGGTAGTTTGAAGGAGACGGAATTAAAGCGGAGAGATCATCTCGATTTCCATCCGAGCTTCTGGGGGAACGGGGCGACGAGGAATCTGGGTAACATAAATTCTGATATTAGGGCGGCGGAGCAAGGTTTCTGCTGCTCTGAAATTGCGTTAGATCTCTAGGTATAGAGTGGGTTTATTACCATAATTTCTACAAATAAACGGATTAAGTTTGAACTACTAACATAAATGTTTTCATTCTAGGCATAATATACATATACGTGCATTTAAGTATATCTGACCGGCAAAAGTTACACATAGGAATAAAAAAAACGGGATAACAGAAGAACAACCGGTAATATTTGTACAAATCGTCGTAAACTCTCTTATGATGATTCAGTATACAAAAAATACACAAATATACGTTAAAAAAATAGTTGAATAATACATGTTTTGGTAAAACCATGGAAACGAATTTTATTTACGTACAAAAAAAGTTCACAGGTTGATGAACCAAGATGGAAATATAATAACCACAAAAGAAATGAAATAAACGTATTCATAAAACAAAAACAAATTATTATATTATATCTAATTTATGAAAACATATATAAAATAAGCTTAATAAAAAACATAGAAGGTAAATTTTTGTATTCAAACTATGAAATAGCCAGTGGACTTTAAAAAAAGACACAAATATAGTACGTTAAAAGAAATGGTTGAATAATAAATGTTTTGGTAAAACCATGGAAACGAACTTTATTTGCGTACAAAAAAATACACAGGGTGATCAACCAAGATGAAAATATAATAATAACCACAAAAGAAGTAAAATAAACGTATTCACAGAACAAAAACAAATTATTATACATCAAATTGAACAAAATAATCAAAAGCTCTTTGGAATACGAGTAAAAAATTTATGAAAAAATCTACAAAATAAGCTTAATAAAAAAACAAAGAAGGTATTCAAACTATAAAATAGTCATTGGAGTTTACAAAAAAGACACAAATATAATATGTTAAAAGAAACGGTTGAATAATAAATGTTTTGGTAAAACCATGGAAACGAACTTTATTTGCGTACAAAAAAATACGCAGGATGATAAATCAAGATGGAAATATAATAACCACGAAAGAAATAAAATGAACGTATTCATAAAACAAAAACAAATTATTATACATCAAATTGAACAAAGTAATCATAAGCTCTTTGGAATACGAGTAAAAAATTTATGAAAAAATCTACAAAATAAGCTTAATAAAAAAACAAAGAAGGTATTCAAACTATGAAATAGTCATTGGAGTTTACAAAAAAGACATAAATATAATATGTTTAAAGCAACGGTTGAATAATAAATGTTTTGGTAAAACCATGGAAACGAACTTTATTTGCGTACAAAAAAAAAAAACGCAGGATGATAAATCAAGATGGAAATATAATAACCACGAAAGAAATAAAATGAACGTAGGTATTCATAAAACAAGAACAAATTATTATACATCAAATTGAACAAAATAATCATAAGCTCTTTGGAATACGAGTAAAAAATTTATGAAAAAATCTACAAAATAAGCTTAGTAAAAAAACAAAGAAGGTATTCAAACTATGAAATAGTCATTGGAGTTTACAAAAAAGACACAAATATAATATGTTAAAAGAAACGGTTGAATAATAAATGTTTTGGTAAAACCATGGAAACGAACTTTATTTGCCTACAAAAAAATACGCTGGATGATAAATCAAGATGGAAATATAATAACCACGAAAGAAATAAAAAGAACGTATTCATAAAACAAAATCAAATTATTATACATCAAATTGAACAAAATAATCATAAGCTCTTTGGAATACGAGTAAAAAATTTATGAAAAAATCTACAAAATAAGCTTAATAAAAAAACAAAGAAGGTATTCAAACTATGAAATAGTCATTGGAGTTTACAAAAAAGACATAAATATAATATGTTAAAAGTAACGGTTGAATAATAAATGTTTTGGTAAAACCATGGAAACGAACTTTATTTGCGTACAAAAAAATACGCAGGATGATAAATCAAGATGGAAATATAATAACCACGAAAAAAATAAAATGAACGTATTCATAAAACAAAAACAAATTATTATACATAAAATTGAACAAAATAATCAAAAGCTCTTTGGAATACGAGTAAAAAATTTATGAAAAAATCTACAAAATAAGCTTAATAAAAAAACAAAGAAGGTATTCAAACTATGAAATAGTCATTGGAGTTTACAAAAAAGACACAAATATAATATGTTAAAAGAAACGGTTGAATAATAAATGTTTTGGTAAAACCATGGAAACGAACTTTATTTGCGTACAAAAAAATACGCTGGATGATAAATCAAGATGGAAATATAATAACCACGAAAGAAATAAAATGAACGTAGGTATTCATAAAACAAGAACAAATTATTATACATCAAATTGAACAAAATAATCATAAGCTCTTTGGAATACGAGTAAAAAATTTATGAAAAAATCTACAAAATAAGCTTAATAAAAAACAAAGAAGGTATTCAAACTATGAAATAGTCATTGGAGTTTACAAAAAAGACACAAATATAATATGTTAAAAGAAACGGTTGAATAATAAATGTTTTGGTAAAACCATGGAAACGAACTTTATTTGCGTACAAAAAAATACGCTGGATGATAAATCAAGATGGAAATATAATAACCACGAAAGAAATAAAAAGAACGTATTCATAAAACAAAATCAAATTATTATACATCAAATTGAACAAAATAATCATAAGCTCTTTGGAATACGAGTAAAAAATTTATGAAAAAATCTACAAAATAAGCTTAATAAAAAAACAAAGAAGGTATTCAAACTATGAAATAGTCATTGGAGTTTACAAAAAAGACATAAATATAATATGTTTAAAGCAACGGTTGAATAATAAATGTTTTGGTAAAACCATGGAAACGAACTTTATTTGCGTACAAAAAAAAAACGCAGGATGATAAATCAAGATGGAAATATAATAACCACGAAAAAAATAAAATGAACGTATTCATAAAACAAAAACAAATTATTATACATCAAATTGAACAAAGTAATCATAAGCTCTTTGGAATACGAGTAAAAAATGTATGAAAAAAATCTACAAAATAAGCTTAATAAAAAAACAAAGAAGGTATTCAAACTATGAAATAGGCATTGGGGTTTACAAAAAAGACACAAATATAATATGTTAAAAGAAACGGTTGAATAATAAATGTTTTGGTAAAACCATGGAAATGAACTTTATTTGCGTACAAAAAAATACGCAGGATGATAAATCAAGATGGAAATATAATAACCACGAAAGAAATAAAATGAACGTATTCATAAAACAAAAACAAATTATTATACATCAAATTGAACAAAATAATCATAAGCTCTTTGGAATACGAGTAAAAAATGTATGAAAAAAATCTACAAAATAAGCTTAATAAAAAAACAAAGAAGGTATTCAAACTAAGAAATAGGCATTGGGGTTTACAAAAAAGACACAAATATAATATGTTAAAAGAAACGGTTGAATAATAAATGTTTTGGTAAAACCATGGAAATGAACTTTATTTGCGTACAAAAAAATACGCAGGATGATAAATCAAGATGGAAATATAATAACCACGAAAGAAATAAAATGAACGTATTCATAAAACAAAAACAAATTATTATACATCAAATTGAACAAAATAATCATAAGCTCTTTGGAATACGAGTAAAAAATGTATGAAAAAAATCTACAAAATAAGCATAATAAAAAAACAAAGAAGGTATTCAAACTAAGAAATAGGCATTGGGGTTTACAAAAAAGACACAAATATAATATGTTAAAAGAAACGGTTGAATAATAAATGTTTTGGTAAAACCATGGAAATGAACTTTATTTGCGTACAAAAAAATACGCAGGATGATAAATCAAGATGGAAATATAATAACAACGAAAGAAATAAAATGAACGTATTCATAAAACAAAAACAAATTATTATACATCAAATTGAACAAAGTAATCATAAGCTCTTTGGAATACGAGTAAAAAATTTTTGAAAAAATCTACAAAATAAGCTTAATAAAAAAAAAGAAGGTATTCAAACTATGAAATAGTCATTGGAGTTTCCAAAAAAGACACAAATATAATATGTTAAAAGAAACGGTTGAATAATAAATGTTTTGGTAAAACCATGGAAACGAACTTTATTTGCGTACAAAAAAATACGCAGGATGATAAATCAAGATGGAAATATAATAACAACGAAAGAAATAAAATGAACGTATTCATAAAACAAAAACAAATTATTATACATCAAATTGAACAAAGTAATCATAAGCTCTTTGGAATACGAGTAAAAAATTTTTGAAAAAATCTACAAAATAAGCTTAATAAAAAAAAAGAAGGTATTCAAACTATGAAATAGTCATTGGAGTTTCCAAAAAAGACACAAATATAATATGTTAAAAGAAACGGTTGAATAATAAATGTTTTGGTAAAACCATGGAAATGAACTTTATTTGCGTACAAAAAAATACGCTGGATGATAAATCAAGATGGAAATATAATAACCACGAAAGAAATAAAATGAACGTAGGTATTCATAAAACAAGAACAAATTATTATACATCAAATTGAACAAAATAATCATAAGCTCTTTGGAATACGAGTAAAAAATTTATGAAAAAATCTACAAAATAAGCTTAATAAAAAAACAAAGAAGGTATTCAAACTATGAAATAGTCATTGGAGTTTACAAAAAAGACACAAATATAATATGTTAAAAGAAACGGTTGAATAATAAATGTTTTGGTAAAACCATGGAAACGAACTTTATTTGCGTACAAAAAAATACGCTGGATGATAAATCAAGATGGAAATATAATAACCACGAAAGAAATAAAATGAACGTATTCATAAAACAAAATCAAATTATTATACATCAAATTGAACAAAGTAATCATAAGCTCTTTGGAATACGAGTAAAAAATTTATGAAAAAATCTACAAAATAAGCTTAATAAAAAACAAAGAAGGTATTCAAACCATGAAATAGTCAGTGGAGTTTACAAAAAAGACACAAATATAATATATTAAAAGAAACGGTTGAATAATAAATGTTTTGGTAAAACCATGGAAACGAACTTTATTTGCGTACAAAAAAAAAACGCAGGATGATAAATCAAGATGGAAATATAATAACCACGAAAAAAATAAAATGAACGTATTCATAAAACAAAAACAAATTATTATACATCAAATTGAACAAAGTAATCATAAGCTCTTTGGAATACGAGTAAAAAATGTATGAAAAAATCTACAAAATAAGCTTAATAAAAAAACAAAGAAGGTATTCAAACTAAGAAATAGGCATTGGGGTTTACAAAAAAGACACAAATATAATATGTTAAAAGAAACGGTTGAATAATAAATGTTTTGGTAAAACCATGGAAATGAACTTTATTTGCGTACAAAAAAAATACGCTGGATGATAAATCAAGATGGAAATATAATAACCACGAAAGACATAAAATGAACGTATTCATGAAACAAAAACAAATTATTATACATCAAATTGAACAAAATAATCATAAGCTCTTTGGAATACGAGTAAAAAATTTATGAAAAAATCTACAAAATAAGCTTAATAAAAAAACAAAGAAGGTATTCAAACTATGAAATAGTCATTGGAGTTTACAAAAAAGACATAAATATAATATGTTTAAAGCAACGGTTGAATAATAAATGTTTTGGTAAAACCATGGAGACGAACTTTATTTGCGTACAAAAAAAAAAACGCAGGATGATAAATCAAGATGGAAATATAATAACCACGAAAAAAATAAAATGAACGTATTCATAAAACAAAAACAAATTATTATACATCAAATTGAACAAAGTAATCATAAGCTCTTTGGAATACGAGTAAAAAATGTATGAAAAAAATCTACAAAATAAGCTTAATAAAAAAACAAAGAAGGTATTCAAACTATGAAATAGGCATTGGGGTTTACAAAAAAGACACAAATATAATATGTTAAAAGAAACGGTTGAATAATAAATGTTTTGGTAAAACCATGGAAATGAACTTTATTTGCGTACAAAAAAATACGCAGGATGATAAATCAAGATCGAAATATAATAACAACGAAAGAAATAAAATGAACGTATTCATAAAACAAAAACAAATTATTATACATCAAATTGAACAAAGTAATCATAAGCTCTTTGGAATACGAGTAAAAAATTTATGAAAAAATCTACAAAATAAGCTTAATAAAAAAACAAAGAAGGTATTCAAACTATGAAATAGTCATTGGAGTTTACAAAAAAGACACAAATATAATATGTTAAAAGAAACGGTTGAATAATAAATGTTTTGGTAAAACCATGGAAACGAACTTTATTTGCGTACAAAAAAATACGCTGGATGATAAATCAAGATGGAAATATAATAACCACGAAAAAAATAAAATGAACGTATTCATAAAACAAAAACAAATTATTATACATCAAATTGAACAAAGTAATCATAAGCTCTTTGGAATACGAGTAAAAAATGTATGAAAAAAATCTACAAAATAAGCTTAATAAAAAAACAAAGAAGGTATTCAAACTATGAAATAGGCATTGGGGTTTACAAAAAAGACACAAATATAATATGTTAAAAGAAATGGTTGAATAATATATGTTTTGGTAAAACCATGGAAACGAACTTTATTTGCGTAACAAAGAAAAATCCACAAGATGATGAACCAAGATGGAAATATGATAACCACAAATAACGTCTCTTGCAACTTTTTTTTCAATTTTCTAAAACTTGCCTAAACTGCTCCCGCCGCGCCGCCATCTTACGAAGTGAGCACATTAATAATATGTGTCTTTAGTCATTTTTGATAACAAAATGCTTATTCAAGAGCATAGATTTATAAAATAAATAAATGAGTTGTTACAATTTCACGAGCTGAACTATCGCAGAATCGTCCCTGGGGTATTTCGAGCTGGCTTGGACTTGTATTGTAGTCCGGCTTAAATAACAATGAATTTATGATGGCGAAGTGGAACGGAACAGTAGTCTATAAATATCTTAGCCGAGGCTTGTTGATAAGGCTTTTAATAATAATAAAAAAGAAACCAAGTTGTAAAACAAGATATGGGATATATTGACGTTAAAAAATCTGGTATCTTGTAAATGGAAAATGAAAGCTATCAGAAATTTAGAATTACTATGCAACCAACATTGCATTTCTAGGGTGAATACTCTCTTAATGTACAATATCGATTTACTATAACATTACCATTTAGATAATTGCAGACACCCTCAGAGGACTACATATAATATTATGCCCTTTCGAGAAAAGATATAAGAAATATTAGAATTACGGGATATTAAATTGATTGATAGTCCGACATTTAGCAGGGAGTTTTAATTAAAATCGGCACCTAGGGGCCCTAAATTAAATCTGAAATGCAAAATTTGGTATACTTGGCCGTGTATTTTAAGTGAGCGACTCAAAATGTCGCTCTTAATATTTATTTTAAAACTATGACTGCCAAGAAACAGTTTTACATTTTTTTTATTGAACACAAACAATTTACTTTAGAGATCAGCATTATTAATTTACACCAATTCGAGACCATTATTTGCGGAACTAAATGAATAATATTGTTTAGCTAACGTAAATTGTCATGCTTGCCCAGCGAAGCCTTCGTATTTCGTGTCGTGTAATTAATGTCGCCAATTAAACTAACTAATGCCATTCAGACTCAGCATATATGCATTCAAACTATCAGTTTATTGGCCATATATATCTAACCCTTCACCCGCTCCACTATGCAATGCAAATTATAATTATTGAATTGAACCTGGTGGATTAACCAGGCACGGCCTGTCCCCCCGCATTACTCTCGAGCCCTTTGTTCCTCAAGCGAAAAGAGATATTTCAAATATCCAATTAACACGTAATTAAATTATATGTTTGACTCATCGAGTTTAAGTGTTGTGCCGCTTCACGCTCCTCGTTCATTCGAAAAATTGTTTTCGATACCTTTTATTGTTTTCTACTTATGGACATACAAGTAAAGAGGCAATTAAATGATTTTATAATTAAGATGCCGATAAAAAGTATCCGAGGATCAAATAGAGTTTTCTTATTTATTGAATTAGGCCCCACATAGGGCGCCAAAGGCATGGTCGAGAAGAGAATTTAATAATTTAGTTGGTCAAGATTCAACTTCAGTTTTTGTTTCTTAACATTTTCAACTTATTTTTTTAAACAAATGCCAATTTGCGTCATCACTGAAATCAGAATTTTACAACGAACAAGAAAATGCAAAAATTGTTCAATTTAAAATAGGCAAATTGGGGCCTTAGCGTTCCAAATTTCATGGTCACCCGGTATATTTCTTCCCACTCACGTAATAGAGTATTCTGTCATAACTTCAACAACATATTATTCAGTCCAAGGTTCTTACGATAAGCTGGATTAATATTGGACATAATCAAATCTGAACATTGTTTTGCCGGAGCCCAATTTAATTAGCCAACATAATGGATGGAGAGACTTCATTGTATTTTATTAAATTATCTGCTTTGTTACCACTAAACGGAAAAATCTCATCTTAATTAATTAATTATAGATATGTGCGCAATCACTCAACCTTCTATTTATAGACTGCTAATTAAAAACTGCAAGTAAATAATCAGAATCAGTTTCATTTATGTAAAACAAAAGAATTACACCTAAGGTCGTCCTTTACTCTACTACTAGACTGAACTATAGGGTTAAAAAAAAAATAAAGCGGCCCCTGCGGGGCCGAATAATAAAACCCCTTCGGATTATAGGTATAAAACAGCCCCTGTGGGGCTATATTTTTTAAGGTTTGGTTAAATTAGCTCTTCGAGGCTATCCGCAGGCTCTAGGTATATGAATTATATTTTGCTATCTAATTTTCTTGGAATTTTTATTTTAGATATCGGTCAGAAAGTCCGACAAAGTTTCAGGGTAAAGAAAAATTAGGGTTTCTTCATTAAAATTGAAAAATCAAAAGAAATAAAGCCGACAGCCCACTCCTATTAGTTAAGTGAATGGAGAAAAAACGATTTTTTTATTTTTATTTAGGGAAGGAAAAATGAAAAAAAAAATTATTTTTAATTTTTTTTCGGCACTCTTAAAAATTGTTTGGACCGCTCACTTAAATTTTTTTTTTTTGAGCACTTTGGAAAAAAAATTGACGCTATTCCATTTTTTTAGGGGCTCCCGCTGCGATATAAGCAAAAATTTGAGATGTCTGGGGACTTTTCCGACTTTTTAATTAAATAGGGGGGCCTGTGGAAGCCGAACACTCGGTATAATAGTCGAGAAAGCTGCTCGGAGATGCCCTCTACCGATCCTCCACCGAAATCCGCGAGAAAATCGCATCGAAAATGGCTATTTTAGCGAAATTTTAGCGAAAAGTTTCTCATTGGTCCAATAAAAAAAAAAAATTACCGGTCAAAATCGATTTCAGAAGGGAAGGTCCAATCGATAAAGTAAAAAGAATTTTGGAATCCTGAAGTTGCCCCGAAGTGAAATTTTGTTGACCCCCTTTTAAAAAAATTTTCGGACCGCTCACTTAATTCTTTTAGACCTCTTTAGAATAAATATTTGACGCCGGTCCACTTTTTTCGGGGCTTCCGCTGCGATATAAGCGAAAATTTGAAATGTTTGGAGACTTTTCCGCCTTTTTAATTAATTAGGGGGTATGTGGGAGCCGAACACTCGGTATAATGATCGAGAGAGCTGCTCGAAGACGTCCTCTAGCGATCCTCCATCGAAAACCGCGAGAAAATCGCTTCGAAAATGGCAATTTTAGCGAAAAGCTTCTCATTGGTCAAATAAAAAATCGTTTTCAGAAGAAACGGTCCGATCGAAAATTTAAAAACAATTTCGGAATCCTGAAGTCGCCCCGAGTCCGAAAATGTAATCGGTCCCCCTGGGATCGAAAATAAAAAATAATAAATTTTATGGCACGTAACGGCAGTGTAAACCGCGGCTGGATCGGCAGGGTAAACCGCGGTAGGACGGCGCTTAAACATGACTCGGTTGTTTGAAAAATTCAGAGCTCGGCCGTGGATGGATATTAAGCAACGAAATTTTCAGGGATCCGAGAGGAAGGTTGGCTCCAGCTTCCCTGAAAATCTGGTCGAAAAAATCATCCGGGGAAAGGAGCAATGGCCCCCGGAAAAGTACCATTTTTCGGCAAAACTGACCTTTTTAAAAAATTCATATCTCGGCTAGTATCGAAGATGGGCGAAAACCACCTAAAACGGGTGGTTCATTTTTCCTTCTTCCCACCCACTGTCCAGGTCCGGATCCTCTAAATCTAAGGGGAAAGGCTGTGGCGCTTTTCTAAAGACTGCATGTCGGGAAAATCGCCGAAATCCGACAAAATCGTCCCTCTTCAAAAAATCATAACTTTCTTAAGAGGCAAAATCGAGAAAAACGATTACGCATGAGATTTTCTAAATTTCATCTAGTTTTCAGAAAAAATACCTCGCCGGTCTATCTCGAAGGAACCGTGCGTTATTAAGCTTGGAAAGGGGACGTGTTTGAAAATTTGACAAAATTGAAAAAATTGCGAAAACATGAAAATTTCAAATACTGTTTCCGAACGAAAAAACGCCTCCAGGCCGCCATTCTTGCAATAAATCGAAGCCAGAGGGTCCAACTTAGAGCTACATCGTGATTCGCACGGTCCCGCTGCAATTTTCAGGGCAGCAGGAGCGAACCAAAAGATACAATTTTGACGTTTATGTAAACATCGAATTTTAGACATTTCGTCACGTGACCACTGTTCTCCGTATCCCTTTTTAATTTTATAGATTTTCGCATCGGGACACGTCTAGTAGGAACAGTTTCGGCGGTCCGGATGTATGGCGAAAAAGTCCTTGATCCGATGGAATACATAAAAATCCTGGTTAAAACAAAGAGAGATGAGACTAACAACGTTTATAATTTAGGAAAAAAATAATTTTAAATATTCTTAATACTCAAATATTTTAACATCTAGATATTTACCTAAATCTGGTTGACTGCTGCAGCCAGGTTTCGGGGATTCCGACCTATTCTCCGGCGAGGACCTACTGTCCTTCAGAGGACTAGCACTTTCTTCTATCGTCATGCTAACTTCCTTAATATCACTTGCAGTCTTCTCGGTATCGGTGTTCAAGACCTCGCACTTGACGGGGTTCGACTTGGTCTTCTTAACGTCCTTCTTAGCGTCCTCACTCGAATCTACAGAACTAGTGTTGCACAAAGACTTACTCCTCCTCGATTCAATGGAGCTCGGTCTGTTGGACTTGTAACTATCCTTTTTAATATCACTAACACACTTAACATCTACATCACAAGCATTAGTTTCCGCTTCTTCGGAGCCAAGCAAGGGTTTTATGAAGTTGACATCTAGCTGGCTGACGGTGGTTGAAGAAGTGGGTTCGGAGTGCTTTATCTCTTGAGCCAAGCAAGCGGGGCTGGGGACAGGGGCCGGGAGAGAGTTGGGGTAGTCGGAATCTATCCGAGAGGTTAAGTTAGTAGAGTGTTCCTCTACCATTCTGCGAAGCTTTGCCTGCAACAATAAGAATCATATAAGTGAATTTCTAAATGGGAATAAATTTAGGAAGCGATTAAATGGGAAATCTCCTGTATCAATTTGACATGTGTTTGTTTTGTTAGGAAAATTTTTGTTCCATGTTTTTCGCCTTATCTTTATAAGTCTTCAGCCTTATGTTCACAATCATTAGTTCGTAAAAGTGCAAAATGGAAAGATCCTCATATATTTATGTAAACTTTCTCGTACCTACATTTCAACTTTCTTTTTTGTATATCGGTTGGGTGAGTACCTTTGAAAAATAATATATAATCGCTGATTACTTGATTTGGCAATAAATTTATATTGCAATTAGGCACGTGGTGCACCTAATCGGTGCTTAAATCGGATGTAATTTTCATTCATCAATTTGTGCTGACAGCAGGAGGTGTTGTGATTTTGATTTCCAGATCACTGGAGCGATGCAAATGCATTATGAGGCATACCAAAGGGAAATGAGTTGATTAATTTATTATTTCGTGATGTTGTAGTTTGGCTGTATTGGTTTTAATGGATGGTTTAAGGTTCTCTTGTGTGTAATGAGCGGTCAAAGATAAAGTAGGTTCTTTATTGATGAGAAGTAGGTGTATTATGAAACCAATAAAGCGACAAAAATTATTTAAGCTTCAGCGTTATGAATTAATATTTTTTGTGAAATATCAAGAAACAAAAAATTATGAAAACAGTTGACTTCGTTGTTTTTCATAGCTCACTAACAAAACTTAATATTTACTCTTAAATGACATTATTTATAATAGCAGAAGAGTGCTAACAGGGGCAAGTGAAAAATGAAAACAGGAATTCACGATTTAGCTACTGATATTTCTCTTTTGGTGTATAAGGCATAAATTCCTACATTACTTATAATTTTATTAGAAGCGCAAATCAATACTGATAAATGTTTCTCTTTCTTCTTCGACAGATATTGCATGAAAATCAAGTTGTTATAATACCCTGAATTCAGAAGAAAGCAACTCTGTCAGCATATATACAAAAAAATATATACAACCTTCCAATTGAAAGAATAGACCTGATTGTTATTTTTTAAAGTTGAACCAAAAGTAACTTACATTATTTGAGAAATCATCAGATTAATGTAAGAGGAAACAAATTGTTTTAAATATTTTAAAAGCTATTTTTTCTGTAATTAAAATTGTATAAAATTAATGGAATATTGTTAACTTATTGTAAAATATAATATGTACAGTGCGTTCATTTTAAGTGTGAACTGTTTTAAATGGTTATTACGAGGTTATTATTAAAGATAGAATGATAGGGCTAATTAGTAATACCTCCGTTGGTCTTTTGTTTCATAAATTGTGCATCGGCTGGCTAGATCTGCTCGCTCGGACGATCTACAAAGTCTCAATGCATAAAGGTTACCGGAAAACCTAATTTAATAAAAATAGTCATTGATAAAATAAATAGCTCTACGTTTGTGGCAGTATTATAAAACATTCTGTATAGACTAGAATATCTATAGCTAACCGACTACCCGCCATATTAAATCCGTTTGCTTGCCGTCAGAAATATTTTCAAGCCGTGAAAATAGACACCGGTTACCCAAACTCACCGTGTTCCTAAAATAAAATCGTATTCACGCGTAAAAACTCTTGATTGCCAGCCCGCCTGTTTTTATCTTTTTCAAATTTGTATCTACTCGACTACAAAGTCGCTGAAATATCAGATTTAATTAATTTGTTCATTAATGTTTTAATAAATAAATACGTTGATATACAGGGTGTGCGATTTAAGACTGGAACACCCCATTATTTCGGAACGCGTTGACCGATTTTAATAATTATTTTTATTGGGACATAGTGCTCGATGAGCTCTATTTGACCATGTGAAAAAATTTTAAATTTTTATTCTTTCAAGGCCTGCTAAGACCCGCTAAATTGGTCGAAATTTAGAGATCGACCATTAGGCAATTTTTTTCCGAAAAAATGGATAACGCATTCGATTCAGACGTGCCTCAAATACATTTATACAAAGTTTGAGTTCAATACCTTATATAGGGTGTTTGTCACAGCGTAGCGAATTTTCAAATTTTTCACTGTTCGACTGACTCTGTATAAAAATCTATTATGCGTACAAAAAAGGTAAAGTATTCATTCGACTTAGAGCCATGTCAGATATCTAGGAACGAAGTTTTATCGTTGTAACTTCTACATGTAGATGTCTGGATTTCAACAATAAAGTATTATATGCTTAATAAAAAAAAAATTGTTGAAATCCAGACATCTACCTGTAGAAGTTACAGCGATAAAACTTCGTTCCTAGATATCTGACATGGCTCTAAGTCGATTGAATACTTTACCTTTTTTGTACGCATAATAGATTTTTATACAGGGTCAGTCGAAAACTGAAAAATTAGAAAATTCGCTACGCTGTGACAAACACCCTATATAAGGTATTGAGCTCAAACTTTGTATAAAGGTATTTGAGGCACGTCTGAATCGATTGCGCTATCCATTTTTTCGAAAAAAAATTGCCTAGTGGTCGATCTCTAAATTTCGACCCATTTAGCGGGTCTTAGCAGGCCTTAAAAAAATGAAATTAAAAATTTCTCCACATGGTCAAATAGAGCTCATCGAGCATTATGTCCCAAAAACAAATATACTAAAATCAGCCAACGCGTTCCGAAATAATTGGGTGTTCCGGTCTTAAATCGCACACCCTGTATAAAGGTAAAATTCACGAGTTATTATTTTAGTCATTTATTTCTAATTAACCCGTTTGAGCAATATTCGAAGTCCATTTGGCAGATATTCAGCTTACGATCCCGGACATTACCGTATCTCCATCTGTTTATCTACACCGGAACGTTCTCCCCACTGGAGAGCCAAAAAAAGTGCTGTTCCTTGCACTTAAAAATTAAGGAACTGGCGCCCGAGTTTCCGTCTAAAAAGGTAGAGCGCCATTACAGTTGTTATTAGTACCATATTACTAACTGTAATAATTTTTTTAATTACATAATAAGTTATTGTAATTTATGCATTATTTTAGAAAATAAAATATTACGTACCTACTTTAAACGTTATTTTCTCTAAAAAGGTGCATTTCAGCGACATGCAACAAGAATACCTTTCTTAAAGCAAATCGAATACAGTTTTAAAATAACTGATCATTTTCCAAAAATATCCATTCTTTAAGAAAAATGTGACATAAACAATGCAGTGGCAAGGGCGCTCTGAACGCCCTGTACATTTATCGCAAAAGACAACCGTATATTCGTGTTTGTAACACAAAAAACATACTTCTCCAAAATTTTTAGTCAAATTACCCAAACAATAAATAAATTATTATAGAAAAATTAAGTAAAAAAAACATTCTGGGGGTATAACTCATCAAGCAAGCAAAATTGTACTAAGGCAAGTTATCTTAAATCGACTTATTTTCTTCCAAGGAAGCTATTCCTGAAGTAAACACCCTATATATACATGTAACTCAAATGGTTAATAAAGCATTATTTTTATGTATTATAATACACTTCGGATCGAAAAATAAAAAAATAGAATTCAAATCTGCAATAAAAAATAGGGATTTTCATTTGAGATATGAAAGTCACCCCCACTCCACCTTAACTTTTTTTAAAATATTGAACACGTATTATTTTATTTTTCGATCCGAAGTGTATTTCTCGAGTTAATCGAGCGTTTCCATTTTTGATGATTTAGAAATTTTTTCAGGTTAGATTCACATTCGTATTCTACGGCTCAAAGTAGGTAGGGTTACCTAAAATACCTAAAATACTGTGAGAGGGATTTTTCCATTATACACGGATATTGGATGTGTGTCCCTTGTCTTTAAATGTGTAGCCCCCTGCCGCACAAGGCTCTTCTAGAGCCTTCTGGGATAAAGGGGGGTCGTAATTACGTGTGGTGAAACAATTCTGATGTCATATCTATGGCGCAAAATATATGAGAATATCATGTTTTCATTTTTTACACATAACTTTTTTGTGAAGCTGTGTTATCATTAAAAAATAAATTAAAAAAATTTTAACACAGTCGCCGAAGGTGTCAACCTGAAAAAAGACTTAAATGTACAAAAATTTGGATGAAAATAGATTCATGCTTGTTAAAAAAGGTGAAATATAGTTTGCATAATATTAGACCTTTTTTTAAGAAAAATTGTTTTAATACAAAATGTTATTATGGATAAAAATATAAATTTTAAGATAAATTCATTCACGCCACTTTTTTCTCTACCCTTTTTTAATAGGAGCAAAAATTGTCCCAGAAACTACAAATCAAACTAGTCTGTGTCTTGAATATATAAAATAAAGCAGTTCGGCAAAATGTACTTTTATTCCTGAATAAAAGAGCCAACGAGAAAATTTAAAAAAAATTAACATAAGGATGTACTTAAGCTTTCATTTTTATTCACTTTCATGTATTTTTAAAATTTCGTTACATTATAAAGTATTTTAATGCCAGATGCATTTTTGTTTTAATTTTTTAAAAGGTTAATTATTTTTTAGCAAAATAATTATTAGAAAAATAATTATTAGAAAAGTTTAATTTCTTATAAACCATGTTTTAAAGTTACATTATGAGAAATTGATTATAAATTATTTGGAGAAAATGGATTGACTTTATATCGCAATTTTGCGTAAACTTTATTTTCAGTCAAATTTACAACTAAAAAATGGTAAATAAAATATTTGCCCTCTATAAAGTGGCTATTTTTTGTCCGATTTTGATCAACTTTTTTTTAGATTATTGCTGATGGAAAACTGTATTTTGTGACAAATCGATAAATTTCTATCACAAAAATCAAGGCATACTTTGCAATTTTTTTGGGGCGAAAATTAGGGAAATCGTATTAGCGATTTTTTTACATGAAACTAAGTACGCCATTGTATTCAGCGTCCCCTAAAATGGGTCCGTAACAAATTTCATCCAAAAATACCGCGTGTTAAAATTTGATATTATTACTTTTAAAAATTAATTTTATTATACCTGGCAATGCATTATGAACATCAAGTAACTCATAAAATAAGTGAATAAAATCAACTCAAAAACAAACTATTTTATTGAGAAGATTATTTGAACATTTCCTGGTAGGTATAGATTAATTTTTAAAAGTAATAATATCAAATTTCAAAATGCGATACATTTGGAGGAAATTTGATACAGGCCCATTTTAGGGGATGCTGAATGCAGTGGCGTACTTAGTTTTCTTGTAAAAAAATCGCTAATACGATTTCTTGAATTTTCGCCCCAAAAATATTGATTTTTGTGATAGAAAATTATTAGTCCTCAGGCCCAGGCCTAAAATAAAGAATGATTATCTCACTGCTGAAACTTCGTGAACGTATTATTCTCAGCAAGTCGGACAACTTTTTCCTCTACGAAAAATTTCGGTAGCGGGGCGTTTTTTCGTGGAAGCGCCTCAAACTTATGGGTTTGGTGCAACAAAAAAATTTATTACCTCATCATACGTTTTCATTTTAATCCCAAGTTTTTTTTATTTAAAAAAATAAAAACATTGTGTCGGAAAAATGCATAAAACCCTTAACTTTAAGGTGTCGGAAAGAAAATCAGCTGTGAGGTAATAATTTTTTTTTTATAACTTCCCCTTGTTGGGGGTGTCGGACGCGTCAAATGACCCAATGCATTTTTCCGACACAATGTTTTTATTTTTTTAAATAAAAAAAACTTGCGATTAAAATGAAAAAGTATGATGAAGTAATATAATTTTTTTTTGCACCAAACCCATAAGTTTGAGGCGCTTCCACGAAAAAACGCCCCGCTACCGAAATTTTTCGTAGAGGAAAAAGTTGTCCGACTTGCTAAGAATAATACGTTCGCGAAGTTCCAGCAGTGAGGTAATCATTTTTTATTTTAGGCCTGGGCCCGAGGACTATATCGATTAGCCACAAATTGCAGTTTTCCATGAGTAACAATCTAAAAAAAAATTGATCAAAATTGGACCAAAAATAGCCATTTTATAAAGGTGTCCCGCTTTCAAATGGGTCACTCTGTATATTTTCATTTACTAATTAGAATTTGCTTTTGCCAGCACGGTCATCTGATCTGAATCCTATGAATTATGGCATCTGGAGATAAAACGAAACGTTCATACAAAACCAGTTAATACTCTAGATGAGCTTAGAGGAAGGTTTAAACAACGCTTGCAGACATTTTAAAAAGTAAATTCAACAAGTTTACTCCTTCAAATCCCAAATAGTTCTAGTTTACTAGTTTGATGCAGATGCTGGGTAACAGCGAGCAGTTAATAACGTATTTGTCAATAATTGTGAATTTGTCCATCGTCATCTGTATGTTGTTTAATTTCAAGTACCTAATGTAGAAAATATTCGACAATACTTGGGTTTTTCATTTGTTATGTTTAATTGACTTAAAAAGACGGAAAGGGATTTAGATAACGTTTAATATTGCAATTATTATATCTATTTAAAAATACATTGTCCATGAAATATTTTTACGCGTAGGTCCTGCGATAAGGAGAAAGATTAACTTTTACGACTATGTTTTCTTTGCAGTGACTTGAAATAAAAAGGTGTGGATTTGTAAGGCAATATTCGGAATGCGATCAATATTAGTTAAATTCCCCATTATTTTTTTAGATCCCTGCAGTATTGGAAGGATTTGTTTTTAAAACATCCGTTCACTTGTGCTGCTCCTGCAGCTCTGTGGACCGTGGGATTTACCGAATCGTTAAGCCCATATTTAAAATTTATTGTTTTCTTAACATCCGAATTGATTGCGATTTTATCAGCAGGAAGTGGATTATTAACTACATATTTTAATTTGTCAATTTTTATTCCTCTTCGACTTCATAAATCCCCTTTAATACATTTTTGACTTATTTGCAAATTCCTCTTCACAATTCTTTGCCTCACAAAAGCAATATTATCCTATCAATCAATCTTTATAGCATTTACAGCCAGGTCATTATTCACTTTATTTTTCAGATTTTCTGTGCCCCTAATTTACTAGCTTTCCTTCCGAATATTTAAAAAATCATTAATTTTCATCGCCCCGTTTACCTCCTGGCAACGCAAATTATGGTGGAATTCATTGTGACTGCATGCTGTGGGAGTTGACTTGAAATTGTAAGGAATTGGCCTAATCACTTTGAGCCTTTTTTAAATTTGGAAATTAATTACTCGAATATACAGGATGTTTGTTAGTTTGAATCGCATTTATGGGACAACCCTTGTTCCTACTAAAAAGGGCAGAGAAAAATAAATAAAATTTAAAGTTACCTACAACCTGAAGTAATTAATATTGATTTAATTCTATAGTTTAAAGTTTTAAAAACTGAAACACTCTGAAATTTATTTAATAATTTTTACAAATTTCAGAACAATGACATAAGTTATTTATAATTAGTCACAATCTAAAAAAAGGTTTACAAATCGTATCCTAGTTTCTCCCCGAAATTAATCTATACTAATCTACTGAACCGAATTTAGCTCTTTAACTTTAACCCCTCATAGGCTGTTTCGGCATTGTTTTAATAAACTTTATGAGACCATTTCGCAAACGACAGGGAAACCAACCAGATCCACCACAATGTTTACCTGAGCGTCTACGAGTAGACGTCGCATCAGCAGCGCCATGGTGGCGTAGCGACGTGCGCCGTAGATAACTCCCGCGCCATGATACGTGGCTCTGGATCCATTTCAGCCACGCCACAGACAGGAGGTTCCTGGAACAATACGAACTGCGTTAATTTTATCCAAACAGGTGAAATACTGTTATACACCGGCCGGCTATTAAACAATCAACTGTTTGTTTAATTCATTGAAATCGGCCCTGCGGGCCGATAATGTATTCGATTGGAACACAAATTGATTATTGTTTACTCTCCCAACATTTCCCGTTATTAAATCGTCCCTTTTGCTGTATTTTAAATGGAACGGTCAAATTTGCTACGATTCCTTAATTAATGAATGTTCAATAAAAATCTTACATAACCGTATCTAAAATATATATTGCAGCAACTTTATTTCTTCGATAACTAAAGTATCTTCTGGAAAAAAATAACGTAGTTTTATTAGTTTTCAGTTTAAAAATTAAAAACGAGAATCACGATTTTTCGTTTTTTTCTAAATTTTTAAAACTAAAAACGATGGTTCAAATTTCTTATCAGATAAAAATGTGCAACTTTGTTCTAATTTGACCGACTTCGTATCTCTTAAGATAAGCGAGATCTCCATGCTGCGGGTCGAAAACGGGCACCCTGTATATCACTACTTGCTTAATCTTGAAGAATATTTTAATATGTTTTGCCACTCTGTTTTGTCTCTGATTTGTATCAAATAAGGTGGTTGACTGAGATGTGTCCAGAGTGTCCTTTATATTTTCCCTAGATTGTCATGTTTACGAACGAGTTAAATAACAAGCTTTGTTGTAATATAATTGGTCGGACGGGAACCTAAACGCTGACGTTAGCTTCTTTATAAGATCTGCTTCGTCGGACGGTAACCTAAAGGATGACGTCAGCTTTTATAGGATTTACTTGGTCGGACGGTAACTTTAACGGTGACGTCAGCTACTTTACTCCGATTGATCCATCTCCAAAAAGTATGACCAGGGATGCGGCAGTCATTAAATTAAATTCATATTGTAAAACTATTTTACAGGAAAATGCAAACGCTAATCCTCGTACGTCTATCATCATTTATGGTATTTTCTTACCATTCCATGACCATAAAAACTTAAAAAAAAATTGTTTAATTCAGTATAAGTGGAACGCCACCGCAACTTTTACTACTGGTTATTATTACTATCAATATTATTCGAGACGCCAATGGCGTGGGATTAGGTATCACAACTGCTTCATGTGGGTGTCCTGATAAACACTTCAGTGCAGCACTTGATCTCGAACGCACTTCTCGCTGAAGCTGCCAATATGCGAACCACATAATAATTTAATTTGCATCTCATTAACCACTCAATTCTCCAAGTGGACAGGAGATAATGGGACATACTTTTAAACAGCTCAAGTGTACAGTTCAGTAATATTATTTTTGCACACTTTCAAGATATAGTTTGAATGTTTGAATGTTCAGAATGTGAATGTACTTGTATCAAATCTTTTGTTATTTAAGATACCTTTTGTCGTTAACATATCGAGACAAAGTATATATCTTGTGTTGCAAATTAATTAAGATACATGATCGATGGAATACCATCTAATAACTTTGCTGTTCCACTAGGATCATCAGATCGCCCGCTCTGCTTCTCCCTCACATTAACGACTCTCTGAAACAATCAATCCTTTCTGCAGTATCACTGAATGATAGTACGTTCCATGTAAGCTCATCAGACACTTGTTTGGGATATTCCGAATACTTTCGGAAATATCCAAAAAAAACGAAATTTCATAAAGTGTTTTATATTTTTTCTGACGTTATTTCAAAAAAAAATTTAAAACGAGTAACATTTCGTCATTTTCATTTTTGTAACAAATGTACAACTCGTTACAAGTACGCGGGATAGAGATAACACGCAGAATGAAAGGTTTTTCATTTTAAGCTGTAATTACCATTAAAGAAATAGCAGTGCTTTTGCTTCTCCCAGAAAAGACACTTTAGCCATAATTCGAACATTTTTGAAAAAGTTAACAAGAGGGTCATTCTTTAAATAATAAATAAGTCAACTACAATTGTTATTGCTCTCTTTAAAAACTTATAAATCAGAAACAAATCCAAAACCCTCTGTACAGATTGATTTATAACTTGCACTTTCAACATTTCTAATACAATCTTTTAGAAACCCTTACTTAGGTCAGTAAATTACAAACACATGTTTTGGGGTACATTGCGAGCGTCCGAAAGACCATTAGTCCGGAAGCTTCTGCTAAATGTTAAAGAAAGTTATCTTGGGTTATGCATACCTAGTAACGGCCGGACAGGTAGTTATCACGCGAGCAGATTATTTAATAGGGTAGGGCAGTTGCTCAATTAAGCGATCATAGCTGAAGGTATATCTCTATCTACGGAGTAAATTGAATAACATAACTGGGGTAATTAATCCTTGAAACATTCCATTATCGACAATGTAAATAATATTATAGGTAGAGTCTATATACACCTGAGCTGGGTTTTGTCCCAATAGTAAATGAATCTTAAGAATGGGTTTCCCTCAGCTCAAGTCGCGAATGCGGGTGCTATATAGAAATAGTTTATATGAGTTGTATTCATGATTAGGTTAATTAATACGAGGCGTATGAAAACTTATTTAAAGGTGCCAATACACTTGCCCTAGGATAGTAATTTTCCACTACGTCAGCTTGGCAGGGCAAACAGGTTCAACCCCTAAGTAGGATACTCAGAGGCGGGGCTGGTCTCAATTGGTCATTTCTTTTAACTTAGCTAACTCCCTCAAGTCAGCAGCCCTCAGGCGATGTTTCGAACCTGATGTGCTAAATCCTGAAACTTTTAGAAATCACTTTTCGTTTAATTTTTTGACTGACAACATCGTCTCTAGTTTCGCGAGTAAGAAATAAAGAAGTAAAGATAGTGTAGTGATTGTTCTGTGTTTTCTGATTTTGTTTGTTTGTATATGTAGAGTCAGTCATTCAATTTTGTTTTGTTTTGTAAATTGAATTAGTGGACGTCTGTCCATTTTTCACTAGTCGAGGTCTCCAGGACGTTTGTCTATTTTCTGGTCAGAAAAAAATAAAAAAAAAATGAATCAGATTTCTAGGTTTTCCGGATATTTCGGAAAGTATTCGTAATTTTCCATAATGCAACACAGCATTTTGATAGTATCAAATTGCGCAACTTTCCCATTATTTAACCGACCCTGTATCTTTACCAAAATATTTAATTAATTTTTTATAAATATGTAAATGTTTTTCTTCCTTGTTTGAATTTCTTTGAAGTTTTAGTCCTGAAACTGCATTGAAAATATGTGACCGCCTTGAAACCAGTAATATTGCTACACATTACTATATTATCTACTACTACTTAGATTATTTCATAAATTTGCCATCATTTTTGGAATTTCTCTATTCCAAATGATGTTGAAACTTCAATTTGTAATTTAAAATGTAATCTGCTTCTAACAGCATTAGCAAGAGTAACCGAGAAATGCATTTATTTGTTTCCAAACCAGCATTGCCTTCCAGACTCCAGCTCGCCTCATAAACTTAATTAAACCTGAATTCGTTTCTCTTCGTCATTTCAAAGCACACCGATAACAAACAAACCTCCTGTACATACTGAAACACTGGCACGTTATCAACATCTATATTCAGGTGCATATCATCGAAACGTCATGACTCATCGCATTACGCCTACCTATCCACCGCACCAGCCCCACAATGCCTTATCGTCCATCTCTCTCAACCACTTGTTCCATCAGGCTTGCCTTGTTTAGTTGCGCCCTGTCGATTCCGTGTCATTATTGTCTCAATGCATGTATCTAATATTCCTCTTGCACATTGCACAAACTGGGATGGTGCGCTTCGATGAACCGAATCCGACTTGAACGTGCTGCACCCCACGAAGTTGCAAGGATTTCGGATGCATCAAACGGGAACGTCGGAGGGGCTTAGCCAAGACAGAGGCGTAACGTGACACACATATAGCAGTTTCACGGATTTCAAGGAGCATTCCAACTAGCACGAAAGTTAGACTGAATGTCTATAATATATCCGATTTATTGCAGCTCTAAATTGCTTTAAGAACCAATTATTGAACGTTAACTTTTTTGCAAATAATTTTTGTGTTTTTTTGATGATCTGAGGAGATGTAGCAATTTCTCCTAAAAAAACAAATTTTTTTGTTATGGTTCAACTAAGAGAAAAATGGGTGGTCACTGTTTTGACCACTGCCCATAATATTAGTAAAATTGAGTAGAGGCTAAAATAAAAACCACTTGAATACTTTTTCCAAAATATTTATTAAACACTGCGACATTCCTTTTTACGTTGCAACTTGCTACCTACAAACAGTCCAGCCAGCTAGCTTTGTAACACTCTTTCAAAAATCTCGAGCGCCAGTTCCTTATTTTACAGTGCCAAGAAACATCACTTTCCCGTTTGGCGGTTTCCCAGAAAGGCTAGGGTAGTCTGCAGTGAAGAGATGGTCGTGTCCAGGGGTCTGTTGGCGATGCTTTTGCTTTAATGAGCGCTTTGTCGAAGATACTTTGGCTGAAGATCCTTTCTTGTGCGCTCCCGGCGAATTTATTACAAATCCTGCTCTCTGGCTTATCCTTTGGTCGCATTGCCAAAGGATTCGGTTCCTGTTCAGCATCTCTTGCTCGTTGGGTTTGCCGATTAAACTTAGGCAAGTACCTCATATGCTAGATATGTTGTTTACCAAGCCCTAGCGCGTTACATAATTTACAACGGTTACTCGGTATATCTGAAAACTGAAATAGGTTACTCGCAATGTTTGCCAAAAAGAACTGGTTCAAATGTACGCCGATAAGTGTTTTAACGATCTTTAGTAACGAATAATTTTTACTACGGATCGAAGAACTGAATTTTTCTTTGAACTGTATTTTGCACAAAGTTTACGGTACGAAAAATGGTGTGTCTAATTGCATTGTTAATTGTGATTGTGGAACCATCATCTTTCCTGAGTTTCTTTATACTTGCGACAGTTCCAGTTGCGTTTCTCTTACGGCTGGTAAACAACCTAATTAATCGATTTGCTAATAACCGTTGAAAATTGAGCGTTTTTATAAATGATAAACGAGTATGTTATAGTGGCATTTAAAAATAGTAGAAGAGCTTAATCCATCAGCCAATATCTCAATTGCGTATGAAGCCATTAGTCGATGGAACCCTTCAACGGCACACATTAATTAATTAGTTGGTCATAGTTGAAGAAATCTAAGAATGCTAAGAGAACTTGCTGTGACATAATATTAGCAACTCTATCAAACTTCATGTTCTTTTATCTACAGATCAATACAATCTCATGCTATTGAGATTATGGAAACTCATAATAAGAATCCCCAAAATTAAGTTCTCTTTCCAACTGAAAATTTTTACCATTATGTGCTGAGTACTTGCACGTTTCATCTAATATTTCGAACAGATCACCCAAGAAAAAAAATTTCAAATATCTTTATTGGTGACGCAAAATTTCCTTCGATAGTAGGCCAAAATCTTCATCAAAGTCTTTATGTTTAGATAAATCAACACAATATTTTGTCCAATTTAGATGTAATTCTTCTGCATTGTGCCTTTCTAAAACTGAATCCTTGTCAGTCAACGGAATTTTGGATTTACCATCTTGGATATTGGTATTATTTTTAGCAGTAATAACTGCTGAATGTTTGGGGAAAAATGCTACTTTCCTTGATTTTGGAGTGCCAGGACTGAGCTTGAACTTGGAAAAATTGTCACTTTCATAATAATTAGGATCAGCTACCGAATCATCAGGTGAGAACTTCAAAGAAAAAATGAAATATAAAAATAGCAGTTTCTTTTATGATCTGCAAGATTCATAATAACTGTTTTTATGGTTTTAAGAAGAGAAATTAAAAATTTTTTTTTAATTCTCTTCATTTCTACCTTTCCCATACGATAAATCGTAAAATGTTCATCCTAAGGAAAATAGCTCTACAAAATCGATCCCAACTACTTTTTCTGAAATCCATACACAGAACTCTTCCTGCAGAGCTTTAACAGTTGCTGGAGGTCTTTAAAATGAGGATCGTCACGTAGACTTCTTCTTCAGATCGAATGAAGACTCTCTTACCCTGATGGTCTCTACATAAATATAAAGCAACCAACAGTAGCTACTTGAAGAAGGACCATAATTTGTGAATCTGTCACCATATATTCTAGAATTTGTAACTGTACTTCTTGTACATTGTCTAAATCTCCTTCTAGACCATGTGGTATTCGCGTTCTTACCCTTGTTCAAGTTAAGTATCGGTGAACAAAACTGTGTGTTATTTTTAATTAAAATAACAACAAAAACCACAAAATACTGAATGTGATCGAGGTATTTCTTTTTATTTTCGTTTTTTTGATGATTTTGTTAATAATAACAAAGACAACAAAAGAATGAAAAGAAAACAAATAAAAAAATATCATATTTATTCCAATAATAATAATAAGTAATCCATATTTTTTCATTTTTCTGTTGTTTCTGTTGTTTTAATTAAAGTAACATAAACAACAAGAAAAATAAATTAAAATAAAAAGATTATAATCGATGAATATCTTATATTTTTTCTAATCATAATAATAACCCATGTTTTTTATTTTTTTAAATATTTTTCTTGTTTTTGCTGTTGTTTTAATTATAGTAACATAAACAACAAGAAAAATAAATTAAAATGAAACGATTATAATCGATATATATTTTTCTCTTTTCGTTTTTTTGTTGTCGTTTTTAATTAAAACAACAAAAACGATAAAAAGAAACGAAAAGAAAAATAATAAAAAATATATCGATATCTTTTTTCTTTATTTTTCTTTTTTTTGGTTGTTGTTTTTAATTAAAACAACGGCAAAGCAACAGAAAAACGAAAAAAAATTAATAAAAATATATTGAATATGATCGACGTATTTCTTTTTATTTTCGTTTTTTTTATGTTTTTGTTAATAATAACAAAGACAACAGAAATGAACAGAAAATAAATAAAAAAATATCTTATATTTATTTATAATAATAATCCATATATGTTTTCATTTTTTTGTTGTTTATGTTGTTTTAATTAAAATAACATAAACAACTAGAAAAAGAAATTAAAATAAAACGATTATAATCGATAAATATTTTTCTCTTTTTGTTTTTTTGTTGTTGTTTTTAATTAAGATAACAAAAACGACAAAGAAGAAAAATTAATAAAAATATGTCGATTATAATTGATGTTTTATCTCGTTCTTTAGTTGTTTTTAATTAAAATAAGAAAAATACGAAAAAATATTAATTAAAAATATATTAATTATAATCCGTATATTTTTTATTTAATTTTCTTTTCGTTTTTTGTTGTTTTCGACATTGTTTTTAAATAAAATAACACAAAGACAACGAAATAACGAGAACAAAAAAAATGTGTAACATTTATTCTAATTATAACAATCGATATTTTTTATTTGTTTTTTTCCTTTTCTTGTTGTTTCTGTTGTTAATTAAAATAACAAAAACAACAAAAAAAACGAAAAGAAAAATAAATTAATATAAAACAACAAACTTACAAACTACTACCATTTCTTCTGCAATCACTGTACTATCTCTTTAAGGTTTATTTTGTTGTAAAGTAGGTAACGTGAATATTTTTCTTTTTGTTGTTCTCCGGTTTGGTACTGTGTGACGGTATAAATAAATATACAAACGAATTTAAAATAAACCAAGGTATTTACGACGCTCATGATCCTGACTACTTCGGGCACTCCAGTTATTGCTTTTGGCAATCCGTGAAGGGGAGCCGAGCACCGATCGCACCGCTGCAATTTATTTAGCACAGACGACTGAAGTTTTCGAATGGAAAAAGGCACATGCAACTAAGTTGTGGTGGTGTTTTAGGGCCGTCATAATAGCCGCATTTTGAAATATATTCATAGGTACAATGCAGCTCGATAGACAAAAGGGTTTGTTTGTAAATAGTGAAATGGCAAATGTGGTCAATGGATGACTCCCAAAAGGAGATTGTTAATGAGTGACAATGGTTCTAAATAATTTACGCAATGGAAACATAACAATCATCGTTGAGCAATATTGGCCTCATCAATATAAAGAAGTGCAATTACTTTCCAATTGGCTGGACAAAAGAAAATGAAAACTTGGTACTTGAGATCTTGCTTGAACTGTATTTTTATAATGAAGAATTGGTTACAATTACATTTTTATCGAACTTTCGGTTTGGAGAAAAAATTTATAATTTGATTTTTTATTTAGACAAATCAGCAAAAAAAAATGGCAAATTGTAATAAAAATTGCCTTAAACCACAGATAACAACAATCTCTGATTTGGGTCATCAGGCTTTCAAATACATGCATTGGTGGATGCGAAATATCATCTTCTCGTCTCGTCAGTTTACCTCACGTTGGAACGCAACAATAAATCTTACCCACATCTTATCTCACGTTTCTAGAAGGTGAAGCTCCATGGAAAGACAATATATCTCAACTTAAATTTCAAATTATATTAACTAGATTTTAAAAGGTAAACAATATAAATAAGGGGAACCTCTGGATCTTCATGAGTAATAAAACTGACGTAAGTAATTTAAGCTGTCCAACTTCTGAAAGTAAATTGCCGTTGCTAGGCAATAGACCAGAGAGGTCCTTAATTTAATTTCTATGAAAATAAAGTAGTCAGGTATATCGATCCGAGCGAGAGGAGTTTTTTTATAACGCCATTTATTGCCGTTTCGTTACAATTAACGGGGAAATGGCTTAAGCTCCATTGCTCCAAACGAAAATAGTTCGTAAAGACAATAATTCTAGTAATAATAATGCAATATAATACCCAAACACTTAACTAGACGCAGTGCTCGCCAACGCAGTTGGTATCATCGGGAGATGATGATAAAACTTAAAATAATGACAAAAAAAACGAAAAAAATTAATTAAAAACATTGACTTCGTTTTTTGTTATTTTTGTTGTTTTTAATTCAGACACAGAGACAACGAAAGAACGAAAAGAAAAATAAACTTAAAAAAATAACCAAAATTTATTCTAATAATTATTATAATAGGTAATTGAATTTTTTCCTTTTTGGTTTTTGCTGTTTTTGTTGTTATTATTAATTAAAGTAACAAACAACATAGAAACGGAAAAAGAATTAATTAAAAACGTTGATTATAATAGATATATTTTTTATTCTTTATTTTTTTTGTTGTTTTTGTACTTACTTTAATTAAAAACATAACAAAACACGAAAAGAATTAAATAAAACGATAATAATTTATATATTCTTTCTTTTCGTTTTCATTGTTTTTAATAAAAAGATAAACAACAAAAACCATAAGAAACGAAGAAAAATAATAAATATGTATATTGATTATAATCGATATTATTTTTGTTCAATTTTCTTTTTATTTTTTAATTATTGTTTTTAATTAAAATAACGACAAAAACAACAAAACAAGAAAATATATATATATTCTTTCTCTTCATTTATTTGCTGTTGTTTTTAATTAAAATAACAACAAGAACCACAAAAAACGAAGAGAGAAGTAAAAAATATATCGATTGTAATCGAAATATTTTTTGTATATTTTTCTTTTCGTATTTTAGTTATTGTTTTTAATTAAAATAATGACAACAATTAAAAGAACGAAAAAAAATAATAAAAAACATAATCGTTAATTTTTTATTTATTTCTCTTCTCGATTTTGTTGTTTTTGTTGTTGTTCTTAATTAAAACACAAAGACATCAAAAGAATGAAAAAAATAATAATTTTAAAAAATAACCAATATTTATTCTAATTATTATAATAATAATCAAAATTTTTCTTTTTTCTTTTCGTATTTCGCCGTTTTTATTGTTATTTTTAATTAAAGTAACAAACATAGAAGCGAAAAAAAAAATAATCAAAAACGTTGATTATGATAGATATATTTTTTATTTATTTTCCTTTTTGTCCTTTTGTTGTTTTGTTGTTATTTTAACAACAACAAAGATAAGAAAAAATTAAAAGAAAAATAAATTGTAATAAAACGATTATATTCGATATGTATATTTTTTTCTCGTCGTTTCTTTTGTTTTTAATTAAAATTACAAAAACCACAAAGAATGAAAGAAAAGTAAAACGTATATCGATTGTAATTGATATATTTTTTGTGTTTTGTTGTATTTAATTAAAACGCTTAACAAAGACAATAGAAGAAAGAAAAAGAAAATAATTTAAAAAATAACCAATATTTATTCTGATTATTCTAATTATTATAATAAAAATCGATATTTTTTAATTTTTTTTGTCGTTTTTGTTGTTATTTATGATTTAAGTAACAAACCAGAAAAAGCGAAAAAGAAGTAAATTAAAAACAAATTCATTAAAATAGAGATATATTTTTAATTTATTTTTCTTTTCGTTTCATGTGGTTTTTATTATTTTAATTGAAAACACCATAAACAATAAAAAACGAAAAGAAAAATTAATTAAAGTAAAACGGTTATGATCCACACATACTTTTGATTTTCGTTTTTTGTTGTTGTTTTTAATTAGAAAATAGCAAAAACCACAATAAAGAAAAGAAAAATAAAAATGTATCGATTATAATCGATATATTCTTTGTTCTTTTTTCTATTCTATTGTTAGTTATTGTTTTTAATTAAAATAACGACAAAAACAACAACAAAAATCGAAAAACCAATTAAAAACATATTGATTATAATTGATTGATGATGATGATTTATTATTATTTATTTATTTAGTAGTAGTAGTTTTTGTTGATACTTTGATTAAAAAATAACAAAAACAACAAAAAAACGTAAAGATAAATACTTAGACTAAAATAAAACGATTATAATCAGAATATTATGTTTCTTTTTGTTTTTGTTGTTTTTAATAAAAAATAACAAAACCATAAAAAACGAAAAGAAAAATAAGAAATATATGGATTATAATGGATATATTTTTTGTTTATTTTTCTTTTCGATTTTTAGTTATTGTTTTTTATTAAAACAACGACAAAAACAACAAAGAAAACGAAAAAAAAATTAATTAAAAACATTAATTATAATCGATATATTTTTATGTATTTATTTGTTTATTCGTCTTCTTGTTGTTTTTGTTGTTATTTTAATTAAAAATAATAAAAATAAACGAAAAGAAAAATGTATTAAAAGAGAACTATTATAATCGATATATTTTTCTTTTCGTTTTTAATTGTTTTTAATAAAAAAATAACAGTAATCATAAAGAGCGAAGTGAAAAATAAAAAATATATCGATTATAATCAATTTTAGCTAGTTTTTAATTAAAAAAACAGCAAAATCAACAAAAAAAAAGAGAAAAAATTAATTAAAACATACTGATTATAATCGATATATCTTTATTTATTTTTCTTTTCGTCTTGCTATTTTTGTTATTATTTTAATTAAAAACATCAACAAAAAAACGGAAAGAAAAATAAATGAATATAAATCGAATATATCGATTTTTGTTGTTTTTAATTAAAATAATGACAAAAATTCAAAAAAGTAGTTAAAAACATATTGTTCAAATCGATATATTTTCTATTTACTTTTCTTTTCGTTTTTTGATGTTTTTGTTGTTGTTTTTAATTAAAATACATAACAAAAACACGAAAAGTAAAATAAATAAAATTATCGATCATTATTATAATTATTAGAATAAAACTCTATTCGAACAATATCGAATGGATGTACTAAGAACGTTTTGCATAAAAATCTGTTAAAATGTTCGAAAAGCAACTATTTTCATTTGCCTAAAATGACGTGGAGTAAATATTAAGTAGATATGAATTATAAATACGTTTTTGTAATAATGTTACGTTTATATTACTATTACGTAATAGTATATTTAAAAAATGTTACCGACCGTTTTCTGCTAATTTTTTTTACAGTACATCATTTTTAACAGAAATCAAATTCTTAAAATAACCTTAAAATACGCAATAACATATAAACATTTCTTTTTAATGTACGTCCTACCTATATACTGTGTCTATATGGATATAAAAAAATCAGTAAAACTAAAAATAAAACATCTTAACTACGAACGAATTACACGTCCAATTAAAACAACTTCCACTAATTAGTAGGCACTAAAAGAAATCGTTTTATCGCTGTGTACGCTTTGTTGCATACGGAAACATTAATTAATCACATGTACAGGTTATAAATTTCAGCGCCGCGTGAAAATCATGGTGAAAACTGAAATGCGCCGTAATAGGGATTCTCTACAATGCAGATACGTCACATAAATTTTGTTCAGCGGGCTCAAAATAATTAATCTAAGTAACGATAACATGTTTCAATGAGACTTTGTTCCGGGTTATATAACCGAATCACCCCGCGCCTCTAATCATATTATTAATGGGTGATAAACGCTCGCGAGTGGGATATTTTTGCAAACAACGGCTTACCTCGGTAGGTACTTTTAATTAGACGGATTTCAATGTTACAAATTGTGCCGTTTTCGAATCGTCGCGTCGCCTACAGAAATTGATTACCAACTCATGAATTTATTGTATATTTTAGGCACGTGTTCTGCCTAATAAGAATTGTTGGTAAAAATCGGGTGTAATTCATTTACCTATGCTGCCATTGTTGGTGTATGTGGTAGATCTAGTAGTATTTTCAAAATCAAAAATCATATATATTAATATCTCAAAGAGTTTTAAGTTATCAACTAAGGCTCATGAACCTAAATTTCAAAAGCGTCTCATCTTTTACATTAAAGAGGCATCGGTACACATTTGGCTCAAATTATTAAGAAAACATGAAATTTTGTATGTTTTTTATGATCTAAAAAATCATTTAGCATAGGGTGCCAAAAAATTTTAGAATATTTATTTTTCAAAAAGAAAACCTGTTGGGTGGTTTGTATCTAAATAAATAAATAAATAAATAAAAAGAGTTAATTTTTAGTATGAAAATACGATATTTCTGTAAAAAATACAAATTATTATTTTTCTTATTTTTGTAAAGGATTTCTTAAATTTTCCAAATCTACGAAGGAATTTGAAAAACCCAAAAAATTAACAAAAGGCAGCAATTTTATGACAATCAAAGATTTGGATATTTTCGAAAAATGGATATGGGAAAAAGTTCTCCCCTGAGGAGTATATTTCAAACTGTTCTTGAATACTTTCTTAGTTTTACGTTAAAATTGAAATTTCTAATATTTCTGAATTGAGCATTAAGGCCTAAATTGTGTATTTTGAAGAAAATAATGATTCCTATCTGGAAATACTCAAAAAACAAGTTCCAATATCGAAGGATTATCACTTGTAATATCACTAGTGCTTAAATTACTTCCGGAAAAATTTTTCGAGGTCACGAATATTTTGAAAATTATCTCGATTCGAAGGTGAGGGATAATATTCGAGACCAAGAAAAAATTTCTAGGAATAATTTAAGTATGTGTGGTATTCATTAGAAAATTTTACACCTAATAATTAAGTAAAAAACAAATGATAGATTAGGTTAGAAAATTAGAAACTGACAATTTCGCGGTAGACGTCAAAATCGCCACGAATTGTTCGCAGGAGGACTGCCTCGAAAATCGCAGCCAGACCGTGCAATTCGCAATGTAGTTCCAAGTTGGACCTCCTATCTTAGATCACTTGCCAAAACGGAGGCCTGGCGGGGGTTTTTAGTTTGGAAATAGCTTTTAAAATTTTCGTGTTTTTATAATGCAACCGTCAAAAAATTTCCACTTTAGTTCTCTCCAGGGTACCTCAGCCCAAAAAAATTTCCAAAACAATACCTAGGTTGCCATGGTAACGGAACAAAAACCCAAACTTCCGATTGGTTTAACACATGCTGGTGTGAAATTGTCTGGAAAAATTTTTTATTTTCAAATTTATTAGAGATTTTCATATTCCTTTTAAGAACATTAAGAAAACCTTCACAAGAGTCAAAAAGAAAAAGTTAATTATCTGCTTTATTTTGAAAAATATTAGATTTCCAAAAAAACGGGTCCACTTTAAGAAGAAGAAATTCAAATATTGTTTGGCGGCTTTGGCGCCCGATTCTAAACTTTTTTAGGTCTCAAAGAACATAAATACCAACTTCCATATATTCTTAACGATTGAAGCCAAAATGGGAAAGTTTCCTTTGTACCGCTGCTACTAAGACGGACAAGAAACATCAATATAAACCAGCAATAAAATGGATCTTTGTCTATATTCTAAAACCTCGATGGGAAAAATTGGTCCATCGGGAACAGAGCTATACGTAGTCTTTATGTCATTTTTAAGCTGTAGTACTTAAACCACTTTGTTCTTTGACCAAAAATTTTTTGTGTCATTTCGACATTTTTTCTTCAAAAAGAATTGACCCAAAGAAAGGGCCATTTTCAAACGCGGCCACCATCCAACATTTTTAAAAATCGGCCTCATTGAAATTTTTTGTCGATAGTCCATTCTTTTCTTTAAGCAACGACAACTAGCTCATTAATAGTATATTAATCAACGACCATATAATGATGGGTATTAATCACGAGGTGAAGTTTACGGCCACGAGCCGCAGGCGAGTGGCCTAAATCACCGAGTGGATAATAGCCATTATACGCGAGTAGAATACTATACTTTATCCACGACTACTAAATATTTTTGTTGTTTGTAGCAGAACAATATAATATTATAGCTAAATCAAGGAAGCATCTGACAGTAGTGATTAATGACTCATTAATCACTGCCGTGATTAATGGGTAGACGTATAATGGGTACATTATACAATAGTCGTGGATAAAATCGGTTAATAAACAAAAAAATTTTGAACAAACGTAAATTATTCAAAATTTTTTGGCCCACTCGGTATATGTTTACTTAAATTTTCTCCCCATACATTTTTTGATTTTTGAAATCCGCTGTGTTTAGATTATAATTAAGTTAGTCAATTAGTAACTATTTTATGCAAACCAATAAGTATCATAAAAATGAGTAGCCCTAGTATGGCCTTCGAGATGAACTAAAAATTTGCTCCATCTGAAGGGACATTGACCAAGGCATTTAATATTATTGGACAGATAGTACCAAAAAGTTAATAAAAATTTATTATTCAGTTGACTAAAAAAAGAGGATACTAGGAAATCTTAAATCATCAAATTATCGAAATTCTGATTAGAAAAAATTTGTTCCAATAGTTGTAAATCAACATTATAAGGATACAAGATGGTTTTCAGTAGTGAGTGGATAATACAATACAGAAATTTACTGAGGGCTAAGCAGTTATTGAAGACGAGATCACGCCTGGTCTAACTGTTGGATTGCAGCTGATGGATTTATAGCCATAAAATCAAATTTTAAATTAAAGCAAGATGGTTTTCAGTGGATGGTATAACTAAGTTAGCAGCTATTTAATATGAAATCACGCTTGGTCTGGTTACTGGCTGAAGCCCAGGAAAATCATCTAATCGATGATTTTCCTGGGCTTTGAAACATCTTCCTTCAATAAGTGGTTTTCAATATTACAATGCTGTAAGACTTTTCAGTGGTGAGAGGATAATATAATTTAGACAAAAATCATTGATGGTTAAGCAGCTATGGAAGAAAGGAGCTGGTTGTTGGATTGGAGCCGAAGCTTCAATTAATTTTGCTCCAATAGGTAATTTTCAACTGACAATGATGCAAGATGACTTTCAGTGGATGGTATAACCAAGGCAAGTGTTCGTTGAAGGTTAAGCAACTATTACATACGAAATCATGCTCGACATGGTTACTGGGTTGGAGCTGATGGACTTTTAATCATATAATCGTAGTACTTCTAGAAAAAAGGTGGTTTTCGATGATGCATGATGATTCACAATGGTAATGGATAAAACAAGGAGTCACTGAGGTTCAGCAATCATTGCAGACAAGATCGGACTTGGCCTGGTTACTGATCAGACTCATTGAGTCATGTAATGGATGTACTGATTAGAAACATTTTTCTCCAATTAAATAGGTGAAGATCAACATTACAAGTAAGTAAGTCAACTTTCAATATACAAACGGTTGAGAAACTATTGCAGACGAATGATGATTTTTCGAAGACAGGGGACTTTAAATCATCTTACTATAACTCTGGTTAGAAGCTGGTTCCTTCAATGGATGATTTCCAACATTACAATAATCCAGACAAGATGTTCAAGATTAAGGAACCACTGCAGACGAGAGGATCCTCGGCCTGGTCACTGAACCGCATTCGGAATACTTGAATCTTGAATCATCTGATTAGGAACATCTTTCAATTAAATATAATATATAAATATTACATTGAAAATACTTCGTTATTGGCTTGAACTAGTATGAATAACTGACAACTTTATATTTTAGATATTCTATATTAACATCGGTTTGCTAAACTATTCAAAACCACCTTTTCTTGTCATCGAGCTCTTGCATTCGTGAAATCCTAAAATTACCCGTATTTCCGCTCAAAGAGATATCAGTCGAGCGAAAGTTACATAAGGCATATTGTATACCGACCTACTTTTCAATTTATATTCCAATAAAGATATTTCGACAGCTCGACAACTCGTTCCTCGGTAGCTAGAGAAACATGAGTTCGGCCTTTAAGTTAAGAACATTGTATTTTTTGCTATATGAAGAATTGTAAAAAAGTATTGTTATGATAGGTGACTTTTGGGGAAACACAATTATTTTTTATTTTTAATTTTATTTTTTGATTAGTTATTACAAGGTAAGTTTTTTAAATTTTAAGATTTTCTTTAGTATATTTACTATTTTATATTTGTACGTTGAGATATTTAAGTTTTATATTCCCATATATTATTATGCATGCACTAGTAATTAAGTTGTTTAATTTTTGAATTTTAAATTTATTTTTCTCAAGTATTTGTATATAGTTTTCTGAATTATCGACTTACGATCAGTCCGCCAGTGGGCTGGATTTTCCAACAGTTTAAACAATAAGCGACAGTGCGTATGATTTTAAGATAGTTAAACGTGAAACTTACTACAGGTTTGCTATAATTACTCTTTTACCTTTCAGGGCCTAAGGGGGTTCACATCGAAGAAATGCCTTACCTGTTAATCACCTACTGTTCACCTTCTGAATAAAGATTTTATAAATTTTGGGCTGGTTTTATTTTTTATTTGATTATAAATGATCTTGAAATGCTAGAGATCTTTATCAGAAAGAATATAATTTTGTCATTAGACAGCCAGATGTCTCTGCTTTTGCTGTAGTATAGATATCCAGCTGAGATGGATTTGTATGCTTTAGTTGTATCAATTAAATATAGATGGAACAACAAGTCGTATTTATTACACATATAAGACAATTCAAAGTGAAACGTTCCTTAAACTATGTCCCTGCTCTTAAACTTAAACTAACTTAATCTACAACAAATATTTGGACAGTGTCCTTATGAATAGTGACAAATTTAATAAAGTTAAAGTTTCGAATTTTAGTTCAAAGTACTCCCGACACACTAAAGTTACCGTGTCGCGATATTTACTTTAAATTGGCAGACCTGTTTTTACGTTTTGACACTTGTGGTTTGTGGTCCAGATATGGTAGCTGGCAGTTTTACACTTTAGTGCCCTATTTACTGGATCTGCATAAACTAAATAGGCCTTGGATGCCCAAACGGATTTCGACCAGTCAGGTGGCTGCTTATTATTTAGGATAAATTTTACCTTTATTGCTGGTAAGTTGATGTTGTTTTTCTGGTATCTTATTGTATTTGGCCTTGAACCATTATTCAAATGTACTGGAAATATAAATCTCCGTTTTTAATTTCGTATTTCTTTATGTATTTCAGGAGCGATCTGGACGTGGGGTTGCTTCTTTTACCCAATAGCAACTCTCTTTTTTGTTTCGTTCCTAAGGACAAGCAGAAAATTTGCCAAACCATGGATTTCTAGATTTTCAACTGTCATAAAGGATGGTATTTTCGCCTTTTCCACTTTATTATGTATTTTTACTATGATATTATGGTATTTTTAGCTTCCTTATTCGAAGATGAATCCTGGATACCCATGTGTCGATATTACGTGAGATAAATGTTTAATCTGCCGTTGGCTCGTACGAGGGATTACATGACCGTATCGAATATCACTGCACTCACTTCTTAGAAAATAATTTACATTGTGTCTGGTCATTTGACTAGACTGGAGGTTTCACAGGTTTGTTTTAAATTAATTGATTACAAATTTTATAAAAATTTATATAAATGAAATCCATTTTTGTTTAACTGTAGTTGACCATCGTTCAACCTCTGTTTAAAACATGCATCTGGCAGCTGTTAAGTCATTGATTATTCTAAAGAAACATTGCACGATGTATTTATTTCATTTACGCCTTTAATTTGCTTATATTTGGTTTGTTTTAGCGTAGCTGAACCTTTGTTTACCTAAGGCTCGTTGACCTCGCTTGCCACAACAGGTGTCCCACAGCTGATTTAACAAATGGTTTCAAGATATTATATCCTTTTTTGGACTTGTATTTATTTCTTGAGTATACTATACGTAAGTTTCTCGTTCTAGTTTTATTAGGAGGAATTTTCATTTTACCCTGGTTCGTATTGAATTTTTTTTTTTTTAATTTTATTAATTTATTAGCGGGGGTTTGGTTTAAAATACATGACAGTATGCTTGACACGAGAAGGACAAATCCACTAGTAATCTAGTAATATGATTGCAAAGCTAAAACTGAGAAGTTTTTACTTTTTTTTAAATTGAAAATGTGATAGGAATAAATAATTTCTTTGCTTTTGTTTGGTTCTAATAATGGTAATACTGAACGCGTCAAGTCAAGATTTGTATCAATTACCCATTTGATGTAGCGCTTTCTACACAATAAACGGCTCGATTTCAAAGGGGAAACAAATACTTTACATACATATGAATAGGCAGTCAAACGACACCTAATAAACAAACTGATTTATGTACTAGGTTCGATTAATTTTCGATTTGTACGTTTCGCGTGTCTAACGTGCAATTAATTTTCATTTTCCAGTCGTTGTTTACCACTGGCGATAAGACTTATCGGTAGAATGCAGTACTAAGGGTAGGTGGTAGGTACGCGTGAGTCACCCTTGTGAATATTGCAGCTAGTCGGTTAAATGCTTTGACAATCGAATCTAAGCAAGAAAGAGGACGTCCGAGGAAACCTGACGGGCCGACACCTTTTTGAAAATAATTCCTCCCAAAAGAATTGCTATTCTCCCTTTTTGCTTAGGTATAATCTTTTCTTCGAGTACAAAAAAAACGTAAACATTTGATTTAATTCTTTTGCTTAAACAAATCTCACTGGATGGTGTCATTTTGCATACACATTTAGGTTTATCTATTGTATATTTATTTATTATTTATTTCATCCCCAGGAAGATTAAATTGTTCTGAGGATGAAATAAATTTAAAAAAAATAAATAAAAATTTCGAAACGTCGATTTTATTAAAAAACAATTTTGTTTTTTAATTTAATGGTAATAATTAATTTGTTAGAAAATTATTGCCTTTATATTTATTTTTTTGGATTTTATTTTTTTTAATATATTTTAAAATAATATTTTTAATTTTAAAGATTTGAGTATGTAAAATTTTTTTCAATTTTAAAATACTTTTTTATTAAAGAAAAATTTTCAAAAATATAGGTAATTTTATTAGAACACGTAACCCCTTCCCATTTAATTTAATATAATTTAATTAAAACCTAAGTAATTAATCATTACAAAATGATTTGCCATAGACCCGTAACATCTCTGGATTGCCACGAATAATCGCCCTAGGGTGCCCCTCATATGAAGCTCGGTGCCCTTCATGCAGGTGGTTGCTCTCCCAGCAGGGATTGTTCGCTGCAATTGCCGCACACATATGGGTGTAAAATGTGTTATAATAAGTAACGCAAGTGAGCTGTTCGTTGGCATGTCACATATTTATCGATTTCCGTAAAAGCTTGAGGAGTGAAGGAGAAATAATCGTAAAGCGACTGGATGCGAAAGCAGGGCGAACGGAAATGACATAGATTTACGATATTGCTCGATATATCTTAAAATATCGTGACGTTGGATGGAGCGCAAATGTCGCAGGGCAAATGTTGAAAATATAGGTTCCTGATAAAAAATGCCAGCTGAATTTAATAAGTACGTGTAAAAAAATCCTGATAGAAAGGCGTTTTCTTTCGGAGGGTCAGGAAATTTAACGTCAAGTGTATATTTATAATATGGCAAGCTACTTAATTCGAAAGCCAATAATTTAAAGGGCCTGCTCGAGGCAGCGCGGGACAGCGGAAGAGTCAGCTGCAGAACATTAATTTTTGTCATTTTGCATGAATTATCTATTTAATTAGAAATATAATTTACGTGTTTGAATTAACTTCAGGAAAGTAATTTAATCTAAGGCCGGCGCTGCCTTGGCATTGTCATAACATTTTGTAACCAAGTGACCAGGCTATCAAAAGGCAGTCGTGAAAATATTAAGGAAAAATTAGCCAAAGAATTATTGTCCATCTGTCTTTTCTCTTTCGTCATAGGAAGGTCCGGTCCCTTCATCTTCATGTAAAGAAACACTGGAATTTTTTGAAAGGGCACCTGTCGCCAAGATCTGAAATTTTGTGTCGTCAAGATCTGAAATGGGGGAAAACAACAGTTTAACTTTGACTTTCTAAGTTTCTAAACTTACTGAATCTCCCAATCTGGTTTCTTAGGCTCAAAGGTAACTCGAGTTATTAAGCTTGGAAGGGAGGCAAGTTGGACGAAAATCGACAAAAATTGATTCTCTACAAAATATGAAATTTTAATTCGCTAGGTATGGAAAAAAAGGCTCGAGGACGGCGTCGCTGAGCAAAAATGGTAAGCTGAGGATTAAATTTAGGTTTTCGATGTGGATTTCGATATTCTCAAAAAGTTTTGATGTTGACAGCGAATGAAGAAAAGAAGGAATTTTTTGCAGAAATAAAAAATGTGAACTGGTTTTCTCCTATCTCCTTCTGATTTCTAACAAGAAAATACTGTAAATAAAATATTGTAACTAAATACGATCTTATAGTCGAGTCCATGAAGATTTTGGCTTCAGAATCCTTAGGAACAGGTCGAATTTAGGTGAATCTTTTTTAAACTTTTTCTTACTACATAATTTTTTAAATCAGAGACATTCCGACAGGTGGACTCATGTATTTATATTGTTTAAACAATTATAATGAATTTATGCAGATAACTCATTTTCTTTTTCAATGATATTTAATGAAAAGTGTTTTTTTTTTTTAGTATTTAGTACAATAATACGTATTTGAGTAGTATAAAACAACAAAAACTTAATTGAAAAATATTAAGTTTTAATTTTATTATTTATACAATGTGTCGCACTTAAGAATGAAACACTCTTATAACATTTTTTATCCGATTTAAACCAAATTTCACTCCTACTAATGCAAAGCCACCTGCGGTATCAAAATAAACGAAAAAATTCAGAATAGTCCAAAAACCTTCGAAAATTTCATCGAAATTAGAAAATTTTGATATTTTGTTTCAAAAAAATTTTATTGTAATGTCCTAAAATATAATTTTCTAATATCAATTATCTCGTTCTTACCTGCAGAGTATTACCTTCGTTTTTTCACAAAAAATAAAATAGTACAATCCATTCTCAGTTTATTTTTAATTTTAGGAACAAATTTTTCACAAATTATATAATGAATAACAAATGAAAAAAATTCCTAAAATTAAAATTAAACCCAGAATGGATTGTAATATGTTATTTTTAAAAAAACACACAGGGAATACTGTACAGCTAAAAACGAAGAATAATTGATATTATAAAATTATATTTTCGGACTTAAGAATTTTTCAAATAAAATATCAACGTTTTTTAATTTTGATCAAATTTTGGGCTCAAGGTTTTTGCACAATTCTAAACAACTTTCATCTGTAAGATTTTCCGATAAAAAAACGCCTAATGTGCTTTTTTGATTTTCTCTATTTAAAGGGTTCATTTTTTCAATTTTTCTCTATTTGTTTTGGTATCGCAGGTGGCTTTGTATTAGTAAGGGGCAAATGATTTTTTGGACATAAGTTGTTCCTAATGTATGAAGGCGTAGAAGGGCCACAACAAAAGAATTTTTTTTAAATATAAAATTCTGACTTTTATCTCAGAATTCTGACTTAAAACTCAGAATTCTGACTTTCAGCTCAGAATTCTGACTTTTGTCTCAGAATTCTGACTGTTATCTCAGAATTCTGACTTAAACCTCAGAATTCTGATTTACTTTTATCTCAGAGTTTTGACTTAAAACTCAGAATTCTGACTTTCATCTCAGAATTCTGACTTTTAACTCAGAATTATGACATTATCTCAGAATTCTTATTTAAATCTCAGAAATCTGACTTTTGTCTCAGAATTCTGACTTTTGTCTCAGAACTCTGACTTTTAGCTCAAAATTCTGACATTAAACTCCGAATTCTGACTTTTATCTCAGAATTCTGAAATAGAACACAAAATATCTGCGGTATATTGTATGCTGCAGCTATGCTGATTCCATACTCTTGAGATGTATCTGTAAATCTACTTTTACCATACAACGTTCTATTTTCTAATCTAAGTAAGTAAAAGTCAGAATTCTGAGATTTAAGTCAGAATTCTGAGATAAAAGTCAGAATTCTGCGATTTAAGTTAGAATTCTGAGATAAAAGGCAGAATTTTGAGATAAAAGTCAGAATTCTGAGATAAAAGTCAGAATTCTGAGATAGAAGTCAGAATTTTACATTTAAAGAAAATTTTTTGTTGTGGCCCTTCTACGCCTTCGTACTAATGTGCTCTAGCTTTGAATAAAATTTGGTTAAAATCGAAAAAATATGAAAAAAGTTATAAGGGTGTTTCACTCTTAAGTACGACACACTGTATATTTTTGTAAACAATTTAGCGTTCACATTTTAATACAACGAATATGATATAACAATATACAGGGTGATCTGAAAAACACTAGCAAAAATTCTGGGGCTGATAGAATTTCAAAAAATATTACAATTTGTTCCTATGAACCATGGGCGTATCTCTTTCCGTTTTCAAGATACAGGGCGTTAAAAAAAATTTTTTTAAATCTAGTTTCGGTCCTATCTTCCACAAAATTCGACCAAATGAGCTGAAATTTTGCTGTGTGGGGTTTCTGGGGATGCTAAATGCTCTGGTGTTATTAATTTTTGGCTATATCATACAGTACAGTACAGTACTCCGTGGGAACATTTTAGGTCCTAACTTTTTTGAGGTTAACCTTTTTGCCCCTTTTTTTTTGTCACTTGCTCTTATGGCAAATTTTATTCTAAACGAAAAAGGTGCTCTTGTAAGAAGTGCTAAAATTTGCCCGTTTTCGAGAAAAACCAGGTAAAGTGCACCAAAGTCAAGCAGCTGCTATCCCAAATTGTTGGGTTTTTATTTCAAGTATGCTTTGGCCAACTACTATTACTTTTTATCGTTATCATTCAAATAATAACTTTGATTTTGAGTTTTATTAATGAAACTAATAGTATTAATAGTAATAACAACTAGGTGCCAAAAATTAATAACACCAGAGCATTTAGCATCCCCAGAAACCCCACACAGCAAAATTTCAGCTCATTCGGTCGAATTTTGTGGAAGATAGGACCGAAACTAGATTTAAAAATTTTTTTTTTAACGCCCTGTATCTTGAAAACGGAAAGAGATACGCCCATGGTTCATAGGAACAAATTGTAATATTTTTTGAAATTCTATCAGCCCCTGAATTTTTGCTAGTGTTTTTCAGAACACCCTGTATATACATTTTCAGCAAAAAAATATACTATATAAGTATTTTACGTTATTATTTTATACGATTTTCCCATAGAAAGCTGGTAGCGCAGATAACAAAAAAGTGGTAGTAAAATATGGTGGAGGCGCTAAATGCTTCAGACTAGACATAATTTAAGTAAAACCCTCTAGTTATGATATTATGAACAACGAAATGTGGCACCAGATGAGAAAAATCTTCTCATCATTGTATCATGCAAAATTGGGACTGTTCTTACTGTAAAGATCATACCATTGATATCCTAGTAATTTTTTTAGTGCTAGCGTAAATCGATTCCCCTGCTAGTAGATTAACAGGCCTCGACCCACTTGACCATCGTTGTATCGATGTATTCTAGACTGTATTCACATTTATTAGATATACCTACTTAGCACAATAGTCACCTCGGACTAATTTTACAGCAGTTTTAAATTCAAATATTTTTTGATAATTGATTCAAAATGGATCAAATATGAAATATTTAAAAGGAATAATGGTGCTTCTTCGTTGGGGGTGAGTTTCACCTCAACCCAGGGATTTTGAAAAAAAAGTGACTATTGGATCGTGTAAGTAGATTGTCGAATTCTACCCCAAAGAACCCCAAATATAGCGTTATTTTTGCTTTAATACCCGTTGAGTTATACAGGGGGTTGAAAACGTTTCGAAAAGGAACATATTCAGTAGGCTGATTCCACTGTATAGCTTTTTCATGTCCCACAAACTGTCCAGAAAAGAAACACTTTCAAAGCGACCTACGTCCATGACAGAAGCAGAATAATTTGTCCTCTTGAATATTTCTGAGTGCTGTACTTACGGTCGGTGGAATTTGTATATTTAACGTTAAAATGACTCGCTAACGAGCAGAATTTACTGAAATATTCAATTAAGCAAAGCTGCAATTTCAATGAAACGCTGGAAATGAAAGAACCTCATTATTCTATTTTTAACTAGGCCTTTGTTCATCACCGTGGTTATTACATCGGACTCTCCCAATGTATAATTTCATAGAAGCCATATTTTGCGACAAGCAGATTGTGTACCTAATGTAAACGTTTCAACAATGACAAGTTACAGAGATACTACCAAATGTGTAACGGAGCTTTGTGTGGAGACTCTAAAATGATTATATTGTGTAGGTCTCGACAAGGCACAGATCCTTTGTTTATTTAGGTCAAGCCTTCGGACGGACTGGTGACGGAAAATTTGTTTTCCGAGGGCGTCATTAAAAACGTAACTAATTCCGTGCCGGGCTGTATCAAGAGGGAGTAATTTAAGCCGTTTATTTTTCTGCTGTGCTCGGTAATTCGGGTATAATGTGGCACAGGCGATTAATTGCATATCACGCATTTTTTGTTTAACGTATCAAACGAATTGCTAAGCGTGAGTTGTTGCTCCAAATCATTAGCAAATATCATTTAAACGGATCCTAATGAAGATACAACCACCAAATAATAGAAAGAAAAATCGATTAAAATACCTTTTGTCTCCCGATGTTGCCAACTTGAAAGAGGAATCTCGAGTTGAGCGAATCAATTTTAAGCTACTTCAATGCAACGTTATATTCTCTTTATTTACTAATGCGCTTACGGCGACGACATTCTTATCACAATATATTTCCTTTCCACGCCAGTAAATTTCACGTAGTGACTTGCTTGTTTTTTGCCTTTACTTCAGCGATTTCATTGAAATTTTCCGGCGTATTTTCCTGTAATATAATATGCTTAAACTATTTTATGCAGGCGGATTTGACGTGTCCTATATTTTACCGTAGAAGATCAAGAAAATACCAACGGAGTCAGATTATTTGGAAAAAGACGACGTGGAATAGTGCAGCCAAGGCAAATATCCCTTACAAAGTAAGAATGCAAATACAGAGAGAGAGTAAATTATTTTTCTAGAAAAATTCATTTGTAACCAAATATTCATGAGATTAGATTAGGAAATGCTGAATCTGTGGAATCGCTTCGATAGAAAAATCTGCAAGCTAAGGTCTAGAGGGCGGAGCGAACCCCAAAATTTGATAAACAATAATGTAACAGCGGAAGTGAGGGAACTTAATTAACAGGGACTCTCCAGCAAAAGGCGGGATAGAACAATTTATTGTTGGAAAGTTAAAATTATTGGTGGCCATCGATAGGCCATATTTTTTTTTAGATAAACATAAAGTTAGTTGTTAGTTTAATTTTTAGTATATGTGGGCCACCCGATCTATTTAAAAGGATATTGTTTTACTGCTAATATGTCGTGAAGATAACGAGCCAGGCACTTTAGAATCGTTATAGTTTGTTATGGCTATATAATTTCCAGACTTGCGATTAAAAAAGAAAAAAACTAAAATTTAACTCAGTCATCAGAATTGAACATTCATGAGATTAGATTAGGAAATGCTGAATCTGTGGGAATCGCTTCGATAGAAAACTCTGCAAGCTAAGGTCTGGAGGGCGGAGCGAACCCCAAAATTTGATAAACAATAATGTAACAGCGGAAGTGAGGGAACTTAATTAACAGGGACACTCCAGCAAAAGGCGGGGATAGAACAATTTATTGTTGGAAAGTTAAAATTATTGGTGGCCATCGATAGGCCATATTTTTTTTTAGATAAACATAAAGTTAGTTGTTAGTTTAATTTTTAGTATATGTGGGCCACCCGATCTATTTAAAAGGATATTGTTTTACTGCTAATATGTCGTGAAAATAACGAGCCAGGCACTTTAGAATCGTTATAGTTTGTTATGGCTATATAATTTCCAGACTTGCGATTAAAAAAGAAAAAAACTAAAATTTAACTCAGTCATCAGAATTGAACATTCATGAGATTAGATTAGGAAATGCTGAATCTGTGGGAATCGCTTCGATAGAAAACTCTGCAAGCTAAGGTCTGGAGGGCGGAGCGAACCCCAAAATTTGATAAACAATAATGTAACAGCGGAAGTGAGGGAACTTAATTAACAGGGACACTCCAGCAAAAGGCGGGGATAGAACAATTTATTGTTGGAAAGTTAAAATTATTGGTGGCCATCGATAGGCCTTATTTTTTTTAGATAAACATAAAGTTAGTTGGGAAAAGCGGGGGCTGTGATAAAGTAGTCGTTAGCGGGCAGAGTTCAACAAAGGTGGTTAGCGTCGAGCGGTAAATCGAGGAGTAATTGGAGAGAGCGGCGTGACGGGCGCCGAGTGAACGACGGAGTTTGAGTGATTTATACGTGGGAGAATCATATATTTAGCGGGGCGTTTACTCACTAAAATACAGTGCGGTGAGTAAGGTTTTGTTGTGTTATAAAGGCATTTTGGTGGCCAATTTGGCAACAAGAAAGTGTAGAAAGTTTTGGTATTTTACTTTGGGATTATTTCGTCTGTAAGGAGTAAGACCTGTTTTTATATACTAACATTTAATTTAAGCGTGAGGTAGCTGGGGGCCATAAAAGTTTTCTTTGTTCTGAACGCTTTCAGGAAACCACAACAGGCATAGTCTAGCTCGTTGCCGACGGCGACGGAATATTAGTACCTAGGTAGGTAGGCGATCTGCTCCTTCATAGAATCTGGTAGATGAATCTATAGAAATATTTTTCTGCTCACAACGAACTATTTAATCATCCTCACTGAAATAATCAAATCAAAAAGACAACAAACGTAATCGTTAATGGACCTGATGTTGACCTCTGCAAAAGTGCTTTCATATTTTGAAGCTGAAGGAAAATGAACTTGTATGGGAAGATCTCCAATACTACTACAAGTTGTAGTACTTAGTACTAGTAGTTGTAGAATCAAAAGGTTCTGGATTTCAGCAGGTATGCCACCAATGGACTATTTTTACTCGATATCCATTTACCGCACTTGCCTCGCCTTCAATCCAGGGAGCTCTTCCTTCAGAAGCATTCCAGTACGAAAATTTTAAAACTCAGCCTCCTGACTGCTTCACACTAATCCATTAAATGGAACGATGTTTCTTCATTTTCCCCCCATCTTTCGTAGGTAGGATCTTCCTCTGCCTATAGCATTGATAGGTGTCTTGTAAGTTTCCAGTGGCTTGCCAGAATTGGATTGGACGATTCAAAGTCGTCCTGTTCTGACTCAGTAACCAGGTCAATTTTGATTTACTTAATCCTGTCGATCTTAACTGACCTTAATCCACTGATTCAGTAGTGGAAGCCTTCAGGCTAAAGAAACTCATCCAATTACGCCACTCACCATTGATATTGTCTGACAATAAAATTTTCATACAATGTGATTTGGGGACATTCCAATCTTATCCCCCGTAGCATTAGAATCAACAAAAAGTAGTAAATATATCATTTTCGAACGTCTATGTGACATCATAACTTAAAAATCAATATTTAGCTTAAGATAAAAATGAGATATATTGTCATAAATATTTTATTAGCGATTAAGGTAAAGATAATGTGTATATAAGCCCTATCCTCATTTCGTAGTTGTTTGTTAATGCAACTAGGCGCGATTTCTGTTGACAAGTAATTGAGTGACATGCAAGTTAGAAAACGTCAGTAATGTGGTGGTGGAAATGCGTTTGTTGTGCTATATTCCTTAGTTTGCATCTGTAAGTACGCAATTTCTTGGACAATTATTATGTTAATAGGGGAAACAAATGCTGGTACTCACTAATGTTCGCTTATTACAATGTTTATACTGATATATTGATAATTCGAGGAAATTTCGTCATTGACTGTTTGATATACCTACGTATTTGTCACAATATCCATAAAATAAACTGCACAATGACGACTGGCCTACTAAACTAAGAAACAGGACTCCTTTTACTTAGAGACTAATCACGTGCTAGTGGCTAATATTAATTCTTTCTGATATGCCTTTATAAGTTATAACTGGGGTGTACTGTTAATGTATTCGAATGGAAGAACTTCTAAATAAACAACTTTTATTAAAACCTAAAAAAAAATTGTTTCAAACATTTTTTCTCGAATACGTAAAAATTAAGCTTTTATTATAAACTCCACGGTGAGGAAGTTCTGATCTCATAATTGGCAGAGGTATTTTTCTCCAAAATAGGTTCTATGCAATTTTATCGTATTTAATATTGTTTTCAAAATATCAAGTTCATACGAAACTGTAATAATATAGAAATCTACTGATTCTTCAATTGTTTCTTACTTTTTTTTTTATAAAAATTGAAGCTATCATTATTTCAGTAAACCGGAAGTAAATTTTAATTGTAATTTTTTCTCGCCATTTCAAATATTTAGTCGAAACGCGATATATCTGTACTTCATCAATATACAGGCTATAATTCTGTAAAATTTTAAATTTTCTGTTGCTCCATCTAAAGAATGAAGTAATCTATTACTTCATTCTTTAGATCAATGCATTCTTTTATTTTTATTAAATATTTCTCATTTGATTCTACTACCACTACTACAATCACAGAAAGTACTTTCTTACATTTTAGGATTAAAGTGTCCTTTACACTGGTTATTAAGGTTTTAAAAAAATTTCGTTTTTTTTTTAAATCGGCATTAAAGTACCTCAAAATCGTCATTAAAATGATAGAAATAGTCATTAAAGTAATCCATTATTGATCGATTTTTATAGTTGGCGGAGGTGACAGATAAACGTAAACATACATTTTTTATTGCTTGTGATAATAATTGTGTTGTAATAAAATAAATACAGTTTTTTTAAATTCAGAATTGTATTATCAGTAGTAACAAGAGATTGAATTTTCGCGATAAGTCTGTCGATTTATTTCTAACGAAACTGAGTTGCTTAGAAACACCATGAGTCCGTAGGACGAATGGTGTTTTCAAGCAACTCAGTTGAGTTTAGAAATAAAAGACAGACTTATAAGATAAATTCAATCTCTTGTGGTATTTTATTAGACTATTTCACGAGCAAATATTTTGGTTGATAACTTCACTTGAAGTAGCACAGAAGCAACTCATTTTGACGTCTGTCTCTATAATTATTATTTTATGAAACTGTCAAACTTTGCTTTGCCATCCATATCCATGGTTACGGCCATCCATATCCATGGCTACGTCGTTGAAAACACCACGCCGATAGACCAATTAGAATTGAAAGACAGTCGATGTTTTCGCTGTAATACAAGCTGTCTTTGGTTTGTGATTGGTCAGATTATGTGATAATTTTAAGGTGAGTGAAATAGTCACTATTATAATTGCTAAAATTAATGGTTTTCCTACAAAAAATTATTCCGATATGATATTTAAAAATAATTATGACATTTCCTAATGTCACTTAAAATTTTAAATAATTATGACATTTCTTAATGTCACTGAATATTATTTAAAAAACATATTTAATTAATTTTAATTTCACAGTTTCTGGATTTAAAAAAAAATTTAATATGCATCTCGGCATTAAAGTTCCTTTTATCACTCATGTGGTTTATTTGCCTCGGCCCTACGGGCCTCGGCAACTAAACTCCACATTCATGATAAAATGATGAACTTTAATGCCTTAATACATAAATAACTATTATTTATTACTATCTAAAAAATGTTTAAGCCGATTTCATTCAAATTTGTACAATTTCTTAATAATTTTATGGGGTGTCTTTTAGACGTATCAGAGTTGATCCAGAAATTTCAGGAGCGTGCCCACGGGGCAGGTTGTTTGGAATTTTACACAGAAATAATAAGACCCAATAGATTTTTGCAATTTCCATATAATTGTTGTGGTGGTAGTCATCTTGAACAATTCTTGTAGATTAAGAAGCTTTATTTCCATTTTTTAAATTTTTTGAGTTGTATTTTTAGATTTTTTAGTTGCTTCAGAGACGTTCAAAAGTTTGGATTTTAATTTTTTTTATCAAAAATGAAGCGAGATACGAAATAAAGCAAGGGACAAAAGAGGTGTATTTTTAGTTGATTTATTCAAAAAAATTAAGGACATTACAAAAATATACTGGACGTTATTACAAAATCGGGGAAGTAGTTCAGAAAATATTGAAGATTGAACTTATTACGGCTTAAAAATAGTTAAAATATCTGTGGAAGATTTCCACTGAACGTAACTGACCGCTAGTTGAGGTGCGGAACGTACCGCACAGCTGATTCATTGAACCACCTGAAGCCTGTCGACAATCGTGATAATACAGTTCCCTTCTTACCAAAAATAGTTTAATTATTATTCATTTAAAAATAACATTGATAAATAAGTATGCTGGGTAAATATTGGCAACTAGAAATTGTTTGGAAAAAACATAGTTATTTATAAATAGTCCATCGCATCGAAATGTTCAATAGTCCAAGAAATATAGGGAATTTTTAGAATAAAATAGTGAGTTGGTAACACTGACGAATCAGAACTCAGTTCTATGAATTTTTTTTGATTAAGAAAATTTTATAAAACGCGTTGTAAATGGGAAGATTTCCTCTTTTATCCATCAACTGTTGAACCGTTAGTTTTGCTGTGTGAAATTTGTGATAAAGGCACTTTTGGTTTGCTTTCGGCTAGTTTCCGGAAATAAAACACAATTTTACATTTTGGTTTAGTTTAATACGTTGGGTATTAAATTTATTGTCGATTTAATCGGATTTAATAGCAAACTAATCGTCCAGACTATTCTGGGTAAGTTTTTTTGTCTTTAAAAGACCACGTGTTTTATAGGTTAACTTAAAAGTAACACTTTTCATGTAATGCATTTTGGTACGGTGAAAAACTGAACAATACCACCAGTTTTTTATTGAATTTTTGAATATTTATTGGAATATATTTGGATTTCTGGACATTGAATATTTTTGGCGTTTTATTGGTACTCGATATTGATATATTGAATAACACAGAAGATAAGCCTAGCACATTTACCATCTATCAATATCTTATTGTGAAAATCATATGCAGTAACATAAAACCTGAGACGAAGACTATATTCAACGAAAACTTTAGTTTTTCCTGAAGGCTCCCTAAGCGGAACGAAGGAATCTTGTTTCTGGAACTGTTTGAAACTCATCATTAAGTTAAGTTTTATTTTTTGTACATTTATTTATATTTCAGCTTTTCATTGTAATTATTGTCTGTAAATTTACTAATAATATCTTCCTTACAGCTAAGATATTTGTCTTGATCTATTTTTGTTATATATATTTTTACCAGACATTGTATTCAAAATCTACCCTAGACAAACAAATTTACATATGTTCTAAATAATTGTTAGATTTCAAGGTTTTATAATCACTTTGTGTAATTACTATGGTCTGTAAATAAACCTTATATATATTATTTTTTTAAATCAGACTTTTATTGTTCTCAAAAAGAATTTGTAATACCCTGGACTTCATTACTGTGATTTTAGGTCGTAACAAACTTAAGGTCACTTTTAAAATATGCGTTAATTTTGTGTATTTAAAACTAGTAATTTATAGGTTTTCTCAACTAAAAATGAAAAAAAATAGCCTTGATTGCAAGCTGGGAAATATACTGTACAGCTTAATAAAATAACCACCAGTCTCTTTAGGGGTAAATTACTCGCCTAGTCGTTGCGCAATATCAATAAAAAAAAAAAAATGGATGACGGGAGTGGAAAAATAATTAAAAATAAAATTTCTATAGAAACCCTTATTTTAAAAAATATCCAAAATCAAACTTAGAAAGGATAAAACTTTCTGATTTAACAAAATAATTTTTTACATAACCTGCACAGAAAGTACTATTTTTCCAGCATTTTAGAATTGAAAGTGTCGTTCTTGCTGCTATTGACGACGATGTGTAATATCATCGCAATTTTTCTAGTCATCTAGTTAACTTTTATGCAATCATTGCTAACTGTTTATTTTATTTTTTTTACTTTTGATCATTTGCTTTAATTTACTTAAATTAAAACGGTAGCAAAGAAAATCATATATTCATCTCTGGAGTAATCATGTCCTCCCTTGTATGATTCCTGCCCTCACTCTCATCGGTCAGTAACTTCAATTTCGGGTAGATCGCCACCAAAAAGTAATTGATTGCTGATCACTGATTACCTATATAAAAGCGCAGATATCTAGATAATCGATGAGCATAATGAAAAAGTAATCAGATTATTGATTACTCTGTAATTTGTGTTCACAATTTTGTATACTGCTATACTCCTCTTATCGCAAACTTACAGTTTCGGTCACAGTTTATTAACGTACTGAAGCAAATTTCTTATTAATATATGATTAATTTTTTTATGTAATTGAATTCATATCTGGTATAATAAATAGGTAGGAGTATCCATTTCTACATATAATAAATATAAATGCGCAAAATTACTTATCAAAAACAGCTCGTTTGTGCATAAATTCGAATATACTTATTCATTTTTGAGGAGGCAACGGACACACGTCCAAAATCTGAGTACACCGGAGAAATGTTGATGATTTTTTATGTCGTTTACACGAGTAATATCTAAAACAATGTCTGAAAATGGACGATAACCATAATCGTAAAAAATAATATTCTCTCCTCGGACGGGTGCGACGGTATTATCATACAAATATTTTTGTAATAATTAGAGTACAGTTTATTTTTAAGTACTCTTTAATCTATATTACTCATCACTCAGTAATCTTGATTACTAGGTAATATCCAGTGCTGTAAATTTAGCTTGATTACTAAGAATTTGTAATCAACGACATAAAATGTAACGGCATTACCATTAATTAATTAATTTCTTGAAGTAATCTGGTGCATCTGACTTTCTGAAAGGAAATAATATGGGTAGTAAACCAGGTTACTCAATAATCGATTACGGCAGGCAGCAATATTATTTATTTTTACCAGACGTTTTGAAAATATTCCGTGTTGTGATTATTATTATTTTTTTTTTGAAATGTCAGTTGAAAATATTCGTTTTTCTTTGTGTAGTGCCATTGTCTTGAATATTTCTTATAAGAAAATGCAGTATCATTTTGCACTAAATTTTCAAGTATGGGTTTAACTTTTTTTAAAAAATACGTTTTCAGACCTATTCCAATCCTCACGAGTAGTCTCGCGCCCATTCTCATATTTTACAATAATTTCGTAGTTAATTTTATCCAGTATTGCATTACAGCTTCATAAATCCGATCAACATAACCTTGTCGTAATGTATTCGGATGAAAGAGTGTTCGGTCATATATTTTTTAAGAAAATTCTTTTCTTTTAAAAAAAATGGTCGACTGTAAGAAATGCTTCCGTGAGGTCATAAAACAAAATAGATATCTCAACGTTACATCTACGGAATTTGAGATTACTCGCGAGTAATGACTAACTAATTTTTTTTAAAGAAAAGTTTGCAGATTCTAAGAAATATTCCTAAAAAACCCCAATTATTTTGCTATTATGTAACGTATCTGTTATCGATTATAATCTTTATTAGAAATGTATATGTATCGTTGAGATAAGCACTATGAATAATGCTGTGTCATAACGGATATTTATTTATAAAGATTTCTCAAAACCTATATAAATTAAATATATTACGTGACATATAAAAAATATTTAAGCAACAGTTCGTAGGAATTCGTCAGGATTCTTAAAAAATCGTTGGAAAGATCGAAATTAGATTGCTCTGTTCTGATCCTTAAATTTACTCTTTTAATCCCTTCACAAATATGCGATAATTTTTTTTAACCCATTGTGCAAATTCGTAAGAACTTTCAGAACGTCCGCGTATCTGTCTATCAATTAAATTTCTTGTAAGCATGATACCTAACTGAGAGACGGAAATTTGGACTGTGTATGTAGAGGAAAAACCCTATTAGTCCATTTCTCATTTGTTTCAATCTGAAATAAGTCGGTTACTAAGAGATCTTTGTAGATACATGAGAATTTTGGTAAAATAGTATACCCAACCATCGACTCTCTAAATTGTATGCGCTCTTAGAAAGAAAATGTAATAACTTGTGTAATATTTTGTATATTTTTTTTATTTTGTTATTTGCAAGAAAATTAACAATTTTTATTATTGATTAAATGATTCATTAAAATTTCCGTAAAATGCATTATTTTCAAAATTGCTGTTTGGTCCATATACATTACCCAACTAACCCAAAAATAATTTCATTAGCTAATTTTTTAACGTTTTAATTTATTTTATTCTTTGGAAAATGTAATATATTATTTTTTTAGAAAAAGTTATTACATAAATAGGAAAGCTAAAGCATATTTTAGTTACAAAAATAGCTCTAAAAGAAATTCCAGACTTTGTTCCGAAAATTGTTCGATAAATAAACTGCTGGAACTTTGAAATGCATATTTAGTATATTTGAAGTTAAATATCTCAGAAAATATGAAAGATATTTAAACGCGATTTGAAGCATATTAAGGCTAAGTCCGGTCTTAGAGAAGATCGGTGTGTTTTGGTTTGTAGGAACTTTAATAAAATTCTAAAATACAGGGTGGTAAATAAAACAATGCAAACTTTAACAAATGTCACCATTTCTTTTCTAACAATTTTTTTTGTTTTTTTCTGGGTTTTAGAAGAAGCAGTGGCTCAATTGTAAAAGACAATTTTAGGGGGTTTTGAATAAAAGTCGTGGTTTTCATGAAATTTGAGCTTAAGCAAAAAACTTCACAATCGGATTTCGTCACCCTGTATCTCTATAGCGATTATTCGAAACATGTTTTTTTCAATTTACAGTTAGTACAAAATTCTTGTATTTTTTTTTTGTTTTGGAAAGATTTTATACAGGGTGAGAAAAAAGTATGTTTTTGATATTGCAAAAAGAAAAACGATATAACGCAGTAGTATTTCGATCGATTTCTGCAAAAATATACACATTATGTGATTTGTTTGCCTATCCTGGTTTACAGTACCAATTTTATTTATCTATAAAAAGGAATTATTTAATGTTATATTAAATAATAAATTTATATATCTTTCTAGATAACAAACAGTAAAACACAAGATTTAAAACTAACAAACAATGTTATTTTGCCTGTCATGCACACAATCATGTAGACCCACATTTAAAACAAGAAATATACTTACTGTAACAGGAATCTATATTTTAAAACTAATGGTTTTTATCCATAATAAAAGGGCTAACTTTACAAAATCTTGCGATATCCATTCATACTCAACACGGAAAAAAATATTTATATGGATAAATTTTCTCACACCTACCACAAGAGGTCACCTTACCACGCCGGGATTTTTATTACAACATGTTACCCACAGAATTGAAGAAAACACGGTCCACCATCAGCTTTAAAAACAAATTAAAAAACATTATGACCCAATTTTTTTTTTACATCTTCCATAATTTGTTTCACCCCTTTAGCAACGAGATAGATTTTTTGTTTTATATTGACATGCTCTTGAAAGAAAAATGGAATCCTCGTGTCGAAATGATGTCGAAAATCCCGGTCGAGGGCTCTCCTACTAAAACTACAATTTTCTCACTCAACCAGAAAATAAATTTGAATATTGCAAGTATAATGAATGAAAATGTATAGGACTTTGTTCAATGATGATTTTAATTAAATGTACAACTCAAAATGGCAAATCAAAATATTAATTCAAGCAGCTAAATTACCATTTGTAGTTTTTTGCATTGAGTCGTAGAAAGGGAAGCGTTAGCAGAAAATATTTTGTAAGATTTTGCCATATGGTGTCCTTCATATTGTTTGTAGTTAAACTTTCTGTCTTCATCCTCAGGTATAAGTTTATCTTTAACGATCCCTGGTTTTATGAAGATTTCTTCCATTTCTGGTTCCTTCTGACTTTTAGGTTTACCAACATGTTTCTTTGTTTTATCGTTTTATTCTTTCTGTGCCATCAACTTTGGATCCCACTTTTTTAAAAGTGTGCGCTTCGTGGTAATTTTTTTTTTTTTGGCTTCTTATAACTAGTACTTATTTCAATAACTTCTGTATCTTCTGACAGTTCCAATACTGATACTATGGTTTTTCTGCAGTTTACTTTGTCAATAATTCATTGACTATAAGGTACATATCTTTTTTAATCGTCCATTTTCTGGTAATTTTCTTTCTCACATTGGGTAAATCCATTACATCAACTTTTTTTTTACAATTTGTCTTTGGACATACTCTTTTAGCCAAGAGACTCCAACAAATTATATAAAAACAACAAACCAAAAAAAAAAGAAAGCAAGACGAAAAAAACGAACGTAAAGTTACATCAACTTGTAAATTCTTGAGTATATCAAATGGCACAATTATTTCTAGTAGGAAATGTGAAATAACAATCCATTTTTAACAATTTAGCAATTTTTAGATATACTTTCTCCTAAATGGGATCTCTTTTTCTTTAACTAACGTTGGAACAGAGAAATATTATTCAGATTCCTCGTTTTTATTTTTATGGTTTTCTTTTGTTTACGTTTCTTCGTATCAGGAATTTTATGTTACTCAACAGTAATAGTAGTGTCAAAGTTTTAAGTACTTTTCCTTCAAGGGCAACGACTTTCCTGATTTCCTGTTGCTTTTTTACAAGACACTTTCTTTTTAAATTTTGTATATTCAATTGCAATTATGACAATTTCTTCTGAACATTTTTCTATGTAAGAAGGTTGTTCAGAAACGTCTTTGGAAACTCAATTTTCTCTACCTTTACTATTTACTTGATTACTTCTTCTATAATAATTTTTCTGAAAGTTTACTTTTTGCTCTGGTAATTTAATAATTATTATCCAATATTGTTCAGGCACACTTAGTGTAACTTCTTTTGGGAGATCGATTTCAGTCGTTTCAAGTTTTCTGCCTTCATCTTCTACAGTTCCAATTTGAGTAGTTTCCTGCTTACTTAATTTTCCTTCTTGTATTATGCTTTTTCTAACGACTTCCTTTGGGGGGTTTTCCATCCTTATAGACCTATATGGCGTTTTGATTGATTATAAATAAACGAATTCCAATTTCGACTTGAAATGTGTACTACATTTTCTGTAATTTTCTGGTGTAACTTTATTGCGTGTCAATATTATTGGCATAGTAAAAGTATTTTTTCATTAGTCAAAGTTTTACCATGTTTTAAGTAGAATCATCGTCAAAATTAGAGAATGGTGGTCTTAATAACGCGTAGCAAATAGCAGCAGAGGCACAATTAAAAAATTCGGCAAAAAATGGATTGAACCTCATGATTTGATTAGGAGAATGCTTTTTGAGAAGAAAACCAACTCCAATAAACGACAATGCCCTAATTGAACCAAAATCGATTTTCCGATTTAATTCGAATCATAGATGAAACTAACTTCCCTTTTGCAGAAAACTTCCCATAACATCCCAGCCTTCCTCAAACTGTAATATTAATATTACTTAATGCTTTTTCAATATAATTGATGCTATATATTTCTTACAGGGCTTCCGGGGAATATAGCTGCTATATGGGAGGAAAAAATCTGTCATGTACTGCCTTGACAAAAGACAATCTACATGAAAACATAACTGTACTACTCGGTAATGAAAATAGCAATACGATAGAAGAGTTAAGTATATCAGATAGTTCCCTTTTCACCATAAAAAGAGCAATGTTCACTAACTTCAAGAACCTTCAGAGGTTGAGTTTGCAGAGCAGCAAAATAAACTACCTAGACGGAGATGCATTTGCTGATTTAACTAATTTGCAGAAACTGTACTTAACTGACAATTACCTCGGAAGGATCAGCTCTAGTATTCTACCAGTAAACAACACACTACAAACTTTGGATTTGTCGCAAAATCTTCTGATAGATCTATCTGAATTTGACATCACTGCATTTCCCGCTCTCACTATACTTAACATCTCCCATAATAAACTGGAGTATTTACCAGAGAACATAGTAAATAAACTGAAAGAAGAAAGTAAGTTTTATTTAATAATCGACAATAACCCATGGAACTGTGATCACGTAGACTGGAATCAACATTTGACGCCTATTCTAACCGACGCCTTTTGCACGAGTAATGCTTATGACCCAAGAGCAGCAGAAAAAAAATTAGAAATGCTAGCTGCTGGGTACCTGGTTCAGGAGAGCGATGAACGCTTGGAAACACGCCCAAAATGCGCGTGGAATCATTGTCTGTTGTGGATGTTTGGAGCAGCCTGGGTTGGGATTATTCTAGGGAACGTGTGTCAAATAAAACGGTTGCTGTTTACAACGCCTACGAGATATGACGACAAGACTACTCAGTGTGGTAAGTATGCTTGGCAACTGGTCGAAATATCGGCATCCGATAAGTATGGATGCTAGATAAAACAAAAAGTCGGTTTAAAACAAACGCCAAAAGTTTTGATTGAATCTAAATTTTTGAGCAAGATTATCGACGTTTATATGTTTATAGTTTCAAGAGATTTTGATACTTAGGAATTGAATTGACCAGATTTTAAACAAACAGGTACTTTGATTACATTCCACTTTTAGTTTAACTTTTATGTGGGCATGTTTATTTTTAAATATTCTCAGTATTTACTTTCACAACGCTATCATTAGTACTTTTGTATCACTACTTTCGTCTTGTCTTCCGATAAAAATATTTACGATAGGATGATATTAATATTACTGAGGGCAACAATTATGTGATTTCTCTAAATAACTTTCCAAGTATAATCATTTGCCACATTTTGTTACTTGAAGTAATAATGGTTTTCTTTTTGTTTCAGATAAACTAGATCTAATGGCGAAAGTTTAGTTAAAGTATATGATTAAGCTGCTTCTAATTTATTTTTTTATATTATAAATGTTTCTTACAATAAAATGTTAAAATGCATGTGTTTTACTTAATATATTTTTTGTGTGCAACGGATTTAGCAATTTGGAAATTTTTTTTTCTTCAAAATTTATCATTACTTTAAATTAATTGCCTACATTACTAATATTTTATTTTTTATGAGAATTACCTCAAAATTGATTATTTTAGAAACAACTGGTTTGGATAAAAGACAACAATGGATTTGCTGGTTTTAACAGCAGCGCTAATATCCAATTTAAAGGCATTGATCAGTTACATAGACTGAAGGGTGCGGTTAAACAATTTACGGCAACTCTCCGTTCTGTAAACTTAGTTTACTCAGTCTACCGGAATTAGGATTTTGCTTTTACAAAACTTTCCACAGTACCTACAAAAAATTCCAGGAGATATTCTTGGAAGTATTAGAAATGTAGATTATTAAATTTATCAGACTTACCTAGCGTGTTATTTTTTTGCAAAGAAGGTATTTTTATATTAGTAGCGGTTAGTTCGATTTAGAAACCTTCCGCACGCGAAAGGGCATAAAATTTGTGGGTGGAATTCAACAAAAATAAATTATAAAGTTTGTGGTCACAATTTTTTAATTTTATTATAAGCAATAATGATAAAGTTCTTATTATACTGAAATTGTATCTACTATTTAACTTAACTATACTGGGTGCGTCACTTGAAACTTCCCAGACACGTTATTTTTTTAAGCGACGACAAGTATTTTTGAAAAAATTGTTACAAAAGGAAACTTAATTTCCTTGTATATTTTTTACCTCAACCTGTACATGAACTGTGTTAATGTTTTCCTATAAAGGGTTTAATTAGCTTCAATTTATGTTATTACGTCTAGTTCTAATTTTTTTTTTGGTTTTAAAGAAAAAATAAAAAACACTTTTTTCGATTCCAAACTGAATTCTTTTAAAATAAATTTGAAATATTGTACTTACATAGTAATTATATGCTTTATTTCTAAGACACATATAAACGATATTTAAAATAACAAAACAGCAATAAAAAACAAAAGGAAAAATATTTCTAAAAATAATATTTTATTAAAATGTACTAAATAGGAAATTGCAAATTTTCTGGTGGTAAAACCAAGAAAAAATCCAATTAAAACATTTATGAGAAAACATTAACACAGTTCATGTACAGGGTGAGGCAAAAAAATATACAAGAAAATTAAGTTTCCTTTTGTAACAATTTCTCCAAATTTTTTTTTTAATTTCAAAACCTACAAAGAATTTTTCGTAGATTTCATATATGCTATTACTTTTTTTCTTCCTTTAACGGTATACGAAGGGTGGAAAGAAGTTTGTTTTTTTTATGGAATGCCCTGTATTTTTTTACAAATTTGGATCCGCCCTACCTTTCTGATTATAAATATATATAATACCTATATATGTAAAAAAATACAGGGCATTCCACCCTTCGTATACCGTTGAAGGGAGAAAAAAATATGAAATCTACGAAAAATTCTATTTGTAGGTTTTGAAAATTTTGAATCGTTAATAATTGACCAAAATAAGGGGGCGGTATAGTTTTGAAGGAAACGCCCTAAGTTTAAATTCAATTATGTATTTAAGCCATTTTTATAGCAAATATATGAGTGTCATATATATTTGTAATCAGAAGGACGAGGCGAATCCAAATATGTAAAAATATATAGGGTGTTCCATTTAAAAAAACCATACTTACTTTTTTCTGCACCTCGTATACGGTTGAAGTAGGAAAAAAAGTAATAGCATATTCAAAATCTACGGAAAATTCTGTGTTAGACCGGTTTTTGAAAAATTATCGGTGGTAATTGACCGAAATAAGGGGGTGTATAGTTTTAGGAAACATCCTGTATATAGGTGCTTAAAAATGTTTTCATTTAAAATAAAATAAGATTTGTTTTTATGTTTCTTTTATTATAATCAACAATTTTGAGTTCACTATTTCTAATAATATTATATAACAATTTGAAGCGTTTTTTACCAATTTTTCCCATAATTTTCAGGTTCTGAACTGCCATATAAATTCATTTTTTCAATTTGTAATTTTGACCGTCGGATTTTTTGTCGCTAACTTTAATAATCCCCATAAAAAATTTTAAGCGTTCCTACAAATATTTACATGATTTTGTCGGCCATATTGACTCCACCAATTTGATGTTGTAATTTTGAACAGCTAATTCATAATCACTTATTTTAAAGACTACAATATACCGGGTGGGCCAAAAAAATTTGCGTTTTTTACGTTTGTCCATAACGTTCTTGTTTTTTAACTGATTTTAATGGCCGATTTTTTAAATTGTAAAATAGCGGCCGCGTTTAAAAATAGCCCTTTCTTTGAGCCCATTCTTTTTGAAAAAAAAATATCGAAATGACACAGATTCACATAAATTCAGATTATTTAATTAAGTACTTACAACAAAAAAGTAATTGACCAAAGGAAAAAGTGCAGTATAAGAACCTACTACAGCTTAAAAATGATTAAAAGCCGCCATGTATGACTAAGTATAGCTCCGTTCCCAATGGATCGATTTTCCTCATTGAGGTCTTAAAATATAGAGAAAGGTCAATTTTTTTGTTTTTTTTTTGTATTTAATGTGCCATTACCACATTTTTTCTTCAAAAAGAATTGGCCAAAAAAAGGGCTATTTTCAAACACGGTTGCCATGTTGCATTTAAAAAAATTGGCCGTTTTCAATTTTTTTGTCGATAGTCCATTCTTTTATGTAAGCAACGACAGCTGGCTCATTAAAATCGGTTAATAAACAAAAAAGTTGTGGGCAAACGTAAAAAATGCAAAATTTTCTGACACAACCGGTATATACATATAAATTGTGTTTTAACATTTTTTTTCCATGATTCTATGATTTGTTTAATCAGTACAATTTTACATATTTCTAATCAACCGCCTTTTTGATTTCTTCCTTTCTCTTTTATATTGTATCATTCTTCCTCCTTTTTTCTCTCTATTTTTAATATTCCATATTGTCTATTTTCCTCGGTGTTTCCTTATACTCGACATATTTCTCATTATTATTTATAACACTATATAAAGTCAAATATTATTTAGTAGTTAGTATTATTATTATTATTTTAATGTTACATTTGCATTGACGATTTTTAATTTTAATCAACCGAATCATAATCAACAACTTTAAAGACCCGCAATGTATTTCCTTTTTGTTTTGAATAGTCATATTTAATCCGTCATTTTAAATTTGTCAGCTTTGCCGCCAGGTTAGTAACCAGCGATCTCAAAAACCCTTATTTTCAATGATTTTCATGTTTTTCTCGACCTAACTGAATTCGTCCTTTTGAATTTATAATTTTGAAAATCCGATTCGTAAACAGCGATTCTAAAGATCACAGGAATAAAAATTCAGTTTTTTATCGATTTTTTCTACCATTTTTATGTTTTGAAAAGTCCCATTGAACTATCATTTTTAATTTGTAATTTTGTCCATCAGACTCGTAATCAGTGACCACAAGAATCCCCATGTAAAACAATTTAAAGCGTTTTTACGAATTTTAAGTTTCATATTTTTGTCGGCCATATTGAATTCGCCATTTTAAATTTATAACATTCGACAATCAGTGCCTTTAAAAATCCCATATGCACAAAAATTTTGTTTTGCAACTTTTTTTCCCATAATTTCATGCTTTGAATGGCCACATCGAATCCATAATTTATAATTTTTAAAATGGACCATCAAACTCAAAATCAACGACCTAAAAAATCTCCCAAGTATAAAAAATTAAGTCTTGTAGCGATTTTTCCCACGTTAATAACTTTTTGAACGATTATTTTGAATTTATAATTTTGACCATCAGATTTCTAATTAGCGACCTCAACACTTTTTTTTGCGAATTTTCAATTAGTTTCATGTATTTCTCAGCCATATTGAATCAACGATTTTGAATTTGTAAGAGAAAAAAAAATCAAACAATTTTAATTTCCATATTCTTTTATCCTAGGAAGAATAACTACTTTTAGAAAAATTTTCAGTCAAATCGAAGGAATTTTCCTCAAAATCTACTTAATAAAAAACCGTTTACAGGTGTACATTTTTCTATTTAGTTATTTGGAGATTTATATGCATAAACCTCTTCCACATATTCTTCAGTAGCCTCATTTTTTATTGAGCTGTCTAATTCCCTCAAGACTCCCAATCTTGCCATATCCATTTTCCCGGTATAGCCATTATCAAGCGAATAGTATTGACTTATACTTTCCCTTGAACTGTCTTCTTCCTTTAATCCTTTCCGTGGTTGACAAACACTGGGTATCGTCTCACGAGAGCAGTCTTTCATTAGCTCGTATTCGTCTATTTGATTGTTCGTTTCTTCCACTTCAATGGAGGTAATCGATTTTTTGGGCTTGTAATTAATTTCCAAGCAAAACGATGTGGCGTTTTCCATTTTGATATTACTCTGTAAATCGGCTTCTGCACTAGTTTTTATAACTGCTTTCATAACGTCCGAAACTTTCCCTTGCTTTTTCGAAACTATTTTAAAACATCTATAGGACGTTTCATTTTCTGACACGCTCACTTTCTGCGTTTTCTGATTTCTTATATTTTCTACGACTTGAGTCGTTTGTTTCGCATAATTACTAGTTGCATTATTTGACTGTTCCGGATTATATACCAGAGGTAGGCAATATTCCTCTTCGTTAACCCAATTTATTATTTCCTCTTCGACGAATATTTCCTGTTGGTACACCTCGTTATATCTGACCTCATCGTTAAATTCGTTGCTAGTTATAGTGTCATCGGAGAAAATTGTTTCCCCTGGAGAACTGTGAGTGCCGGAATCAACGTTGCTTGTCTTTTGAAAAACGCACTTAATTTTCTTGTTGGCTTCATCATTCTCCTTAACAGAAATTGAGAAAAATTAGTTGAGCATTTACTATAGCAGTATTTATTATTTAATCCAAATGCGTCACTAAGAAAATGGACCTACACTGAAAATTCAAATTTCTCAAGATAATAATTCGAAGGGTAAGTATTTGAAACTGAATTACTTAATAAAAACCACTACATTAATCTTTCTTGATAGACGCGATTGAATTACTACAACGAAAAAATTGCTAAAGAGAAATAACAATAATGGATTGCTTTTTACTTGCCGTTTAGGTGCATATTTCATTTTTAAAGGTTCTATCCGCAATAAATCTTGAAACTTACTTTCACGTTTTCGGAATGCTGTTCTTTTAAATCTGTTATAATTTCATTTTGCACAGTGAGTTCCTTAGTCTGCTTATTGATTATATTTCTCAAGTTGTTTAGCTCCTCCGTCAGATTCATATTGATTTTCCCTAGCTCTGTTAAACAATATTTATTTATTAGAGTTTGGTATGGAAAATAAATTTTAATCATTTTTTAGTTACTTGGAGAATTATGCAAAATTTTCATATTTTCGAATATTTATCGTGACCACAAAATATTGCAGATTTAGTTAATTCTACAGAAACATATTTTACATAAGGTAAGTGCATCGGCCGAATTAATTGAAATTGTTCCATTTCGTAGCATCTGTGATAACGCTTAATTAGAAGGACTTATACTACAAAGTAATACAGTTTCAGCTAATTCGATAGAAACATATTTACATAAGGTAAGTACTTCGGTCGAATTACTTAAAATTGTGCCATTATGTAGTTTAATCGAACAGTTGCTTGTACATACAATAACGACAGTAAAATCATAGTATTCCAAATGCATTTTATCTCGTTTAGCCCTCTATAGAAATACATTTATAATTTTGCGGCTTTGTATCTTTGCTCACGTTTAAATAGGAGGACATAAAGTACAAATAGTAGCGTCAGTTAATTTGACAGAAATACATTTTGCGTAAGGTAAGTATGTCGGCCGAATTACCTAAAATTTTGCCATTTTGTAATATATGTTCTCGAAATTTAAAATAAAACAGTTTCTTGTGCGCAGCGTTTACCACCTTTAGCTCACTGTCCATATTTAGTTAGTTTTGTACATAAGGTAATTTTAGATCAAAAAACCGAAAATATAAGGTAAGTACGTCGGCCGAATTAATTGAAATTGTGTCATTTTGTAGTTGTCCATCTGATCAAAGTTATCATATGCGCGAAATTTAAAATCAAGCAGCTTCTTGTGTATGTAGAGTGAATCAATAGCATTAAAATCTTTATTTTCAACTACCAGATTTTACTTCGCATAGCAGAGTTCAAAAAGTCTGTCCACTTTTGAGCCTAGAGGCCTGAGACTACTTCTGAGCAGGAAATAAGGTAGTTTCAACTAATTCGACAGAGACATATTTTGCATAAGGTAAGTACGCTGGCCGAATTTTCTAGTGCCTGTGCCAACGTTGAATTAGTAGAATTTAAACTACAAAATAGTACAGTTTCAACTAATTCGATAAAAATATATTCTCCATAAGGTAAGTATGTCGGTCGAATTACCTAAAATTGTATCAGTTTACTGACAATTTTGCAGCCTTGTATCTGTGATTGTTTAAATAGTACATAAACTCCAAAATAGTAGTTTCATTCGAAAGAAACACATTTTACGTACAATCGAATTACCTGCCTAAAATTATACCATGCTGTACAAAAAATTGTCATAGATACGGAATGTAATGAGGTAACTTTTGATCAGAAAAATTAAATTTACAAAATTCAGCTAATTCGACAAAGACGTATTTCGTATAAGGTAAGTAAGTTGATCGAATTTGCTCAAATTGCCATTTTGTAGTGCCTGTGACAACGCTTAACTAGTAGAATTTAAACTATAAAATAGTATAATATCAACCAATATGGCAGAAACACATTCTACGCAAGGTAAGTATGTCGATCGAATTACCTAAAGTTGAACCATTTTGTAGTTTATATCTTCTTCGCCAAAAGTTGCCATTAGAGCGAAATTTAAAATCAAACAGTTTCTTGTATGCAGTGAGCTAAATTCATATCTTTCCAAATGCGAGATTTTACCTCCTTTAGATCTATGCACACATAGGTTGTTCATTCTCGAGCCGTGTATCTGTAGTTTAAACAGGAGGAATTAAACTAGAAAACAGTTTTGGGCTGATTCGACGAAAACATATTTTATATAAGGTAAGTGCATCGGTTGAATCAACTGAAATTGCACCACTTTGTCTGTTAGTCTCTGTCATAACGTTTCATTAGTAGGACTAGACTACAAGGTTGTACAGTTTTAGGTAGTTCGACAGAAAAATATTTAACATAAGGTAAGTTTGTCAGTCGAATTACCTAAAACTGTGCCATATCATAGCTTATGTTTGCCTGACAGTTTCTTGTGTGCAGATTTTACCTGATTTGGCTTTCTATACAAAAATGCTGCCCACTTGGTAACTTGATCGGAATAACTACAAAGTAACCCAATTTCAACTGATTCAACAAAAACATATTTTATTTAAGGTAAGTACGTAGGACGAATTAAAAGAAGTTGTCACTTTCTAGTGAAAGTGAACAAAAGTTATCACAGGTACGAAATTTAGTCTCGAATAGTTTCTTGTGTTCAGAAAGCTAAAAACATGAAGAAATCATATTCTTTCAAATGCAAGATTTTTACCTCTATTACCAACTCGAATTTATTGAAATTGTGCCATTTTGTAGTGCCTGTGACAACGTTTAATTAGTGGAACTTAAACTACAAAATAGTACAGTTTCAACCAATTCGGCAGAAACATATTCTGCATAAGGTAAGTATGTCGGCCGAATTACCTAAAATTACCATTTCCAAATGCGAGATTTTACCTCCTTTAGTTCTCTGTACTGTCTATTCTGTACTATTCTCTGTACTCTCTATTCTCGAGTCGTGTGCTACAGAATAGTACAGTTTTAGCTAATTCGAAGGAAATATATTTTATATAAGGTAAATGTCTCAGATGAATTAATTGAAATTGTTTCACTCTGTAGTGTCTGTGATAGCGTTTCATTAGTGGGACTTAAACTACAAGATAGATTCGACAGACAAATATTTAATATAAGGAAAGTTTGTAAGTCGAGTTACCTAAAATTGTACCATATTGTAGCTTATGTTTGCTTCACCAAAAATTACCATAGGTACGAAGTTTAAAACCGGTCAGTTTCTTGTGTGCAGTGTTTTCCTCCTTTAGCTATCTGTGCTTTCCATTTGGCAACTTTTAATCAGAAGAACTAAAACCCAGTTTCAGCTAATTCGACAAAAACATATTTATTTAAGGTAAGTGCGTAGGACGAATTAAATTAAATTGTGTCACTTCGTAGTATAAGTCCACCTAAGAAAAGTTGCCATAGGAAGGAAATTTAAAGTGGAACAGTATCTTGTGCATGTAGTCTACGACAATATAATCTGTCTTTCCAAATGCCAGACTTATTTTTGAGCCTCGTCCCTGAGGTAACTTGATCAGGAATAATAAAACTGCGGATAGCGCAATTTTTTATATTTCTGCCGAATTAACTAAAATTGTGCCATTTTGTAGTTTGTCCAAGAGACCAAAAGTTACTAAGGCACGAAATTAAAAATCGAATAGTATCTTGTGTACGTAAAATAAAATCTATCTTTTCAAATGACAGATTTACTTCTTATAGCCTGTTGCACAAAATGTGCAGCCGTGTGTTGTGTTAACTTTTGATCAGTAGCACTTTTGTTACAAAATGGCACACATTCAGCTAATTTAACAACAATGTACCTTATATAAGGTAAGTACGTCGGTCAAATTACCTAAAGTTGTGCGATTTTGTAGTTTATGTCCACCTGGTTGCCACTGGCATGAAATTGGAGAATCGGACAGTTTTTGTGTACGTACAGCAAGCTAGCGACAGTAAAATCATATTTTTCCAAATGCCAAATTTGTTTTGTGTCTTATATCTGGACTAACTTTTAATTAGGAGAACTTAATCTACGAAATAGCACAGTTTCAACTAATTTAACATAAACACACATCATATAAGGTAAGTGCGTTAGCCGAATTTCTTAAAATTGTGTCATTTTGTAATTTATGCCCACACCGGAGCAGTTTGAGCTAATTCGATAGAAGAACGCTTTATATAAGGTGCGTAACTATGATGAAAATTTAGCATCATTACTATGCTACTTCTCTGCTTGTAACTCAAAAATGATTAAGATTCTTTCAGTTAAGAAAATGTTCTTGTTCAAACTGAATGAAAATGTATCGCTTTGTCTCACAAAACTAATAAACTATTACCATCAATTTGTTTGTCCCTCTCTTTAATTTGCTCTCCATATTCTTTCTCTATGGCCGACGTAGTCGGTTGTCTATCCACAAGCTGCGCATACGCCTCCCTAATAGCCTCCAGGTTTTCTACTTGCGACTTATAAGCATCCCTTTCCTCCTTCAAGCTCGACAAGTTATTTTGCTGGCTAAACATAATCTGCGAAAGAACTACCCTTAATTTAGTTACCCACGTATGAGTTACATCGAGGTACTTACATCGCTGATATCCCTCTGCAGCTGTGCGCCAACAATCTGTAATCCGTTCCTTTCCAACATAACCTGATTCAGCCTAGCCCTAAGAGACTCGCATTCGTGCGTTTTTATTTGCAGCTCGGCGAACAAGTTACCCGCACATTTGTCTTTGGCAGCTTCAATTTCCTTCTTAATGCATTCAAACATGTTCAGGTCCTCCTTGCTGGCGATGTAGTTCGCGATTAATTCCTTCTTGCTGAACTCTTTGTTGTCCAACGCCATTCTTATATAGACGAGCGTTCGCTCCAGACTGAAGTTTTTCTGGTTCCTCACCCTTAGCATTTCCTTTTCATACCTTCGTCTTTGTTCTTTTGTTAGCTCCAATAGGATCTTAGCCTCGGAGTTGACCTTTTGAAGCATTTTATTAATGCGGCAAGTCTCTTAAAACAAATTTTCCCCACGTTAATTATATAGTAATGGTTTTTGTGGATAAAATTCCTCTAGAAGCGGAATAACTATAATAATAATAATAATTTTATTTCTATACTGGAAGTAATGTATTTCAGCCGGATCTGGTTTTGAGCAAAAATTCGGTTAAGAAACCTCAAGCTACATTTATAAAATCTGTCTAGAGAATTCATTCGAGCCATCCCGCCATTCCCCATGCCTATATTTTACGTCCATGCCAATTTTAAACTTAAATTCCTAATAAAAATTGATATATTGCAACACTAAATTTTAAAGTTCCAGAACGCTACCAACAGGAAATCGAACGCTTAATTCGCCGGGCTTAACAAACAACTCGACTCGCCTATTTATTTGTCGCAGATATTATGAAGCTGTCAGTCTGAAAAACGTTTCAGGAATTTAATAAATGGGTAAGGAGCTCAATACCCACTTGTAATTTAGCTGCTCTTGTTTTCCTGAAGTAGAGCGTTGGAAATTGCTCTCGAAGTATATAATAATCCTGTCTTGTATGAAGTATTAAAGTTATTTGGCCTCCCAATTTATGTGCACTGTGGGGTTAGTGTGGGAATTAGAAGTTAACGCCAGTTTGAGCGACTGGGTCGTGACAAACATTTAACAGATATGTATATAAAGTTTCGACGTACTTATCCAAACTTTGCGTTCTTTTAGGAAATTCATATTTAAGTTCCCCACATCGGGAATAATTTCTCAGTCGCAGAAGTTCACATTCGCTCGTTTATGAAGTTCCCTACAGACTTGTTAAAATGGTATCAGCAAACATGTTTTAAGTTTTAAGTTGTACCTGTATATGAAATTGATAAGTATTCGCCAAGCTAATTTATTTTCCATTAAAATTGTAGTAGCACTCGCATTTGCGTCCCTTGGGGAACGAAGTGAATGTATTTTGGAATAAGAAAAAATTATATACCTTTGAAGAAAGGGTCTTACCCAGCTCCAATTCGCTAAATAATAGATCACTCATCGGCTCCAGACGCCTCGAACTCGATCATAAAAATTTGATTATCAGAGACTGCTAACCTATAACGCAGAATGTTATCCGAACTTTTATGTTCCTCCCTCACATCATATAAGCCTGTCCGATAAATTTCTACTTGTACCAATATTGTTTTATGGGTAAGTTAATCTTCTTTTAGTCTATCCTTGAAAACTAGTTACAACTTTTCGAGTGGAAACGTCACGAACATAAAATCAAATCTTCTTTCAAAATAGAAAAGATTTACATGGAATATTCAAATTCCGGCTTTAAGTTTCAGAATTTCGCCTTTAACCTCTGAATTTCGGCTATAATCTCAGAATTCTGACTTTAGTCTCCTAATTACTACTTTAATCTTCGAACTCCTATTTTAATCTTCAAATTCCGACTTTAATCTTAGAAATGCTGCTTTAATCTCAAAATTATGACTATAATCTTGGAATTTTGACTTTAATTTTAGTCACAGGATCACAACTTTAAAATTCGGCGCATCCGACTTTCATCTCAAAATTTCGACCACAACATCCAATATACTGCTTTAATCTCAGTATTTTGACTGAAAAATTTCGAGGCTTCTGACTGTAGTCTTGAAATTCCGACTTTAAGCTGCACAATTCTGCCTTCGACCTTCGACTCTCGGTTGTAAGCTAGAAATTTTGACTTTAATCTCTGAATTCCGGCTTTATCCTCGAATTCCGACTTTAAAATTCGTTATTTTGGATTTTAATCTAGAAACTCCGACTTTAAAATCCGTAATATTGCTTTAATCTTCAAATTCCGGCTGTAAGTTTCAAAATTTCGTCTTTAACCTCTGAATTTCGGCTATAATCTCAGAATTTTTGCTCTAATTCCTTAATTACTGCTTTAATATTCAAATTCCTACTTTAATTTTCAAAATGCTAATCTCAAAATTGATTATAATCTTGGAATTTTGACTTTAATTTTAGTCACAGGATCACAACTTTAATTTTAAAGTTGTGATCCTGTGACTAAAATTAAAGATAGACTTCCAATTTTCATCTCAAAATTTCTGCCACAATATCCAAATACTGCTTTAATTTCAGTATTTTAACTGAAGAATTCCGAGGCTTCTGACTATAGTCTTGAAAGTCCGACTTTCAGCTACAAAATTCTGCCTTTAACCTTCGAATCTCGATTGTAAACTCGGAATTTTAAATTTAATCTCCTAATTACTGCTTTAATTTCGAAATTCCTGCTTTAATCTTCAAATTTTGGCTCTGGTTTCGAAATTTTGTCTTTTGTCTCGAAATTTAGACTATAAAATCCAGGAATTCGAATTTTAATCTCGAAAATCAGCCTTTAATCTTCGAAATACTAATATAATTCTGACAAATCTCGGATCTCCGATTTTAAAATCCGAGTTTTCCAATTTTAGTCTTCAAGTTTCGATATTAAGCTCGGAATTCCGACGATAATTTCTTAATTTCGGCTTTAATCTCGAAATTTTGGCTTTATTATCTGAATTACTGCTTTAATATGTGAATTTCGGCTTTATTCTTAGAATTCCGACTTTAAAATTCGTGATTTGGGATTTCAATATTGCTTGCTATTTCATATTGCTTTAATCCTCAAATTTCAACTTTAAGCCTCAGAATTCCGCTTTACTCTCCAAGTTTCGGCTGTAATCTCAGAATTTTTTCTTTAATCTCCTAATTACTACTTTAATCTCGAACTATTGCTTTAGTCTTCGAACTCCTATTTTAATCCTCAAATTCCGATTTTAATCTTCGAAATGCTGCTTTAATCGCAAAATTATGACTGTAATATCGGAATTCTGAATTTTCAAGATCAAGATCCGAATTCCACCTTTAAACCTCTGAGTTTCAGCTGTAGTCTCAAAATTTTGACTTTAATCACTGAACTACTGTTCGAAATTCTATATCTATCCTCGGAATTCAGGCTTTAAAATGCGGGTCTTTCGATTTTGAACTCGAAATTCCGACTTTAAATTTTTAAGTACTAGTCTAAATCTGACAAATCTCGAATTTCCGATTTTAATATTCGCATTTTTTCGACTTTTAGACGTCAAATTCCGACTATAAGTTGAGAATTCCAACTATAACCTCTGAATTGCGGCTGCAATTTTAAATGTTGAGTTTGATATCTGATAATCGCTTTAATCTATGACTTTATCGGCTTTATCCTCGGAATTACGACTTTAAAATTTGTGATTTTAGATATCAATCTCGAAATTCCGACTTTAATATCCGTAATATTGGTTTAATCTTCAAATTCCGACGTTAAGCCTCAGAATTCCGCCTTTAACCTCTAAAGTTTCGGATATAATCTCAGAATTTTGACTTCAATCTCCTAGTTACTGCTTTAAAGTTAGATTTATTGCTTCATTCTTCAAACTCTATTTTAATCTTCAAATACCGACTTTCATCTACGAAATGCTAAATTTTCAAATACCGCCTTTAAGATAAGGATCCCGCCTTTAACCTCTGAATTTTAGCTGCGACCTTTGACTTTAATCATCGAATTATTGCTCGAAATTCTATCTCTATTCTCGGAATTCCGGCTTTAAAATCCGGAGTTTTCCAAATACTACTTTAATTCTGACAAATCTCGGATTTCCGAATTTTCTGTGTTTAATTTTCAAATTCCGAAGTGTTGCTGACTTTAATCTCTGAATAGTTACTTTAGTCTCTGAATTTCGGTTTTATCCTCGACTTTAAGCTTTAGAATTCCTGCTTTAACCTCTAAGTTTCGGCTGTAAATTTTGAATTTGGACTTCAGTTTTCTAATTATTGCTTTAATGTTCGAGTTATTGCTTCAGTCTTCGAATTCTTATTCTAATCTCAAATTTCGACTTTAATATATGAAATTATGGCTGTAACTTTAGAATTCTAAATGTTCAAATACGGCCTTTAAGATCAGAATTCCCGCTTTAGCCTCCGAATTTCAACTGTAATATCAAAATTTTGACTTTAAGCGTCGAATTATTGCTCTAAATTCTATCTCTAATCTCGGAATTCAGGTTTTAAAATTAAGGGATTCCGATATTGAACTCGAAATTCCGACTTTAATCTTTTAAATACCAGTTTAATTCTGACAAATTTCAGATTGCCGATTTTAAAAATCCGAGTTTTCCAACTTTATTCTTCAAATTTTGACTTTTTAAGCTCGGAATTCTCACTTTAAAATCACGGGTTCGAATTTTAATCTTGAAATTACGACTTTATCATCCGTAATATTGTTTTAATCTTCTAATTCCGACTTTAGCATTTGAATTTCGGCAGTAATCTCAGAATTTTTACGTTGATCCTCTAACTGCTGATTTAGTATCCGAATTAGTGCTTTAGTCTTCAAATTCAGACTTCAATCTTCAAAATGCTGCTTTAATCTAAAAATTATCGCTGTACTTTCAGATTTCTGACTTTTAAATACCGTCTTTTAGCTCGTAGTTCCGACTTTAACCCTTAAATTTCAACTGCAGTTTCAAAATTTTGCATTTAATCTCCAAATTGCTGCCCGAAATTCTATCCCTATCTCAGAATTCATGTTTTAAAATCCGTGGCTTCAGATTTTAAGCTCGAAATACCAACTTTAATTCCGATAGACTGCTTCAATCTCTAAATTTCATATTTAATCCCGGAATTCTAACTGTATAATCCGGAATTTCCGACTTTTAACCTCAATTTTGATTTTAAGCTCAGAAATTTGAATTTGACAGCACTTATAATTTAGATTTTCACTATTCCAAATCTATTTATTTAATTTCGCCAGAAAATATTTAAATAATAAATTAGTGAAATAGTTTCATTCTTTTCGTTGCAATACATCGTTTTCTGATGCAATTAATATTGCAAGGCCAGCAAGGGGTTAATAGACGTTAAACAATAGTAATTGGTTCATTACGTTATAAATTACAATCATCTCGGCGTGTATTTCCCATTAATCACTGTTAAAATAGTAGCAATTAAGCAATTATTTGTAATATGTCTTTAACCTCAATGTTCGTCTAATAGTACACACAATGGAATATTGGGAATCTTTCTAGGAACGGGAAATTAACTGCGTCACGGCCGCCCAAGTGGCAAGATCATCCATCCATCACCAGATTCGTTATAATAATGTGTTTTGTAATACAGCTATAATGATACCATAATCAACCAGGATCAATTAAGATGAATTTATAACAGAAAATGTCACAAGTGTTAAAAGGGGGAAACCGAAGAAAAGGAGCAAGGAGCGGAGGAAAATTACCGCTTTTGACAACTATTTTTTTTGACACGGAATATATTGGAAACGATTATCAAAAACTAGTCTAAGTCAAGAACAAAAATTTTCTTAGTATTACCACACTGATAAAATAAAAGATTCTAATTTAAGGTGTTCTAGATCTCTGATAATTAGTGTAATTCATTCTTACTTATTTACCATCATTTCGCAAAAACGACGAATTCAGCTGCGCCTGCAGAATCGAAAGCTTCTCCTCGATAATGTTCAGATCTTTTATTCTTTCTTTATCCTTCCCATGTTCCTTAAGAATCAGCTTGATTTCATTCTCTAATTGCAACTTTTCCATCTGGGTGCTGATCAAGTAATTGCAATTCATTCGCTGCTCGGTCGGCAACGAGTAAATTTGTTCCACTAAAATGGAGGCTTATTTGGTTATTTATTTTGGGGCCCGGGTTCAGGCGACCATAAACGAATAGAAATCGGAATGGTTTCCAATAAATTCACACAATAAAGAACTTGGAAAAAAATGTTTTAAATGTTTTTAAAGTTAAATTCAATTGAAATCGTTCGCATCAACATTAAAAGAAAAACTCCTATTATGTAAATTTCCTCCTTAGCTTTTGATTAACGCGTTAATCACATTTATAAAAAGCTAAGGGCGGCGTTCTTATTGAATAAAGTGTGCCCTTTCCGGTACTAGTTAAATTAAGTTGCCTCAAGTTGCAACCGACAGAGGCAAACCGAGCAAGGCCAATGCGATTACTTCTGAGGGTTGGTAATTTGAATTTCAACTATAGCCAATTACCGACCTATGGAGTTTCTTTCGTCTTCGACGACCAGCAAACGGTTGCAGCATATCCTGAACGTGTCCAGTTTTCTTCTTAGATGTAAAGTGGCACTCAGCAGCTCAGTGAAAAGATCTATGTGGAACGGGTCGGAGATGAAATTACTGAACTGCATTTTGAATTCGATTTTGCCATATGCATGCTTCAGGAAGTCGCACAATTTATTGACGATTTTTCGCAGTATGAATTCTTGGTCTTGCAGGGAGTTGCCGATTTTTTCGTCTATGAAGCTCATGCGCTCGTATAAATTGAATATGTGGCTTTTTATTCCCATTTGTTTATTAAATTGGTTCATCGCTAGATTTACGGTCATGCTATCTTCTAACACTTGAGGGCAACACTGAAATAGTAGACAGTATTTTATTAGGAGTAATGGGATGTTCAAAGCATTCATTGATATATTAAGACTAGAGGAATATCCGTTTCATGAACTGTTTTTGATAGAATTTTTGGGAAATTTTCTTGACTTTATTTTCATAATTATTATTGCCCTACAACTGACAACCGTGCCAAATTTTACCTGTCTTAAGTTTACATTAATATTTTTTGAGTTGAAGATATTTTCACCTCAAATATTCATAACCTCGCATTTCCGTAATGCAGTAATGTGTCCTTTTTATGGTCCTAAAAACTGCAAATGAACTTGTTTTCAAGTTAAAATTTGGACTATGTGCTAACTTTAAACTAAGTTTGAACTTAGGGGTCTTATAACCTCAAAGTACTTTAACATCAAATTTTTGAACATCTGTTAAGTAAGTGTATCGTAGTCATCAAAGTTTCCTCGAGGTTTCACTGCAAGGACAACTATTGAGTGATTTGCCATAACCTCAAAAATTTCATTGAGAGCAACCGTCATTTTAACCGCCCTAAAAATCAGGTGCAACTGTCAGTGTCATTTTGACATAACCTCAAAAGTTCTGCGGGGAGCAACCGTCAGTGTCATTTTCACAGCTTTACGAAAGTCATCAGATAGAACTGTCAGTGTCATTTTGATAGAAACAGAGAAAATTGTCAGCGGCAATGGTTGAGTCTCCTAACATAACCTCAAAAATATTATTAAGAGCAACTCTCATTGCCATTTTATCAGCCTTAAATAGTGATCAGGTACAACTCTCAGTGTCATTTTGACGTAACCTCAAACGTTTCGGGAGCAACTGGCAGTGTCATTTTGACAGCTTTCCGAAAGTTATCACATACAACTGTCAGTGTCATTTTGATGGAATTTCGAGAAGGTTGTCAGCGTCAACGGTTTCAAGTCTTTTAACATAACCTCAAAAATTATGTTGAGAGCAACTGTCAGTGTCATTTTATCAGCCTTAAAAAGTTATCAGCCACAACTGTCAGTGTCACTTTGACATAACCTCAAAAGTTTTGTCGAGAGCAACTATCAGTGTTATTTTGACGGACTTAAAAAGTTATTAGGTACAACCGTCATCGCCATTTTGACATTAGCCAACAGACACACTTGATATAACCTCAAAAGTTCCATCAAGAGCAACTGGTAGTATCATTTTGACAGATTTAATGAGTTATCAGGTGCAATTGTTTGTGTCATTTTGACGTAACCTCAAAGATTCTGCCGGAATCAACTATCAACGTCATTTTGATTGCTTTAATAAGTTATCAGTTGCAATTGTCAATCTCATTTTGAAAAACTCGAGAAGTCATTTGACAACTTCAAACGGTCAGTCGGGAGCCACTGGCAATGTTATTTTGACAGCATTAATGAGATATCAGAAACAACTTTTGTCGTAACCACAAAAAAAAAATTCCACCACAAGTAACTATTGGCTTTATTTTAACAGATTAAAAGGAGTTTCTGATACCATCGTCGGCTGCATCGGTTGGGTCATTTGACATAACCTCAAAAAAGTTAGTCAGGTGCAACTATCCGTGTCATTTTAACATTTTAATAATTTTAATAATAAACTTAAGGGAGCTATTAGGTACAACTGTCAGTGGCAACAAAACTTTGAGAAAGTTGTCATCAGCAACGGATGTCACTTGATATAACCTCAAAAGTTCTGCCGGATACAGCTGTCAGCTGCACTACTTTAATGAGTTGTCAGGTGCAATTGTAAGCATGTCATTTTGACAGAACTTAGAGAAGACTGTCTTCTGAGAAATTTTCCGGGAGCAACTATCAGTGTCATTTTGACAGCTTTAATGAATTATTAGATGCAATTGTCAATTTCATTTTGACAGACTTAAAGGATTCATCAGTTACAACTGTCAACGTCATTTTGACATAACCTCAAATATCGAAAGCTGCTCAGTATCGTTTTGACATAATTAAAGGGTTTTTTTAGACACAACTATCAGCGTTATTTTGACAGAATTTCGAGAAAGTTGTCAGTGGCAACGGTAAAGTTGATTGACAGCCTCAAAAGTTCTGTCGTTAGTAACTGTCAGTGTCGCTTCGACAGTCCTAAATGAGTTATCAGCTACAACTATCAGTGTCACTTTGACAAAACTGCAATTATCAGTGACCACTGTCGGTGTCATTTTGGCGTAATCTTAGTTCTGTCGAGGGCAAATGTCACTGTCATTTTGACGGCAACCGTGGAGTCATTTGACATAACCCCAAACGTTTTGTTGAGAGTCATTGTCAGCATCATTCTAACAGGTCTAAGGTCGAGTTGCTTTATTCACCGGTGGATCCATCAGATATGTTGTTGTCGTTCTATCTTCGAGGTTAGAAAATGGAGGATCCACCGGTGAATAAAGTAACTTACTCTAAGTAATCAGGTGCAACTGTCAGTATCATTTTGAGCATAAACTCGGAAAAATTTTCTGCGGCAACGGTTGAGTCTCTCGACATAACCACAAAAATTCTGTCGGAAGCAACTATCATGTCAGTGTCATACTTAAAGGAGTTATCAGATGTAACTGTCAGCATCGATTTGACAGAACTTTGAGAGGATTGCCAGTAGCACCGGTTAGAAGTCACATGATATAACCTCAAAAGTTCTGTCGGTAGCAATTGTAAGCATCATTTTAATAAACTTAAAGGAGCCATCAGGTAGGACAGCCAAAGCCATTTCGACAGAACTTCAGGAAGGTTATCAGCAGCAACGATTAAATCACTTGACATAACCTCAAAAAGTTCAGGCGGGTGCAACTGTCAGCGTCATTTCAATATTTTAATATATTTAATAATAAACTTAAGGGAGCTGTCAAGTACAACTGTCAGTGTCATTTCAACAAAACCCTGAGAAAGTTGTCAGCAACAACGGTTGTCATTTGACATAACCTCAAAAGTTTTGCCGGATACAGCTGTCAGCGTCATTTTGACTGCACTACTTTAATCAGGTTAAGTATCATTTTGACAGAACTTCGAGAAGATTGTCAGCAGCAACGGTTAAGTCACTTGACATAACCTCAAAAGTTCTATCTTGACAACTGACAACCAGTGCCATTTTGATAGCCTTAAAGGAGTTATCAGGTACGAATATCATTATGACAGAGCTTCAGAAAAGTTGTCAAGGGGAACTTTGAACATAACCTCTGAAATATTGTCAGCGGTTGAGTCGCTCGATATAATCTCAAAAATTCTGTCGGAAGTAATTGCTTGTGTCATTTTGACAGCTTTAAAGGAGTTGTCAAATACAGCTGTCAGTGTCATTTTGACATAACCTCAAAAAAGTTTAATTGAGTCAACTAACAGCAGTTTGACAACCGGTTTAAAAGTTAATGTGGCGCGGCGCCTTTTTTTCACGTCCATTTCTGAGGACGTAAGTTGACTTATTTATTACTGTTGTTATAGTAGTTGGGATAACTTTACTTGGGGGAGAAGTTTTCCCATGAGGTGACCCTTAGCATGACTTAGAGAGTAATCCCTCACACGTAATTAGGTTTACTGGCTCAACCTCCTAAGAATTAGATATTATCCAAAAGTTACTTTATTAGATGAGAAGAAAACCGTTAACAGTTGTGCGTGATATTCCAATTTAATCATATACACGAGTCCATTTCCCCAGTAACTAACCTATAATCTCCAAATGTTGTTATTTTACCATTAGATTTTAGCATTTACTTTATGTGAAGAGAAACTGGTTTATCCTCCATGGATATAAGTTATCGCCGGATTAAGCTATCACTGGGTCTAGAACAAGTCGCCTGAAATCTATGCCTGCATATATTGTGCAATGATAAGATAGTCGAACCACTATTCTAAATCGTCAGGAGATACCGTCGACTGGTAGCTGCAAGGATTGGGTTCATCCAAGCAGACTGAATATTGATCACGTCTGAATGCAGGTTGAAGATATCGACTTGTCCACCACGGACAATTCCGTTCTGGTTTCATTATACGTTATTACCATATTCCTATGCTCGTGTTGTTAAACGATTTGAGACCATCGCTGGTAAAATTAAATTTACATGTATCAGGTTTAAAGAAGTAATAATTGCAGTGGGGTTTTTAAGCGGATAATTCTGTTTGTCGGATTTAAATTTTAAATTCGTCTTTGTCTTAGCAGTTACGTTAAAGTTGGAATTTTAAAGTAGTGAGCTAATTGTACCGATGGGGGCAGAACGTTTTGGGAATTTAGTTCAAGAAGAAACGGTTTAAAATGTATTAGACATATGTTTTGGAAGCTGTGCGAAATATCGAAAATTTTAGAAGGAAATTTTTTTGTTTTTGCTTTTTTGACTATTTTTCGCATCTTACATAATTCTCGGAGAAAATCGTTCATTTTATTTGCAAAAAAACTTACGCTTTGTTGCGTTCTTGTTTCTTTTTCAAATTTTTTCGTGAAATTTAAAAGCAAGTGGAAGCACAATTAAAGTTAATGATAAAGTTAATGAAAAATTACAAAAGTTTTTCGTTATTTTTGGAAAAAAAAATTTGCTTTTTAAATCTCATATTTTTATCAAGTTGACCTTAAGTGTCAATTTTCACGACTAAAAAAGTTTTCCAGCCTAAATATTAGTCCTTTAGCAAAAATTGAATAAAAGAGAAAATATTTGAATAACAATTTTAACTTTCTTGCACCACTTTGAATATATATCATCTGGCTATTTAAACTGCGCACAATTGCATAATGAAAGATGCTTGTATATTCGTGTATTTAAAAGAAAAACGTGACCTGTGAAAAATTAAAGCTGCAAAATATTTCCAGTGAACGGAAACACTTGGCGAGAAAGATTATTCTATTAACTATAAAGTATAATTAAATTCTGTTCTGAAGACTTCATAAGACAAGAAACAGATTAATAGGCGCTGATTATGTCTGTCTTAGTTAATAACATTACCTGACAGATTTAGAGTGGAACGCTTTGCAGAAGTGAAGTTCATGACAGCATAAGTTAATCCGTCAGAACATATTACACCCATTTTGGAGGCATTTCTTTCTTGATGCCAACGATAAATATGATGAAGGCTGTTTCCGAATATAGTTTACTTATCAGCACTGGATGTTGTATGGTCCACATATTATAAAACTGTGTTGTATTAAATGTTTAAGTTTAAACCTAACAAAAATGTTGTATATATGAGATGTTGTATATATGAGGAAAATAATTAATCCGAATTTGATTCCAGTTTTCTATCTACTACTCTTTATTTTTACATTAATGAGAAATATACCGGGTGTAAACGAATAGTGGGCCACCCCTGTAACTTCCTCGTTTTTAAAGATATCAGGATAAAATTTTGTATGGTGAAATTAGGTAAGATTTCCAACTTATTGAGACCTATCCGCCATATTTGTCACCTCCGGTGTCACCGAAAATGGCCCCAATAGTCTTTTCTAAATAGACCACCCTGTATATTTTTACATTTTTGAAATAAAGATCACATTTTGGATACATTTATGCTATTTTAAACAATTTATACAGGGTTGCACGAAAAATAATTCGAATTTTAGTTGTCAATCTAGATGGCTGCGAATATGTTAAAATTATTTGTGTTCCAATGTAATTCATATGAAAAATACGAAAACGTCAATATGTCCAAAAATACATCATACAGGGTGCTCTAAACTCATTAAAATCACATTTTTTTGTATATGTATAACACGTGACTAAAAGGTGTTTTTTTACTAGTGTGGTTTATAGCACTCGCCTTCGGCTCGTACTGTAAATTCCACACTCATAAAAAAACACCTTTTTAGCCACTTGTTATATAAAACACTATTTCTGCACTAGTGCGGAAAAATGTATTTTTCCCCACTAGTGCAAATTTAGAAATTAAAAGTATACTTTTCCGCACACTCATAGAAAAATGAATTTACAGGTCTGGGTGTTCTTTTTGACTTAATCGATTGTATGCGGATATGCCTGAATAATAAATAAATAAATAGCTTCAAGATAATAAAGTTAAATGGGGTTCTAATATTCGCAGTGATTCGGAAACTGCGTGCGCCCCCCATGGGAGGCAGTGAAGCACAGAAGAAATCTTATTTCTTGATCAAAATTCAGTTTTTTAACAAAATTGTAGATATATTATATACATTTGAAAAAGTTACTCGTTAGGAAAATTCAGCACCATCCTTCATTAATGATTTTGTATTTTGATTTTTTTGTTAATAAATAAATAAATAAATGAATAAATGTTATTGGAGTAAAGGTTTTGTCTTAATTATCAGAGAGACGTGAGCATTTCAAGATATCAAAAAGTGGACGTCACAGGAAAAAGTTTGGGAACCACCGTGGTACAGCGTATTGACTGTATAATCCCACCGAGAATCCTTAAATTCATGAAAAATAATAAATATTAGAACCGGGAACAAAAAAGAATGTACTTGGAATAAAGGAATGCGAGGATTAACGTTATACCACAACGCGAGCTTTCGACACGTCACTCACGGTAACCCTCATTTTAAAATCTTGAATGGCAACCCTACCCCTTGTGATACATTAAATGAAACCTGATAAAACTGGATAATGTGGTGTGGTGGATTTTATCGATCTGCGTTTAAATAAATATGCGTTCATTCACGAAATAAAATTCTCTTCTTCTGTTGTGATGAAATTGATTTGACTGTCGTCGTTTAATTGTACAAGTAACCGAAATTGGAAAAACGTTGCGTATTTTTTTAACAAAGCACGGAAATAATTGTTTGTAAATAAAATGTGTACAAACATCAACAGAATTTCTTATGTAGTAGGATTCGGTAATGTAATGATCTTCAGAGCCGTTTTCGATTTTAGAGTTTTGGTGGCTACGCACTGGCACTGGATGATGAAAATACAAAATGCCGGAATGCGCCTCTCTACCAAACATCTTCCCGTTCGTTTGCTTACTTGCAACAGATATATTATTTTCCGAGACAACCAGTCTCCGTAGAATTCCCCCATATTACACACAACGTGTTATAAACTTAGACACGAACATATTTGTTAAGATACGTTGAAGGTTTGCCTCTACAGAATAACATGTATAATATATTCTAAGGGCCCAAGAGATGAATTTCATCTATCTCCTTGCATTGGTAACTTTCAGTGTGAAGAAAAAATTATTGATGTAATAAACTCGAAGATGGCTATCCATTTTGAAGAGAAAAGGCTTTATAATAAAGTAAATAGGAATAAATTTACCCAATTATTGTTAAGAGTAGATTGGAATCTTTTATATGAACAATATGATACTAATACTGCCTTTGATGTATTTTACAGTTACTATAATAGCTGTTTCAATTATGCCTTTCGAATAAAAATTTGTGTGTATTTTCTATTGCACCAGTTTTTACTTCTAAATGTAGAAATAAATAAAAACGATAAGTGAAACGTAAAACAAATTTCCTTACTGATTTCGATAGTTGTCGAATTTTCGGTGATGTTAGCTCTCTCCTTAAGTAATATGTCAGCTGCACTTTCTGGTTCTGCAACTGCTTTTTTAGAGTGGCAATGGCCCTATTTTTATCGTCCAGGAGCGACAACAAGGAATCACAAGACGGTTCCATGCGGATGTCTTTAAACACTTCTTCCTAAAGCGTAGAAACAATACGCATAATGCCAGTTAGTGTAGCAAATATATTACCTTGCCACTGTTTTCGGAATAACTAAGAGATGATCTTGTAGAACTCATGATACATGGAGATGTACGAAGTACGAAATGTGCGGGTGATTATTTGATAACAAAATACTTTAAACTGGAAAATTTATGTTTGACAAATCATTAGTCAAAATTTTGAATGGTCGGGTTTGTTCGTTTGCGGTGCACTAAACTGATCTGGGCTGACTGATTTTGTGTAACAAAATTCAATATAATGTAATTCCTGCAAAGCTTTTATCAAACTTTTTTTTGGTGAGGCTGTACGTGGTATTTCAATGCTGATATGTATTGGTCGTTCCGAAGGGAATTTAACACTTCGCAAAAACTTGTTCAGATCTTAGATCAAACTATTCGCGTCAAAATTGGACAACTGAGTTACATAACCTTAAATTAAATTCCACAATCAACATTCCAAATCGTGCCCTGCTGTTGACATATCCATATTATGCTTATTAGGCCTGTAGAATTAGACGATGTGAACGGGAATCTGTAACTAATTCGTTTCAGATAGCCGTAGGTAAAAACAGGTGTATTTAGTTATAAGGAATATACCTCTGCGATTCCTCCCAAATCAAATATACAGAACATTGTTTATAAGTCACTTTTATGTAAAAAAATCATGAAATTTGGAGTTTTTTAAAAATTGCAGTAAAACTGCAGTAGATTAATTTTTTTGAATGTTTCTGTTTACTAGGTAATTCCAAACCGGTAATTTAAGCCCCGGTTGATTTCATTTCATTGATTATTTATTTAAATAATTGCCGAAAACCATCGAAATTTTCGAAAATTTCAAGCATTTTTTACTCTGAAAGGAAAAATGCTAGACTCTTGAAACTTTGGTGGAATATGTGTCTCATTACCCTCAACTTACAAAAAAAATTTCGTTTCAAAATGTTTATTAGTTTTCGAGAAATTCTATTTGTTTATTAAAAACGTCCCAAATGTTTAATGAAAAATTGACCTATTAACGTTATCAAAAATAATTCAGCCACAGCTCATTTTTTTCGTCAAGACGTCAATTTTACGAATTTGTAATGGGCGTATCGATTTTCAATAATTTTGACCGTCAAAATGGCGTTAACAACATTGCTACTTTTCGGAGCAGCGTTTTTTGCAAATAACTTTACAACAAATGAACGTATCTGCACAAATCTTTCATATTTGAGTTGCTGGTATTTTTCTACAAATTTATTAAAAAAAAATTGTTGCTCTGGGACATGTAGGAGCCGAGATAATTTTTTAAATTGTTTAATGCGCCAAACGTTTATTTTTTAATATTGGTGAAAAATTTGCGACGCGTCTTTCCTCACTGATGCAGTTTAACTCGGGATCGGATTGCGGAGAATGCGCGGCAAGACAAAAAAAAAAAAAAAACTATATATATCAATCTACTAAAATATACACTTGTATTATCATCAACCTTTATAACTAATAAGTAAGTACCCGACACTCAATCGAAGAGTGGGGTGGGTGAGATGACTATTTAAGGGCGCCACTAGTTTATTTTCGCCACTTTAAACTAGAAAAGTGCCTGTTGTTCCAGGAATCCGTTCTCAAAAATAAAAAAAAACAAGGTGAACTAAACTGTAAAGCCCCACTATTAATGTCTATAAACACCTTAGACACTTACCTAAACGTACTCGAGCGTACACGGGTATGCAAGTATCCTCAGATGTACCCCAACCCAAAGAAAAACACTAACCAATAAAATATCGATGCTATTTAATTCAATTACTCAAAAAGAAAAAAACAAATAATCATTTCGTAGTTACCACTAATAAATTGCAGAGACGAGGTCTTAGGTACCTGGTCGTATCTATGATTTCAATTTTAGAGTAGTTATCTCACTATATATATACATATATATATATAATTAATTCTATTTATGACATACGAAAAACAATACACAGGTAGTTGTGTCAGCAGTGTATATCTTAATCCTAAAATTTAAAATTTCTCTTCCAGGCCTTTTACCGTACGTGTACACGTAGAGTTTACAAACGGTATTGAGAATAGGTGGTATCTAAATAGATTCACACAATTATAATAACAGTCGTCTACCCTAACTTTAAAAGTCAATATATTACGTAAGAGTGTTTGCACCCAAAAATAAAAAGTAAGAACCAGGTGAATGTAGTTTTTACCTTCGCCTATAGCAATTCAACTTTAAACAAAAGTAAAATGGATTAAATAATTTCCTTAAAAGAAGGAGGAAAAAAAAAATATGTATATATACTATATAGTTTTCACTAGTCGGTGATATAATATATGTATACACATATATACACATATATATACAAAAAAATAGTAACTAGATATGATTTCACTAACTTCGTAGGCAACAAAAATAATAATTATAAACAAGCATGCAATATCTTATCTGCGTTTTTCTGTTTGTCCAATGATGGGGGTGGGGGGATTTCGGACTTCCTTATCAATATTATCCCTGTGCAGCTCTTCCTCTCTATCTCTCAGCTCAACAGAAAACCAATTCAACACGACCAACACCGCTCCGACAGACAGACAAATTTACGTTTACTATTTTGTGTGACACTACAGGCAGACGCCTGGATCAGTTTTGGACACCAGCCTAGGTTCAGAACTAGACGTGAAAACCCTAAAATACATTAATCACTACATAACGCCGTCATCTCAATGACAACAAAAAAAAATAAGGAAGACAGAAAAGGTTTTACCTCACTTGAGGGTTTCCTTTTCACACACTAAACGCTCCTTGGGCTTCCTCGAATTCGAATTTGATGTTACGGCCAGCCCAAAAATATATTAACGCCTATTTAGAAATTTGTATACGGATACAGACGGTTTTTATATACTTACGACCAAACGAATGTAATCTAGCATTAAATCCTTCAACCGAAGAGACAATTTCCAGCAACTCACACAATGCTCAATAGCAACTCCACAACCAAATTGGAAATTGTATATTTCGCTTAACAAGTAAATCCCAAAAATATGGCAAAAATCAAATTTTACACCTGGTAAGCTAAACTAGACTGCTTCGAAAATAGTCGCGATCTCCGTGTCTTTTCAGCGGTGATTTTTAAAACCGATCGAGATCTATTTCTTCACGCATTTTTTTTTGTAATGATAAAATTCCTTTCCGACAAAACATAAACGGTAAATTAAATTATAGAAAATAAACACCACTATGTAGGCCACCAATTTTACATATTTTAAGTTTTTAGAATCATATTTGTACTGTATGTTTTGTCCGTTAGTTACGATTTAGCTATGTTGTTGTAACGATAAAAATAGATCGTTACAAATTCCACCGGAACCTCCAAGAAAATTTTCTGAAAAGAAATTTTCACAAAACCAATCGTACGGTCGTACCAGAGACAGAAAAAAAACAATATTGCTAGCAGACAGATTTGAAACATGCGTACCAATTCATAAACTAACCTATACACAACACAATCTAACTTAACAACCAAAAAAAAAAAAAAAATTATCTTAAATTGAGAGATGCTCGTTACTTGTCCAGTTTAGATATCAAATCTGCATATTGGCAGATATCAGTGGAAAAAGAATCGCGTCCCTATACCGCATTTACTGTTCCAGGTCGCGGCCTTTTCCAATTTAAGCGGCTACCTTTTGGGTTACATACTGCCCCAGCAACTTGGCAACGCCTAATAGATCGTGTTCTGGGTGTTGATCTGGAACCCTATTTTTATCGTTACAACAACATAGCTAAATCGTAACTAACGGACAAAACATACAGTACAAATATGATTCTAAAAACTTAAAATATGTAAAATTGGTGGCCTACATAGTGGTGTTTATTTTCTATAATTTAATTTACCGTTTATGTTTTGTCGGAAAGGAATTTTATCATTACAAAAAAAAATGCGTGAAGAAATAGATCTCGATCGGTTTTAAAAATCACCGCTGAAAAGACACGGAGATCGCGACTATTTTCGAAGCAGTCTAGTTTAGCTTACCAGGTGTAAAATTTGATTTTTGCCATATTTTTGGGATTTACTTGTTAAGCGAAATATACAATTTCCAATTTGGTTGTGGAGTTGCTATTGAGCATTGTGTGAGTTGCTGGAAATTGTCTCTTCGGTTGAAGGATTTAATGCTAGATTACATTCGTTTGGTCGTAAGTATATAAAAACCGTCTGTATCCGTATACAAATTTCTAAATAGGCGTTAATATATTTTTAGGCTGGCCGTAACATCAAATTCGAATTCGAGGAAGCCCAAGGAGCGTTTAGTGTGTGAAAAGGAAACCCTCAAGTGAGGTAAAACCTTTTCTGTCTTCCTTATTTTTTTTTGTTGTCATTGAGATGACGGCGTTATGTAGTGATTAATGTATTTTAGGGTTTTCACGTCTAGTTCTGAACCTAGGCTGGTGTCCAAAACTGATCCAGGCGTCTGCCTGTAGTGTCACACAAAATAGTAAACGTAAATTTGTCTGTCTGTCGGAGCGGTGTTGGTCGTGTTGAATTGGTTTTCTGTTGAGCTGAGAGATAGAGAGGAAGAGCTGCACAGGGATAATATTGATAAGGAAGTCCGAAATCCCCCCACCCCCATCATTGGACAAACAGAAAAACGCAGATAAGATATTGCATGCTTGTTTATAATTATTATTTTTGTTGCCTACGAAGTTAGTGAAATCATATCTAGTTACTATTTTTTTATATATATATGTGTATATATGTGTATACATATATTATATCACCGACTAGTGAAAACTATATAGTATATATACATATTTTTTTTTCCTCCTTCTTTTAAGGAAATTATTTAATCCATTTTACTTTTGTTTAAAGTTGAATTGCTATAGGCGAAGGTAAAAACTACATTCACCTGGTTCTTACTTTTTATTTTTGGGTGCAAACACTCTTACGTAATATATTGACTTTTAAAGTTAGGGTAGACGACTGTTATTATAATTGTGTGAATCTATTTAGATACCACCTATTCTCAATACCGTTTGTAAACTCTACGTGTACACGTACGGTAAAAGGCCTGGAAGAGAAATTTTAAATTTTAGGATTAAGATATACACTGCTGACACAACTACCTGTGTATTGTTTTTCGTATGTCATAAATAGAATTAATTATATATATATATGTATATATATAGTGAGATAACTACTCTAAAATTGAAATCATAGATACGACCAGGTACCTAAGACCTCGTCTCTGCAATTTATTAGTGGTAACTACGAAATGATTATTTGTTTTTTTCTTTTTGAGTAATTGAATTAAATAGCATCGATATTTTATTGGTTAGTGTTTTTCTTTGGGTTGGGGTACATCTGAGGATACTTGCATACCCGTGTACGCTCGAGTACGTTTAGGTAAGTGTCTAAGGTGTTTATAGACATTAATAGTGGGGCTTTACAGTTTAGTTCACCTTGTTTTTTTTTATTTTTGAGAACGGATTCCTGGAACAACAGGCACTTTTCTAGTTTAAAGTGGCGAAAATAAACTAGTGGCGCCCTTAAATAGTCATCTCACCCACCCCACTCTTCGATTGAGTGTCGGGTACTTACTTATTAGTTATAAAGGTTGATGATAATACAAGTGTATATTTTAGTAGATTGATATATATAGTTTTTTTTTTTTTTTTGTCTTGCCGCGCATTCTCCGCAATCCGATCCCGAGTTAAACTGCATCAGTGAGGAAAGACGCGTCGCAAATTTGGCGCCCAACGTGGGGCCCGACGCCGTAGACGCCATCGACGCTATCAGCGTTGCGACGCCTACAGACGTCTGCTTTAATTCTATCAATTTCGGATATTTAAGTTCGACTTGTTACAGGTAACGACTGGTATATATCTTAACATGATAGTATAATTGTTTTAACGTCCCGACGCCTGCCGTCGAGATTGAAATTTCGGTATTTTTCGGTTAATAAAACAATTCTTCGGTGATTTAAGCGTTTTGGTAGGACCGACGCCTATCGACGCTTACCGACGCCTATCGACGCCTAGCGTCGAAAGTGAAATTTTGCTATTTTCAGATAGATAAATTAATTCTGCTGTGAATCAAGTGTTTTGTTAGAATCGACGCCTACCGACGCCAGGCGTCGCTTTCGTATAATCATCGGAAAAGTATTAATTAATAGGTTATAATAAAAATCCACAGCGGAAAGCATTTTTTTGTGTTCAGGCGATAACGACGCCTAGCGTCGTTTTCGTGATTTTGCTGATTTCAGTTAAGTCGGACATATTTAATAGGCTGGGGCCGTGTTTTTTTCCTTTTTTTTTAAATTAAAGGTACTTAATTAGTTTATTCAAGTTACTCTGTGAATTTGTGTTGTTGTTTCATAATGAGCTCAAAAATTAAATTAGATCCAAATCGTTTATCGAAAGATGAGCTAATTTATGAATTGAAAGTTCGTGGTTTAGGCGATGGAGACGACTTAACCGTTGCGGAGCTTAGAACGGTCTTGCGTAATGCACTTCAGTTAGAGAAAACGTCTCTTGCGATTAAAAGTCCAGCATATCCGTATACATTTACTCAAGATTCTGAGATTTTATTGGAAAATATTGAGAATATAGGTAAACTCATTACTGAGTTTTCGGGAAAAGAAAATGATAGTAAATATAGAGGCATTGTTTCTAAAATTGCGCATTCATTAGGTCGTGTTAATAGGTCTAGCCCAACGGAGGAGACTGAAAAGACGTGTAAAGCTGACATGAGATTGAAGTTACTTTTGGCTTTTGATAAACTTAAGGGAAAGACTAGGATGAGTCATAGAGATTCGACTGTTTTCGATTTATCGGTATTGCGACATAATGTAGACGCACCCGGTGCTCATAGTTCATTGGTTGAGTCAGATGACATGTCAAGTGATGACGACGTGCCTGTTAAAATGAAACCAGTTCCTGTACGTGATTGGGGTTTAAAGTTCACGGGTAAAAAGGGTGATATGTCATTTGTTACTTTCATCGAACGGGTAGAGGAGCGAAGACGTTCTAGAGGTATTTCACGTGCGTTGTTATTTAGAGATGCGGTAGATTTATTTGAGGGTGACGCGTATACGTGGTATAATATGGTAAAGGAATGGGCGACCGACTGGAATTCATTGGTGGAATTAATGAAGGAACAATTTTTACCGGTAAACTTTGATCGGGATCTCTTCGAGGAAATTAAACGTAGAACTCAGGGGAAGCATGAAAGTATTGGTTTATACGTTGCTAGTATGAAAGGCTTATTCAATAAAATGAAGCAACCGGTATCTGAGGATACCCAATTCGAAATTATATCGGAGCGCATAGATCCATATTACCAACCATTCATTGCTTTTGAAGAGATATCCTCAATTACTCAGTTATTAAGTGCGTGTCGCAAACTTGATGCTAGGAGAGAAGTGGCTAAATGTTTCACTCCTCCTCCGCCTAGGTGTACAAGTCTAATACCTGAGTTGGCTTATGCTACTACGTCTGGTAGTCAAGTTCTACAGGGTGATAGTAAGGAGTCAATCCATAGAATCGGTGAAATTTCTAATAGTAATGATAGACCGCAAAATAGTACATCCGTTTCTAACAAGACTTGTTGGAATTGTGGGGATGGTAATCATCTGTCCACTAGATGTCCAAAACCTCAAGGACGTTATTGTTATTCTTGTGGTTATCGAGATGTTACGGTACGCACTTGTCCAAAATGTAGAAGACAGGGAAACGGTCATGCGAGACATTAGTAAGCGACCGGCCTATGTCTCTGAACCAACTTTCGGTCGGAAGTATATCTCCTGTTCGTTATGTGTTAGATTACGTCTTAGCGCACGTGCAAGGCGATGAGAGGCCTTATGTTACGGTATCCATTTTTGATAAGACATTGCTAGGATTACTAGATTCGGGAGCCAGTCGAACGATAATCGGTAATAGAGGTTGGAAATTATTAAAAGATATTGGTTTGGTTAATTTAGAGAAATCTGAGGTTACGACAGTTACGGTGGCAAATGGTAATCATTGTGATTGTATTGGCATTTTGCGCACCCCCATCAGGTTACGTGATGTAGAGAAAATTATAGATATTTTAGTTGTACCCGATTTAAATCAGACATTAATTTTAGGAATAGATTTTTGGTTACGCATGGGAATTGTCCCTAATTTGAGTTCCAATGAATGGAAATTTTCCGTGTCGGATAGTGTCGATGTTCATTCGCTTGTGGCATTAAATCCGCGTGATTCCTTGACAGAAAAGGAAACCGTTATTTTAGATCAGCTTATCGATAAAACATTCGAGAGAATGGGTGACAAGTTAGGGTGTACGAATATTGTTGAACATAGAATCGAGGTACTGGACAACGTCCAGCCTATCAAGCAACGGTTCTATCCGGTTTCACCAACATTGATGAAGCATATTGATACCGAACTGCAAGATATGTTACAGAAAGATGTAATCGAACCATCTTCCAGCCCTTGGAGTAGTCCCATTGTTATGGTGCGGAAAAAGGACAATTCCTTCCGATTTTGCGTTGATTATCGGAAAGTAAACCGTGCGACGAAACGTGATGCTTATCCACTTCCTTTTGTAACAAATATCTTAGACAAATTGAGAGATGCTCGTTACTTGTCCAGTTTAGATATCAAATCTGCATATTGGCAGATATCAGTGGAAAAAGAATCGCGTCCCTATACCGCATTTACTGTTCCAGGTCGCGGCCTTTTCCAATTTAAGCGGCTACCTTTTGGGTTACATACTGCCCCAGCAACTTGGCAACGCCTAATAGATCGTGTTCTGGGTGTTGATCTGGAACCCTATTTTTATCGTTACAACAACATAGCTAAATCGTAACTAACGGACAAAACATACAGTACAAATATGATTCTAAAAACTTAAAATATGTAAAATTGGTGGCCTACATAGTGGTGTTTATTTTCTATAATTTAATTTACCGTTTATGTTTTGTCGGAAAGGAATTTTATCATTACAAAAAAAAATGCGTGAAGAAATAGATCTCGATCGGTTTTAAAAATCACCGCTGAAAAGACACGGAGATCGCGACTATTTTCGAAGCAGTCTAGTTTAGCTTACCAGGTGTAAAATTTGATTTTTGCCATATTTTTGGGATTTACTTGTTAAGCGAAATATACAATTTCCAATTTGGTTGTGGAGTTGCTATTGAGCATTGTGTGAGTTGCTGGAAATTGTCTCTTCGGTTGAAGGATTTAATGCTAGATTACATTCGTTTGGTCGTAAGTATATAAAAACCGTCTGTATCCGTATACAAATTTCTAAATAGGCGTTAATATATTTTTAGGCTGGCCGTAACATCAAATTCGAATTCGAGGAAGCCCAAGGAGCGTTTAGTGTGTGAAAAGGAAACCCTCAAGTGAGGTAAAACCTTTTCTGTCTTCCTTATTTTTTTTTGTTGTCATTGAGATGACGGCGTTATGTAGTGATTAATGTATTTTAGGGTTTTCACGTCTAGTTCTGAACCTAGGCTGGTGTCCAAAACTGATCCAGGCGTCTGCCTGTAGTGTCACACAAAATAGTAAACGTAAATTTGTCTGTCTGTCGGAGCGGTGTTGGTCGTGTTGAATTGGTTTTCTGTTGAGCTGAGAGATAGAGAGGAAGAGCTGCACAGGGATAATATTGATAAGGAAGTCCGAAATCCCCCCACCCCCATCATTGGACAAACAGAAAAACGCAGATAAGATATTGCATGCTTGTTTATAATTATTATTTTTGTTGCCTACGAAGTTAGTGAAATCATATCTAGTTACTATTTTTTTATATATATATGTGTATATATGTGTATACATATATTATATCACCGACTAGTGAAAACTATATAGTATATATACATATTTTTTTTTCCTCCTTCTTTTAAGGAAATTATTTAATCCATTTTACTTTTGTTTAAAGTTGAATTGCTATAGGCGAAGGTAAAAACTACATTCACCTGGTTCTTACTTTTTATTTTTGGGTGCAAACACTCTTACGTAATATATTGACTTTTAAAGTTAGGGTAGACGACTGTTATTATAATTGTGTGAATCTATTTAGATACCACCTATTCTCAATACCGTTTGTAAACTCTACGTGTACACGTACGGTAAAAGGCCTGGAAGAGAAATTTTAAATTTTAGGATTAAGATATACACTGCTGACACAACTACCTGTGTATTGTTTTTCGTATGTCATAAATAGAATTAATTATATATATATATGTATATATATAGTGAGATAACTACTCTAAAATTGAAATCATAGATACGACCAGGTACCTAAGACCTCGTCTCTGCAATTTATTAGTGGTAACTACGAAATGATTATTTGTTTTTTTCTTTTTGAGTAATTGAATTAAATAGCATCGATATTTTATTGGTTAGTGTTTTTCTTTGGGTTGGGGTACATCTGAGGATACTTGCATACCCGTGTACGCTCGAGTACGTTTAGGTAAGTGTCTAAGGTGTTTATAGACATTAATAGTGGGGCTTTACAGTTTAGTTCACCTTGTTTTTTTTTATTTTTGAGAACGGATTCCTGGAACAACAGGCACTTTTCTAGTTTAAAGTGGCGAAAATAAACTAGTGGCGCCCTTAAATAGTCATCTCACCCACCCCACTCTTCGATTGAGTGTCGGGTACTTACTTATTAGTTATAAAGGTTGATGATAATACAAGTGTATATTTTAGTAGATTGATATATATAGTTTTTTTTTTTTTTTTGTCTTGCCGCGCATTCTCCGCAATCCGATCCCGAGTTAAACTGCATCAGTGAGGAAAGACGCGTCGCAAATTTGGCGCCCAACGTGGGGCCCGACGCCGTAGACGCCATCGACGCTATCAGCGTTGCGACGCCTACAGACGTCTGCTTTAATTCTATCAATTTCGGATATTTAAGTTCGACTTGTTACAGGTAACGACTGGTATATATCTTAACATGATAGTATAATTGTTTTAACGTCCCGACGCCTGCCGTCGAGATTGAAATTTCGGTATTTTTCGGTTAATAAAACAATTCTTCGGTGATTTAAGCGTTTTGGTAGGACCGACGCCTATCGACGCTTACCGACGCCTATCGACGCCTAGCGTCGAAAGTGAAATTTTGCTATTTTCAGATAGATAAATTAATTCTGCTGTGAATCAAGTGTTTTGTTAGAATCGACGCCTACCGACGCCAGGCGTCGCTTTCGTATAATCATCGGAAAAGTATTAATTAATAGGTTATAATAAAAATCCACAGCGGAAAGCATTTTTTTGTGTTCAGGCGATAACGACGCCTAGCGTCGTTTTCGTGATTTTGCTGATTTCAGTTAAGTCGGACATATTTAATAGGCTGGGGCCGTGTTTTTTTCCTTTTTTTTTAAATTAAAGGTACTTAATTAGTTTATTCAAGTTACTCTGTGAATTTGTGTTGTTGTTTCATAATGAGCTCAAAAATTAAATTAGATCCAAATCGTTTATCGAAAGATGAGCTAATTTATGAATTGAAAGTTCGTGGTTTAGGCGATGGAGACGACTTAACCGTTGCGGAGCTTAGAACGGTCTTGCGTAATGCACTTCAGTTAGAGAAAACGTCTCTTGCGATTAAAAGTCCAGCATATCCGTATACATTTACTCAAGATTCTGAGATTTTATTGGAAAATATTGAGAATATAGGTAAACTCATTACTGAGTTTTCGGGAAAAGAAAATGATAGTAAATATAGAGGCATTGTTTCTAAAATTGCGCATTCATTAGGTCGTGTTAATAGGTCTAGCCCAACGGAGGAGACTGAAAAGACGTGTAAAGCTGACATGAGATTGAAGTTACTTTTGGCTTTTGATAAACTTAAGGGAAAGACTAGGATGAGTCATAGAGATTCGACTGTTTTCGATTTATCGGTATTGCGACATAATGTAGACGCACCCGGTGCTCATAGTTCATTGGTTGAGTCAGATGACATGTCAAGTGATGACGACGTGCCTGTTAAAATGAAACCAGTTCCTGTACGTGATTGGGGTTTAAAGTTCACGGGTAAAAAGGGTGATATGTCATTTGTTACTTTCATCGAACGGGTAGAGGAGCGAAGACGTTCTAGAGGTATTTCACGTGCGTTGTTATTTAGAGATGCGGTAGATTTATTTGAGGGTGACGCGTATACGTGGTATAATATGGTAAAGGAATGGGCGACCGACTGGAATTCATTGGTGGAATTAATGAAGGAACAATTTTTACCGGTAAACTTTGATCGGGATCTCTTCGAGGAAATTAAACGTAGAACTCAGGGGAAGCATGAAAGTATTGGTTTATACGTTGCTAGTATGAAAGGCTTATTCAATAAAATGAAGCAACCGGTATCTGAGGATACCCAATTCGAAATTATATCGGAGCGCATAGATCCATATTACCAACCATTCATTGCTTTTGAAGAGATATCCTCAATTACTCAGTTATTAAGTGCGTGTCGCAAACTTGATGCTAGGAGAGAAGTGGCTAAATGTTTCACTCCTCCTCCGCCTAGGTGTACAAGTCTAATACCTGAGTTGGCTTATGCTACTACGTCTGGTAGTCAAGTTCTACAGGGTGATAGTAAGGAGTCAATCCATAGAATCGGTGAAATTTCTAATAGTAATGATAGACCGCAAAATAGTACATCCGTTTCTAACAAGACTTGTTGGAATTGTGGGGATGGTAATCATCTGTCCACTAGATGTCCAAAACCTCAAGGACGTTATTGTTATTCTTGTGGTTATCGAGATGTTACGGTACGCACTTGTCCAAAATGTAGAAGACAGGGAAACGGTCATGCGAGACATTAGTAAGCGACCGGCCTATGTCTCTGAACCAACTTTCGGTCGGAAGTATATCTCCTGTTCGTTATGTGTTAGATTACGTCTTAGCGCACGTGCAAGGCGATGAGAGGCCTTATGTTACGGTATCCATTTTTGATAAGACATTGCTAGGATTACTAGATTCGGGAGCCAGTCGAACGATAATCGGTAATAGAGGTTGGAAATTATTAAAAGATATTGGTTTGGTTAATTTAGAGAAATCTGAGGTTACGACAGTTACGGTGGCAAATGGTAATCATTGTGATTGTATTGGCATTTTGCGCACCCCCATCAGGTTACGTGATGTAGAGAAAATTATAGATATTTTAGTTGTACCCGATTTAAATCAGACATTAATTTTAGGAATAGATTTTTGGTTACGCATGGGAATTGTCCCTAATTTGAGTTCCAATGAATGGAAATTTTCCGTGTCGGATAGTGTCGATGTTCATTCGCTTGTGGCATTAAATCCGCGTGATTCCTTGACAGAAAAGGAAACCGTTATTTTAGATCAGCTTATCGATAAAACATTCGAGAGAATGGGTGACAAGTTAGGGTGTACGAATATTGTTGAACATAGAATCGAGGTACTGGACAACGTCCAGCCTATCAAGCAACGGTTCTATCCGGTTTCACCAACATTGATGAAGCATATTGATACCGAACTGCAAGATATGTTACAGAAAGATGTAATCGAACCATCTTCCAGCCCTTGGAGTAGTCCCATTGTTATGGTGCGGAAAAAGGACAATTCCTTCCGATTTTGCGTTGATTATCGGAAAGTAAACCGTGCGACGAAACGTGATGCTTATCCACTTCCTTTTGTAACAAATATCTTAGACAAATTGAGAGATGCTCGTTACTTGTCCAGTTTAGATATCAAATCTGCATATTGGCAGATATCAGTGGAAAAAGAATCGCGTCCCTATACCGCATTTACTGTTCCAGGTCGCGGCCTTTTCCAATTTAAGCGGCTACCTTTTGGGTTACATACTGCCCCAGCAACTTGGCAACGCCTAATAGATCGTGTTCTGGGTGTTGATCTGGAACCCTTTGTTTTCGTCTATCTCGATGACATTGTCATCGTAACGCAAACGTTCGAGCAGCATATTGACGTCTTGTCTAGAGTATTTGATCGGTTAATATCCGCCGGTCTCACATTAGGTAGAGAAAAATGTAATTTTTGTCGACCGGAACTGCGCTACCTCGGATATGTCGTAGATGTTAATGGTTTACATGTAGATCCCGAGAAAGTTAACGCAATTTTACAAATCCCTACTCCTTCTAAAGTTTCGGACGTACGTAGTATTATCGGTACAGCTTCGTGGTATCGTAGATTTATACCGAATTTTTCGTCTATAATACAACCGTTAACGGAATTATTAAAGAAAAATTCTAAATTCTATTGGACTTCTCGGCAAGAAGAATCCTTGAAGTTAGTAAAGGAACATTTGATATCCGCGCCGGTATTAACTTGTCCTAATTTTGACTTGCCATTCGTTATACAGACGGATGCGAGTGCATACGGTCTTGGGGCGATTTTAAGTCAGAATCATCCGGATCTCGGTGAACGAGTTGTTTGTTATTTATCGAGGTCTTTGACTAAACAAGAAAGGAAATATTCCACTACGGAACGCGAGTGTTTAGCCGTGCTTTGGAGCGTCGAAAAGTTGAGACCATACATCGAAGGTACTCACTTTACGGTGGTGACAGATCATTGGTCGTTGTGTTGGTTAAATAATTTAAAAGACCCGACTGGTCGTCTGGCCAGGTGGGCCATTAGGTTACAACAATATAGTTTTGATCTGGTTCATCGTAAGGGTAAGGATCATGTAGTCCCCGATATGTTGTCTCGTTCAGTTCCCGTGTTAGAAATTGTGAATAATGAAAATCGAGAAGCGGACGTAGAAAATAAAAACATTCTCGATCGTTGGTATTTGAAAATGCGGGACAAAGTTCAGACGGATCCGTTACATTTTCCGTCGTGGCGTGTTGTGGGTTCGATTTTATATAAGTATGTAGAACATAACAATTTCCCTGGCCTATCTGAGAGCCAAGATAACTGGAAACGCGTGGTCCCGAAAAGCGAACGTAAACAGATCCTAATTAAGTGTCATGATGATCCATGCGCCGGTCATTCCGGAATCTTTAAAACTTTTGAGCGAGTATCGCAACATCACTACTGGCCCAAAATGAAGGCTGATATCGCTAAGTATGTTCGACGTTGCATCATTTGTTGCAAGAATAAATCTGAGCAAAAGAAACCTGCTGGGTTACTGGTTCCACATCGGGTAGTGGACAGACCCTTCCGAGTGGTTTCGTGTGATTTCATCGGACCTTTACCTAGGAGTACTCGCGGTTTCAAATTCATATTGGTAGTCGTTGATAGTTTTAGCAAATTTACTCTAGTTATACCGCTGAGAAACGCGACCTCAAAGTTGCTGTGTATTGCTGTGGAAGACCACTTGCTACTATTGTTCGGCCAACCGGAAGTTTTGATTTGTGATAACGGCCCTCAGTTTAGAAGTAAAGAATTTCGGAATCTGTTAGTATCGTATCACATTAAACAAGCTTTTACCGCTAATTACCATGCTCAAGCGAACCCTACCGAACGGACAAATAAGACTCTCGAGACGATGATTAGGTGTTATATAGCTGACAACCACCGCGAATGGGACAAAAATTTATCAAAATTGTCTTGCGCAATTCGTACTCAGGTTCATGAGTCTACTAGAAGAACGCCGTATTTTATCGTGTTTGGTCGCGAAATGCCATCAAATGTGCACTTTGAAGATGGCCCACAGCCAATCGGATTCGATGTTGATCAGAATGTTGTGGCTCGTGATAGAAGTGTGGCCTTCCGGAAATTGTATGATGAGGTTAAACAGCGATTGGAGAAAGCCGCTGAGAAAAATAAACGTTATTATGACTTGCGTCATCGCAACATCACGTACGAAGTAGGTTCTCGTGTGTATCGAAAAAATTTTGTACTATCTGATGCAGCCAAATATTTTTCATCTAAGTTAGCTCCTAAATATGCAGGTCCGTTTATTGTGACTAAAAAGGTGTCCCCGTGGACATACGAATTGAAGGATATCGAAGGTAAATCTAGAGGTATATGGCACGCCAAAGACCTCAAACCATCTCCTGAATAAGATAATTTTTTTTTTTTTTTTTGGTTGTTAAGTTAGATTGTGTTGTGTATAGGTTAGTTTATGAATTGGTACGCATGTTTCAAATCTGTCTGCTAGCAATATTGTTTTTTTTCTGTCTCTGGTACGACCGTACGATTGGTTTTGTGAAAATTTCTTTTCAGAAAATTTTCTTGGAGGTTCCGGTGGAATTTGTAACGATCTATTTTTATCGTTACAACAACATAGCTAAATCGTAACTAACGGACAAAACATACAGTACAAATATGATTCTAAAAACTTAAAATATGTAAAATTGGTGGCCTACATAGTGGTGTTTATTTTCTATAATTTAATTTACCGTTTATGTTTTGTCGGAAAGGAATTTTATCATTACAAAAAAAAATGCGTGAAGAAATAGATCTCGATCGGTTTTAAAAATCACCGCTGAAAAGACACGGAGATCGCGACTATTTTCGAAGCAGTCTAGTTTAGCTTACCAGGTGTAAAATTTGATTTTTGCCATATTTTTGGGATTTACTTGTTAAGCGAAATATACAATTTCCAATTTGGTTGTGGAGTTGCTATTGAGCATTGTGTGAGTTGCTGGAAATTGTCTCTTCGGTTGAAGGATTTAATGCTAGATTACATTCGTTTGGTCGTAAGTATATAAAAACCGTCTGTATCCGTATACAAATTTCTAAATAGGCGTTAATATATTTTTGGGCTGGCCGTAACATCAAATTCGAATTCGAGGAAGCCCAAGGAGCGTTTAGTGTGTGAAAAGGAAACCCTCAAGTGAGGTAAAACCTTTTCTGTCTTCCTTATTTTTTTTTGTTGTCATTGAGATGACGGCGTTATGTAGTGATTAATGTATTTTAGGGTTTTCACGTCTAGTTCTGAACCTAGGCTGGTGTCCAAAACTGATCCAGGCGTCTGCCTGTAGTGTCACACAAAATAGTAAACGTAAATTTGTCTGTCTGTCGGAGCGGTGTTGGTCGTGTTGAATTGGTTTTCTGTTGAGCTGAGAGATAGAGAGGAAGAGCTGCACAGGGATAATATTGATAAGGAAGTCCGAAATCCCCCCACCCCCATCATTGGACAAACAGAAAAACGCAGATAAGATATTGCATGCTTGTTTATAATTATTATTTTTGTTGCCTACGAAGTTAGTGAAATCATATCTAGTTACTATTTTTTTATATATATATGTGTATATATGTGTATACATATATTATATCACCGACTAGTGAAAACTATATAGTATATATACATATTTTTTTTTCCTCCTTCTTTTAAGGAAATTATTTAATCCATTTTACTTTTGTTTAAAGTTGAATTGCTATAGGCGAAGGTAAAAACTACATTCACCTGGTTCTTACTTTTTATTTTTGGGTGCAAACACTCTTACGTAATATATTGACTTTTAAAGTTAGGGTAGACGACTGTTATTATAATTGTGTGAATCTATTTAGATACCACCTATTCTCAATACCGTTTGTAAACTCTACGTGTACACGTACGGTAAAAGGCCTGGAAGAGAAATTTTAAATTTTAGGATTAAGATATACACTGCTGACACAACTACCTGTGTATTGTTTTTCGTATGTCATAAATAGAATTAATTATATATATATATGTATATATATAGTGAGATAACTACTCTAAAATTGAAATCATAGATACGACCAGGTACCTAAGACCTCGTCTCTGCAATTTATTAGTGGTAACTACGAAATGATTATTTGTTTTTTTCTTTTTGAGTAATTGAATTAAATAGCATCGATATTTTATTGGTTAGTGTTTTTCTTTGGGTTGGGGTACATCTGAGGATACTTGCATACCCGTGTACGCTCGAGTACGTTTAGGTAAGTGTCTAAGGTGTTTATAGACATTAATAGTGGGGCTTTACAGTTTAGTTCACCTTGTTTTTTTTTATTTTTGAGAACGGATTCCTGGAACAACAGGCACTTTTCTAGTTTAAAGTGGCGAAAATAAACTAGTGGCGCCCTTAAATAGTCATCTCACCCACCCCACTCTTCGATTGAGTGTCGGGTACTTACTTATTAGTTATAAAGGTTGATGATAATACAAGTGTATATTTTAGTAGATTGATATATATAGTTTTTTTTTTTTTTTTGTCTTGCCGCGCATTCTCCGCAATCCGATCCCGAGTTAAACTGCATCAGTGAGGAAAGACGCGTCGCAATGGCCAAAATTGAAACTGGTTGTTAATAAGATCTTGAATTTTGTGAATTCATCAAGTCCTATTGAAAACGGGCCCTTTCTGAGGTCGAAATATAATTTTTAATAATTAGTGATTTTGGAGCGTCTTCAATTTGTTTGGCTCAAGGGACAGGTGAATTTATTATCAAACGAGTTTCAAATTGGGGTAGCGAGAAAAATTCGTCATATCTCCGTTATTTTCCGGCCAATTTCGACGTTTTTTTTTTTTAATTTGGGGTAGCTCACAAAAATAATAACAATGGGCACATTTGCAATATCCAAATAATAAACAAATAATTATTATAAACAATTTATTTTTTTTTTTTTAAATTTTTTCTTTTTTGGGCTTATGCAACTTATAATGTGCTAATGTATTAAATATAAATTTATAAAGATTATATAATGGTAACAATGTATGCACAAACTTATTCTCCATCAAACAATATACGATTTTACCCGAGGGTTGAGCTACCTACCGGGTGCGTCTCCAGGTGGCGGATAGGAGAACGGCCACATTCCTCTGGAGTTGGGCCAGCGTTGGTCATACCGTTGGAGGGAAGATCTCCAACTAAAACCACGCCGCAGACCAGCTCACGACTCACACCGCAAACCGCCTGAGTCACAACGACCCTCTGGCTAAAGTCAGAGGTATGTGTCTACAGGGGGCGCGGGGGCCTTGGCTTAACCGCCTGGACTGCGTGGATGAAGTACCACCATAAAAACTTCCCCAATCTTAAGGTATGGTGCGCGCCGAAGAGATGCATGGTCGGGGGGGAGCTCGACCATTAGCGACCACCCTCCGGGAACCTGGGGCACCCGGTTGTATACACCCCGAACCGTGTCATGGGAGCACTGGCACGGCCGTAATTTTCTTCCCTTACTCGTGGGATTCAATATGGATAATAACGACACTAACGACCCAAAACACGAAACAGTGACGGACATGGCTTCTAACGCCGCGTCTGGATCTGGAAAAGAAGTTGATTCTGTGGGAACGACAGAAAACCTGTCGATAACCACAGATATCAACAAACTCACCTTACAAGGTGAGAAGCGACTCTCCGGCGCACAGAGACGGAAGCTCGCCATACAAAGGGCCATAGCTAGCGGGGAACCCGTCCGCTACAAGCGAAAAAAACCCAAGCAAGGCAGCGGTAATTCCCGTGATAGGAGCCCACACGCTCCCTCCGGGAGTACTAATGCCAACGACATTGCCATTGCAGGAGGCTCTAACAACTCCGCAAGGGCAACAGTCAACAAAAGGCCGCGATCAGATGGGAGCACCCCGAACTCCCAAAATAGACAAGCCGGGACCAAAAGGCCAAGAACCACGGAGGAGGGCGCTTTAAGCGAAACCTTCAAAGAGGTTCTAACGGCCTTTAAAATGGCAATTGTTCCTCAGGGCTTCCCTGAAATACGCCTGACAGAGGAACAGTTTGGCTCTGTGCAGATGGCGCTGTTGGGGCGGATCACCCCCGGTGAGGAGGGAACAGGTCCGCAGTTCAACGGCTGCTATATGCATAGAGGAGCAGCCATTCTCTCCTGCAAGAATGAGGGAACCAGAACCTGGTTACAGGAGATAGTTCCCCAGCTCAAGCCGTGGGAGAATGCAGAACTAAAAGTAGGGCCTGCAAAAGACCTACTCTCGATGGCGAAGGTATTAATGTGGGCTCCAAAACCCTTCGATACCACGCCAACTAAATCAGTCTTGGAGCTTCTGAAAACTCAGAACACAGGACTGAAAACAGAAGACTGGCACGTCATCAATAGCACCAAGGAGCCGAAAGGCATAACCCTTGTGCTGGAGATTGACGAAATGTCTCTGAAGACCCTCCGGCAACTAGACATGAGACCATGTCTGGGACTAGGGAAAGTGGTCTTCAGAGTGTTAGCTACTAGTGCTGGACGAAATGGAGGGGACAACACCAACCCATGTCCTGAGGCTGCTACAAGCGAACCTCCAGCACAGTAGAGGTGCTTCTGCGACATTATGTCGCAAATTAAACACCGAGGAGATAGATGCGGCTCTCATTCAGGAACCCTGGATAGTGAGGGGCCGCGTAATGGGACTCGGGGAAACCAGAGGTGAGTTAATATATGACAAAACTTCCGATAACCCCAGGGCATGCATTTTCATTAAGAAAGGTGTAAAATGTCTGCCCATGTATGATTTCTGTTCTAGGGATCTAGCGACCATCAGGCTGAAATATCAGGAGGATGGGCATGTAAGGGAGCTAATAATCTCCTCTGTTTACATGCCATACGACTCCATAGACCCACCACCCGGCGAAGACCTAAGAAAACTGGTGGAATACTGCGAGGCAAACCGACTCCAGTTAATAGCCGGCTGCGACGCAAACGCGCACAACACTGTTTGGGGCAGCACGGACAACAACCGTCGAGGGGAAGCACTCCTGGAGTACTTGGTGAGTAATAATTTACATATTGCTAACCAAGGCAATGAGCCAACCTTTGTAACTCAACGTCGGCAAGAAGTCATCGACCTGACGCTAGCCACGGAATATCTGTGCGATAGCATCAAACGATGGCATGTATCCCACGAGCCATCATTATCTGATCACAGACATATTAGGTTCGAACTAGCTGGTTTCGAAAGGGAACTAACAACCCATCGAAATCCCAGAAAAACTGACTGGGACGCTTACAGAAGTCAACTGAAATGCAGTTTGGCGGCTGTGAAGTCCGAAGTTCAGACTACCAATGATATAGAGGTGATGGCAGACCAACTTCAGGATGCCATTGTAACCTCATATCAAGAAAACTGCCCTTCTGTCACCAGGGAAACCACCAGAAATGTCACATGGTGGAACAAACACCTGGAAAGTCTAAGAAGGGCCGCTCGCAAAATGTTCAACAAAGCGAAAAAAACCGGCCAATGGGACTTACATGCCCAGGCCCTCACGGAATATAATAAAGCTTTGAGAAAATCAAAGACAGACTCTTGGAGAGGATTCTGCCAGGAGGTCGAAAACACACCTCAGGCGGCACGCCTCAACAAAATTCTGTCAAAGGATCCAATAAACCCTGTCGGGACTATAAAGCGACCGACAGGCGAACATACGACAAACGGGAGGGAAACACTGGATGTTCTACTACAGACTCACTTCCCAGGATCGACAATAGTTGACGAAGATTCACCGCCACAACCTGAATCTCTTGAGGCAAAGCCTACAAGGTTCGACTGGAAAGTGGCGAATCAGATCGTCAACTACAATAAAATTGAATGGGCGATCAAATCCTTTGAACCCTACAAGTCTCCGGGACCGGATGGAATACTTCCCGCATTATTGCAACGGGCAAGTGACCTCCTAATTCCGTTTCTATGTAAAATCTTTCGAGTATGCTTGGCAATGGGATATGTGCCTCTGGCATGGAAATCGGTAAAGGTGGTTTTCATACCAAAACCAGGGCGCACCTCCTACGACCATGCCAAGTCATATCGACCAATCAGTCTTTCGTCTTTCCTCTTGAAGACGCTGGAAAAACTTGTCGACAGACATATTCGGGATGGGCCATTAATAGAAAACCCACCCAATAGTAGACAGTATGCCTACCAGGCAGGGAAATCATGTGAATTGGCTCTTCACAACCTCGTTAGTAGGGTAGAGGAGTCGATAAACAATAAAGAGATAGCACTGGGTGCTTTTCTTGACATTGAGGGTGCATTCGATAACACCTCTTTTAAATCAATGATCCTGGCCGCTCAAAGACATGGGATTGACGACACTTGTTGTAAGTGGATGGACAACATGCTGAAGAGTAGGCGGGTTCATGCCACAATTGCGGGCGACACCCTAGAGGTACAAGTAACTCGAGGGTGTCCACAGGGTGGAGTATTGTCACCCCTACTCTGGAACCTCGTCGCTGACGATTTATTGACAACACTTAGCGACAGTGGCTTCTACGCCCAAGGGTATGCGGATGACATCGTCATACTCATAAGGGGAAAGTATACCAACATTATTGCAGAGCGCATGCAAAGAGCTCTAAATATTGTACAGCAGTGGTGCGAAAGGGAAACCCTGCGGGTGAACCCTTCCAAAACGTCGCTGATACCTTTCACCAGGAAAAGAAACGTTGGGAATTACAACCTTAACATCTTTGGAAAACAGATAGAGGTAGTCACAGAGGTCAAATTCCTAGGAATAATCCTGGACACCAAACTCACATGGAACCAACATCTGTCAAAAGTCACAAACAAGGCGAAAGCATCTCTTATGAGGTGTAGACGCATGTTTGGGAAAACATGGGGCATGAAACCAAAAATGGTACAGTGGCTATACACCACTGTGGTCAGACCCATATTCGCCTATGGTGCCCTGATTTGGTGGCCAAAGGTTGAACAAAGAACGACCGTCACAAAACTCGCCAGCTTACAAAGGCTGGCATGCTTGTGCGTTACGGGTGCTATGAGCACCACACCAACAGCATCCATGGAAGTCATCCTGGGCTTGATTCCCCTTGATATATTTATAAAGGGGGAAGCCCTAATGACTGCCAAAAGGATGCGGTCCATCGGCTACTGGAACGTTAACCAGGAACAGTATGGACACTCAAAGATTATGGAGGTTGCGGCCGGTGACCACATCTTAATGATGGACACTGACTGCATGCTTCCAAGATACTCCTTTGACAAGCCATTCGTAGTGAAAATTAACCACGATGAATGGCGTCAAGGTACTCCATCCTATTTGTCCAAGGGAATCGTCTGGTATACCGATGGTTCCAGGACTAATGAAGGATCAGGAGCTGGAATTCATGGCGTGCGACCTAGGGTGAACATTAGTTTATCCCTAGGGACTAACGCCACCGTTTTCCAGACAGAAATGTATGCCATCATGACATGCATTCGAGAGAATGCAAAGCGTCGGTATACTCGACAGCACATACGTATTCTGTCTGATAGTCAAGCAGCATTAAAAGCACTTGCAGCCCCACGTATAAACTCTAAAATAACGTGGGAGTGCCTACAGGAACTGATATACCTGTCCCGGGTGAACAATGTCGAACTCATCTGGGTACCAGGTCACTCGGGGGTTGAAGGCAATGAAAAAGCAGATAACCTGGCAAGAGCGGGTTCTGCGATGCCATTCACAGGGCCTGAACCTGTGATTGGTATTTCAAAACAGGCAGTCAAAACGGCGGTTCAAAGATGGTCTTTTAAGGAACATCTGCAACGTTGGGACATGACACCTGGCCAACACCAAGGGAAGGCCACTATTGGAGTACCTTCCCAAAAACTGACTTCTGAAGTCATCCATTTGGGACGACCTCAAATCAAACATGTAGTGGGCCTTTTAACAGGACACTGCCATATGAGAAAGCACCTGCAACGCATAGGCGTGCATAGGGGCAGTACGATGTGCAGACTATGTGAAGAGGAGGAAGAAACCTCCTCGCACATAGTGTACGACTGTGAAGCACTGGGCCGAACGAGATTTGCTCTCTTCGGTGATTTACAATGCGGGGACAATCTTCCGCATGAAAATCTTGCAAAGAAGCTATTAAACCTCATTAAAGGGACGGAGCTCATGTAAGAATCGGGGATGTACAATAAGCCAATTGAGCTGCAGTGCAATTTGGGTTTGACCCAACCCCGCTATTAATCAATCAATCAATCAATCAAGCCCAAAAAAGAAAAAATTTTAAAAAAAATTGTTTATAACAATTATATGTTTATTATTTGGATATTGCAAATGTGCCCATTATTATTATTTTCGTGAGCTACCCCAAATAAAAAAAAAAAACGTCGAAATTGGCCGGAAAATAACGGAGATATGACGAATTTTTCTCGCTACCCCAATTTGAAACTCGTTTGATAATAAATTCACCTGTCCCTTGAGCCAAACAAATTGAAGACGCTCCAAAATCACTAATTATTAAAAATTATATTTCGACCTCAGAAAGGGCCCGTTTTCAATAGGACTTGATGAATTCACAAAATTCAAGATCTTATTAACAACCAGTTCCAATTTTGGCCATAAATATTAATAAATAAACGTTTGGCGCATTAAACAATTTAAAAAATTATCTCGGCTCCTACATGTCCCAGAGCAAAAATTTATTTTTATAAATTTGTAGAAAAATACCAGCAACTCAAATATGAAAGACTTGTGCAGATACGTTCATTTGTTGTAAAGTTATTTGCAAAAAACGCTGCTCCGAAAAGTAGCAATGTTGTTAACGCCATTTTGACGGTCAAAAATTATTGAAAATCGATACGCCCATAACAGATTCGTAAAATTGACGTCTTGACGAAAAAAATGAGCTGTGGTTGAATTATTTTTGATAACGTTAATAGGTCAATTTTTCATTAAACATTTGGGACGTTTTTAATAAACAAATAGAATTTCTCGAAAACTAATAAACATTTTAAAACGAAATTTTGTTTGTAAGTTGAGGGTAATGAGACACATATTTCACCAAAGTTTCAAGAGTCTAGCATTTTTCCTTTCAGAGTAAAAAATTTCGATGGTTTTCGGCAATTATTTAAATAAATAATCAATGAAATGAAATCAACCGGGGCTTAAATTAACCGGTTTGGAATTACCTAGTAAACAGAAACATTCAAAAAATAAATCTACTGCAGTCTTACTGCAATTTTTAAAAAACTCAAAATTTCATGATTTTTTCACATAAAAGTGACTTATAAACAATGTTCTGTTTATTTGATTTGGGAGGAATCGCAGAGGTATATTCCTTATAACTAAATACACCTGTTTTTACCTACGGCTATCTGAAACGAATTAGTTACACCGTTTGTTCTATTTCTGCAGGCCTATATTGTTTTTACTTATTTATTTGTTTTTTAAATGGTACTTCTATGGGAAATTTCCATTTCTTCAAATGCTCACTAAAAATTTTATTACTCCATTTCGCAAATAGAAAATTCTTAATAAAAGACTAATCAGGTTAGTGCTTACATATTTAATGGTATCTTTGATATAAAAATTACACCCTCTGACGCAGGTCGCATGATTGGAAATAATTTACAACCAGAATGTTGAACTATGTTGGAAATGGCCGGTATACGAAGTCCTGCATTATGGGCTAATAAAATACATGCTTTACTGAGGTAGACGCACCGCGATATTGATTTTCGCCAAACAAAACAACGGCGCTAACCGAGAATAAAATGTATCGTAAATACTCGATAAATACGTAAAACAGTCTGAATAAAACTAAAAATTTCCACGGTTAACTGACTTCTGGCACACACATCCTATTTTAGCTAGTAGTACACACCATCAATTCAACTACATGCATGTTTTATGTCCACTAAGTTTAAAGATCGTACAACACAGTTTTATAGCGTAGTTTACTTCCATAGGTAAGTATCTGTTTCTAAATAAACAATTGGAGAATATACGTATCCTCAATACACTATTAATTGAGTAAGGAAACTATACGAGACTTGTAGGTTGGATACGATCACGGGACAATAGAATTAGTGATCTTTAACAATATTTGTAGGATACTAATTCACCTCCTGATGATGCCAACTTGGTTGTAGTGCCGCGCTTTAGTATATTGTGGACATTTTTCTGATTGTAGAAACCTACATGTTGGTCTCATATTAAAGATTATAATTTTCCTCAGGATAATGTTTCTGGTAAAAACAGTCCTTCACTTTTTCTATACATCCTTTGGTTTTTCTCCGTAGTGTTCTTCATCTAGGTAATGCTAGCTACAATCCAAATTTCAATACGATCTGATTTTCCATTCTTGAGTTTTTGTGCTTACATTTTGGGGAACGCAATAGTGTAAAATTATTTTCTCTACGTCTGATATTTGTAATTTTAGAAATTCCCAGGCAAATGCAATACACTAATAATAATATTAATAATGTACCAACCTATATTTCAGTTTCTGTTTCGAAATTAATGAAATGTTATATGGGGAATAAACAATTTAATGTAATTATTAACGTTGCTGCCAGATTTCGATAACGTATTACTATTTAATTATTACAGTCATTATATTTATACAATAGGAATTTATGATAAACCGTTTTATGTGTACATAAAATAGAAACTACGTACGTTTAATTACGTAAAACTGCACAGTTATAATTCATTAGTTTTGCTGATTAATAAAACAAGATATCAGTCAGTATGGATATGCATTAATTATAATTTTGCATACACCATCATTTGTGTTGTTTTTTAATGGTTTGTTGACTTTGCTGGTAGCAGCAGTTTACATAGAATTTAAACCCCGATTACCATTAACTGAGTAAATTCGTTCGTATATTTTCGAATATTTTGCTGATCACTACGTTATTTTACTGCGAATTAACAGTGACCACCTGCCATTCAGACCGACCAGACGTACCAGTAAGGACCGAGAAAGTAAGTAGAGATAGACATCAACCGTACTTTTTACTCCAACAAAGTCTAATTAGACCCTGGACATGACCATGTCTTCACTGTAGCTACCCGTGTAGTAGTATTTCTGCATTATAAACAGAACTAGTGCCAGAGTATTTATTCGTTGCTACTTCAGTTTTAAGCCAGACCATACAAATAAAATGAAACTTACTGACTGTTAAGTACTGTATATAAAAAGAATTGTTTGATTTGTCCATTTTTTAAATATATTAGTTAATTAAATATAACATGCCCGTCTACTAGGATCGTTCAATACATACACTTTATTGATTGGTTTTAAGAAAATCTGCTGCTTCATGAGACATCGTACGAGGAATGAAAACGTATTATTCGGTGAATTTGAAGGTATTTACGTAACGTTTCAAAATGCAAACAGCTCAACAATAGCACTGGATATTTGCCTTAGAAAATATTGAACCTTTTAAAGTAAATATAATCAAGAAAATGGAAGGATCTTTGATCCTTCTTAACCTTTACGTTGCTACAATATAGTATCCTTTTTTTATTATGTTTTGTTGTAATTTGTGTATTGTTAGGTTAGGTTTATGTTGACGTACCCAAATATTATTTTAAATATAATTTAAATTATAAAAGTATTATATTTGTATGTTCTTATTTTATAAATTTCACAATTATGAATACCAACCTTTATTTTCTTTTCTTTATGGCAATCATTGGGAAATGAATAACCTGCAACAAAAATTGGCATTGTTAAAATATAAGGTATAAAATATCAATTATTATGCTACATAGTTTATTTTATGATGAGAATACGAGCTTGGTACGAAGTTATTTTTCCTTCCTATTTTTCAACTTATTTTTACATTCTTTGCTCATTGTGATTTTCCACAAGAAGACTAATCATTAAATATATCATATTTATCTGTGCCGTTTTCGACCAAGCTCCCTTAAAACTTTAAAAGATAATTGCCATCCAGATGGATATATTAAACAATTTGAATGTTTTTATCTGGGACTTTTACGATCCTCAAGCTCCTGCCGCAAGCTTAATATTAAAAATAATGTAATCACCATCCAGAAGATTATTCCGTTATTATTTTTGCATTGTCTTGTTTGTTAACTTTAAAACGAAAATAAATAGAAATGTATTCTCCGCGTGTTTACTGACTTAAAAAATATAACTTTGATCTTTATATTTAATTACCTTTGTTCCATTTATAACAGCGCCAGGTTTGAAAACAGGTATTTCATTAGAGCGCAATATTTAATTTTTTTATGAAAGAAAACTCAAGAGGAAGGTGCTCCTTTCACAGATTTAAATGAAAAACGTTGATTCTTTTATTTGCCATTTTTTTAATAACATCAGAAAAAATATATATCCGACAATGAGTGTTGATTGCAAACATCTAAAAGCACTGTAATATTTTTAATTTGTGCCACGTGAATTAATTTCATTTGCGGATTACTGATGCGCATGACCACGTGGATGACCTAATTAACAATGAAATGAGGAATCCTCTAAATTACGCACCACGTAAAAATGAGGAAAGAATGTTTCTGTCACATTACGCATTTGGTATTTCGAATTTCCTATTTCCTATTTCCTGTTTTCTATATTCTATTCCCTATTTCCTCTTTCCTATTTTGTATTTTCTATTTCCTATTTCCTATTACGTAACTTTTAGTTTCTAGTCTCTATTTCCTACTTCCTATTTCCTTCTTTCTATAAGCTACGTCCTACCGTATTTTGCATTTCCTATTCCTATTTCCTACTTTCTACGTCCTACATCCTAGGTTCTATTTCGTATTTTACATTATAAATTTCCTATTTCCTAGTTCCTAGTTTCTATCTTTTCCAGTTTCCTATTGCCGACTTCCTACGTCCTCTATTGCATTTTGTATTTTGTATACTTTCCTACTTTCCTATTTCCTATTCCCATTTCCTATTTTATACTTTTTACGTTTTACATCTTAGGTTCTATTTCGTCTTTTACATTTGAAATTTCATATTTCCTAGTTCCTAGTTCTATTTTGTCATTTACATTTGAAATTTCATATTCCTAGTTCCCATTTCCTATTTTTAATTCCCATTTCCTATTGCCAACTTCCTACGTCCTCTTTCGCATTTTATGTTTTGCATTTTTCCTATTTTGCTGTTACCATTTGCTATTTTCTACTTACTACGTCCGTCATCCTAGTTTCTATTTCGTCTTTTGCATTTGAAAATTTATATTTCCTATCTCCTGTTTCCTCTTTCCTATTTCCTATTTCCTAGGTCCTATTTTTAATTCTCATTTCCCTTTGCCAACTTCCTACGTCCTCTTTCACATTTAGTATTTTGTATGTTTTTCATATTTGCCTATTTCCTATTCTCATTTCCTATTTCCTGCTTTTACGTCCTATATCCTAGATTTTAGCTTCTATTTCGTCTTTTTCATTTGAAATTTCAAATTTTCTATCTCCTATATCATGGTTCCTAGTTCCTATCTTTAATTCCTATTTACCATTGCCGACTTCCTACGTCCTCTTTAGCATTTTGTATTTTGTATATTTTTCCTACTTTCCTATTTCCTATTCCCATTTCCTATTTCCTACTTTTACGTCCTACATCCTAGGTTCTATTTCGTCTTTTGCATTAAAATGTTATATTCCTTATCTCTTGTTTCCTACTTTCGAGTTCCTAATTCCTATTTTTAATTCCCATTTCCTGTTTTCTACTTTTTACGTCCTACATCCTCGGTTTTATGTCGTCTTTTGCACTTGAAATTTCCTAGTTCCTAGCTTCTATTTTTAATTCCCATTTCCTTTTGCCGACTTCCTACGTCCTCTTTCGCATTTTATATTTTGTAATTTTCCTATTTTTCTGTATCCTATTCCCATTTCCTATTTCCTACTTTTTACGTCCTACATCCTATGTTCTATTAAGTCTTTTGCATTTGAAATTTCATGTATCCTATCCTCTATTTCCTATCTTCTATTTCCTAGTTCCTGTTTTTGATTCCCATTTCCTAGTGCCGCATTCCTACGTCCTTCTCAGTATTTTGTTTTTGTATATTTATCCTATTTTCCTATTCCCATATCCTATTTCCTACTTTTTACATCCTAGGTTTTATGTCATCTTTTGCACTTGAAATTTCATATTTCCTATCTCCTGTTTCATTCTTCCTAGCTCCTAGTTTCTATTTTTAATTCCCATTTCCTATTGCCGTCTTCCTACATCCTCCTTCGCATTTTTTATTTTGTTTATTTTCCTATTCCCATTTCCTATTTCCTACTTTCTACGTCCTACATCCTAGGTTGCATTTCGCCTATTACTTTTAAAATATTACATTTCCTATCTCCTGCTTCCTATTTCCTAGTTCCTAATTTCCATTTTTAATTCCCATTTCCTATTGTCAATTTCCCACGTCCTCTTTTGCATTTTGCATTTTGTATATTTTCCTGTTTTAATATTTCCTATTTCTTATTCCCATATCCTAGTTCTTACTTTTTACATCCTAGGTTATACTTCGTCTTTTGCATTTAAAATTTCATATTTCCTATTTCCTAATTCCTATTCCCTTTCCTATTTCCTACTTTTTACGTCCTATTTTTTACGTCCTACATCTACTTCTATTTCGTACTTTGCATTTGAAATTTCATATTTCCCATCTCCAATTTCCTAATTCCTAGTTCCTATTTTTATTCCCATTTCCGACTTCCTACATCTTCTTTCCCAATTTGTATTTTGTATCTCCATATCCTATTTCCCACTTTTTACGTCCTACATCCTAGGTTCTATGTTGTCTTTTGCGTTTGAAATTTTATATTTCCTATTTCCTAGTACTCATTTTGAATTCACATTTTCTATTGCCGACTTCCTACGTTCTCTATCGCATTTTGTATTTTGTATAATTTCCTATTTTCCTATTTCCTATTCCCATTTACTATTTCCCGCTTTTTGCGTCCTACATCCTAGTTTCTATATCGTCTTTTGCACTTGAAACTTCAAATTTCCTATCTCCTGTTTCCTATTTCCTAATTTCTAGTTCTTATTTTTAATTCCCAATTCCCATTGCCGACTTCCTACGTCCTCTTGTGCATTTTGTATTGTATATTCGTCCTATTTTCTATTTCCCACTTCTTACTTTTACATCCTATTTCCTACTTCCTAGTTCCTATGCTGTATTTCCTATTTCCTGTTTCCTACGTCATATGTCATTTCCCACTTCCTACATTATAGGTTCTATTTCGTATTTCGTAAAGCATATGTTTTTGTAGAATGGTTTCCGGATGACCAACACATTTTTATATTTAAGGATACGGTTTTGATCTTGTATAGAACTTTCCCAGGAAGAAGTTGACGTCTATTTGAATAAGTAGGACACTTGATGTTTGGCACACCAGTTCAAATTTTTTCCGCAAAATGTCGACGTGTTGAAATTACTTTTCGCAATAGGTGGTGAACTTTGAACTTTAATTAATCTAAATTAAATTATACGATTCGTGCAGTAATAAAATCGGGATATAAATTAATATCAAAGCGAATATCTGAGCGTCAATTAGCAAACCAGAATTCAGGAGTAATATTGCTGTACCGACTACACAAAAAGTGTGAATGTGAATCGTTAGTGACGCCTCCGCCTTCTACATTTTATAATGATAAGGGTCGCATTATCAGAGCGTCGTAAATCATAACGAATTAATGTTTCCAATTGTTTTATGGCCATGTAAAGAGGGACAAGAACATAAACTAATTCCGTATTATGTTAGGGATGGGAACTCTCAGTTGTGCGTTTTACGCGAGTGATATAAACACAAAAAACATGTGTTTACTTTCTTATTGGAAAATTTGAAACAATTGAGGCGATCAAAAAAGAATTCAATCTCTGCGAAAGATTTTTTATGTCATTTCATAATGTGAAGAGAATGAGTGCACTTTTTGTATATGTTGCAAGATTAATTGATTGGACGGTAACATTTTTATTAGACGCACGGCGGGCTTTAAGTTCGCTTAATAATTTATCCCACCAGTTGCAAATGTTTCTGTTTTCGAGTGTTCCGGCAGCGCCTATCGATCCGCCTTCGTGTTTTATAACCACTGAGGATACTACCGTATAAAGCGCCTGCTGTGAATAATAATCTAGTATGTGGTGCAAAATTCCAATTTACGTGACTTTTCGTAATACTTGCCGCGTTATTACAAGCCCTTAATTCATGTAATGCACAAATTTAAATCGATTTTTAAATTCGATATGAGTTGCTGCAACTGCGGCCCTGCTCAGCCCCGTGGAAGGTGCTTTATATTGATGAGAGATGAAAACATCGCACTCAAGACTCGAGCGCTTTATTGAAATTTGCCTAAAAGCGTTATCTTCAATATTGAGGTGACGTGATTTGACAAAAGCGTACTTTGTTTCCCGTCCCACTTCAGCTATCTTGACAGAAATGATTGCCTATAAGTCCTTTACGCATTACGGCCTGTCTTACTGTTTCGATCAAGAATTTACTTTAAAATGTTACGTTTCCTCAATTTTCAGCTGAAGTTTATTTATAGTGACAATATTTAAGATTTTTCCAACGAGAAACATAATCTCGGTGATATGCGTTAATTGTTTCTAAATCAAGTTCTATTCGGGAATAAAGAATTATTCATATTCATATTACCTGCGCCCCACGTTGGGCGCCAAATAATAATACTTTGAGTTTTCCCTATTTTCTGGTATCGTTTTATGTAGTTATTTCACATATAAACTGACCTACGAGGTTGCTGATTTAATTTAACATAATACACACACCCTTTACGCCTGCCCATGCTGCAAACAACCGGCATCATTATTTTGCAACTATGAAAATATTTCCCAATAATATTTTCTTATTACTTCCCCCTGCGCTCTTCCGCTTCATTTTTAATTTTGCTTACCCCTATCGAACCCTCGCGTCGCCGTCGCCCACGCAAAAATCAACTTTTTATTCCCATCAAAATCAGCACTTTCTGGGATTCATTTATTCCGATCCGTTCCTTACTTTTCTTTCATCACATTCTTAGCAGTTCTCTTTTCTGTTTACAGATTCGAGCGGCGTTCGTTCCGTTCCTGCAGATCCTGTGTTTCTGTAGATCCGACTTGAGTGAAAACTTTGTACGGTTGCAACGTAATAATATTCTCTAAGTACCGAGAAACGGATAATGAAGTATAAGAAGTATTGTTTATTATTTATTTATTAGAAACTAAGCCGTTTTGTACGTGATTCTACTCTACATCTTACTGTATTTAAAAATTTGACGGATGCGCCAGTACAATTTCCTTAAATTATCGAAAATTGATTCGTATAAAATCTATCAATAACGATACTTTTACAAATGACTGAAAATAAAATTTGCAATAACAATTGAAGGGCACTAAAATTTTTAAAAGGTGCCTTACCTTAACCTTTTAAAGTTTGTTAACATCTTTTAAAATATTGAAATAATTAAGGAATCTTCAACGGATCATGCCAATACAATACTATATAATATTTGTTATTAATAAACGGTATACCATTAAGAAGTTGTTAAAAGTTGCATTGATTTAACTGTTTAGTATGTAAAGTGTTTTACTTTAACAAGCAAAATCTCTTACCTTAACTATTTAACAATTTTTTACACCTTTCTCTTAATATAAGTATTATTCAGAAATATGGAAGATGCAAAACAATATGCTAATCTCATATATTCGTTAATAATAAATACTAGAGGATTAAAAAGTGTTAAAAGTGTAAGGTAAGTGTAAGGTATTTTACCTCAACCTTTTAATACATTTTAACTTATTTTCCGAATAAGATTATTATTGAGGAATATTTAAAGAATACAAGACAATATCCTAATTTCTCCCATTTATTATTAATACATGTCAAAAAATTAAAAATATGTTAAAGAGTTTATTACTTTAATCATTTAATACGCAAGGTGTCTTATTTTAACACCTAAGGCGTCTTATCATAATATTGGAAACTTTTTAACACCTTTTCGTAATGTTAGTATCATTAAATAATTTTTAAAAGATGCTGGCCAATATCCTAATCTCGTACATTGGTTAATAAATATTAGGACATTAAAACGTGTTAAAATGTCATAACTTGACCATTTAACACATACATTATTTTACCTTAACACGTAAAGTGTCTTACCTGAACCTTTTAATACATTTAATGCCTTTTTTATTTAAAATTTTTAAATATCAATATTATTAAGGAACAGTTAATCTAATATTATATATTCGATAATAATAAATACTAGAGTATTAAAAAGTGTTAAAGTGTAAGGTAATTGTAATATTTCCTATTTTCTATTCCCATATCCTATTTCCTACTTTTTACGTCCTAGGTTATACTTCCTATTTTTAATTTACATATCCTATTGCCGACTTCCTACGTCCTCCTTCGCATTTTGTATATTTTTCCTATTTTCCTAATTCCTGTTCCCATTTCCTATTTCTTACTTTTTACGTCCTACATCCTGGGTTCTATTTCGTCTTTTGCATTTGAAATTTCATATCTCTTATCTCCTATTTCCTAGTTCCTAGTTCGTATTTTTATTCTCAATTTCGATTGCCGACTTCCTACATCTTCTTTCTCAATTTGTATTTTGTATCCCCATTTCCTATTTCCTACTTTTTAAGTCCTACATCCTACGTTCTATTTCGTCGTTTGCACTTAAATTTCATATTTCCTATCTCCTGTTTCCTATTTCCTAGTTGTTATTTTTAATTTCTATTTCCTATTGCCGACTTCCTACGTCCTCCTTCGCATTTTGTATTTTGTATATTTTTCCTATTTCCTATTCCTATTTCCTATTTTCTACTTTTTACGTCCTCCATACTAGGTTCTATGTCAGCTGTTGCATTTGAAATTTTATATTTCCTATTTCCTAGTACCTATTTCGAATTCCCATTTCCTATTGCCGACTTCCTACGTCCTCTATCGCATTTTGTATTTTGTATATTTTTCCTATTTTCCTATTCCTATTTCCTATTTCCTACTTTTTACGTCCTACATAGGTTCTATTTCGTCCATTGCACTTGAAATTTCATATTTCCTATCTCCTGTTTCCTATTTTTAATTTACATATCCTATTGTCGACTTCCTACATCCTCCTTCGCATTTTGTATATTTTTCCTATTTTCCTAATTCCTGTTCCCATTTCCTATTTCTTACTTTTTACATCCTACGTCCTGGGTTCTATTTCGTCTTTTGCATTTGAAATTTCATATATCTTATCTCCTATTTCCTAGTTCCTAGTTCGTATTTTTATTCTCAATTTCGATTGCCGACTTCCTACATCTTCTTTCTCAATTTGTATTTTGTATCCCCATTTCCTATTTCCTACTTTTTAAGTCCTACATCCTAAGTTCTATTTCGTCGTTTGCACTTAAATTTCATATTTCCCATCTCCTGTTTCCTATTTCCTAGTGGTTATTTTTAATTTCTATTTCCTATTGCCGACTTCCTACGTCCTCCTTCGCATTTTGTATTTTGTATATTATTCATATTTCCTATTCCTATTTCCTATTTTCTACTTTTTACGTCCTCCATACTAGGTTCTATGTCAGCTGTTGCATTTGAAATTTTATATTTCCTATTTCCTAGTACCTATTTCGAATTCCCATTTCCTATTGCCGACTTCCTACGTCCTCTATCGCATTTTGTATTTTGTATATTTTTCCTATTTTCCTATTCATATTTCCTATTTCCTACTTTTTACGTCCTACATAGGTTCTATTTCGTCCATTGCACTTGAAATTTCATATTTCCTATCTCCTGTTTCCTATTTTTAATTTACATATCCTATTGTCGACTTCCTACATCCTCCTTCGCATTTTGTATATTTTTCCTATTTTCCTAATTACTGTTCCCATTTCCTATTTCTTACTTTTTACGCCCTACATCCTGGGTTCTATTTCGTCTTTTGCATTTGAAATTTCATATATCTTATCTCTTATTTCCTAGTTCCTAGTTCGTATTTTTATTCTCAATTTCGATTGCCGACTTCCGACATCTTCTTTCTCAATTTGTATTTTGTATCCCCATTTCCTATTTCCTACTTTTTAAGTCCTACATCCCACGTTCTATTTCGTCGTTTGCACTTAAATTTCATATATCCTATCTCCTGTTTCCTATTTCCTAGTTGTTATTTTTAATTTCTATTTCCTATTGCCGACTTCCTACGTCCTCCTTCGCATTTTGTATTTTGTATATTTTTCCTATTTCCTATTCCTATTTTCTACTTTTTACGTCCTCCATCCTAGGTTCTATGTCATCTGTTGCATTTGAAATTTTATATTTCCTATTTCCTAGTACCTATTTCGAATTCCCATTTCCTATTGCCGACTTCCTACGTCCTCTATCGCATTTTGTATTTTGCATATTTTCCCTATTTTACTATTTCCTATTCCTGTTTCCTATTTCCTACTTTTTACGTCGTACATAGGTTCTATTTCGTCCATTGCACCTGAAATTTCATATTTCCTATCTCCTGTTTCCTATTTCCTATTTCCTAGTTCCTATTTTTAATTCCTATTTCCTATTGCCGACTTCCAACGTCCCCTTTCGCATTTTGCTTTTGTATATTTTTCCTATTTTCTATTTCCTACTGCGTACTTTTTACATCCTATTTCCTATATTATATTTCCTATTTCTGTGTCCTACATTTTACCGTAACACGTAAAGTGACTTACCTTAAACTTTTATTACCTCTATCGCTTTTTTAAAATGTTAACATTAAGGAATTTTTCGAGGAATTTTTAATTTGACTTCATATATTCGTTAATAATAAATACCAGAGGATTAAAAAGTGTTGAAAGGTAAGGTAAGTGTAAGGTGGTTTACCTGAATCTTTCAGTACATTTAAAGTTCTCTAAATATGAATATTATTAAGAAATCTTTAAAGAATACATGGCAATATCCTAATCTCACGCAATCGGCATTAATAGATGACATAAGATTAAAAATATATTAAGTTTATTAATTTAATCATTTAATACGAGTGGTGGCCAATATCCCAATCTCGTACATTCATCATTAACAAATACTAGGAAATTAAAAAGTGCTAAAATGCCATAACTTGACCTTTTAACACATCAATTATTTTACCTTAAAAACGTAAAGTGTCTTACATGAACCTTTTAATACATTTAACGCCTTTTTCAAATATTAATATTATTAAGGAACATTTAATTTAATCTTATATATTCGTTAATAATAAATACTAGAGGATTAGAAAGTGTTAAAGTGTAAGGTAAGTGTAAGGTGGTTTACCTGAATCTCATACATTCCATAATAATAAAATATTCCAGAAGATTTTTACCAAATGGTATTTAATTATTGTGCACCTACTGGTATTATTACGAAATGCTACATATGCAAGTCAATACACTAAAATATCATATATTCCTTAAAAATAAATATTAGAGAATTTGACTTTTTGTGTTTGCTTGTATCGACAGTCAAATACAACATGAATATCGACCGCTGGATATGAAATTGTACCTCATTGCAGAAATGTCTACTTATTTCGCTAACTTCGGCTTAAAAAAAAATATGTGACTTTAAGCCGTGATTTATACGAATTGTGAAGAGGATCGTATGGAATCTAGGCAAATAAAGCACGTTACATTTCGAGCCCGTATGGTCGCGCGACAATCTCGATTACAATCATATATTACCGTTAACGTTTTGATTCATCGGTAGGTATAACTTTTCAACGTACTTTATCGACCTGGCAATACACTAACGAAAGCTCTTAACCTAAACGTGGGAGATTTCTGCTGGAAATGGGAAAGTAATAAGTTACCAAAACTATAAAAAATAAGCGGCACTTAAGCGTAAAGGGTTTGGGTGTATAATATTTCTGAACTTTAGCAGACTCGTGCATTTATATTTTTGCAGGCAAATGTGATCAGGGTGAAACTATTTCCTCTTTTTGGGAATTTAAGCGTTGCAAAGGCCTCAAAGGAAATGTTACTAACGATACTCTCATTACTTTTATACCCGTTTGCTTCATAGATGCGCAAACAATAACCATCATTATCAAAAAATGAATTTTCGTAATAGTGAGTAACGAAATTAGTACCAATACTGTAGAGTGTGTCAAAATTAAATCTTAATTAACATCAAATATTAACACTATGGTTTTCTACGTTAGTCTTTTCGCTAGATAAAACTACAACCTTGCTCATTCTTTATTAATTGTTGCTTATTTGCTGTGTGTCAAAATAAGTGCATTGCTACACAGTGGTGAATAAAATTCACTACTAAATAATACTTACAAGAAAGAACACACCGAATAATCATCAAATCGACAGATGCACAGTTGACAATACACTAATTTGAATGTGAAAAAGTTCATAGAACAGGTTACAGTGCGTTTCTTCTTTCTGTTATTTCTTGACTGCCAGATGCACATAATTGCGCAAATTCCAAATTAGCGAAACCTCAGATTGCGTGCAGCTGTTTTTTGAGGGTCATTGGCCAGTTTACTGATCTCATACGAACTGCCCATTAGGGTGTAGATATTTCAACATAAAGTTTGATGTCGCTGCTAACTTTTTATGTTTTAATCGAAATTAAACGGCAGATCCCTTTTAAATGAATTATAGATTTGGCCGGTAAACTCAGTGAATTTTTTACTTAATCAATATTGGCTATACTTACTTCCGTAAATTTGAGGGTACGCCTAATTGTTTAATGGCATGTTATTTATAGATTCTTGGGGGCAACGGACGCACACCCAATACCCCAGTATATTGGACGTATTTCTTCTTGAAACAAACTCCCAGTACCGTGATCGGAAATGGAATATGGGACACCAGCGAAGTGTGCTTACCTCTCGACCAACCGGTGAAACGTGACCAGTTATTAAATTATGTATCCTGGTTCTTTTTGTTTTAAACTCTTCCAATATTTGTTTTGCGCTTACACGGATTGTTCGTTCACAGTTTTTATTGATTACGAAATATCAGCGTTATCCCCGGGCGCCAAGCTAAAACGGTCGGTATTAAAAGTTAAAACAATATTATCATAAGAAAATTTCATTATGCACGCACCTAAATACTTGTTTTTTGTAGGAGGCAAACACGTAAAAAACCGGAATTTTCGTTCAGTCTAATTTAATTTGATGGAATGTAAATAATAATCCGGCAGTCTTTTATCCCTTAAAAGAATATATTTTGACACAATTTAAATTAAATCGCTTCAAGGAATGCATGGCCAGGATAACATTTTGAGGCGATTTAAATCCAAATCGATACATGGCATTTATACAGCTTGGATTAGGTGTTCGTAAAGAAGCCGTGAACGTAAGGAAACTAAGGATTTACCAAAGTGATTCTAGAAAGTGTAGTGTTTCAGCTTTATTTTATACAGTGACGAAAATATTCACAAATAATTAGAAATTCGAACGTGCCCTTATGGGTAGCAGTAATGACTACTTAGAAAGAGAAAATTACTTTTACTTTTCGATTATTTAGTTAATTAATAACTAGGCATGGAATTTACCCAGCTGTTTAATATGTTGAGTAAGTTCCTTACTTTATTTTCGTCATGTTTTTCATATTCACAGATTCACATGTCACTTGGATTTTCTTTCACTTCCTGGATATTTGTTTGGTTTCACTTTCTAAATAATTTTTATTTATTTTAACGTAATTTTAATGAAATTCTTCTGGATAATATTTTCTCTGTTTTTGGCAAGTATTTTACTTATATTTTGATTATTTTATAATTTTTAGTAAACGCATAATTATTCTTAGATTCTTGATTTAATTTACTTTTAAAATAGACAAAATTGCGCTCGTATAATTAGTTTTATGTGCTATCATAAATTTGGAGGTTATCAGACATAAAATTTTGAGGTTATGAAACACACAGCAGATCGAGTCCAGCTGTTGTCACCTTTTTATGCACAATTCAAGCGATTTCTTTATCGAACACATCAATTGCCATAAGTTAATAATAATATATTTATATATCTCAAAACATACATATATTTTGTTATGGTAGGGAAAATGTTTGCATATATTTATTTTTTATTTATTTTATTTATTGAATTATTATTTGTTTGCTGATTTGATTATTTTACAATATTGAAAAGGTAGGTGGTATTAATTAATTTAATATTTATTGCATCTTAGTTTAAAGAATATTTTTAATAGCATGTCTTTAGAATTTATTTTTTTTAAGAAGTAGTAGTAGTGATTTAATTTAATTTTAGAATGTATTTGCTAGTTTATTAGAATTGTGACCTTTTTGACTTGGTGCACCCGTACTACGGATGCAAAATACTAATACCTGCGCCTTATACACAGCGACCGGTCTACTGCGTTGATAGACGACCGTGTGTACTGCGCGTAGCGAATAACTTACTTTCAGGTTTCTGTAATTCCTGTTTTCTTTTTCAGGGTCTCCTTGGGATCTTTCTTAGGAAGAAACTTACCTTTCGAATTCTTTAGCTTATGTAAATTTTATTTAATAAATGAAAATTAAGTTCTTTATTTGTTTTGTATTATTTTAAAGTGATTCTAATTAAAGTTGGTATTGCATGAAGTGCAGGGACATGTAATTATTAAATTTGAATTGGTTATGCCTCAATCGTGCAGTTCTTTAGCAAGACTCGCAGCTGTCGCCCTCACTAAAGCACGGATACTGTATATAATGTTAGAATGAGCAGAATCTGTTGTTTTATCAAACTAGACGTATGTAGATTTCAATTTAACAACATTTATTCATTTATATCAACAAATTTGGTGAAAAATACTTAAGCTAGAAGCCTGCGATAACTTATCTCTATATTAAAACTATTAACAAAGGAAAATCTTAAATTTTATGATTAAAAAAAATGTCTCCCTTTTCTTGTCTTATCAGGGATGAGCAGTCTATTGGATTTTATATTCTATGGATTTTAACGAATTTATGAACCTATGGCCTTCACTAAAGTTCATTGACCGTGGTAAAATGGCTGTCTCATTCAATATTATGTGCTTTTCAATTAATCAAGACTATTTTATGTGAATATGTCCTCAACTATATACTATGTAAGTACCTGATTTTTCTTTCTTCTGTTCGTTGAATTCTGGTGCAGCCAGGGCATTATCTCGTTCAACTTTTATTAAATTCTTTATTTTAGCTGGTAAGTAGTGATTTACCTCTACTTTTGCCCGTTTTTAACACAATTTTCTAATTTATTTCCAGGAACGACTTCAATTACGTGACGCCTCTCTGGAGCTGGTTTTTCAACAACTTTATTTTTTGTTCCTGTATCCATGGTGATCCTGAATTCTTTTTTCTTTGAGGATACTAGATGCAAAACTGTCATTTTGGGTTTGTATTTTTGGAAATATTTTTCTTATATGTAATTTTGCTGTGGAAATCATGTCTCATAACCGATCCATACATATCCAATATGTCACATTTCGTTAAAACACAATTTCACTTGCCGTTCTTGGCTACGATGAAGCACTACATTTTAAGATTTCACTTCACTATACCTTTTTACAATTTTAATTTACAATGTGTCTATCCTTGTGGCATAGACGATCAGTTGTATATGAAATTAAATCTTAATTAACATCAAATATTATTACTACAGTTTTCTACGTTAGTCTTTTCGCTAGATAAAATTACAATCTTGCTCATTCATTATTAATTATTGCTAATTTGACACTAGTGATTGATTAACTTGTTTAATATTACCTTTCTGATGGTTAATGTTATTTTATTTATCATTTTTGTGGTTTTAATTTACTGTTTTAGGTGGTACGAGCCACATCTGGTGGACCGACTCCTACAGGTGTTTCTGCAACGAAGATGAGTTTCCTCGGAGTGGTATCCTTTAAACTATGTGTTTAAACCTTTTTTATTTATTTAAAGTAAGTTATTTGCTGCTTTTATTCAGGGTGAAGTTCAATATGAACAATTTTGATTTTTTTTTCTTTTTAACGTATTGAATTTAATTTTATTTATTAAATTACATGACAATATGTATTTACATTTATAGATTTCAGCTGATAACTATGATTTTACATTATCAAACTTTAGTATCTAGAAGTTTGCGCCCTGCTCGAGAACAATAGAATTTCTCAGCTATTCCCTTATAGCGATAAGCTGTATCGAAACTCCTTAATACGACAGAACGGTTAGGAAGCAACTCGCTTTTAAAATATGCAGCAACCACTGTAATCTTACGACTTCTCAGCAATTCCTTGTCGAAATTACCTTAATCAAAACTTACAGAAAGTGTCGTAGTAAAGTTTAGAATTTTAAATGATGGCCGAATGTATTTTACAACTGCAGTTGTCACTCTCCTCGTTACCGGTAAAAAAAAATAAGAATTAGGGGTGCCGAAATTGCGGTGTGAATGTGCTCAACGCTCTTTTGTAATTAGAAGCATTAAAAAAGGTCTAGGTACATTAAAATATTTAATTTATTATAAGTATGTAATAAATTTTACTTGTGATTTTTCATTCAGGGCTTTCTAGGAATTTATTTTAAAGGGTGCCAGCAAAGTCCACCTAGATGATGGATTGGATGCTCTATTTTGTAAGGAAGGAGAGTCAGGGTCGATTTTGAATATGAAAAATATTAGATAAGTATGAAATTTGAAAAATAAACACAACAAATTCTCCTGAACGTTCTGCAATTACCTTCTCGTTTTCTTATAAAAAGTCTTTTGAAATAGTCGTTTTCTGTCAACTGCTTATTCTTCGGAGCGAAAGTGAATAGTAGAGAGCGCCGGGTTACAGGTGTAAACAAAACTGTGTTGATTTATTTATTTTTTGCTGCCCACAATGTTATTGGATGAAGGTTAAGATGTCTTTTTTATACCGCTTGTTAAGTGGGTACTAAGTTTCTTGCAATGTCTTTAGTTTATGCACTGAATTTATACTTTGAGAATTAAATTATAACTTCCACTATTGCCTTTTTGTAATTACATGTGGTGTTATTACTATTATTATTATTATGATTATACGTTCAATTGATACGAATCTCTGCTGATTTGATTGTTATTTATTAATGTTTATGTAAGTTGTAGGTAAATTAAACTCAGCAAGTTTGGTTTTAGATTTAATTTATTACCGAAGAAGGTTGTGCATTGAATTTTTTCCGAATGAGCATGTGTAGAAGCAGGTGCAATCAATTCTTTATGAAAGAACTGAAAAGCTCTGATTTAATTTGGTTGATAATTGCTGGGTACACAATTTGTTAAAATTTAATGTCAGCTGCGTCGCGAGTTTTTTATTTGTTTAAATTAGATTTAAGTTAGGTTGAGTTGATATAATTGAATTAAATTAAGGTACGGAGCGGTGCAGCGTGAGAGCCGGGTGATGACTGACTAAGTCTCAATGCTGTGATGCAGTGATCTGTTCTGCATTTGTTGCCTGCGTATAAGTGAATTCCGATCGGTCCGTAGACTGAGCGGTGGCTGAAAGGCCCCTTGCTTGTGCTTTACTCCCGTAATATGATCGTACGTAATTAACTACACATGTCCGGTGTGACACGTTGGGAACTGAGTCGGAATAATAATTTATTTTTATAAAATAGATAGATAGATAGATAGAGAGATAGATACATAGATACGGAAATTGTGTATTGAAAACTTCAAATCGTTAAATATTATTTAATACTTAATTCCGGTTTTCGTTTGTCATTAATTTGGATTCACGTTCACGTTATTTTAAAGATCAGTGTTTGCCATTTTAATAATATTTGGAATTTTAATTTTATTTTAATTTATTGATATTTATATAATACGACACAGTCATATTTCTAATAATCCTGCGAAATGCGCATTGTTGGTTGCGGAGATTAAAACTTTGTATGCCTTTTATTTACTGTAGTTCCTTCGTTTTAGTGTTTTTCCCAGGTTTGCTCAGATATTCCTCAATTTCGGTAAACGTCATTTGCAAATAAAACTAGTAATCTCTACTTGTACCGAGAAAGGCTCTTTTGTAAAAACCCCGGCTGGATTAAATTTTAAAACAATATATTGTACGTGAATTAAGTAGCATCATTGGGAACTTTAACTTTAAAATAAGCTGAATCTGACGTAACGTATTACCGATTATAGCAGGCCATTTGGATTAGTCTAAATAACTGATGAAAAGGGATGTAATCGGGAAGTTGAGTGGTTTCTGTTTTTTTTTGTGTTTTATACATGCAAATAAGGAAATAAGTCGAAAACCGAAAAAATTTGCAAAATTCGGGCTGCGGCTTCACGAGAAAAGCACAGAAGTGCATTTTTATGCATTTCGAGTGCATCGTTACACTATTTTTTAAATATCTTCGACTCGGTCGTAGAAATATAAAAATAAATCTAAAATACTCGTAAATGAATAGACTATCGAACTGTTGGGGTATAATTACATTAATAGTACATCCTAACCTCAAAAAATCCAAATTTCTGAATTCATTTTTTTTTTTATTAATAATGCAATAAGTTGAGTAAAAATTTTCAGATTTATATGAAAATTATAGAAAATATACATTTTCATGCTATAAATACGTGATTCAATTTAAAAAAAATTATTTTTACAGCCACAATTGAACATTTTCAAAAAAAATTAAAACGTTTGCCATTTAATGAGAAATGGTCGTAGGGTAAATATTTTTTAAAAGTGTAGATCTTCTTATGTATATTTTTATGAACATATGCCAGAATATGTTTATCAAGTTAAAATGTCGTTTTCTTCAATAAAAAGAAAAATGTATTTTACTTTTTTGACATTTTTTCACATACATAATATACCGAATCTTTTATGCCATATTTTCTTAAAAAAATTATTTAAATGTAATTTTTAATTAAATGAAAAAGTCTCGTAAAAAATTTTTTTTCCTTTTCAAATAATTATTTTAACTGTCATATTATAATCTTCATAATTTATTTTAATTCCGTTTTATACAAAATTTATATGAAAGTCTGGGATAAAAGATACGGTATATATGAAAAAAATGTGAAAAATGTGAAATAAAATATATTTTTTTTATTTAAAAAACTTTTTAACTTGACAAAAAGGGATTCTGGCATGTTCACAAAAAAGTACATAAGAAAACATACACTTTATAGAAAAAGTTTACCATTTTCGGAAAATCCGTGTGGAAATTAAGGAAAGGGGTTGTTTTGAATTAAAAACAACAAAAAAAAGGAAAGAAAAATAAATTAAAATAAAACGATTAGAATCAGTATATTTTCTATGTATTTTTCGTTTCGTGTATTTGTTATTTTAATTAAAAGCAACAAAAACACGAAAAGAAATATTTATAAAAAATATATTGATTACAACCGTTTTTAATTATTAAAAAACAGCAAAAACAACAATAAAACGAAAAGAAAAATAAATAAAAAATATATCGTTTATAATCAATATTTTTTTGTTTTTAATTAAAAACAATAGATCAACTAAAAAATGAATGGAAAAAAATATATTGATTGTAATCGTTTTATTTTAATTTATTTTTCTCTTCGTTTTTTTTTGTTGTTGGTTGGATGTTGTTGTCTTTATAAAAACAACAATAAATACAACTAAAAAACAAAATGAAAAATAAATAAAAAGTATATCGATTATAATCGATATATTTTTTATTTTTCTTTTCGTTTTTTTATTGTTATTTTAATTAAAAACAACAACGAAGACGATAAAAACAAAAGAATTAAAAGAAAAATAAATAAAAACTGCATATGTATATCGATTATAATCGTTTTATTTTAACTAATTTTTCTATTCGTTTTTTCGTTGCTTTTGTTGTTGATTTAATTAACATAACAAAAAACGACAAAAAATTAAAAGAAAAATAAATAAAAGATATACCTATTGATTAAGCTCGCTCGCGCTTTTAATTCATTTTTCATTTCGTCTTTTTGTTGTTTTTGTTGCTGCTCTTAATTAAAAACAATAAAAACAACTGAAAGACGAAAAGAAAAATAAATAAAAAATATGTCGACTATAATCAATATATTTTTTCGTTTTTTTGCTGTATTAAAATTAAAAATAACAATAAAAACAACAAAAAACGAAAATGAAAATAAATAAAAAAATATATCGATTATATTCAATATATTTTTATTTGTCCCTTTTTGTTGTTTTTGTTGTTTTATTTAACAATAATAAAATCAAAAAAAGAAACGAAAAAAAATTAATTTAATTCAATTTTTATTTTCGTGTTTTTGCTGCTTTTGTTTGTGTTTTTATAAAAACAACAAAAAAACGAGAAAATAAATAAAAAATATATTGATTATAGTCGATATACCTAGTATGTATTTTTTATTTATTTTTCATTTCGTTTTTTTGTTATATTTAATTAAAAACAACAACGGAAAAAACCAAAAAAACGAAAAATAAATAAAAAATATATTGATATAATCGGTATACTCAATCGGTTTATTTTAATATATTTTTCTTTTCGTCTACTAAAAGACGAAAAGAAAAAACAATGATTAGAATCAATATATTTCGTTTTCGTTTTTTTTGTATTGTTTTAATTAAAAATAATAAAACACAAAAACGAAAAGAAAAATATATCGACTATAATTAATATATTTTTATTCGTCCCTTTTTATTGTTTTTGTTGTTTTAAAAATAACAATAAAAACAGAAAAAAATTCATAAAAATAAATCGATTATAATCGTTTTATTTTAATTTGTTTTCTTTTCGTTTTTTGCTGCTTTTGTTGTTGTTTTTAATAAACAGCAATTAAAACAGGAAAAAACGAAAAGAGATAAATAGAAATACAACTGATTATAGTCGACATATTTTTATTTATTTTTCTTTTCGTTTTTTTAATTTTGATTAAATACAACAAACAATAAAAACAATTAGAAAACGAAAAATAAATAAAAAATACATATATTTACTGATTATAATCGGTTCATTTTAATTTATTTTTCATTTCGTCCTTTCTTGTTTTTGTTGTTGTTTTTAATTAAAAACAACAATAAAAGCAACTGAAAGACGAAGAGAAAAATAAATAAAAAATATGTTGATTACATACAGGGTTGGGCAAATGTGCCGGAACACCCGATTTCTGGCTAAACGATTAAAAAATACCCTTAACAAAAGTTTTTGTAGTATTTTCGTTCTATTCAGTGACGTACTTTGATTTCCAACAGCTGCTCTATTTTTCGAGATATGACGTCATCGGCAGTTTTTTTAAATAAATAATTTGGTGGGTCTGAAAATGAAATTTGTTATTACAAAATATTGACCACTACCTACGACCATTTCTCATTAAATGGCAAGCGTTTTAATTTTTTTCGAAAATGCTCAATTGTGGCCGTAAAAATGAAATTTTTTTAAAATTCCATCACGTATTTATAGCATGAAAATACATATTTCCTCCAATTTTTGTAAAAATCTGAAAATTTTTACCCCACTTATTGCATTATTAGTAAAAAAAAAATTGAGAAATTTGGATTTTTTGAGGTTAGGATGTACTTTTATCTTTTAATGTAACTATACTCCAACAGTTCGATAGTCTATTAATTTACGAGTATTTTTACTTTTCTACGAACACGTGAGCCGGAGATATTTAAAAAATTGTAACGATGCACTAGAAATGCATCAAAAATGCACTTTTATGCACTTTTCTCGCGAAGTCGCAACCCGACTTAGGTCATTTTGTCGGTTTTCGACTCATTTGCATGTATAGAACAAAAAACAAAAAAAAAAACAACTTCTCTATTACATCACTTTTAAATTCCAATTTTCCTCCACTATTTCAGTAAGAGACGCCTTATCAGCGAACTGCTTTTGTCACTTGACACTATAAATGCCTAGTTGTTCCATTATGTTCCTAAATCTTATCGTCTTGTCGCGTGAATGTAACATTCTTGAGCGACTCGCACCTACATCAACCATTTAAAACGATATTAATGTTACAATCGGACCAACTATTGATATAAGTTTCCTAAGGGCTGTATGTAGTTCTGAAACAAACTTCGCTTCCCTTATATTATCGACGTCGCGGCGTTCGCCACGGCATTACGTCAACATTTCTTATCTCCCCGGAGTTCGAAACTTTGCTCCATAAAATGTTATGTGCAAGTGTATCATTAATCAATTTCGTTTATGTGCGCTGCCTGCAAGAATAAATTGGTGCATGTTTTTCCAGGGTAAACGGCTTTAATTAAAATCTATCCACGGTGCACATGACTAGAATGCGAGTTAAAGCAAGCATTATTATTAAATAAATACTTGGTAAAAATAATAAAACTAATCGAGTATTATCAATTTTATATTTCTCTCACATTATTAACTTTAGAATATAACAAAATAAATCAAGATCCAATCAATTACTGAATTCATTCATGAAACACTTTGGCTAAAATATCGTTCTCCCTAAACATGTAATAGATCTGTTCGTCCATTTCGACTTTCGTACCTCCGTAATCTGGAAGGATAACGTCATCCCCAGGTTGAACGACCATCGGTATCGCCTGGCCACTTTCAGTTCTTGAGCCTGGTCCAACTGCTACCACCGTACCTTTCAACACCCTGTTTTTGGGATTCTCCGGCAGCACAATTCCTCCCTTGCTATGAGTGTCCGCTTCCGCTCTTTTAATTAACACTCGATTAAAGAGAGGCGCCACTCGTTTTATTAATGCTGCGGTTTTAACAGCCGGTTCCATTTCCAGTTAGATAAGTTTGATTTCTTCTAATAGCTTTCACTGCTGTTTGACAGGACTGACAGGTTTTTTGTTCGATTATTTATGTCCACCGAAGACTTGATCTAATGAACGATGACAACACAGAACGTTTTTAGGCTGGGGATAGCATAGACTTAATAATACTAACGTATTATTATTAAGTCTATGGGGGATAGTATTTTTGTGTACTAGATGGGAATGATTGGAAAATAGAAAACTTTGATGAGAAAATTATAAACCAGAAGTTGCGCCAATACAATCTAGGTGACAATGAAATAAATAATGGAGGAGTGTATGCACAAGCAGTGACAGTTATTGAAGGATTCATTGATATTTTAGTAGCAGGTTTACTAACTAAGTAACTAGATAGCGCAGGGAGTTGATGAATAGATCTCATTAACTTAATATTTTGGGAGTTTTCTTTGTTTATTTTTAGGTTCTGCTCTTTGTTTTGTCTAGGCCAGAGACCAAGACTCTAAAGGCTTCAAAAAGTTGTCAACTTTTTCTATACTAAAAACTTGTTCTTGAAACGTCAAAGTGATGGATGTAAGGCAGAAACGTCAATGATTTTGACAATGGATGTCACAAGATTTTCGATTGACGCGATGATTCCTCTTTGTTCATGAAGGTTGCATTGGTTGCGATCATCCGACACCAACTAGTCTACCAATTAACGGGTGACATCATGCTGACGTAAGCAGCAGGAGGCATACATTTTATTAATCACAAACGTGGTTATGTGATGATTATAATATTGTTAAGCTTATTAGACTCATGATTTATAAAATATGCTATAGACCTCGATTTGAAGGACATTTGCAATAAAAAATCTACTTTTAAGCTAATATTGGTAGTTCCATTACCGGAAAACCCCGCTCGGCTTACAACTGATCAGTCACGTGATGATAATTGATCGTATAATTTACCGCTACCGTATACGTAATGAAAATTGCGTCCCGTTGCTATTGACGATGGGAGGTAAAGTGAATATGACATCCTGCTGCTCTCGGCGACTGCATGCAATGTTATAACAGTTTTTATTATGACCTTATTGCTATCTTAGTTGACGTTTATACGATTTATTGTCAGTATACACCTTTATCCATTTAATCTTTGATTTTAACAAAATTTACTACGAATTTAACAAAATTTGCTATTTTACACTTTAAAGCAAAAATTCAATAGAATTTATAGTGTAAACTGGGAATTAAACAAAATTAGAATTTAAGCTAAGACGTTAATTAAATTTACAGTTTAAACTCCGAATGTAACAAAATTCACGATCTGCAATAGGAATTTAGCAGAATTTACAGTTTGGAATTTGCATTTAACAAAATTCACAGTTCGAACTAGGAATTTCACAGAATTTAAAATTTGAATTGGAAATTCAATCAAATTTGTCGCTTAAACTGTGAATTTTACGTAATTTGACATTTACCTGAAAACAACATAATTTACGGTTTGAAATTTAACTAGGAATTTAACAGAATTGACAACTCGAACTACAAATATAACAAAATTTACAGTTTGATTTAATATTTTATTTTAACAAAATTAACAGTGTAAGGAAAATTAACGGAATTTACAGTTTAAAATTTGAATTTTACAAAATTCACAGTTTGACCTGGACAATTAATAGAATTTCCCGTTTAAACTGGAAATTGACAGTTTAAAATTGGAATATAACAAAATTTATAGTTTGAACAGCGAGTTTAGCAAAATTTTCCCTCCAATTGGGAATTTAGTAAAGATCACAATTTGAACTAGGAATTTAACACAGCTTACAGTTTGAAGTTGCAATGTAACAAAATCTATAGGTTGAGCAGCGAATTTAACTAAGTTTTCTGTATAATTGAGAATTTCATTTTACAGTTTAACCCAATAATTTAACAAAATTAAGAGTTTGGAGTGGAAATTTAACAGAATTTACTTTAAAATTTAGATTTAACAAAATTCACAACATAAACTAGGAATTGAACGGAATTTACATTCCGACTTGTTAATTTAACAAAATTTTGCGTTTAAATTATAAATTTAACAAAAATTTACCCCCCAACTAGATAGTTAAAAGAATTTAGAGTTCACAATTTGAATATATCAAAATTCACAGTTTGACCTACTGGGAATTTAATGGAATTTACTGCTTAAGCTAGAAATTTAATAAGATAGTTTTACCTAAGAATTTAATTCATTGAACTAGGAATTTAACAGGATTTACAATTCGAACTACAAATATAACAAAATTTGCAGATTGACCTAATAATTTAACAAAATTAACAGTTTAAACTGCAAAATTAACAAAATTTATAGTTCAAAATTTGAATTTAACAAAATTCACAGTATGAGTTAGGAATTTAACGGAATTTAAAATTCGACTTGTAAATTTAATAGAATTTACGTTTAAATTGAGAATTTAACGAAATTTACCGCCTTGGATATTTAACAGAATTTACAGTTTGATCAAATTTGGACATTACAAAATTCATAGTTAAACCTGAGAATTTAATGAAATTTACCGTTTAAACTGTGAATTTAACAAAATTTACAGTTTCAAGTTGGAATATAACGAAATTTACAGCTTGAACTTTGGCAAAATTTTCTGTGTAATTGGGAATTTTATAAAAATCACAATAATTTGAACTAGGAATTTAACAGAATATACAATACGAACTGCAAATAAAACAAAGTTTACAGTTTGACTGTAAATGAAGAGTTTAAACTGGAAAATTAACAGAATTTAAAGTTTAAAATTTGAATTTATCAAAATTCATAGTTTGACCTAAGTATTTAACGGAATTTACTATTAGACCTGTGAATTTAAAAAAAAATTGCGTTTAAACTGTAACTTTAACCAAATTTCCCGCCTACACTGGCTATTTAATAGAATTTACAGTTTAAAATTTGAATTTTATAAAATTCACCGTTTGACCTGGTAACTTAATTAAATTTACTGTTTAAACTGGAAATTTAACAAGATAGTTTGCTAAGAATATTAATTCAAGTACTTAACTGGAAATTTAAGAAAATTCACAGTTTGAACTAGGAATTTAAAATAATTTACAATTCGAACTACAATTAATATAACAAAATTTACAGTTTGATCTAATAATTTAACAAAATTAACAGATTAAATTGGAAAATAGCAGAAATTACAGTATAAAATTTGGTTTTTAACAAAATTCACAGTACGAACTGGGAATTTAATGAAATTTACAATTCGAATTGTGAGTTTAACAAAATCTTAAATTGTGAATTTAACGACATTAACAGAATGTACAGTTTAAAATTTGAATACAAACTTAACAGGTTGACCTGGAAATTTATCGTCTAAATTGTGAATTCAACAAAATTTACGGTTTGAAGTTGGAATATAACGAAATTTGCAGTTTGAACAACAAATATAGCAAAGTTTCCTGTGTAATTGGGAACTTAATGAAAATCACAGTTTAAACAAGGAATTTAAAAAAATTTATAATTCGAACTGAGAATCTGACAAAATTTACAGTTAAACCAAATAATTTACTTAATAAAATTAACAGTTTAAAATAGAAAATTATCAATTTTAACAGTTTCTAAGCTGGAAAGTTAACAAAGTTTGCAGTTTAAAACTTAAATTTTTCAAAATTCGCAGTTTGATCTGGGAATTTAATGGATTTTGCCGTTTAAAGTGGAAATGTGACACAATTTGCAGTTTGAATTTGCAATATAACAAAATTTATAGTTTGTACAGCGAATATAATTTTATAATTTGACCTAATCATTTAACAAAATTAAGAGTTGAAAATGGAAAATTATCAAATTTAACGGTTTAAAATTAACAGAATTTAGTTTAAAATTTGAATTTAACAAAATTTTTAGTTTCACCTAGGAATTTAACGGAATTTACAATTCCACTTACGAATTTAACAAAATTTTGCGTTTGAACTGTGAATTTAAGAAAATTTGCCGCCAAAACTGGATATTTAATAGAATTTATAGTTTAAAATTAGAATTTTATGAAATTCACGGTTTGACCTGAGAACTTAATGGAATTTACTGTTTAAAATGGAAATTAAACAAGATAGTTTGTCCTAAGAATTTAATTCAAGTACTTCACTGGGAGTTTAAGAAAATTTACAGTTTGAACTAGAAATTTAAAAGAATTTACAATTCGAACTACAAATATAACAAAATTAACAGTTTAAATTGGAAAATTAATATAATTTACAGTTTAAAATCTGGCTTAACAAAATTCACAGAATGAACTAGGAATTTAATGAAATTTATAATTCGATTTGTGCGTTTAACAAAATTTTGTGTTTAAATTGTGATTTTAACGACATTAACAGAATTTACAGTTTAAAATTTGAATACAAAATTTACAGGTTGACCTGGGAATTTAACGAAATTTACAATTCGACCTGTGAATTTAACAAAATTTTGCGTTTAAACCGAATTCACCAACAAACTTAATATTTAATAGAATATACAGTTTAATTTAAATTTTACAAAATTTACAGTTCGACCTTGGAATTTATTGGAATTTACCGTTTGAAACATTTAACAAGTTTCATCTAAGAATTTAACTTAAGTGCTTAACTGGAATATTAAGAAAATTTTCAGTTTGAACTGAAATTTAACAGAATTTACTGCGAATTTAACAAAATTTACCATCTGAAAAATTAATAGAATTTACAGTTTAAAATTTGAATTTAAAATCACACATTTTATGTGTGTATTAGCTGTTACTTCAGATATATTTGATATTAATTCTATCCCCTATACTAACTACACCATGCTGATGAGGGAGAATAATTTCGAGGCATGAGTCGGTAGCTGCTCGTTATTTTTTGGGAAAGCTGGCGCGATTTCGTATTTACAATTTAATAGTAATAGTTTTCATTTTCATCGGTTTAATGTTTTCATCTACTACTGTACTAATATTGACAACAACAATAACGATTGGAAATTGCACTGATTGTGCAATAAAATAATTTAAAACGTCTATTAAATTAAGAAACAAAGACACAGTTCTTTATTTTAATTGCTAGCCTCATATCAGTCCTAGCTCATTCTAAAGGAAATCAATAGTCAGTCCTTATCCAGTGAACCTTTATTTAAATATTTCATTCTTAAGTGCCCCGGTTAATCGCATTTTCGATATCGAACATGCACCGAAAAAGTGGAGCTTAACCTTTCCAAAGACGGAGAAATCGTTATATATACCCCTAGAGATTTATTTGTGTAAGAGTGAAACTGAAAGGAGATTTTCCTTAAACTTCTTTAAAGGCGGAATTAAATGCCAAAAGTGGGAGCTAATTTCTTAGAGAAGTATACCACCCATAAAAACTTTTATCGGGATGAAACAACATTAGTGTGGGTGTGTTCATTTTTTCTAGTAATAATAAACTGATTTATGGTTCAAGTTTGTGATACCTCTCGCATTAACGGCCTTTGTAGGAGCTTTTTCGTAGTTTTTTTCACACAGCAACGACCACTACTCATCCACCTATGTTGTAACTGTCTTATAATCCTCATATTTCGAGTACCTATAACTTGTAATCACAGAAAATTGCCCATCAGAACTTTATTGTATGTGTTATGTGTTAAAATGTAGCAATATAAATATTCGCCGTAATTTACGATTTAATTCAGTATATGTGACGTTTATTAATGTTTCGATAGATATCTGGGTTCATTATTTTCTGATACTTATTCGGGGTTTCCCTTAGAAATACAATTTATGTCGCATTTTCATGGGCGTATATCACTTTTAGTGCTGCGGAATTAGCATTCTCACCAACTTTTATGGGGAAATGGCGCTATTATAAATAATAACTCAAGTTATTAAAGTTCGTCGCATTACAATGAAATATTATGTCTATTTCGTAAATTATAACAATACATGTCTTTAATGTATAATAAAGCAATTTAATCAAGATTAACACTATTTACACTCATGTTGGTGCCTACGAAGCAGACAGCAAAAAAAGAAAAATCAAAGAATCTGCAATAATTTTACTTAATGAAGATAAATGTGTATCAAATTGTTCGGTAGAATTTTGCTCAACCTGGTTACCAACGTTGAGAGAAGAACTCAATAAAATTAATATTATTTAGTATATATTTCAACATTTCTATGATAAGTATCTACAATTAACAATATTAATTGCATGTCATAAAATACCAGACGTGTTTTTAATATCATATTAATTATTAATAAAATGAGTAGGTAGCCGGTCAAAACGATCTAGTGAATACTTCGTTACGTATATTGCACTGCACACGCGAGCATGAACTAGTATATCCGTAAATGGTATAACAAAATAACTGTAACGGTATTCTTAGTTACAGGATGTCCGGAATTTATCAAACTAGGAAACTTATAAGAATTCCTCACACATATTTGTACGTAACAACGTAAGTCGGAATAAATAATCAATGCAAGAAATGAAATTGCTGGCGATACTAACATGGCTCGTAAATTTTTTAAAAATATACCAAGTGGGAACAAAGAACTCAATAATAGACAAATAAAAGAAAAATCAATAAGATTGTCTTTCTGTGAGGAACAGTCACTCATTTTTGCCTAAAGACTTCAAGAACGTTTTACAAGTTTTAGCCTGTACGACATTTAGTAAATAGGCTAATAACCATTATTTTGGTTTGTAAGTGTTACATTCACGTACGAAAATTACACATTACGAACAACACAAACGGAAACAGGACACGCAAGTGTTCTTTGTATGTACCTACTACAGCGGTGTGTGTGAAAGTGACACACGGGTTGGATGGAATTATGATCTAATTTCACTTCGTGCAGGAAACGCACCATTTATGGCCCGAATATATTTAAATGTTATTATGAGGCGGTTACATTGCTCCAGTAATGTATGTAAAATCGCTAATGACATGCCGATGGTCGAGGCCAATTATTTGTAATAGTATTAATCAACAAAGGTAAAGTGTCGTTGAATCATGTTACCGTGTAATTGTCTGTTAAATAGAAGGAACGTGATAAAAATTGGGAATACGGTTTTCGTGACTAATCTGGTAATAGTGGTAATGGAATTCGTTTTATTGCGCAGCCGAAATAAAACTAGTTATCGGCGATTACAAGACCATTTCTGTTCGGTAACTTTGAAATTGTGGCTCTTTAGACACAATGTATTTTATTGGCATGTGGACGTCTCAGTCTGTTTGGAAGAGTTTCAGAAAGAGTTTCCTGATAATAATTTTTTGCTCTAGAGACTTTTGCTACTTGATGAATTTTGGGTTTGGGTTTCCTTCATCAATCTGGTAGTGCGGCTAGAAAGGGAGGTAATGGTAAATGAAAAACTGTTAGAAAATAGGAGACAAGCAATGACAAATGCAACAAAAACTTCTTTGCCAGTGCTGGCGCAACAAACAAGTCAGTTCTCAGGAAAAAATTAAGACTTTACTTCATACACTGAAAGTCGATGTTTGGATTGGCCTCAGTAGATGAAAACTTGAACCAATATTTTTCTAAGGCACAATTACGAGAACCAGGTATTGGGAAGAAATGTTGCGCTCTTTCATAAATCAATTGCATGAATACTAACTTTAACATGGCGCCTCCAACAGCTCAGAACTTTAGTTCTGTCAGCTGATTCTTTTAGTGAAAGAATTGTTAGCACAACTAGCAACCAATGTACCTACGTAGAAAATTTAATGTTAATATAAGGAATGGCTTTTTCAAAATATATATATTTTTTTTTTTTTTTTTTTTTTTTTTTTTTTTTTTTTTTTTTTTTTTAATCGTCTTATTTATATTAACGTCCTGGCGAAGTTTAGCTTAGAGCTATTCTGACACTTAACCAGGACACACCACATACACCCATTCCCTCCGACATTGCCATCTGCCGGAGCTGGGACTCGAACCCAGGAGAGATAGGCAGTAACTAGTCGCCTTGTGCCACTCAAGGGCGATCTAGCCTGCTGCACTATCCTCGGTAATGTAATGAGATACGGTCACCCATCCATTCCCCGGCTCCGACCACCGCTGCTTTGCTCCGAAGATCGAAGACCGGCAATTGTACGCATGACCCCATCTCACTACTACGTTTAGTTTTTGTACAAAAGTCGATATTCAATTTCTCAATGTAAAAATACAAAGATGAGATTTTCCTGCAAGCACAAGATACTTTAGAGTTTAGAGTCTGCAACGAAATTTGTATGGACTGAAAGCTCTGGGCTATCATCCTATGTGTCTGCACACGTTTTTATGGCTTTATTTAAAAGCTTCTTAGATAATTTAGAACCAATATCAGTGTTCAATATCTGAAACACGCTCTTGAACCATTATTTACGACACTATTAGGTAAAGACTATAATCCTTTCAATCCTTTGAAGACTGAATAAATTAAAACAATTAACTTTTAAACTGTACGTAAACCAACATATGTAACGATTTAAGTTGCAATTCGTTACAGCAGGTTATAGCTTCTATTTTGCGTATTAAAATATGACTCCTCACAACTGAATAACCCTGTATTCGCATTTTATCGGTATGTGGTAGAAAAAAATATAAAAAAACGCCACAGCGGATGAACGTTGTGAACGAGGCTCGTCCTGGGCTAGAGAGAGTGTCTTTTGCCTTTCGAATTTTACCTAGGTAAGTCATATATTTCTTGTAGTCGCTTAAATATCGCTATTCATAAAATTTGCTTATTAATTATTGCTTCAGCTTTATTGTGCTATAGTAAAAATAATAATTAGTCAAAATATTTACCGTATTCGTATTATTTCCATATTTTGGATTATTTTCAGATAATTACCTAGTGGCACTGTTTTTTAAACACGTGGATGGGTATTCCCATTTCCGTTTTACCGTATCTTGTCTAAAGTAGACGTTTTCGTGGTTCAATTATTGTTAATTGACACGTTATACAATATTTAAATTGTATAAATTATCGCTGTAAGTGAAACTTGTAGATTATTTCGTACATCGAACAATTTCTGTGTGGATTTTTATTGTTATTAGGTTCGACTGTGGTTCATATAAGCTGGAAAAAGGAAAACTACACTGGTTTTGGATAGTGAAGAAAGTCCACTTGGGACTAAGGTTTTTGCCGAATTTATTTACTGTCCAGAGCTACAGATTTCTGTCCAGGAGCTTCCAAAACATACGGGGTAAGTGATCTATAGTATTTTTTTCTTCTCTTTGAATTAATCAATTTGTAGTTCATTTGATCACTTGCTTCGGATGTGACAGAAGTATGATTTTCTGGTTTCCTTTTTTCATCATATTCACGCTATCAAAGTTCTATATCGATTTTATTATTGACAAATTATTATTATTAGTTCATTCCTTAATTTTCGTGTAAGTTACAAGAGTGTAGATTTACCTTGGTTTTACGTATTTCCTGCCATTTTGAATTAGGCATAAGTTCATTCATTTTTGTCCGTCGGAAAGCGAAAGACATTATCGGTATTTCATATATTAATTTTTGATATTTTTACTGTTAAACTATTAGTAAAATATTAACTTGAAATCTTTATGTGTGCTAAAATTTCGAATTTATTTCAATATTGTGATTATTGTTACCAATTATTTTGTTATTAATATTAAATATCTGAATCTTTAGAGTTATTACTTCATTAACGTTTCTAAGTTTAAATTGTCCCGTACAAATCTGACATTAAATTATAGTCCTTTAAAAATTACAGTCTCCTCATGGTTTTCAACCTATAGGACAAATTCAATCAAGTTAGGTTATTTGTTAACGAACTGATAGTGAAGTTTTGCAACCTTACTAAATTCTTGTGTTCGAAGTTTAGTATTATTTGTTTAATAATTCAATTTTTTTTAGTAATTGGTGTCAGATACCGTATTTTTATGTAAATTTGGTAATTTTACAAATTCTAATGTCTTGTTGTGTCATTTTGCCAATTTTTTTCTATTGTAATATTAAGAAATATTAATTTTGTGAATTTTATCTAGTAATTTAACTATATTGCCGGAACTTTGTTATTTTTTTCATCTACCACTAGTTGAAATAATTTTCAACCTAATTTTATTTCTCTATTTCCTTTTTTCAACTGTTCTGTCTTTATTTCATGGCATCTGGCTTTCTGGAAATTTGACTCACTGGAAATCGATACTGAGTTAACAAAATCAGAAGTAAGGAGATATTGGGTGTTCCCGAAAAGTAATAAATTTGGTTGGAACCTGGACACTCTGGACTGAGTAAGAGTGTGGAGACAGGATCTCGCAACCTTTTCATCAACCTCGAGTATTCGCAGGATTCATCGCCACTAGGAGAACCCCTTCCGTCTCAGTTCATTCCCGTCGAGTAAGCCTTTACAACAGTAAAACGGACAGACAGAGAAATTGGTTAAATTGTAATTTTTATTCATATTTTTTGTTCATATTTTCAATATTTTTAATTATATTTAGTTCTGAGTCATTGTTTATCGTAAAGAATTTGTAAGATTAAACTTGTTAAATTCACAGCTTTCTTTTCTTTCTAGTTTATGTAGTAAATATCTAATTGTGTTTTCGATAAACTTTTGTGTATTTAGTTATAAATACTTTGGCGCCCATATATTGCTCTCAAAATTATCTCAGTACTTTAAAACAAGGCTTCACCGAATTCACCTAGCTAGAGCTAATTGTTTGGCTGCACTTGGAATTTAATTCACAAGTGTCGTTGCACATATAGAATTGTTAATAGCAATAATTGGCAATTAAAAGGAGTAAAATAAAGGCGCGCCTCAAGGCTCGATTTTGGGACTGCTATTATTCAGCTTGTATGTTTTAAATATTTGAGATGCAACTGTTAGCAAATACTAGAATAATCAGATAATTTATGGATCCATAAATTGTTTTATGCCTGTCTGGGTAAAATGCCTTATATTTTATACATCAGAGCGAAAGATTGTCAATTATAAACTAGAATTTAAAGTGTATTCCTGTAATAGTTTGAAACAGGTAAGGGGTTTGTAATTTTTTAGATGCGTTTGATTAAATCTTGTTGGGGTGGAAGTTACATGTTTTGGGATAACGGGCACATACCCATAATCCAAGTGCACCGAGAAGAATTTTTTTTACATCCAATCTTAGAGCCATCGCTAAAAATCGAATCCAGGCCTCAAGGATATGAGTCAGGTGTGCTTTTTACCTTACAAAAAGTTTTTATGTTCTCAAAATCAAAACACGAACACTAAAATATATTTTTTGAACGATTAAACCAATTTAATGAAACCCAACTGAAAGCCCTATTGAAATACTGGGAATGTAATCATTATCCACCGACAAAAGACTAAATTATTCGGAAACTTCGTTACTGCTGGATTAGTTCTTCGGCCATGAACACGCTAATTGGCAGAGCGGCTACTCTTTCTTTAAAAAATAATCCCTGAACTTGTATCTCACTCCCCTATTGTGCGTAATATCTGTTTTTTTAATTTATAAGACGTATGTTTTTCCTAAATCCGCCGTTTCTCATCCCCCTTGGTTTCATTTAAAATTTATGGTGCAGTGCAAATATCGATCCAGGACGAAACATCAGAATCCATTATTAATACCATTAGTTGTATTGTAGGGGTGCCTGTCTGAGCCACGTTGCCTCCAGCGCAATGATCAATTACATTATATATTGTTGTTTTTTAATTCTCTAGAAATGATGTTCGCCACTGGAATTAATTAAATATCAAGATGTTGGCGTGTCTTGATAAATTAGGTTACGTAATTTTATGTGAATTACTCGAATAACGCATCCTTAGGAATTTATAGGCGGTTTCAATATACAGCGTGTGGGGTGGTGAAAGCAATTTGATTCCCCGATCCTAATTGTTCACGAAATGAGGCACCAATTTTTTTCCTCTTATTCTCCATTTTCTCTGAATTGAAAACTGATATTAATTAGCAAGCGCAGTAATAAACTTTTGTACGTGGTTTGCTTTCGCATGCATCAATTTTTTTGTAAGTTTATTGTAATAGGTAAAGCTTGAATCTTCGCTTGTCTATAAAAAGAAACTGGTTCAGAAGAATAAGGGAAAGGGGAAATGGGAAAAAATGCTCATCTCATATTTATGTTTACAACGATGCAGACGCATGGATTAGGACGAATTATGTAGGGTAACGCGCACCCTCTTATCGCCGAATGATTTGTACAGAGGATTTCCTGTACGTTTCTTTCGTTTTCCTTGGTTTTTACTTTTGAGTGACCAGCAATAATCAGCCATCATATTATCGACTCATTCCTCTTGATATCAGCGGTCCATTTCTTTGATATCATGTTCTTCACTGTAATGTCCAGAATTTTCAGGAAAACAGTCAACTGTAGAGGAATTGCAATTTGGGATTCCTCCAACATACCAGTTATTCAAACTTGTCAATCATTTCAGCAACGATCTCCTTATAATTTGGCCTTTTACTATTCCTTAGAAAATGTTCAACAATCCTTTGGACGGTAAGCCTTGTAGCTCTCTCGACCTCATTCGTTTGAATCTTGAATATTTTATCTCTCACTAGGGTTAGAATTTAAGGCACGTCGAAAATTCCTTTCTTTAGCTTAGCGTTTCAGATATTTAGAAATTTTTGTACTTCATAGTTGAAGCATTTAGCTTCTTCGTTTTCGTCCAAACTGTCTTCTTATAATGATTCAGTCGGTCACTGTTCCAATTCTCATAGAAAAACAGGGGTAGTTTACTGTTGTTTCAAAATCGTAGCTACACAAAATCTTAAAATCGCCATATGTTTGCCAGATGTGCTATTTATAATTAATTTTTTCTAGAACTGATGTAATTTTCTTTTAAAACAGTTGATTTTGCTATTGGAACAAATCCATAATCATTAGTTAAGACTCCATTTGGACGAAATTTGGACAAGTCTATATGAATAACTTCCAGTCTTTATCATCATCAACATTGGGATTCACGACGTTCATCACACCATTTATATTGGAGCAAAAAACTAAAGATTCTTATGAGTAAAGATTTGCAAAAACTCTTTCTCCCTTGTCCCATAAACAGTCATTTTATTCCCTTTGGCAGTAGTGCTTCTTTCTTCTACGTTGAGGCATCATTCATTGGGCATCATCCTTGGGTAATTCCAACTGTTTCAATTCCTGTACAAGATCTTTTAAATCCTTTTGGTTGATTTAATTGAGCAGTCTTAGAATCGCATTAGGGCCTGTATTAAAATATATAAATACTGCACCTTTATCACTGTTTAGATTGTTCCTTGAGACAAGCTTTACCAGTTACAACAACCTACAAAAATTGGCGCATAATCAAGTAATTTTGACCTTGGATTCTGTTTCAACACATCGAAGTACATCAGTTTTGTTTCTGGATCTGATCACTTTTTGATGGCTGTGTTAATAACTGAGATAATTTAAATCAAATAATTCAGTGAATCATCGCTTGTTGGACTAGGGTGGCCCGCAGAGAAGGCCATTATCGCTCAATCTATTTCGCTCCATATGCACCAATACAGTGATTTAATTCAAATATAACTCTTAAGTTACGTTACCATAAGAATCAAGATTTCAATTCATTTGTATTTTGTTTGTTTGAGCGTCAGGATCTCTGAAAGAGGAAACATTCAAATACTAAAATACAATGGATATTAAGTACTTGGTGCATTGTCCAAAACAGTTTTGTTGCAATAACGTTCGATGCAGCCTAAAAAAACTTGATGACTTGATACATTTTTGGAATCGCCTGTAATAATTTATTTGCCTACTTAATAGGAACTAACTGTTAGAAATGTCTTTGGGGATTTATGATTTAGTCATTAATTTTTCCTTTAACTTGTTTTCCACAATTTCTCATCTGTTTTATAAAAAGTTGGGTAGATCTGGTATTGGATTTAGGCTATCAAGCCATAATTGAGTTTGATAATTCATCCGAAGGCATGCTATACGTACATTAGGCATGGGACTGAGAAATCTGCCAATATTTCATGTAATAAGTGGCTGCGATACAACTTTGGAAAAAAACGTTTTTAACCTAATTTGGTGAATCCCTTTTTATGAAAATGGAGGAAATTATAATAAAACTGTACATCACAAATGAAGATATCAAATGTTAACAATTGGCTTGGAGAATTAGCTACATTGATGGAGATAGTCTTCGCAATTATGGTTTAATATCCTAAATCCAAAACCAAATTCACCCAATATTTTAGAAAGTTGCGATCAAAATTATTAATGACTCAATCTTAAACCCCCAAGTGGCACAAGCATCATCTAACTCTGACTATCATCACCATCTAATGAATGATCAAAATGATCCTTCTTCATCAGACGTTGATAGTGAATATATCCATAAGTGCTAAATTTTTCATTGGCGGAATGTCAAGAGTATATGGAGCAAATTGGTTTGACCACTCAGGCAATAATACACCTCTCTGCTAACCGTCCCAGGAGGTGATAGACTGAAATAATTTGTCCCAATTATCTCCGTTAATAATTATAATTAATCGACATATTTTGTAGCCCATGCATTTTAACAAGAAAATGCACCCGAAAATCACGGTGAAAATCAATTAACACTCCACTAAGGCTTGTCTGGAAGTAATTAATTTAACGGTAATTGATTTTGAGGTAGGTCACTTAATCAGTATGCGGGTAGATGGTCTTTCGCTTCCAGAGTGTAATTTACAAGAATTGGTATGGTGACGTAATTCGATTATGGAAAATTGGAAATCAGAAACTAAAGTTAGAAATGAAACGATTTGAATGAAGTATTGAGTAAAGTAGCTGAATATCTCAGTTGGACATCATTGGGTTTATTTCTAGATTTGCTTTCGTAATGGAGACGGAATCCTACATATTGTAATGAGGCCAGTAATTTTTTGGGTTATGTGAGGAACTTCTAATTTTTTAAGAATAAATTTAATGGTAAGAGGAAGATTATCTTCAAATGGGAAGCGTCGTAAATGCAGCTCCAACATTTTTTATTTTGATTCATCCTGTTTTTTATTTTGAAGGAGTTAGAAGGTTATTTCTCTTCCTAAAAATACTGCGCTGACGCTTCGGAAACTATATCCGTTTCCTTTTTCAAAGTTTAGGCTTAGATTTTTATGTAACGTGTAGAATAACACGGCATAAAATAAAAATTGTTTGTATCATTTCCATAGATACTTACCATAGAAATGTTGAAAAATATAATAAATAATATTAATTTTATTGAGTTCTTCTCTCAATATTGGTAACCAAGTTGAACAAAATTCTACCGAACAATTTGACACGCATTTATCTTCATTAAATAAAATTATTGCAGATTCTTTGATTTTTCTTTTTTTGGTCAAAATCTTTGCTGAATCCCATTTTATCCTGTGATCGTTTTCCCAAGCATGTTCACAAATTTTAGATTTTTCAATATCACCTTTTCTAATATAACTTTTGTGCTCGCCCAAACGTACATTAAGTGGTCTAGATGATTCACCCACATAATGTTTATTACACTCGCACGGTATACTGTATATACAATTTTTTTAATTTTGTTCAGGATTTAATGTTTTCGTTTTTGTCAATATGGATCTTAAAGTATTATTTGTTTGAAAAATTGTCCTAATGCCACATTTTTTTCCCAAAACGACGTAATTTCTCAGATAAACCTTACGACGTAATTTCTCAGATAAACCTTTTATATATGGAATTAATATTCTGGTCTTTTGTATGTCTGGTGAAAAAAGACAAATAACAAATTTGGCTACCAATTTGGATTTATAGGTATAATTCAATGGGAGTAGGGGCCTTTGCCCGTCCAGTAGTTGTTTCCTATAAATCCTATTTTATCATTCTGGTTTTGGTTGCACCGGATTGTTAACTCTATTTTCAATGTTCATGAAAGTCTTATCAACAAATTCTTTCGGGTATTCATTATTAATTAAAATTTCCCTGACAAATTGCCTTTCATGTTTGAATATTTCATCATTAGAAGAAATTATTTTTGCCCTATCATACAAACATTTTATAACACCTCTTTTAACGTCCAAAGACTGGTTTGAGTTAAAATTTAAATATCTGTTAGTGTGAGTCTTTTTTCGGTAAACGCTAGTTTGAAAATTATTATTATTGACTTTTTTAATTAGAACATCTAAAAATGGTAATTCTTTATTATTTTCTATTTCTAGAGTGAATTTGATAGATGGTTCTTTATTATTAATATTTTCCAAAAAATTGTTTAATAAATCTATTCCATGAGGCCAAATTGCAAAAATATCGTCAACATATCTCCACCAAGTTACTGGTTTATGAATATTATTTTCAACATATCTGTTTTCAAAATCCTCCATAAATATATTACTTAGTATTGGTGACAAAGGGGAACCCATTGCCATCCCGAAGTCTTGTTAATAAAAATCATTTTTTAATTGGAAATAGGATGTTTTTATTGATACCGTTAACAGTTCCATTATACTATTTACGCTAAGTTTAGTCCTGTTTGCCAAATTATTGTCGTTTATTAATTTGTCTCTAATTATTTTCAAAGTTTTGTCCACAGGGACATTTGTAAAAAGGCTAACTACGTCAAAACTAACCATCAGATGTGTATCATGAATATTATTTTCATAAAGTTTTTCTAGAAAATGCTTACTATTTTTTATATATGAATTGGTATTTCCAGAAAGCGGATTAATAATTTTTAGTAAGAATTTTGCCAAGTTATGACGCGGAGAATTAATAGAACTAACAATTGGTCTTAAAGGAATGTTTGCCTTATGTATTTTTGGTAAACCATAAAAATGAGGAGGTTTACTATGATGTGGTGTCCTGAAGAAGGTTGTGATAAACCTTCTTAATAATAAATAAATTATAAATTTCTTCTTTAAAATTGAAAAAATTAATAAATGCTCCAAGGATATGGTCATCAACAACTGCTATGATTGATGATACCAAGTTGATCAGATGCAAAAACCGCCAAAAATGTGACAAGGAGCCTTGGATCCCAGGGAACAAATTGTGACGAAAAAATGGAAACTATAATGATGAGGTGAAACATCTAATTATTTGTGTGGAAAATCTGATGCTGACGATAATGAATTTTTGGAACCTCTTTATAGCCATTGTGATGACGTTGATGATGATGTTGATCATCTCTTAAGTAAATTTAGAGTTTAGGGTTAAAATGAAAAAATAAAAAAATGCTACAACAAGATGGTCATCAACTGCTATGATTGCCGCCTTACCACTTTACCAAGTCGATTTCAGATGCAAACAAGTGCCAAAAATGTGACAAAGAGCTTTGGATCCCAGGGAAGAAATTGTGAAGAGAGAATGGAAACATGAAGTTCATTTTGATGTGGTTGAACATCTAATTATTTGAGTGGAAAATCTGATGCTGATGACAATAAATTTCTGGAACCTTTTTTATACCCATCATGATGATTTTGATGATGATGTTATTGATGTTAACCTTCTCTTAAATAAACGTTTTAAGTTTAATTTATGAATCATCATTAAATAAAAGCATCGACATAGAGACAAATTTGTTATGTATCTACTATTTAGACCATTTTCCAGGATATGACCATATTGTTGATTCTGACGTAAGCGCCAAGATAGCTGAAAGTAACAGTATACTGTTCGTGCTTTAAAAACATCGTCTTATAAGCTACTCCTAGAGATTCCACCATATAAGTAATTTCATTACCACGCTTATTGAGTCGAATCGACCGAGATATTGCTTGATGAATCATATTGTCAAAATTTTGGGCTTCCCATATACGAGAAAAATTTAAATGCGACAATTTTTATATTGACACGAAAGAGACCTGAAACGACATACGTAAGCGATAATGAATAATGCATCTCGAGCACCTAAATACTATTGAAATTCACTACCAGTATTGCCGATCAGCGTGAAGGTATAGGGGCAAATTCCATATTCCAATTGAGCTGGAACCAATTAAATTAAAATTATGCACATCGAATTAATTTAAGATGTCACAACAAGCATTTGCAATTCCAAATACATCGGCAGCCCCAGTTCCTCTCGTTCACGACGTACTCGAATTCAATTAGATAACTAGACGTAATTGTATTAAATGAAAGTATGTGAGGTCATGTGAACCTTTTATACAATTTAATTCTCCTTCACGGCAGACGATTTCAAAACAATAACACATCCTGTGCATTTGATGTTGCAGTTGTTTATGCTAAATTACTTGAGACTACTTACCCTGATGGTATTGCCAATATTTAGGTCAACATTGCTCTGCTCGAAAGACACACCCTCACTTATTGACTAGGAACGATGCAAAAACAAACGATATACAAAAATTAATAACGTTTTATGAGCACTATGACACCATTGTAACAACACATAATTATATCGACATACGCTAAAACTACGATTATTCACAACCGCGCCTCTTTCCAAAACATCTCAACCCTGCGAATAATCCTAAAGGGTCACGTTATGTTAGCTAGCGGTAATTATTGTCTGTATTTTTTTTTTGTTTAGTTATTTCAGGAGGACTCGTACAGGGTTAGTTTTCTCATTGTTGATTTATTGACCCAACAAAATGCGAACTGTTCAAATCTCCGGATTTGTCCGCGTAAGACTACATCGCCGGCAACTGCGATGCGGAACGAAAGTCATACTCCAAAATTACATTTAAAGCTTACATCGATCAATTCTGTGTAATTGGTTTACTAACTCTACAATCTACAAATTTACGTTATTCGAATCCGGGAGCTTGAAACGGACTAAATTCATTCATTGACTGTAACCACACGCACGCGCTCTGCCCCTCTGTTGCTCTATGAAACGCGAGTATTGTTGGAATAAGGATGGACATACGATAACATTTGGGGTGTCTTACAGTGGCGTGGAGAACATAAGGCTCGAGGGTGTGATCGATCCTCTGCCTTGATGAAACAAATGTCAGGTGCAGAATATAGGTCTCCCTTACGTATACATAACAATGAGACGTTAGATAATTTGATCTGTGGCTTTATTCGCGCGGGCACTTGTGCTCTACTCAACAACAAGTCAGACTGGGTTTCAGGGTAGAAGAAGGGAAAAAAATTAGGGTTTCTTCTTTAAAATTCATTGAAAAATGAAAGAGAAATAAGTAACTCAAGGAGAAATCGAAAACAAAATTTCAAAAAAATTTTTTGGGCTGTGCGTTTTTTTTTTTCGTTAAATGTCAAAAAAAATGTCAAAGTGACGTTTGGGAATGGGTACGGCCCCTTCGGGGCCGTCTGTGGATAGTTAGCACGTTTTCTCGTTGATTTTCCAAAAAACTGTCAAAAATGACGTTTAAACGTCAAAGAGAAGTAAGGGTCCTATCGAGGAACCGAAAATGGTTTCGGGGTCCTAAAGACGCCCTGATCCCGAAACTGATATCGTAAAAAAAATTAAAGTTCGCCGGATCGACTATAAGCTGCAATCTATCGGACGAACTATAAATTTCAAGATAAAAATATTCGAAATTTCAACAAATCTCGGTTGCCTAAAAAATTAATTGTCCGGACACATTTACATATTAAGGGTTGAAATTTGGTGAGACCCGACGGGAATGAGGGGGCTAGCTTCCGTTAAAGTTCGGTCAAAAAAATGCTCCGGTTAACGGAGTTACGGCGTCAGAAAAAGTACCGTTTTTCAGCAAAATCGAGCTTTTTAAAAAATTCGTATCTCGTGTAATATCGGAGATGGAGGAAAACAAAAAAAGGGAGTTCTTAATTTTTCCTTATTTTTGCTCGTCGTCCGGGTTCCGATCCTCTAGATCCAATGGGAAAGGCTGTGGCGCGTGTCTAAAGGGTACGTGTCGGAAAATTCGCTAAAATCCGAAAAAATCGCATCTTTTCAAAAAATCGTAACTTTCTTAGGAAGCAAAATCGAGAAAAAGATTTCATCTAATAAGTTTCTCAATTTCATCTAGTTTTCAAAAAAAAATATCCCGCTGCTCCATCTGGAAGGAGCCACGAGTTATTAAGCTCTGACCGGACGCGCGCTTGGAGAAATTTGAAATAATAATTTAAAATACAGTATTTCCAACTCCAACTAATTTCTTAAATTCCGCACCTATCAGTTGCTTCTAAGTTCCCCAAAAGTTGTCGCACTTTATTTCCTGTGTGTCTAAAATGTCTACTAATACCTCAAGTATATCCAGGTTCAATGGAATTGATGTGGTTTGCGGGATTTATCTCGTAGCTTAAACAACGAACAATTTCCGAAGGACTCCTTAAATGTAGCTAATTATATTATCAACCAAAGTTACATGGTAACCGTTGATCCTGTCCCTGATCACTGTCATCCCTTTGTCAGACCTCTTTTTATTGAGAGGGTAATCTAATAAACGATTAACTTCTCGGAATGTTTCGGAATATGGAATTATTTTAATAATAAATAATGCAAAATAAATCAAATTAAGCCTTGCTTAGGCTCATGTAAGCTTGCATGCCAGTGTTTGGAAGGGTTTTTTTCAGAGTTGTTAAATTGATTAGATGTTTTTGAATCAGAGAGTCTGACTGAACAGACGTGAATACTAGTGAGCGCTGAAGTAAATTGCAGATTTAAAACAATTATATTATTATAAATACATATCTCATAAAATCGGTGTTCAATTGTTTTCTCTTTTCAAATAACTGAGTTACAAATTTGGATACTATGTATATTGAGAGAAGAAATTTTGTAGAAAGTCCGTTCAACGTCACAAATATTGATGGAGTGGACTTACTGCGATTTTTCCCACTTTGCCATTTTACTTCAGAACATTGATTAGTTTAAAGTAGAGAATAATTTGGCAATAACCGTTCATTGTTCCAAATGAACAAATATGTCTTCCAGTAAGCGCAGAAGTAAGTAGAAGCTTGTAGAAAATAATAGTTTTATAAATATCTCAAAACCTCGATGTTCAATTGTTTTTTTCTACCATTTTGATCAGCTGTCAAAATAATGTCAAAATGTCAAAAAAATGTCAAAATGTCCTAAAATGCCAAATATCAAAAAAATCAAAATGTCAAAATGTCACAAAATGTCAAAATGTCAAAAATGTCAAATGTCAAAAAATTTCAAAAACATGTCAAAATGTCAAAAAATGACAAAATTTACATAATTTTTTATCTTACCAAATTTGTAGTTCCAATAATAACTGAATTAAAGGAAAACGGATAACTTTGACCGGCGTAAGGGTAGTAAGAGAATAAGAGTTTCTGTAGAAATTCTACAAAGTCCGTTTAAGGTCACAAATATTTATGGGGTGGATTTTTCCTCCTTCACCATTTTATTTTAGAACCTTGATGAGTTTCAAGTAAAGAATAATTTAGTGGTAATTAGAAGCTTTAGAAAAATTATAATTCTATAAATATCCTAAAATTCAACGTTCAATTGTTTCTTCTTTATTTTCATCATTTTAATCAGTGAAGAATTTATCAATTTAACCGGCGGGTTTGTAGCTTCTATAATAGTTAAAATTGAGTTACAATGGAGCACAGATAATTTTGAACATGGTGTATAATTATTAGTGAGAGAACAAGAGTTTCTATATAGATTTCTCTTAAATTGAAAATTCAAAGAAATCCATCTGAATATAAAACTTTTAGTGGAATAACCGAAAATCACCATCTACTACTGGACCTACGTGTTTTTGCCTTATTAACAACCGATATCGTATTTCCCTTAATATTGATATTACTATATTAACGTAATATTTTTTGTAAATATTTTTGGACTTAAATAAACTTCAGATTTAGAAAAATTTCATTTCAAGTGGCGCATCGTTGATTTGTGCAATACATTATATTTAATTAGTTGCTAATGAGATTCTGTGCCTGAATAATAGCGTATGCAAGGCCAGAAAATGGAAAAATAATAATATTTTATTCCACAAGCATACAAGCATATAACGACCTATATTATTCACGAGGGTGAAAGTTTACGGCACGAGCCGAAGGCGAGTGTCGTAAATCACCCGATCGAATAATAGCCTATCTTATCCACGACTATTAAATACTTTTGACTAATCTTTTACTGAAGAAATTTATAACTACTATTTATTTTTCACTTTTTTTTTAGCAGGCCATTATGTGTCAAAGGAACGACCTGTCATAAATTAAATTTAAACGTCAACGTTGTTTACAATTAATATCGTGACTCACATGTCATGGCCACTTTAGTGAAATTTTTAACAAATATCCGATACGTTGTCATAGAAACCTTGTTCATTATACCTAGTGAATGCAGTGAATAACGATCATTATTCACTGCAGGAAATAATGGATAGCATTATGCTTGAGGAAGTACATACATACATTATTTAGTAGTCGTGGATAAAATCATTTAGAAGACAACTGAAGTATAACTGAGTGTCACTAGATTAGGTTTGTTTACTATAACTGACTCATTTAATATAGGTGCAATGTATAATTATTATAAAGAATAAAGGACCAAGAATGAATCCTTGAGCTATTTGAGATGAGATATTGAATAGTCAGTTTTAATTTCCTGTTCTGTTAGAAAGAGCCATTTCAATAAAGTGCACTATTTTAATATCCAGGGTGAATCCCAACTTATTTAATTCCTTTTAAGGGATGGTAGGTTCCTTAGTGGTAAGTTCATATACAGAAAATTAAAGAAATATGCTGTGTGGTTTTCGAAAAAAAAAAAAAATAATTAAATTGTCAAATATTTTGAGAACTTTTTAGCAACTGACCTATACCTTTACAATTTCAAAGAACAAAGATAAACAAAACATGTTGTTCACATCATAACTGACTCTCTAGAGACGTATAGGGGTTCTCAAAAGTTCAATATCGACACTTTTATGTAAGGCAGGTCAGTTTTTCAACTTTTTTTTTCAATTTTTTTTGTTTGTTATTCATATTACAAATATCAACAGAACCCCCCCCCCCCCCTGAATCGTTTCGTTATTGCAGTATTTGCCGAATGCGCCAGGGTGATGTGAATAATGATAATGATATCTTTATTGTCCTTTAAATTAAATTACAAAGACTCGTTTAAGTGGACACTCGATTAATGACAAAAATTAGTAACATAAATACAAAAGCAAAATACAGGGTGTTTCGGAAGGAAAGGCGACTATTTTAAGGACGTATTCTAGAGGCCAAAATAAGAAGAAAGTTCTTATAGTTCGAAAATGCTTCCTTTTCAAGATACACGGTGTCAAAATAAGAAATAAAAATACGTTTGCTGCAAGCAAACAATTGAAATGGATATTGGAGAATGATGAAATTTATCATACCTACATTTAAGTGCCTGGATAATCACTCTATAGATAAGAGAAACACCGATAATTTAAAAATCAACTATTTTACGAATGGTTTAAAATCGGAAACAAATATGCGTGACGCAGAAAAAGAATTTTTTTTTATTACTCGATAACGATTTGTCCTACCGGAGAAACTCAAGAGGCATTTTCTATTTAGAATTAACTGCTTATTAAGAAATCAATACCTGCTTTGAGAGAAAGCAATGGCGAACAATTTTTTTCGTCAAAATCATTTAATATTTTGCTGTCACGCACGTCACTGGTGAAATTGTCAAAATTCGTTGAATCAAAAAGGAGTGTTTCCATGCCAGTATAGTGCATACTCAATTTAATATCTTAAATCGTTTTCGAAATATAAAAAGAAGGATTTTTTTGACACCCTGTATCTCGAAAAGGAAGCATTTTTTGACATTTATTTTATTTATAGGACTTTTCTTATTTTGACCTCTAGAATCCGTCCTTAAAATATAATTCCCTTTCCTCCCGGAACACCCTGTACAAATAGACAAGTACCGAAGTATGTAAAACATAAAGAAATGTAAACGACCTTAAAATTATTCGAACTAGATATCTCCTGTATATGAAATTATAAAATAAATAAGATAAGAGATCAAATAAATACTAAGTACAAGCAGGGAATATAGGAATGTACCTATATTCACTGGTACAAGAGAGTGGATATGTTAAAATAAAATATATTCAGTAAATACTCATCTACAACGTAAAACTTCTACTATCTAATAAAAAAATTTATGCAGAGCACTTTTTTTTATTGGAAGGCCAGTTTACAATTTTATTTATTTTTATTATGACTTCCTTTTGTTAAGTAAGTACCTGTATGAATTATCGGAATAAAAATTATTTACCACCATTCTGGTTTTATTATTATTTTTGGTTTTATATGTGTTTGATTTTCTCTTTTTTGAAATAACGGGAATACTATTTTGATTCCAGGGGTCTGTCTAGCCTTATATTCATATACATGGATGACCTCGGCGATAGTTTCGGGTTATATTGAGAAAAACAATAGGAAAACTTAAAAATGGATACAAATACAAATAAACTTTATAATTAAAACCTAGGTTATGCATATATGGTCACACAAAAATCTGTATAAGTACTTCCAGATTCCTCGAACCTAACAACTGTGATAAGTTAAATGGTAGGTATTTTTTTAATTTGTAGCTATATTTTTTCTAAAAGTAACTCAATATTTTCCGAGGTTAGTTCACAGTCAAGTAGAATATGCTCCGTATCACCCAACTTACCACAGTTACAATGAAGAGATCAAATCGTTTACAAAAGGTACCAAAAATAGGGGCCCTAGAACAGAACCCTGAGAAACACCGCTAGATATAAATAACGTTTCCGACTTTAACCTATTTATTTTAACAAGCTTTCCACGAAAACCATACTTATATAATTTTTTCAAGAGTACTTAGACCCATAAAAATGCCAATAAATGCAAATCATTTTTATGTTATTATTTAGCCTGTCATATAGTTCTTTAAGAAAATTCATTATTGCAGATGGAGTTGACCTGCGTTTTCGAAATCCATGTTCCTATATTTGTAAAAAAAATTTAAGCTATTTAAGTTAGTTAGATATTGACTTGTGTAAATACATATTTTGTATATAGCACCAATAAATGATTTGATTTGATTTGATTTGATTTGAAGTACCTTCAATGTTACCTATATCTCAGAAAGTTCATTTCGAAAATGGTGTATCAATGACAAAGATAGGTATACAAATTTTATACTCTTCTTAGTAGGATGAAATTATCATAACAGAATTTGGGTCATTCCTGGATAATAATCCGCACTAATCCACTGTACTAAGTATACAAATGCTGCAGGCATAGGAACCGGTACAATTCGCAGCGCAAATATCCACTTGAAACCTAATATTGTGGTAACATATTCTAATGTTATTGATTGCAAAACTTCCTATATGTCTTCCGCCACTGAGGTCTGACGGAGAAAATTAGATCATACAAGTGCGCAAACAAAAGAGAAAACTGCACTTGAAATGGTACCCGAGGAAAGAGATGGTCGTTAACTCTCCCCCTGTAGACCGTGATGATGGCCGGGGGTGATGTAGTAGTTTCATTACGATAGGAAGCAGTGCACGTTTATTTTCCATGAAGCTAATTTAATGTATATATTATATACTAAACTAACTAGTTCTGCGGTTAATTGCTTTTATGATTTTGATAGAAATGCAATATATAATTTAGTATTCAGTATTACTAATAATATTTATTAGCAAAATATAGCTATTTATTGAAAACAATGGGAAAAAAATTGTTGCAAAAAGTTTTAGGATTTAGTTCTTTGCTGAGACTGAAAAATCAAGTTCTTAAACAAATGAACTTGATTTTTCAGTATCAGTAAAGAACTATTAGCAAGGACAAACATAATCTCATTTTTTTCAAATGGAACACTGTATAATATTATTGCAATTTCTCGATGGAGGTTTTTCTTCTGATTTAAACAACACATCATATTTTACTTTAATTTTTTTGACAAAATAAATAAAAACATTATAAAAAAATATATGAGTTACAAAAATATACTTCAATTGAATCCACTCACGAATTTTCTGATTCACCCAGCGCGTTTAAGCTTTTAACACTCGGTGGATATGCCGGTATATCTTTTACAGGTAATAAAAAAATGTAGCCTCCATTTTTTCCCTAACAGGAAACAACTTACTATACTTTAATATTCTACTGCAGAAGCCAAAAGTTCATTAAGAATTTCATGTGTTGCATCATTTAGAAATCAAAAGTTCATCAGGAATTTTATGTGTTGCGTCATTTAGCAAAGAATTTGACGACAAGCAGGGAAATCTTTTTATTCATTCATAAAACCTTGGTTTAATATCCGTAGTCAAGTTTTATTGTAATTTTTACTACCCTCTCCTGGACAAGCGAAGGAACAATGAACTTTTATAGTAAGATTCAGATTACCTTAGCTGGCGTACTCGAAAGTAATAAAATCGTTGATAGAAATATTCTCGTGTTTCAATCAGCGATAAAGCATCGTAACAAAGTATTTTATCACACAAATTTGCAATTTATTGGTCTCTTATCCGAATGCAAGAATTCTGATTTTATAACATTATTTTAAATGTAATTTGACGGTGTATAATATTAAGTCAACCTTTCTTTGATTTGAAAAGATGTAGCATGTAGATGTAGCTGAGATGAAAACATGCTTGATATGCATACTGCAATGTATGCTAGAATTAATTGGTATTTTTCTCATGTGGAATCCCTCTTTTTTTTTTTTTAATAAAATTTAAATCGTCAATGTAATTTTTATACAAAAGTATATTACATATAAAGGGTTTTTTATAAACGATATTAAACCACGCAATCCACAAAATTAGGCAAACATATACAGGGTGTTAAGAAAAAGTAGGTCAAGCTGTTAACCACAAATATTTTAGATGGAAATAATGCGACTATAATGTGATTTTTTATTTTGGTAGTAGAAAAAGTTGGGGGTTTTTCCCTTCGCTTTTCCCCATTTACGCCACAAAAAGTGTATCCACATAAGATAAAAGTCTATGGAAAATTTCAGGGAAAAATTTAAAAAAATAACAGAATTATTAACAAAAATTATTTTCGAAATTTAAATTTTAAGACCCTGTATAAGGAAAACTACCTGCTAAAATAAAAAAATCACGCCAAAAAAATCACATTATTTTCGTCCAAAGAATCTGTGGTTAACGGCTTGACCTACGACTTTTTCTTAACACCCTGTATACACGTAATGGTGTAAGGAATGTATACCTGGCTGCCTATATTTATTTTATCACGTGGTTTGCAGGCCATCATTTGTTGAAGATTTAATATATTTATATATTATTATTATAATACTATAACATATTATAATTGCTTATTAAATTTAAGTAATATTAATGACATCTAGTTCTAGTTTCAATCGCTGGTATTATTTTATATTATTGATTGAAATAATTTCATCATTAAATTTGTTCATTTGAGACATCTATGGTTGAAGATTAGAAACTACTACCATTTTGAAGTATATTTCTGACAGTTCCCTATCGACCCTGTAACCAGCTAGAGTCATTGATTAATCGGATCAATTATAGATGGCGCGCAGAACTGGCGTTTAAAATCCCAAGGTATTATTTTGCTAACAAAATTATGTTCACAAGGAATGTACCTAAATCGATTTTACTCATATGAAATGTGAAAGTTAAACTTGTACTCAATAATAAACCCCATTATATAAATTGCTACCAACAAATTATACTATATTATTAAATTAGGGAAGTTCACTGTTATGGATAATGATCACTTTGGTGACGGTTAATTTCTGTTGACATTTAATTATCCGTTAGGCTGCAGGTGCGTTTTCATTGGCTGCTAAGCTTATTTTGAATCATTTTAAAGTTGCAACCAACTGTTAACCTTACCTTTATGTTTGCTGTTGCTGTTAACTGTTAAGTGCAATAAGTCAGCGTTGTTTTCTCAAATTTTTAATTCGTTGTGGTATCAGAGAGGTTAGAGGTTACGAAAATTATAAAAGTAAAGTGTAGAGTACAAGTGTACCTACGTTTGACAATAAATTGATATATTGAAAAATGTCCTCTGATCGAGTTTTTAAAACCCCACACAATCCGAAAGTAAATGGTTGGATGTGTACTCCCAATAACATGATGTCGGACAAATCTGATAGTGATGAAAGCACAAACTCAGACGTTCACTCAGGAGGATCTTCGAGTGACCTAACTATCGTTGCATTGTTCGATGATCTTATGAGGTTAATGAGACAAAGAAGAGATGAGAGAGTGGAAGAGTCGTTCGCAATTTTTGCAGAAAACATGAAGATTATGTGGTCTCAGTGGCAAATTACAGTAAGCGAGTGTCAGAGGTTGCAGAATCTTCTTGACGTTAGAACACGAGAGTACAGCGAAATGGAGAGAAACCTGATGTTGGCCAGGAAACTTTTGGATCAAGAGAAGAAGAAAACCAGGCAAGCGGAACAAGAAAGAGATGAATTGGTAAGTTTGAGACGTATAACTTGTTTGAATTCGGATAGATCTGAGATATATAAAGTGCTCAAAGTGTATAGTTTAACTGCGTACACATACACAAATTGTGCTTCGGTGTTATTTTACAGTAAAAATAAACTGGAGAAGTAAACAGTGCATGTGCCGATATCAAAGCATACATGAAATATACTTATACTTGTTATTTTGCAGGAAATTCAAATAACAAAAGTCAAAACCCTATTGTTCAAAGATAATCGCACACAGTTAGCAGATGAGACTAGAGAACAATTGGCTTTCTTGAATAAAGGGCCTCATCTCTACGGGGACCCAAGTGCTGGTGTTAGCACGCAACTTAGTGCCATTCCCGAAGTTAATTCTACAGGTAACTAAGACCTACGGTAACAAATTAGTTATACCAGAAATATAAGCTGTCATAGGCGAAACTAATTTGTGATGATTTTTTTTCCTGATAATTTTAATACAGTAATAAATAACAGAAATATTTACATGTAGGTATTGTATTTGCAGGTTCCATTTTATCCGATTTTAGTTATTCCCGTTCTGAAGATGACTTAGACAGCTCCAAATGTTTCCAAACTGGCAGAGAATGGAGAAAGCATAGAGCCAGTACAGGCGTTGCACCTACAGAACCTGCTGTCAAAAAAAGACGATCGTCATCAAATAAAGTAGTGGAGGTAAATTATATTTCAACTTTCTTGTTGTGGTCTTCAGTGGTCTTCAAAAGAAAGTTTTTACTGAAGACTACTGTAAGATATAAAATCGAAACGTCAAGAATCCAATACATTCATGCACAAGAAAACTGGAATCTCTGCTATAAATTAATATGTAGATAATTACCTCATTATTAACTACTTTTATTAATTCGCCAAATCTTTACGAAGCGTAAAACTATTTATCTTTTTCAGATTGGAGCTTCAGATACTGTACGGGCTACAACAACTGTGACGGTGTCAAAAGAAGGGCCGATAACCGCAACTTCTGTGATTGAATCCGTACCTAAATCTAATGCATTTTCTACACCCTCAACTCCAAGTGTAAGTATTTGTTACTTATGCTGTTAGTAAGCCAAACGATAGGATTTTTGGTTTTTGAGGGTATTAAAAATTGTAGTCTATAATGTGTTAATTTGTATTTTCAGGATTATGGTGTACCCCAGCCAAGTGCCCCAGCTAATTTAATCTTCGAATCCTGGAACCGTAATGCCACTCATAAACCAGAGAAGAACAATGTAAGACAACACTGTTTCCAGCAGAAGACTGTTGTGATGCCTGATTCCTGTGTGTCTTGTGAAAAACGTATCCGTTTTGGACGGTCTGCTCTAAAATGTAAAGATTGCAGGTCTGTATGTCATTTGGAATGCAAAGATAACTTGCCTCTACCTTGTGTGCCTGTAGCAAATACGCCTGGACAGAGAAATCTATTAGTAAGTTAAAAAATTTTAATAAATTGAACGGTTTATTGTAAATATTTTTTAGGGAATCGTCAGTGACTATACACCAACAACTCCCCCAATGGTCCCAGCTTTGATTGTTCATTGCGTGAATGAAGTAGAACAGAGAGGTTTGAGAGAAATCGGCTTGTACAGAATCCCAGGATCAGAAAAGGACGTCAAAGGCTTAAAGGTATTTGACAAGTTATTTCTTTTATATGTAAGATGATAAGGTTTAAATATGTCGAACTGCCAAATTTCTCTCTTATTACTGGATGGCATAAAAACATGCTACTATCACCTACACAATTTCCGGTACGAAAATTTAAAGATTAGTTTTATTTGAATTTCTAAGAAATTGGAGGAATAACGTCCAGTTGTGAAAGGTTAAAAGGCAGTCGATGTTTTTAGATTTTACTTTACTATTTCATAGTGTTAGGTTTTTTACAAAAAGAAAAATACAGCACAATATGCCAAAGCGCTCTACAACCAAGGTCAAGTTGATAACACAAGACTTTTACTTAAAAAATTCAATATACATAAAATTATTTAATAAGTTTATTTGCAAAAAACCACAGGTGTATTGTGTATTGTAGAATGTTAACATTTATACAGAAAACGTTATAAATCGTCGCCTATGACGAGTAGATCATTCATCGTTATTTTTTGTTACTTATTTTTATTCTCTATTGTAGGAGAAGTTCCTGCGTGGAAGAGGTTCACCAAACCTTAAAGAAGTTGACATTCACGTGATTTGTGGCTGTGTCAAGGATTTCTTGCGCTCCCTTACCGACCCTCTGGTAACATACGCCCTGTGGAAAGATTTTGTACACGCGGTAGAAGCAAGAGACCAGCAGGACATTGCGCCTGCCTTGTACCAAGTGATTTCCGAACTTCCTCAACCTAACAGAGACACGTTGGCTTATATGGTCCTCCACTTGCAGAAGTAAGTCGTCCATATTATTTGTATATGTGTATGTATTTTTTTAATACCTTTTTAGAATTGCTGAATCGCCAGAGTGTAAAATGCCCGTTGATAATCTTGCCAGAGTATTTGGTCCCACCATAGTTGGGTATTCATCAGAAGATCCAAATACAAATGATTTATTATCAGAAACGAGGCAGCAGTTCATGGTAGGTTTAGGCAGTTTTACCAAAATACTTATTTAATTTTAATAATAATAATAATATAAATTGCCTTTATTGCCTGCAACCACTAGGAATATTGATTCAAGCTCCTCTCCTGGTTACGACCCGGCGTCAAGTTTATTTATTTTCACAACTTGAATTTCCAATTTCAGGTAATGGAACGTTTAATTAAGCTTCCTTCTGATTATTGGTCATCATTTGTGAATGTTACTGCTCCTCAACCTAGTGGAAAACTGCAGCAAACTCCAAGCACAGATTCATTATTACGACCAACAACTCGTATATTTACACCCAGAGGGTAAGTATTAAGAATAATTGACTCTTGAAATGTTCGTCATTTCAATTATCTACGCAGGTGAAGTAAATTCTGCTTATTTTAGAGAAATGAATTGTCGTCGATTTTTACCAATATTTAGTTAGTGGTATATTTAAATTTATCAGTAGTAGTATAAAAAAATGGAAAATTGGAAAAACATAGTTTTTGACAAATCAAAACGATATGTTATGCTAGCCTAGTGCGGCGGTACACTTTACTAATAGAGATACAATAATAGCACTTGACAATTATGAGAAAACGTACCAAAAAAGGTACTCGCTTAGGGAGGAACCTTTGTAAAATTTCTCTTAAAATTTAAAATGGCCACAAGAATTTGTTTTCTTTTTTTTAGAAATTCGTTTACTCAAAATACATCTTGTATTTTTTATAGCAGGATTTAAAGTTTTATGAAAAATTGCGTAATTCAGCAACGATGTAAAAAAAGAATTGGCTGCACTCGAATTTTCATCATAAGGGAAGTTTTGCTTGGTCTCCGTCTTAAAGAGCAGTAATTAAGTTGTGTATATTGATACCCGATGCCGATGCCTATGTTTGTATCACCACTTGCGATAAAATCTACCTTGTACCGCCTACGCTAGTAAAAATGTTATTAAATAATAAAAATTTGTGCTTTTTAATTTTTCCAGAAAATATACAGTGCAGTCAATATCATAATTTAACTAAAGTAAGTGATGCATGCCGAGTGGAAATAAATTGTAATTTAAGTTTTAATTGTTAACAACGTGGCGAGAATCATGATTTTAATTAAAGCTTTCTACTCTTACTAATATACCTATGTGCAATATATCAGGGTAGTCATTCGCAAAAATATATTATGTTGGCATGCAAAGGGTCCATTATATTGGTATAGAATTAAAAATATATATTGGAAACCATAGACGTGCAATTTTAAGAGGTTACGAAGATAATTGACGTATCGCTTTTACTACTCACTTGAGATCTACCATAAACTCTTTGATATTTATGTTTCTGTTTATTCTAGGGCCAATGTTCCAGCAAAGAGAAGGCAGAAGTTTTTCCCTACGCCACCTTCCTATAAATAACATCTTTTTAATGTACTTTATGTATTTTTATGTAAATCTTAAATTTATTACTTTATGTTTAATCACTGAAATCGTTTGTTAACAAGAACATCATCAAAAACAAGTTTGACACCATATTAGTCTGTATTATGCAATAGAACATTGATTTTGCAAATGTTTGGCTTTAAGCGAACCTGGGTCGTAAACTACACCACCACAAGGAACTTTCATCTTATTTGTACGCAGCAAACTAGTGTAATTTAAAGTCCGGGCCTGTCAGGGCATCTATTTTGAAGAAAGTGCCAAAAAAAATAATTATTCAAATATTCGTAAATATCTTGGTTCGTATCAACCTTATAAACATGAGTAAATACATTTTTGTGGTATGACTTCTTGTTTAGAGTTATACGAGTATATATATAGGGTACCAAAGGTTACCTATTAAACTTTCAACTGTGTTATAAATATCAGTGCTTTTTCGACTTCAAAAGAAACATATTTAACATGTTATCTATTTCCCTGACGAATCTATTTAGTAATTTCAAGCAGCCTTGTGGAGTTGTGTAGTTTGCAAATTGGGTACATTCTAGAACTTGGCTCTTAATCAAATACAGAATACAGAAATACAGAATTTTGAGGCTTATTACTTAATATGTATTTTATATTTATAGAAAATTGGAGTGGTATTAGGATCTTTTTAAATAAAGTTTTATTATATTAATGCTGGTTTTATTTTCTTTTAAGCGGTTTCTGTTGTCTCCAGAAAATGTTTTCCATGAAAATTAATGAAAGTTATAGAAGCCTAAATATTGTAAAAAGTGTAAGTGTGGCTTACTATAAAGTTATTCTCAACACACATTTCAAACCACAAAAAGGTTGGAGCGTCAAAAATTCAAAATAATCAGCTCTTCTACAAATTGATACCACTGATAAAAGCAAACTGTTTTAAGTAACCTATACTAAATTTCACCGAAAAAATAATTCTGTTTTCAAAATATAGCATATTTTATTTATTCGCCCAGTCTAAAACACGCTTATGATTTTCCGCATTTTTCTGGAAAACGGTTTCCCTCAAGAGAAAAAAGAAAGAGATGAAATAGTTTCCGTTTTCAATTTTGCCATCAAGTGATATTTCGAGAACCTCGTCTGGGCAATGGACAAAAAATATATAGGGGTATGTTTAACCCCTATAACCCCAAACTACCTCTTGAGCCACATATTTTTTTTCTTATTACACAGGGTTAATTAAACATTAAACATACATGAAGAATAAGCTTATCGAATATCGTAAGAAAATCTTCAGCGGTTCCCGAGATATTAAGAATTTAATGTTTCCAACCCTCAACTTTGAAGGGCTGTATTTCTGTATGGGTACATTTGAAAAAAAAAATGCTATCAGAAAAATCGTCTTATTTTTTTAAGTAGAATCGCGTGGTTATACAGTTTGTCGGTGCAATTTTTGGTCACTATATAGTTATTGTTCCATTATATTTCTTTCAGTGTAAGTTAATTTTTTATTATATATTGTAGCGTTACATAAATACAGTTATTTTATCAACGGTATTGGTAGGTACCTATTCGGTATTCGTACTTACTATATATTATTATGCCATTAATTTTTATTTATTACGTACTACATTACATTCACAGATGGGAAATAAAGAGATTTTAACATGCTACCTGAATTATAATTATTGTCCGTGCGTGAATAACTACATATTGTAAATATTGTTGTTTCAAGTCATTTTCTCATTTATTTCCTCAAACACAAAAATCAGATTTTTGCGTTGCTGAAGGCTAGGTAATGGCTTGAATCAAAATAGTTAAGATACTCACATTCCAGCACGTTCAACGAATATAAATAACATAAACGAAGGTGTACCTACAGAAAGCAGGGAAAAATTATATTTTATTATACCCCTCTGTGTCTATAATGCGTTAAGTTGTAGATAAACATGCAGGTATCCATATAATAATGATATTATTTATTGTGGTTATAATTCACTGCATACAGTATAAACAGTTAACACATTGTAACTAAACACGATATAAGTAACTCATCCCATGCATGTGAGAATTCAGAATCACATGATAATTATCGCCACTTACCAATTATAATAAATCAGATATGGTTAAAAGGTACAGGAAAGGTGCTTACATCTTGTAGGTATATACTTTGTAATCCACTGCTCTAATAATTAGCCAATTAGCATTTTAGCGTAAGTTGTTGACCTGGAAAAATAATTAGGTAAATCAAAGGGACATCTATAGTTTGTATTATATGTTCGACCGGTTGAGCCGATTTTGAATTATATAGGTAGGTACTTAGATAATGGTTTTTATTAAAATTTTCAAACTATATTTAGTTCCCACTTTTCTGATTAACTTTCTATATCTTTTGTAAACTTCGTTAAGTATAATAGGTACTTTATAGGTACCTTTTTAATTCTGTAAACGGCTTCTGCTAGTCATACTCGAATAAATTTTCAATTTTCGATAAGTATATCATTAATGAAGTGTCAAGGCATAATATTTTGGAAAATAATCGACCTTTCAAATGAGATATCCCAATGAACACAGAACTGTATAGGAGGTTTTGCAATGTTCAAATTATATCTAAAATGTTACATTAGATTTGTTACATCGTATGGAGGCTGCATATACTTAAAAAAGCGGATGTTCATTTAATATTACCAGTGTAATGAAAAAGAGTGGTTACATTGGGTACAATAACAAAATGTATAGAAGGATATATATTTTTATTACAATGCGATGATCTTTGATTGCAATTTGTATAATTTTGCCAGTTGTTGATCTTATGGAACTCTCAGCGTTACGTACTTTTTGGTTTAACTGTAATGTATTTTTAAAGGCAACGGTTGGCGGTAGTGTTGAATAGATTTGTGTAGATCTATATAATTTACCCATTTTGTCGTCATATGGGTAATTACATAAATCCTTATATAAGACATAACATAAGGCTTTATTTTAGATGAGAAAATTCAACCTCGCCCTTTTTAGTTTCAGCCATCATGCGTTACTGTTGTGTTATATTTATATCCCAGAAAAGGGGTTATACCGGTAATATCGTCTGTTTTAATCACTATTATCTTCATGTTATATAGAGGTAAGTAAGTTTTTATTTATTTATTATACCTAAGATAAGTTATAAATTTAGATTACATCCAATCTCGATATGTATTTATTTGCACCTCGGAAGAGAAAGGTTTCTAGAGAAAATGGCGTCTACAACTTCCATGTCTATATATTTTCGCTCTAAAATACTAAAATAAGTATAAAATACCTACTCATTAGGTTATCAAAATATTCTCACTGTTTTTTATTCATTATTTTCATCCTTGTAAGAATTTTAATGTAATAAAGATTTGCGAATCAAGTAAAACAAAAAAGTTTTTTAATGAAAACAGATAATCACTACTTAATTAAAGCAGATGCTTTTCTTGGCCGATCTTCTGATTTTCATATGATAATATAATTTACTTGTTTATTAAGCCACTGACTTCTGTGTGAGGAGCATAAAAATCAGACTTGAATTTTCAATAATAATATTGCCCTATCAAGATACTATTGCTACAAAAATATAGGTAATTATTATGTAGTTACACATTATTTATTATAATTAGGTATATACCATAATGCATGCATTTAATTTCAGTTGCTGTTCAAGACTCCACTGGCGTTACTCAATATGTGATTTTGAAATTTTTGTTAAAGAGTGGCTAAGGCATTCCAAACAAGGAGAGGGCGGAAGGAAATCAGGAATAATAATTAGATATTATATGTTCACATAGGTAGTCATAGCCTTAAATGTATAATAGGGCAAATCATATATTGTGCATATGCAAATTTGGAAAGTTGAAATCTGTGCATGTTTTTAATATTCATCTAATTATTTGTAATAGAACTGTAATGCACATACGACATTTTGCTTTCGAGGTCACAGATGTACTCTGTATATAACATCTAAAAGTGCATTTTATATTTTGAGCCTTGGTTATTTGAAGTCTGCCTATTATAAGTATGTCACTTTCGTTAAAATAATTTTTTTTTCATCGTTTTACGTAATATTCAATGATATAAAATACATTCACTAATAATGTTTTTTTTTCCTGTAGGAAACGCTGTAGGTATGTGGATGAATCGAAAATAAATCTTGTTTTTGAATTACGCCAGTTTCAATTTTGCCCTTATTCTCCTGAATATTTTCCATAACTTAAACCAATAATGTTTGAAAAAAACTCAAGCCACAATAATGCAATTAAAATTAGATCCAGTTATAATTTCTGCAATGCAGGAAACATTGCCACAGATGATCAAAAGACGTAGTAGTGTGCAAACGCACAAGAGTAATTTTATTGCCAGCAATAAAAAGTGTAAAGCGGCTATAAAATGGCAACAGGTAGAAAAATTGCAGATACCAAAAACTTTATTTTATTTTTAGCAAATTAAAATAAGTAAAAATAAGTTTTAATTTAGTTATGTATACCTATTTATATTTAGTTAGTCCTTTGAATTAACTACTATCCAGAGGAATATTTACATTTTACAAAAATTCTCTCGAGGAATAATTGTGGTTTCCACAAAAATAGAATTAACATTAGAAAATACAATTAAACAGGGTATCCAAATGCTAAGAAAAAACCTCGGAAAAAACTATTTTTATATTTTACAGCGATAAATGCCAAATAGAAAAGTTTCTAGAAAGTTAATTTGGTAGTAGGTATTTTCTAAATTTTCTAATTAAGTACTAACTATTGAAACAATTTATTTCTTTTTAAAATCTATTTTATAGCATATTTTGTCCTTTTTTGTTGTTTTTTTTTTAATGCCCAGTACATCTCATTGTACTTTTGATGCTGAGATCCTGTTTTTATGGAAAGCAAAACTTTTCTAACATGTAAGACGATATAAAATCCCTCATGACATACAGGTGTGTGGTGTGTCCCCGGATGGAGTTGACAAGAGAATAAAAATCTTTATTATTGGTTTCACGATGAATAGTGATTATTTATAAAAAATGTTTTGTCTGAAAGAATGTGTTTACCATTTAAAAATTAGTTATACCTAGTAATAAATTAAGAAAACATGAAAATGCCTCAAGAGGAAGTGGTACTATTATTTTATGTTTTTATCGTTTATCTTTTAAGTAGAATTTATGAAAATTCAAATTAAAAAACAGAATTTGCTGTCGATAATATTGAATTGACAAACCTCATTTTTTCATTCTCATTGTGTAGAATTTTTAATTTGAATTTTCATAAAGATAAATACAATGAAAACAAAATTCTAAATTTAGGCTTCAAAAATTTATTTTTAGACTCAATTTTGAATTATAAACAACTTTGTTTGATAAACATTTTGCCTAAAGAAATAAATAATGGTAGACTTATCGCTTGATAAATTTTCATGTTTTCTTAATTTAATAACATCAAATTAAGATTTTTATGAAGAACGAAAAATCAATAATAAAGGTTGGGGTCCTCTTGTCAACTCCATCCGGGGACACACTGTATATTATGCCATGCCATCTTAGCAGCTGTTCCATCCTAAGGGCCTAAAAAGGTCCTCAATGTATATTTGTTAGAGACTACGGACTATGGTAAGTAATTTAAAGTAAACATCTTTTTTATGTCATTCAAAAAGTGCTATAGATTTTCACAAACAATGGCCTATTAACATCCAATAGCGATGTTTAAAAACTGCAAAGATGCAATGTATTATGAGCAATCATTAAAAAGCTTAAAAGCACAATCACATAGTAAGGCCTTTTAACATTACAAGCAGAGATACTCTTAAGTTACACAGTGTGGTGTTTTAGATAGATGTAATTGTGATTTAAATAAGAATTCCAGCATTTAACTCTTACAAAAGTTTTGTAAGAGGTCGACCAATGTTCACAAAACGATTCCTTTAAGCTTTGTCTGTAATGTTCAACGGGGCGGACATTTCGCTGATTATGAAGCATCTTATGCAAGTTGTGCAAGACATCACAAGGGACATTGATTTCCACAAAGTTACCTCTTAAGTACTTCACGGTGATTTTCTTGTGTTCATTGGGATGCCACTTGACCCCCGTTTTCATTTAAGATTTTAGGGGTGAATCTCGCCCTGCCCAAGGGGTTGTAGATAGGGGTTTGCATATACGCCTAAAAAGTGTCCCCCTCAAAAACAAAATTGACGGGTCCGAGCGATTTTTTTAATAAGCTTAGGTGCCCAAAATCAGCGCCGTTTAGTTTTCGTTGGGCCACCCTGTATAGAGATACTGCATCTTAAATATTTGGAATACTATAACTAAAATTACAAGCACAATGCAATTCTTAAATTTTTTTCATAATATAAAAAATTACCTACCTTATTATATCTAAAAGTACCAATTATTAAATTTGTATCTGATTTAACCACTTCTCTTTGTTTACCAACAGAAAAATTTATAATTTTATACTCTTAGTTGGACGTTTGTTGTCCAAAATATTGGTAACAATGCAGTCGATATTACTCTGTTATTTGATTTGATTATAAATCTCAGTTGTGTTGCGTTATGACGCGAGTTAGTGTTTTGTTTTAAATATCGTTAAAGTTCTTAACCGTGAATTCGGCGTGTGTTTGTTTTAGTTGTTTTCCGCTTTGACTGATTAAATATTACCTGTGGACGGTTAGTTTATATATAATAGATGTGCTTTTTGTAAATAATGTGAGAGAGGTTTCTATGAATTACGTGATGTGTCGTGAGTTTCTTGTGTTGTGTTCATTTTTTCTTGCCATTTGGTGATTTTTCTGTATCCATCGTGAAATCGCGGAGCCGTTTGCTTGATGGAGAGGTGGAAAAGGTAAGATGTCACACACATTGAATAGTTATTATTTTTATTTATTGTTATTTTTGCCAATCTTTATATATACATCAGACTTTGGTAGGTACCTACCTATACTATATCTAAGTACAATATAAAAAATTATTAAATAGGTTACAAGGTACGCGAATAATTGCATCAAAGCTTTTGTAAGAATCAAGTTAGCAGTCAGACGCTTGCAACATTTAACTTATTGTACCTGCAGATTGTAGCCAACGTAGATAATTTTTAATTTTTACAACAGCACTAACCTAAGATTTTGAAGCTACACCACATTTTTATCGTACTTATCGTAGGTACCTATACATAGTAAAAATATAGGTAGCTAATAAATGTTTACCTACTCAAATGTGAAAAAGTTTGTCTTATAATAATTTTGTAATTATCCATTTTAAGACGTTAAACTAATTTAGATATTTTTTATACCTAGGTAGGTTCCGAACGAGTTGGCGCACCATAATGTAGGACTTTAATTATTATGTAACAAATGTTATTTTAAATGCTTCCACGTCAATGTTGCAAAAGAAAACTATGGAATGCGAAATTATTTCTGGGAAAAATTTAGGGAAATAATTTTTGAGAAGTAAAGTTTAAAATAAATATCTATATGTGTCTCTTATTCTTTTTCGAGGAAAATAAATAGAAAAGAAAAGACAATTGTTTTAGAATTACTTAATCCTTCAAAGTTCCTTTAAATTTATTATTACCATAATATGTATTTTGTCTCTGGATTGGTACTTTTGTTAGTTTTGATGACAGATCATTCTTTAGACGACTCAAAAAAAATTGGAAGTAACGAAAACTTGTTTTTAGAAGTTAAAATAGAAAATTTCATGTTTTTACACACATTTTTAATTTGAGTAACTGGAGAACGGATAGTCTAAAAGGTTTTATAATTAGGAAATTGTAAGGAATTCGAAAATATAATAATATACAGGGTGATTCACGAGGAAAGGGACAAAATGTTATGGTAGATAGAGTTCACTTAGGTGAATTAGAACTGACTATTGAAAAAAGTCTGAGCCTTTTTTTATTGAACTACAGGGTGATTTATGAGTTTTGCCCAATAATTCTTAAGGTATACCTAATATCTTTTAAACTAATCACTAGAATCACCTCATAAGGTAATATCTTTTAAACTAATCACTAGAATCACCTCATATTGTGGGTATATAGAATACTATTAATTATCAATTTACATGCATAATCAAAGACAGAAAATTCCAGGGCCGGCTCGACTAATTTTTATTTTTAAGGCTCCTATGAAAAAATTCACCCTGTGTACGTGATTTTTAAATTCTAATACTGAATTATGAAACTACATACAAAAATGATCGAAAACATGTACATATTTTGTTGTTTTGCCACACTTTGGGCGAATTTTAAATAAACGAACAATTTTCGCTAAAATCGAAGGTCTGCACAAAATAAATTTATAAAATTACATTTTCCTCTCTTATTCAAACTAAAATATTTGTTATACAAAATTTTGTGATTTCATGCATGATTAATATGAAATAAATAATCAAAAATAAATAATTTCAACATCAGATTAAGTAATTTTTATTTCTGAGTGAAAAAAATCATTTTGTATACATGTTTCTCAAATTCTGATAATAAATTATGGAACTACGTACATTAAAAAAAACCGCTGCCAATTATGGGATCAAAACTTCCTCACCGTGTGGTGGAGTGGAGTTTATAACAAAAGTAATTTTTGACGTACCTATTTTGTTTTTTGACGCATTTTGTTTTTTTTTGTACGTATTTTGTTTTTTTGGCGTATTTTGTGTATTTCAACATTTGGACACAATATTATAATGAATTGTATATCAGGTCCTATTTATAATCTTTCATCACGAATAAATTTTTTTGTAAAGTTAAAGTCATTATTTGTTTGTTTTATATTGATTATTAAAATTCAGGAAAAATGTTGCAACTTTTGTATATAAAATATTCTGTATTTCTTTAAATAAACTCTGTAGAGGGTGACTCTCTATGTACAGGGTGATCATTTGAAAATTGTACTTTTTAAACCGAGTTTTAAACCCTTTTATTTTACTTAAAAATATAGCTAGAAAAAAAAATTTAAAATAGATCTGTAGCAATTTTGCCAAGTTTTTGTATATGTTATGAGTCTGCATCCCCTATCTCCCCCCCCCCCAATTTTCATCGTCAATAACTAAATCCATGTTGACAGGTAAAACGTGAACACTGCGAGAATAATACATTACAATATGCAAAAATAAACAAAAAATATTTCACTTACCAAAGAACTAGGGTCTCGAAAATTTTTCTGGTCTATTTATATTAATATTTGAGAAAATCTCTGTCAATTGGGAACTAAATTATAGTGGAAGATTCTATTACTAGCTCATAAGTTATAATTTGGATACAAGCTTTTGACACTGCAATCTCTTTTCAGATTAAGCCAAGGGACGAACTATTAGGGAAAGACACAGATATTCAAGCGTGTAGTAGTTTTGACATCCATACCATGGACGACAAAGTGCACCTGGAGACGGAGTATAACTACCTATATATAACGGACACTAGTGACATTTATTTGGACATATCTAGTTCACTCTATCGTAGAGAGAACGACCGGTTTCGTCAAACCAGAGCCGAGATCTCGACGAGTATCTTGTCAATATCTTTATTATTTCTAAAATAGCCTGGATATTACAAGTGTTAAGGCTTGTAACTGTATTCGGGGATTTTCTGGGGGCGCCAGAGCCCAGAAGAGCAGTTAGTGGGCTCTGGTTTTCGCGTGCGAGTGATGGATGCCCAAGGATTGGACGTCGCCCTCATATGATGTTTGCACTACGCTAAGTGGTGAGTAATATTATAATTATTCAATAGGTACAATAATTAGTCTCCGATAGCTGTAGGTATTTATTAACTTAAGTATTTTCTGTTCCTTTCAATACTTTTATTAAACGAATCCCAACAAGCTATATACGTATAACTTCTTCATTCGTGTTTGTTGGGCCTTCATGTTATGAAACGAAAATATAAATTATGATTCTGTAGCCTCCATTGGACACCAAACACCTTAACACTTGATGCGTTTCAAGCTGGCATTATTGAGAATAGATTGAAAAAGCTTGAATCAGCTTCCAATGATGCCAATTTGATTGACGAAACGCGCTTCGATTATTAAATACTCGGTGTTTCGTGTCCCAGTAGGAATTACTTGGGAAGCAGGCAGTATCATTAAAGATTTCAACCTTCTTCGGGATAAATTATTAGTATTTTAATTCGTTGTTTGTTCTTCTTTCCCTTAAATAATCCGTACTACCAATATAATATTTTTGACGAACCTCGCAGTTTGTGAATCTGTCCATATTTTAACTTCCATATTAATTAGTATTATAATGAACTCATTGCAATGCTACCCATAAGGAAGGGTGGTAAATTCTGGAACATATAGTTTGTCATTTGTCTAATTGTTTCTATCAATTGTTTCAGGGTGTGGATGAGGGGTTTAAGTTTAAATGGTACCTACTATTATGGGGACGAACCGCTTTAGGTAAAGGAGATAAAGGTATGTCATATTATATTATTCAATTATTCTTACTAATTTGTATTTTTCTATATGCAGGTAGGTTCCGAACGAGATAGGACATGGTGAAGACATCATAAGGTAAATATACATAACCGCTGATTATATCCGATTTATTTTGATCGTGAGAAAGACCACTATTTGCATAGATATCATATGATAAAATAAGAAAAGTCTGTTTTTACTAATCTTACAGATGAAAAATACTCGCAATGTGATTAGGTCAAAACGTCATGTCCTCCTTCCCAGACCAAAATACGCTCCAATAGTGCAGGTTTATTTATTAAAGATTAACAGTAACAGTGATTAAAAGATAAGCCACATAAGTCTTTTTGTCCCTTTTTCTTTAGACTGGTTAAGTGGAACAGTTGTCGAGGAAAATAGCTGATGAATTTTCGATGGTCAATATTTCAATTTAGAGGCATGGGACTTATACCAAATTATAAGAGGTTGCATTTGGGATCAAAATGAGAATATTGGCGAAAAATAAAATTAAAAACAATTTGTGAAAATATATTCCGAAAACGCCATCAAATTTAATATGTATATTTGATTTTTTTAAATGTTAGAATAATCTTCGATGAGAAGGTTTTTTGCTTTTGAAAAAATATTAATTTTTGGAAAAGTTACCAGCATTTAAAATTTTTGATGGCTTGAATTTTAGTTTCAAAAAATTTCTAATGCATAATTCAAATACAGTTCTATATTTTTCTTCACAGTTTTCCAGTGGCGGTTGGTCAATTTTTCGATGTTCAGAATATTGGTGAACAGAAAATTGAAAAACAAACTGCGAAGCGAAAAAAATTTCGGAAACTCCATTGCCCCCTGGAAAGTCCTGAAATTTAATGTACCTATTTGAATTTTTTTAAAAATATCTAAGACAAGGTTTTTTTGCCTTTGGTGAAAAAATATTAATTTTTGGAAAAGTTACCAGCACTTGAAATTTTTAATGGCTTGAATCTTGGTTTCAAAAAATTTCAAATGCTTTCAAAAAGTTTTCCAGAAATAACATTTTTCCACCAAAGGCAAAAACACCTTGTCTTGGATTGTATCGAAGATTATTCTGATACTTTAAATTTCAGGACTTTCCAGAGGGGGCAATAGCGTTTCCGAAATTTTTTTTTCGCAAATTGTTCAATTTTTTTACTATTTCCAGAAATAACATTTTTCCACCAAAGGCAAAAACACCTTGTCTTGGATTGTATCGAAGATTATTCTGATACTTTAAATTTCAGGACTTTCCAGAGGGGGCAATAGCGTTTCCGAAATTTTTTTTTCGCAAATTGTTCAATTTTTTTACTATTTGCTTCTATTATGGGTCATTCTACTTGTTCTCATATTAGATATATTAAACTAACCCTAGACTAAATCTAAATATTTTTATCAAGATTAATTTCTCAATATTAACACCGAAGTGTTTTTGTATGGTTTAAATAATTAAATAAGAAATGTGGCTCTGGTGGCAACCGTTGACGCTATTTCGAGTATGGTTGGCGGACTAACTACTAGGGGTTGAACTGAAATATTATATTCAATAAATTAGGAAAACGGAGTATAATTTGATCTTGCTACAATTTCAGTCTCCTCTAATAAGATGAGTGATAAAAGGGCGATTCAATAAAGAAAGAGCCAAAATAAATTAAACTGAGATTTCTGTTAAAAACTAGAAATACAGGGGATTTGATCCCCCCCGCCCCTAACCGTTGACTGAAAGAATTATAAAGCGATACAACATTGTAATAATGCTGGTTGCGAAATATAGGTGGCGCGTCAGTCGCAGCTTCAACACTCCGAGTCAAATTTATAATTTTCTAACGTCACTTCAAAATGAACCCTTGTATTTTATGATAACATTTTAGTTATTTTTTAATTTACTTTAACGTTACTTAAGAATATATTATATTCAGCCCAGTATATAAAATTACCAATATAAAACATAATTTTTTTTTAACACAAAATCACTTTTAATAAAAACTCTTTTTTGGGAAGTTAAAATAATTTGATATCAAAGGAACCGTCTATTTATCGATTTTGTATATTACCATGTCGTTGTTAAATGTAATCTTTAGGTGTAACTGACGCTTTGCACGAATGGATGTAAGCATCAGAGAGGTCAGACAATTCATAGATAGAAGTAAATAGCGATGGAATGCTGAAGAAATTCCTAACGAAATTTTCCATATTAGCTTACATATTGTCAAGGGTCAGTGGGCACATTTAACAAAGATACACTCGGAAGGAACTCAGGAATTTAGGAATAAATTTCCATCTCATAAAACATACATTGATATTTTTATTATCTCAAGTATTTTAAACGAAAATTTGTAATGTTTTAAACATGGTATAATTAATAACCAAAATTTTTTTTACCTGCCTGTTAATTAAATTTAACACAGTAAAACAACAAATTTACTTGCAATTTTAATTCGTAAATTATGTAATAAAATAAAATAATTATAATTACTTATCTATCAATCTTTTTATAATAACATACGGAACTGCTACGCTTTTCAAAATTGGATATAAAAGCTAGTTGCATAAAAATTAATATCAGTTTGGCAACCAATGTTTCTTTTCAGTTTACATCTTAAAAACGTTAGTCAAAGTGGTTGTATGAACTAAATTAATATATGTCTAGGAAATGTACACATTTTTGTGTGACAATAGCAATTCCAAATCATTACGTATAATAAAAACAAATGAATATAAAATGTCAAATCAGGTCGCCTCGCAGATCATTGGCAGACGGTCGTAGGCAATAAAAATTGGGCACTCATGAAAAAAATATATAAAATGCGTCGCGACGCCTAGCGTCGATGCATCACACACATGATTTGTCAACAAATTTGTAGAATGGATTAAAGCCAAAAGAATGTCCTTTGATTTTTTTAAATATCTTTTTTAGTTTAAGAGATAAGGGTATGTGTTGATATCAGTGAAATCAGCCATTTTGTTTGCTCATAGCTCGAAAACTAATAATATTTGGAAAAAAAAAAAATTAGACAAATCCTAACAAACGGTTTGGGTACGTTACAAATTGACGTTTTCAAACATTGCTCACTTGAATTAATTTTTTTTAAAGAGGCACTTTTCATGGAAAATCAGTCATTCAAACAATCGAATATTTCAAAAAGAAGGTGAAATTTTTGGATGAAATAACGTTTGCTACCCACTTAAAAGTCTCATTTGTAAAAGAAATTCCCTTATTAAATCCAGTATGAAACGCTAGGCAAGTAAACAAAATATCAAAGGAAATTATTAACTCCTTTATAAAATAAAAAAAAAATTTTTGGAAACTTTCTTGAGAGTATGCTTAGTGTTCATGTTTATAGAATTTGGTTTTTCTCAGTTTGGTGGGTATTAATTTTTTCACACCTTTTATTGTATAACTTTGGAAAAAGCGTTCTAGAGCTTATGTTCTAATACGATTCGTCTTAGATAAAAAATAAAACAAAACATACTAAAAATATTTTTATTTTCACATTACACTGTAATAGAATATAAAATAGGTATGTACATTTCTAAAATAAACTTAAAATAATTCATGAGTTTAAATTATGGTAAAAATCATTCAGTCATTCGTTGTAGGCATTTTACTAAAATGGCTATTTTAAACATATTATTTTTTTGTTTTCTAGTAAAATGCGTCGATTCCTAACAGTCGTAGAACATCCAGAATAATTCAATCGTTATATTTTTATTATTATGAAGTATGAAGTAGGGTTGGTTTAAATTTGACATTATACAGGGTGTATTACCACGACCCTAAACTGTGTGTATGGAATTTTTGATATTATCGTAAAAACAGTAGTTTCTTGATACAGGGTGATAAACACAGTTTTGCAGTATTTTTTAATGGAAAACCCCGCATAATTATTTTTGATTTTGTTTATATTTATTCTTTACCATTTTAGAAAAAAAGGCGTACCTTAATAACACAGCCACACAAAGAAAAAGTCTATTACTAAAAACCGGACCCATTTTTTCCGATGTATTTTGACGTTCTGAAACCGAATTCGGCCACTAAAAATTTTAGTTTCGCATCATTTATTGACCCAGATCCGAGACCCAAATAGTGTAGAAATCACCTTTCTTATTAAAAATGTCAATTTTTTGGTCTTGTAAACTAATTTTTTTTATCTTTAAACCATCAATAGGTACCTACACCTACTTTTTTGAGATCACGATTTTGATGTGAGAATTTCATTTTTACAGCTGCCAACTGTCAAAACAGCATGAAAATTTCAACATTTTGAAAAGAAGGTTTTTACTTACATTTTTTTAATGGCGATTTAAGAGAATTTATATTGTTACGATTGAGGTTAAACACCTCCACCATATGTCATGATAGGGGTTGATTTTAATGAGACAAATACTAAGACACAAGGCACTCTAAATTATTTTACTAGACAGTTGACTCGCTTGGCATAAATAAGATAAATGACTCGCTTGGCACACGAGAGTGTTTTATTTATAAGGGTGGTATTTAGTAAATCAAAACATGGTGATAAGGTTCCAACAATAACAATATGTTTATTAAAATAAGAAGACGACGATTATAAAAAAAAGTACTTACAACAGGGGTCAGAGTAACCTAGGGCGGAGATATATGCACTTAAACCTGTGGCCCTGAAGGGGTAACCCTTGAGGCGTCTTGCCTCGACAACCTCAAAAACACAACTGCCTGCAACCTCCTAGTCTCTCCGCCACGGTCATGAATTTCGGCATCAGCAGTATTTAGCAATTAATTTGTTTACCATCTTTTCCCAACATCAAAAATATCATTCTACTTTCATGACCTGGGTGTGATTAAATAAAATTATGTAATATACTGGGCGTTGCAGCAAATAACATTTTAAATAAATAATTAAATTGGCCATTTGTGACAATATAAAAGAACCTATAAAACAGAATCAACCAGAAAATAAGGAGGACTGTTATTTTTGCATGACTACATTTGGAAACTAAGATAATATTTGGTTTCCAATTAATTTCATCTTCTTTCACCTGACGGTCAAAACTATCTGTGTAATTTTTTTTAAATTATCATTAAAAAACGTAGCTATTGACGGCTTACCCATAAAAAAACTTTTTTTCGCAATCAGTGACCACAATGTATTGATGGTTTAAACATAAAATAAATTATTTTCAAAATGTTGAAATTCCCATACTTACTGTCAGTTTGACAGTTGGCAGCTGTCAAAAATGAAATTTATATATCAAAATCGCGATCAGTGACCTTAAAAACGTAGGTATTGATGGTTAAAAAAATTATTTTCAAAATGTTGAAATTCCCATACTGCCAGTTTGACAGTTGGCAGCTGTCAAAAATGAAATTCATATATCAAAATCGCGATCAGTGACGTTAAAAAGGTAGATATTGATGGTTAAAAAAATTATTTTCAAAATGTTGAAATTCCCATGTCAGTTTGACAGTTGGCAGCTGTCAAAAATTAAATTTATATATCAAAATCGCGATCAGTGACCTTAAAAACGTAGGTATTGATGGTTAAATAAATTATTTTGAAAATGTTGATATTCCCATAATGTCAGTTTGACAGTTGGCAGCTGTCAAAAATGAAATTTATATATGAAAATCGCGATCAGTGACCTTAAAAACGTAGGTATTGATGGTTAAAAAAATTATTTTCAAAATGTTGAAATTCCCATAATGTCAGTTTGACAGTTGGCAGCTGTCAAAAAAGAAATTCATATATTAAAATCGCGATCAGTGACCTTAAAAACGTAGATATTGATGGTTAAAAAAATTATTTTCAAAATGTTGAAATTCCCATAATGTCAGTTTGACAGTTGGCAGCTGTCAAAAATTAAATTTATATATCAAAATCGCGATCAGTGACCTTAAAAACGTAGGTATTGATGGTTAAAAAAATTATTTTGAAAATGTTGAAATTCCCATAATATCAGTTTGACAGTTGGCAGCTGTCAAAAATGAAATTCATATATGAAAATCGCGATCAGTGACCTTAAAAACGTAGGTATTGATGGTTAAAAAAATTATTTTCAAAATGTTGAAATTCCCATAATGTCAGTTTGACAGTTGGCAGCTGTCAAAAAAGAAATTCATATATCAAAATCGCGATCAGTGACCTTAAAAACGTAGGTATTGATGGTTAAAAAAATTATTTTCAAAATGTTGAAATTCCCATACTGTCAGTTTGACAGTTGGCAGCTGTCAAAAATGAAATTCATATATCAAAATCGCGATCAGTGACCTTAGAAACGTAGGTATTGATGGTTAAAAAAATTATTTTCAAAATGTTGAATTTCCTATACTGTCAGTTTGCAGCTGTCAAAAGTGAAATTCATATATCAAAATCGCGATCAGTGACCTTAAAAACGTAGATATTGATGGTTAAAAAAATTCAAAATGTTGAAATTCCCATACTGTCAGTTTGACAGTTGGCAGCTGTCAAAATGAAATTCCCACATCAAATCGGTATCAGTGACCTCAAAAACGTGGGTATTGATGATTTAAACTTAAATAAGATTAGTTTACAAGACCAAAAAATTCTTTTTAAAATGAAGAAATTTTAATAAGAAAGGTTTCTACATTATCTGGGTCTTGTAGGCAAAAACTAAAATGATCTTTTATTGGCAACTGTCTGCCGGTCAATTTCTTCCCATTTAAAATTTCATGTCGTAGTTTACCTAAACCAGTGAAATGACTACTATTGTTGCGTACCATTTCTTGTAAACCACCTCATAAGTAATAGTCACAGGGATATAATAGATCTGGATTATTAGGAGGCCAATGTTCAAATTGGATAAAATTTGCTGCAAATTCGCTTAAAAATTAAAATTTCCTTAGAATCAAAATTAACTTGAAACCGACACATTATTATACTTATTGTCAACTACATTTTTCTATATTTTTAATCTATACCTCGAAATATTCTTAGAAGACTAGGGCCATTTAATTTTCCTTTTAAAAAAATCCAACACTTTTTAAATATTCGGTAAATTTGATTTCTGATATTTAATATTGCAGTGGAAGTCTTTGGCTAATATATGTTTTTCCATAATACCATCTAGAAAAACAGTAAAAACCTGGGTAAAAACTAAAGTGGTCTACTTCACTCTCTGTGAATTTCCCATCGTTGCTTATTAGAAACCGTTATAATGGGAGTTTCAATCGATAGCTCACATAATCACCGCCAGACAAAATTAATTTGCATAGAAGAACATAATAATAATCATCTCAGCAGTGATACAGGCTCAGTTGCATTTTCTTTATTCGCCTTAATTGAACTCCTAGGTAGGCATTTCAAGATGACGGATTATCCGAGGAGCGATTTATAAAACGTTAATTTATTGTTATCTGCAGTCAACAAGTCGGTTCCATTTAAGTCGGATAATGTGACAGTTATTTTATTATGGATAGTCGCATTTGTGCGTCAAAACTGCCCATTTTGCTAATTTATTGAACATAAATTCGCATTAAATTGCGCTCTTTACTAGCTGGTGGTTAATTCGGTATTATTTCATAAAAATAAAACGATCGATTGATGCTAAGCAGAAAACGTAGAAAATAATATGTTGCTGCAAAAATTGACTGAAATTCACCCTTGTCGTATGTTAAACGAGATCACATTTTTAGATTTATTTAAAAATAAATTTGTCGTCGGTATACTTCTATACTTACAAAAATTTATATGAAAGTTGGTAAAAATACATGAAACTTTTTAAATATAATATTTCCTAAAATACATACAAAACATATCAAGAAGAAATTACTAAATAAAGGACGTTCTCAGTTCAACGAAGGTGAATATGTGGATTCGGCTACGGCGTTATGCAAAGGATGAATTTAAGAAGTAGCGAAACGAACCGGTTCCCAATAACAATATATGGGAGACATTTTTACACCCACTTTAGGCTGGAATGAATATTGCCATTGATTTTTTTTTTTGTGTTAGTGTCGCAGATATCGTTGACCTGGTTGGCCAAACCGGAAATTCCACTAGAATGATAAGACGTTCTTGTTCTTCACTCCGCGATTTAAAGTAAAAAACGCCTCACTGCGTTAGCACCTAATAAGTATAATATCGATAATAAATTGCTCAATTAACGTGATTACGGATTGCAAAAACCCATATTCGTACCTTGTTAAACCAAGAAGATATAGCTTCTACTTAATAAATTATTAGTCTCAAATAGTTGTATTATGCTAATGTGGCTTGCTACTGCGAGGTTCTGTAATTTTTATTCAGTACATCATTCCCGGATGCACTCCATTTCCTCTTTGGAAGTACACGTTGGGATTGCTGCTGAGAGTGGGCTCCAAAGTCGTGTAGACGTTTCCGTCCTCGGGTCGTAAGAAAACACCACCTAGAACAGAGAGGAAAATATATCAACGGGTATAACATGCTTCGCTGAAGACATTTAGTAGTATAGCACTCTTAAAATGTAAACACAACATGATCATTGACCATGAATGAATAATACGGAAATAATTTGTATTTATTATATTTACTCGACAAAAGCGAGTAGGAGGGAGAATACTTTTATTAGTACGGGTTCTTGCCAAAAAAAATTTTTTTGACTGTACCATGATCATTGGAAAACTTCTCGGGATATTTTTATGAATTTGAAAGATGTGCGTGTATCTGCAATGTTTACAGCAGTGCCAAAATGGTCAGTAAATATGGCGGCTATGGTATTGATTTCTTAATTAAAAAAAATATCGTCATTTTTTAATACCATAAAATGTCTTGCAGTATACCTACTTATAATAGTCAATATATAGGTATTTGCTTAAAAAAAAACAAAATGGGCAAGTGGTAATTATGCTAACAGCGAAATAACAAGCCTCTGAAAAAAGCTATTAATTGGATGTCAACAAGAACGTGTTTTCGTGGGAATAACAAATTAAAAGCAAATCAATCACGTTGCGTTAAATTCTGCTAATGATTTGTAAATGATTCCAGGAAAATAATTAATTGGATGTGAATCCTGATAAAAAATAATTTAAAAACTTAAAAGAACACAAAGTAACATTAAGTAGCAGATGTCTAGCCTTCGGGTGTGGGTCGACTTCCTCATATGTGGCTGTTAACGTCTTTGAACCAGGACCAAAATTAATGGAACTGGTTCATTAATTGCTCAAAAATGCTAAATCAGAAAAATGTATTACGTTAGTGTGGTGGGGTAATGATAAACAGATTTATGCAAATTTGAAAATTTAATTTATTGTTTTTCACAAACACTTTAATGACAAAAATAATTAGAAATACAGTGTTCCTCAATATTAACGCATCGAAGAAAAACATGTTTTCTCCAAAATTAAAATATTATTTGAGGTAACGTATTTTTTGAAACTTTCAGTCATAAACAATTAATGAATCAAAATGACCTTGAATTTTTATTGTTTAATTTTTTAACATTTTGTTTAACCTTTATGTCAAAAATAATTAATAGGTTACATTTGTTAAGCAGTCTACTCTCTAACCAATAAGTAAATACTATATATCGGAATTAACGCATTAAAGAAAACATACTTTATTTTTATTTATTTTATTTATTAGATATACTTTTATTGCCCCTTTAAATTTAAAGGTGCAGGCTAGTTCCATATATTTTGACGCCAACCTATAGCCTTTATTTTTAGAGATATGACAAAAGCATAAAAATAAAAATTATAGATTTTAGTGTGAACTAATTGGTAAAACAAAATAGCATCGGAAATTAGAGAAAAGACACAATTTATGTTTTCTTAATTGGAACACCCTGTACCTACATTTTTACATATTTTGAAAGATCTTTTTTCCCTGAATCCAAAAATATATATGTTGTCATTTGTTCTATGCGTTCTGGAATTATTAAGCAAAACAGTACCGCATGGAACATAGGTTGCCATGAAAAAAAAATGACAAAATATTCCTGATTACTGACAAGGATAAATGGAAATGACAAAAATCAGTTTTTTGCTTATGAAACAAAAACTAGTTGATTTTATTAAAATATTTTTGCACATAAGGTTATGTCTTTTTTTTTTCTGATGTTCAATTGTTTTTTTTGTCTGATGTTCAATTGTTTTGAAATATACGAAGAAAATCATACAGTCATATTTTTTTAATTATTCTAGCACATAAATTAACAATGTTCCTTTGTTTTATTTCTTATCGTCAAAATAGATTTCATATCAAAATTTGTAACTTTTGTATTTACACTTTTTTCATATTTCTGTAAATTCTATAGGTAGGTGTCAAAATTGATGAATGATAAATAAAATTAGGTTTTTCCACCTCTGAATAACCCATTTTAAAGTATTTGAGATTTTAGACAAAAATCTGTCAGAAATTTTCGGAAATATTATGTCAGTTGTTTTCGTGGCGACTTATATTCTACGTGAACTGTTTCAAAAGAGGTATACTGTTTTAAAAACAACCCGAGCAAATGCCAACATATTATACAGGGTGCTGCACTTGCGCTACGGTCTTCGATTACTGGCTTCCTATTATAGTTAGAAACTTCATCCAAAAACAGGATTAAACTAGAGAAAAGGGGTCATTTTTGGAAATTATTTTCCAATATTTTTTATTTCAATCACCAACTTGCATCTTTAATACTCATAATATTGCTTTAATCCTCAAATTCCAACTTTAAGCTTAGAATTCCGCTGTTAACCTCCTAGTTTCAGCTGTAATCTCAGAATTTTGACTCTAATCTCCTAATTACTGATTTAATCTCCGAATTATTGCTTTAGTCCTCGAACACCTATTTTAATCTTTAAAATCCGACTTTAATCTTAGAAATTCTGCTTTAATCTCAAAATTTTTACTGTAACTTTAAATTTCAGAATTTTCAAATACAACCTTTAAGATCGGAATTCCGCCTTTATACCCCTGAGATTCAGCTATAGTCTCAAACTTTAGACTTTAAACACGGAATTACTGCTGGAAATTCTATCTCTATTCTCGGATTTCGGGCTTTAAAATTTGAAGCTTTTGATTTTGAACTCGAAATTCCGACTTTAATCTTCTAATAGGTACTACTGTAATTCTGACAAATCTCGGATTTCCGATAATAAAATCCGAATTTTTTGACTTTAGTTTCCAAATTTCGACTTTAAGCTCAGAATTCCGACTCTGAATTGGTGCTTTAATTTTGAAGTGTTGACTTTAATCTCTGAATAATTACCTTAATCTCCGAATTCCGGTTTTATTCTTGTAATTGACTTTAAAATTCGTGATTTCGGATTGGAAACTCGAAATTTTCATTTTAATATCCATAATACTGCTTTCGTCTGCAAATTTCGCCTTTAACCTCTAAGTCTCGGCCGTAATATCAAAATTTTGACTTCAATCTCCTAATTACTGCTTAGTGTTCGAATTATTGCTTTAGTCTTCAATCCCTATTGTCTTAAAATTCCGACTTTAATTCACGAAATGCTGCTTTAATCTCAAAATTATGACTGTAATTTCGGAATGTTGCTGACTTTATTATCTGAATAGTTGCTTTAGTCTCTGAATTCCGGTCTTTAACCTCTAAGTTTCGGCTGTAAATTTAGAATTTTGACTTCAAGCTCCTAATTATTGGAGGATCCCGCCTTTAATCTCTGAATTTCAGCTGTAATCTCAAAATTTTGATTTTAATCATCGAATTATTGCTCAAAATTCTATCTCCAATTTCAGAATTCTGGCTTTAAAATCCAGCTTAATCCAGTTCAATATCGGGCTTCCAATATTGAACTCGAAATTCCGACTTTAATCTTTTAAATACTACTTTAATTCTGACAAATCTCGGATTTTTTTATTTTAAAAATACGAGTTTTCCAACTCTAGTCTTTAAATTCTGACCTTTTAAGCTCGGAATTCCCACTTTAAAATTCATAATTTCGAATTATAATCTTGAAATTTCGACTTTGTTTGGATAACATTGTTCTAATCTTCAAATTCCGGCATTAACATTTCAATTTCGGCTGTAAAATCAGAATTTTTACTTTAATCTCCTAATTACTGCTTTAATATTCAAATTCCGACTTTAGTCTTCGAAATGCTGTTTTAATCTAAAAATTGTTTCAAAAAAATTCTGGGTAGTCAGGTGTATTTTCTCAAATGGAACGCCCTGTATGTTTCAGCATTTTTTTATGTATTTTAATAGTGTCTATCCACACATAGATTTTTTTTTGGCCCTTGATACACCGGTTCGGGTGTAATTATTTTTTTTGTAAAATTTTTTACTTTTTCTTACTGCCGTTAAATGTCGTTACAGCCACAAATGGGATATTTAAAAAAAATAATCGAGATTTCTGTTGCAGAAGGTTAGTAAATATTGTAGTTTAAATTGAATAATCTTGTGATATACAGAATGGTCAAAATTTATTTCATAATTTCGAAAATTTGAATTCCATTTTTCTCAATTTTTTTAAATGGAAGACCCTGTATATTTTTACATGAGGAGATGCTGAATTAACTTATGAACTTTTTTTGTCAAAAAATGCTGAGACGTATACAGGGCGTTCCATTTGAGAAAATGTCACCTGACCACCCAGAATTTTTTTGGAACACCCCGTATATTAGAAAATAATTTCTAAAAATGCCCCTTTTTCTCTAGTTCAATCCTGTTTTTGGATGAAGTTTCTAACTATAACTAAGACCGGAGCGCAAGTGCAGGACCCTGTATATTTTTTGAATCAGCTAAAAATGATTTCAAAATCTCTCTTTACTTTTCGATGCCATTTTGTTTTATATTTTTCCGGCAAAAGATATTTGCCGAAAAAATTTTTTTGTACCTCTTGAATTTTTGGCAGCAATGACTGATTTTTACTGTTATATTTTTCACAATTTTTGTTTCTGGTCTGCATATAAAAAATGGTTAAGATAGGCAATTTCTTAAACAGTTTACACCTTCACCAACAATGAAATCCGTAAAAGTAACGCATTAAAGAAATGTGCTGCCCATCACTCGAATTTTTAGCCTTGAAATTCACGTTTGAAATTTTTAATTGTTCCTGCGTGCCAAAACTAGTTAAGATTACCACATTTCCTAAACAGTCTACGCCATCACCAATGATTAAATTACATTTAAAGTTATTTGCTTCAATTGGGAATTCTTATTCAGATCGGATCTTGTCAACAAATGTAACAACGTGACAACTTTTAAGTGGGCCTCGAAACTATCGAATGACATCTTGAACATGGTCTACACTCAAGAAGAACACCTACTTGTCCAGATTCGGACGTAGATCACTGCGAAGCTCAGCTAAACTACCCAAGAGTGGGACGAGATTGACGGGATGATGGTTCTAGATTTTGTTTTCGTAGCAATGTTACATCCTCCGGAACCTTTTTGCGAAACTCATTTTAATCCTCGTTTTAATCAAACAAATTCTCAACTAGAAACTCAAAAAGACTAGAATCAAACAAGAAATCACAATTATGATCGACACATAAACAGTTTGGGTGCTGTAAATAAGTAGATAACTATTAAAAATTATTAAAAAAAAAAAAATAGAAAATATGCTAAAACTATATTATGGAAGACTTTAAAATCATGAATAAATATATATATAAAAAATATAAATTTATGTAGAAAGAAAGCAAAGCATTTTCTTAGGCCTCTAGAAACATACCAGAAAAACTGTTATTTTTACTGCGACCACCAACGTGAAGTCATCAATCCATCACTATAACTAAAAACTTTCTTCATTGATTTTCTCTGGTTTGAAAGGAAATTGTCATTGATATTGAAATGAGAGTGTTGATTCAGATTTTTTTAATAAAAGTTAAGTTAAGTTACAGTAAGACAGCAATTCTCCATCTCATTTATTAGAAAAATGCAGAGATTTGTCATCTACGATCATTTAGATCATTAATAAGCAGTAAAATGAGTACAGGACCCAAGATTGATCCCTGAGGAATTCCCGTGGTCACATCTATTTGAATTAAATTTTTTGGTTTATTATGAAAACATGGAAGAGTTTTATTTGCCGAATATATGACAAAATATTTTTTTAATTGATGAGTAATGTCATTTCATATACAGAGTGTCTCACTTAATAGTGTAACATTCATAAGTTTTGTAGTTTTTATCCGGTTTGAACTAAATTTTACTCAAAAATAGAACACACTAAGGTTTAGCTATCGCCAAACAATAATTCGCCTCATCACGAGCCATCTGTGATAGAATAAATGAAAAAATAGAAAAAAATCATATTTGGCATTTTTTGCTAACAAAAGTGACTCAGATGTGCTCAAAACGTTTTAATCTAAGGTTTAATAATTTTTAAAAAATATAGAAATTTTATTTAAAAAAAAAGACCGAAAATTTTATTTCATTGGGTTTTTTGTTGTCAACCATGTCTGATATGATTGGCAAAATGAGTTGTGGAGGTCAGTTTAATTGTTTTAAATCTAATACTTATTCGACATGTGCAGGATTTGTGCGTAATAGACAAGAGATCGTTTTTATCGGGTAAATTTTTTTTTAGACCAAAAACCTATTTTCCCATGAAAATAATCAGAGAATTAAGGGCATGGAAAAATCGCGACACGAAGTGGAGCGATTTTTCCTATGTTCCTTAATTCGAGCAAAATTTTCAGATGGCTACTTCGAAAAAAGTACATACATTTTTCTCGATTTCTTCCACTGTTCGATAGGTAACCGGTTTTCTCACTTTAAAAAAATCCTAATGGTCGATTTTTTTGAAAATGTACGTTTTGATTGGTTAATTAAAGTAAGAATATATTAATCGTGATAATTATTAAATTTTTTGTTGAATTATAAATAATTATTTACAATAAAACTAAAACATAAATAATAGTTATTTATGATACAAGTGTTAAAAGTGAGATTTTATTTTGTGAGGGGGGAATATTGCGGAATGAGCGTAGCGAGTGGAGCAACCCCACGAGCAAAATAAAATCACTTTTAACAAATGTATCATACAATATTTTTTGTAAAACTGTCATTAAAAGAAAAAAAAAAACTTGCTGGATGCGGGGCTCGAACTCCCGATCTGTTGCTTACGTGTCCAACGCGGTTCCTTCCACCTGAACCACCTTATCGTTTCATGTACGTGTGACAATAAAATGTTATATCGAGTCAGGTACTAAATAAAGGGTAACTAAGTAAAACAAAAGGAAATTGTTTAGTGTTTATTAGTAACTACAATTATTGATTCTGTATCATAAATTTTGTGCGCAAAAATGAGTTTTAAACGTGTGAAAGACTGTTTTAAACGTGTCAAAGACTGTTTTAACACTAGTGTTAAAAATATTTTTAACACTAGTGTTAAAACTGTTTTTAACACGTAACATTATAAATGTCAATTTTTACTTCCAATACATTAAAAATGTCATTTTTAATGACAGTTTTACAAAAATATTATTATTATTTTTATTATTGGAACCACTTTCATCAAAATACCCTCCCCGCAGACACGACACAGCCTTACAATTATTGTAACGCTTAGACAATGACCGATTTACAGTTTTGTATCTCGTTTAATAATCTATTTATTGGAACAATAAGAAAGTATAAAATGCATTATATAAACTAATGTATCGTGGAAACAGTTTACCATGCAAAGCGAGGCACATACAATTTCAACCAATTGTTAACTTAATAAGATACCTGCAAGATAAATAACTTAGCACAGACATTGTGTCTGTGATTGAGAAATAGTTTAAATGCAATGGTCGGTAACGTTTGAAAAGTATGTAGCAACCATAAATGTACATATATTTTCAATTATTTATTTATTAAAAATTGATTAAAATCAAAATCGTGTTTTTTCGTTCGCTCCTGCGACGCCGAAACTATTTGGGACCTAAATTCGACATTGCAATTTGACAAACCACGTCTGATGTGCGACTTATTGAAAGTCCATTTTACGCATTTTTTCGAAAAATTGCTCATACCTAAAAATTCAGTTTTATGCCCAGTAGTTACAGTTTCCAAAAAAAATGTATACCGAGTCGATGTAAACCTGTTCATTCTGATTGATTTTCGAAATTAGCATTTAATCGTAAAATACCCTGGGCATTTTGCATAATGAAACCTCAATTTATATTATAGCGTTAGCCGTGCACGTCCCAATAAAAAATAATTGAAAAAACCGCCGACAATTGAAATACATTACTTTTTAAACCGTGTCTGCTACTAATAACTATTGTTTTCATTGTTTTGATCATGTAGGTCGAACACATCTGTCAGCACCAGTTGACACACCTCTGGGTAATCTACGTTCGCCATCAACAAAACATAGGCTTATACTTATTATAATAATCACACTTTGTTTTTATAACAGCTTGTTTCCACGTAGTATATACTTCAGTACAAAATGAAACGATCAAATTATCTATAAAAAAAGTGCATTTAAAATATCCCTTTTAATATAATAGAGTAGTTTGTAAGAACCAATCTTCTGACCTGAGGATGATCAAATATATCTGAAGCTTCTGAAAATTGAGCTGTACAATTTTTTTTAAACAGTTTACCTAAAAATATAAAAATACAAACACATGGTGTTCCGGTTTAAAGAAACGTTCGGTTCATCTCTTTTTACTTTTTCATTGAATCCTCTAAAGAATCCCGATACTTGGGTCCAAAATTTTGGTTCAGTGTTGTTTTTATAAATGGGCATAACTTAAACGTTTTCCTGTTTGGCTCCAAGAATTGACAATAATTATAGTTTCTATTGAAACGATTCCTGAAATGTTTGCCAGTGATATACCAAATACCATCTACGACGGACACTTGAGACGCCATTCCTTACAGAGATGGCTATAATGCTCGACTGTGAGCTGTTGGTTTTGTTTTAATTGACAATTAAATTAATTAACTTAATTAATTTATAGTTGGCGGAATGAAGTCTCATTGTAACGAATGGCATCCTGCAGAGTAGAACTAATTTTAAGCATGCAAAATTAATTACATACCGTCCTGATCAACTTAATGTCGTGGTAGTTTATTTTTGATGTTTGCATTTGTAACATGAATGCAACTTGTTTATAATGTTTGGGGGTGGTACAACAAATTTTTTGAATTATTAGGAATTAACAGTGGTTACGCACGAAACATCCAATCAGATTTGCAGGGTTTATTTGAAATAATCGTAACACGTAAACTGGCACTTATTTTGGGCAGCAATTTTTATGGTGCATTTTTAAGGACTTCCATTGGGCATTTATGGTAATTATATTTCTAGTATTGACTATATTAAACACTAAAGTGGACTCATATTTCTAATCGGATTTGCAAGGTTTATTTTAAATATTTGTAACACGTAAATGAACATATTTTGGGCAGTAATTTTTATAGTGCATTTTTAAAGACTTCCTGTGGGGCGTGAGCTGGTATTTATGGAATTTGTATTCCTAACAGCGACTGTATTATATATTAAGGTGGACCAATTAGATATGCAAGGTTTATTTTAATTATTTGTAACATGTAAATTGACAAATTTTGGGCAGTAATTTTTCTAGTGCATTTTTAAGGACTTTCTTGGGGCGTTGGTTGACATTTAGGTCCTAATACTGACTTATTAAATTTTAAAACTGTAACACATAAACTAACACATATTTTAGGCAACAATTTTTAAAATACATTTTTAAACGTACCACGTTCCTTTAGGGCGTGAACTTGCATTTAAAGCAATTTTATTCGTTTTATTGACTGTATTAAGATATGCAAGATTTAATTTAAATAATCGTAACACGTAAACTGACACATATTTTATGTAGCAATTTTTATAGTATATTTTAAACTTCCCCGCCGACGTGTGCGTGCATTTATAGCATTCCTATTATTATTGACTGAATTAAATTAAATTGGACCCATATTTTTTAAAAGATTTGAAAAATTTACTTGGAAAAATCGTAACGCTTAAACTGAAAAATATTTTAAGCAGAAGTTCTTGCAGATTATTTTAAAAGACTTTATTTTGATGTAAACTTGCATTTATAGCAATTGTAGTCGTAATATTAACTGTACTGAATATTAAAGTTGACCCATATTTCCAAGATTTATTTTAAATATTCGTAACACGTAAACCGATACATATTTTAGGTAGCAATTTTTATAGTGCATTTTTAAGGATTTCCTTTGATATTTATGACAATTGAACTTTATTAAGTATTAAAGTTGAGCCATATTTCCAAGCAGATTTTCAAGGTTTACTTTAAATAACTGTAACACCTAAAACTAACACATATTTTAGGCAACAATTTTTAAAATGAATTTTTAAATACTTCCTTTAGGGCGCGAGCTTTCATTTAAGAAAATTGTATTCATTTTATTGACTATATTAACTACTAAAGTAGATCAGTATTTCCAAAAATATATACAAGATTTAAGTTAGATAATCGCGGGGATAATTGTAACACGTAAACTGACCCATATTTTAGGTAGCAAATTTTCAAACTTCCTTTACGACGTGTGCTTGCATTTATAGCAATTAGAGTAAATTTAATATTAATTTGACCCATATGGTATTTAAGAGTTATTTTCAAAAATCGTAACACTTAAACTGAAAAATATATATTTTTTAATATACTTGAATTAGGGAGTGAGCTTGCATTTATGGCAATTGTTGTAGTCGTAGTATTAACTGTTTTGAATATTATAGTTGCCCATATTTCCAAAATTTATTTTAATTATTCGTAACACGCAAACTAACACATATTTTGGACAGCAATTTTTATAGTGCATTTTTAAGGATTTCCTTCGGGGCGTAAGCTGGCGTTTATGGCAATTGTATTCCTAATATTGGCTGTATTAAATAATAAATATGACTTATTCTCGATAAGATTTGCATGGTTTAGTTTAGATATTCGTAACACTTAAACTGAAAGATTTTTTAGGCAGTAATTTTTTCATGCTCATTTTAAAAGACTTTTAGGGCGTGAATAAGCATCTATAGCAATTGTATTGATAATGCATGAATTAATATTAAAATTAACCCCTATTTCTAAACAAATAAACAGGATTTAATTTAAATCATCGTAACACGTAAACTGACTTGGGCAGTAATTTTTATAGTGCATTTTTAAGGACTTCCTTTGGAATGTGTGCTCCTAATATTGATTTCATTAAATATTAAAGTTGAGCCATATTTCCAATCGTAACACATAAAATAACACATATTTTAGGCAGCAACTTTTAAAATGCATTTTTAAATACTTCCTTTAGGTCGTGAACTTGCATTTATGGCTATTGTTGTCGTAATATTAACTGTATTGAATAATTATATTGACTCATATTTTCAGGATTTATTTTAAATATTCGTAACACGTAAACCGATACATATTTTAGGTAGCAATTTTTATAGTGCATTTTTAAGGCTTTCATTTGGGGCGTGGGCTGACATTTATGACAATAATTGCACTTTATTAAGTACTAAAGTTAAGCCATATTTCCAAGCAGATTTGCAAGTTTTATTTGAAATAATCGTAACACATAAACTAACACATATTTTAGGCAGCAATTTTTAAAACGCATTTTTAAATGTACTTCCTTTAGGACGTCAGCATTTAAGGCAATCGTATTCGTTTTGTTAATTACTAAAGTTGACCCATATTTCCAATAAGATATGCAAGATTTTCCATATTTTTAACCAAGGTTTACTTTGACACATCGTAACAATTAAACTGAAAAATATTTTAGGCAGAAGTTTTTACCGTTCATTTTATGGGATTTTATTTAGGGCGTAAGCTTGAATTTATGTCAATGGTAGTCGTAAACTGTATTGAAAATAAAGTTTACCCATATTTTCAAGGTTTATTTTAAATATTCGTAACACGTAAACTGCCACATATTTTATGTAGCAATTTTTATAGTGCATTTTTAAGGAGTTTTTTTGGGGCGTCATTTATGGCAATTATATTCCTAATATTAATTGTATTAAATAATAAAATATGACCCATATTTTCTCGATCAGATTTGCAGTGAATATTCGTAACACTTAAACCGACAAATATTGTAGGCAGCAATGCTTACAGTGCATGTTACACGACTTTCTAGGGCGCGAGCTTGCATTTATGGCAACTGTATTTCTATGTTAATTGTATTAAATATTAAATTTAGTCCATATTTCCAATCTGATATACAAGGTTTATTTTAAATCATTGTAACATATAAAGTGATTGTAGCAATTTTTATACTTCAGTTCCCTTAGGGCGTGAGCTTGGATCTATGGCAATTGTATTCCACAGTGACTGTATTGAATATTAAAGCAAGGTTTAATTTAAATATCCGTAACACGTAAATTGACACATATTATATTCCTAATAATGCCTGAATTGAATGTCAAATTTGACCCATATTTCCAATCCGATATGCAAGGTTTAATTTAAATTATCGTAACATGTAAATTGATGCATGTTCTAGACAGCAATTTTTGTAGTGCATTCTTAGAGACTTCCTTTGCGGCGTATAGCAATTGTATTCCTATAATAGTAACAGTATTGCATATTAAAACTGACCCCTATTCCCAATCAGATATGTAAGGTTTAGTTTAAATATTCGTAACACGTAAACTGACACATATCTTGGGCAGAAATTTTTATAGTGAGGAGCTAATATTTATGAAAATTTTATTCTTAATATTGACTGTCAAATATTAAATTTGCCCTATACTTTCAGTCGGATTTGTAAGGTTTATTTTAAATAATTGTAACACATAAACTAACACCCCTTTTTTGCACCAATTTTTTAAATGCATTTTTTAAAGATGAATTTTTGGTAATTGTGTTCGTAATATCGACTGTATTAAATATTAAAATTGATTGAAAGATTTAATTTAAATAATCGTAACATGTAAACTGATACATATTTTAGGGAGCACTTAATAGTATATTTTAAACTCCCTTTGTGACGTATGCTTGCATTTCTGGTATAGTTTAGATATTCGTAACATATTTCTGGTTTAGTTTAGATATTCGTAACACTTAAATTAAAAAATATTTTAGGCAGCAATTTTTTTTTTTGGTGAAATTTAAAAGACTTCTTTTAGGGCGTGAGCAAGTATTTATAGCAATTGTATTAATAATGCATAGAATTGAATATTAAAATCGACCCCTATTTCCAATCAAATAAGGGTTTAATTTAAATCAACGTAACACGTAAACTGGCTTGGGCAGTAATTTTTATAGTGCATTCTTCAGGACTTCCTTCGGAGTATGGGCTGACATTTATGACAATTATACTCCTAATATTGATTTTATTAAATATTAAAGATGAGCCATATTTCCAAGCAGGTTTGCAAGGCTTATTTTAAATAATCGTAACACATAAAGTAACATTTAAAATTTAAGAGGCAACTTTTAAAATGCATCTTTAAATAATTCCTTTAGGGCGTGAACTTGCATTTAGGCAATTGCATTCGCTGTATTAATTACTAAAGATTTAATTTAAATAATCGTAACACGCAAACTAACACATATATTAGGTAGCAATTTTTATAATATATTTTAAACTTCTTTTACGACGTCTGCTTGCATTTATAGCAATTGCATTCCTATTATTGACTGAATTAAATATAAAATTTGACCCATATCTTTAATCAGATTTGCATGGTTTACTTTGAAAAAATCGTAACACTTAAACTGAAAATTATTTTAGGCAGAAGTTTTTACCGATCATTTTATTTTTTTATTTAGGGCGTAAGCTTGAATTTATGTCAATGGTAGTCGTAACCTGTATTGAATAATCCATATTTCCACGATTTACTTTAAATATTCGTAACACGTAAACTGCCATATATTTGGGCAGCAGTTTTTATAGTGCATTTTTAAGAACTTTAGTTGGGTCGTGAGCGAGCAATTATATTCCAATTATTGACTGACTTAAATGCCTATTAAATTTGACCCATATTTTTGATCAGATTTACAAGGTTTACTTTGAAAAATCGTAACACATAAACTGAAATATTTTAGGAGGTAATATTAATAATGCATATTTGAGGCTTCCTTTAAGGAATACACTGGCATTAATAGCAATTGCTGTATTAAATATTAAAGTTCACCCATATTTCCAGGTTTTTGAGTTTATTTTAAATAATCGTAACAAGTAAACTGGCATATTTTAGGTAGCAATTTTTAAGAACTGCGTTCAGGGCAGGAGCTGACATTTATGACAATTATATTTCTAGTATTGACTGCATTGAATATTAAGGTTGAGCCATTTTTTAATCAAATTGGTAAGGTTTACTTTAAATATCGTAACATATAAATTGATAATATATTTTAGACATCAATTTTTATAGTGTATTTTCTTAATTCTGAATGTATTAAATATAAAAGCTGACCCATATTTCCAAATTTAACCCTTAGTTTTGTTTGCCCAAAGAATAATCCCATTTTAAATTTTACATTCTCCTTCGTTAAGTAACATTTCATTTGCTACTATTCCAAATTTGAGTCAGTTATATACGAGCATAATATAGTAGATATTAAATTTCAAATGAGATCCTGCAGTAAGTGCAAACGACTCTTATGAATATATAGCGGCTTTACAGACCCAACAATATCAGTCAATGGCGCTTTTTTAAATGGCTATTGTCCTTCGGCCTACATAGACAACTTGTATACAGAAGTAGACATAGTATTTTACTGTTACTTATTGTCTTCCTGGAACATACGTAAAATAATATTCATATATATGCAAATAAATAATTTATATTCCACACCATACCTATCCATACTTTTTTATACAATAGTTAAGACAATCTTGAATTAAATATCTGGTTCAACAAAAAAAAATAAACACGAATTAATATCTTTCATTTATCGGAGCGAGTCAGTGCTATCGAGAATTTCTAGAAATGATTAATTATGGAAAAAATAACTGACGCTACGTGATATTTCCCAATCAAGGTGTGACATATGTATATGAATAAGTTAATAATCCCTGCGACAATGCTGTAAGCAAGACATAAAATCTTTTAATTGACCGTTGATATCTCTATGCCCAATGTTAAATTTATTTAGATGTTTTTTTTAATAACGGATTATTACGAAAACCGTACAAGAAGGTTTAGAACGAGTTGAACATTTGGACGAAATTAAACTAGTAATATGCAAATTAAGGGATATCTATGATTGATCAACATAGCAGGAGTCGAAATGCTACTGTTGTTTAGAATTACTATTGATACATTTTTGTTTTTATCCAAGAGTCCTGTTATTCCCGTAGGTTATCCCTGTCACTATCTATTTGGATTTAGCGCATGATATTGCTAATCCTACTCTTTTCTAACTCGTCAAGCTGGATCTTTAAAGAAATATTTGCCAATAGTGTAGTTATTCAAATATTCGTTATTTGTGGTAAACAGGCCAATTACTGAGTTGTTATGGATTCAAATTATATTTTTAGTAAAAAACGCTTTAATATCCGAATACTTGTGGTGTGGCTGATGTTGTGTTGTTCCACTTCAAATATTGCAGTAATTGTCAAAAAAAAAAAATTAGAGTGGAAGCAACAAACACGTTAAAATTGGGCTAATCGTCTGAAACCCAAAAGCAAAGATTAACAAACATTGCAAAATATATTACAACAGTTATTGTGAATATCTTTATACAGAAACTGATTAATGCAAGACTTTTTATGTGCCTAGGCACCTTCAAAGGCCGCTTTATTTTAGTGATTAATTAATACGTAGACGATATTGTTACTATAAGAGCCTTTGCGAAAGAAATCCGTTACGGTAATAATTAATTATTACTAGGTTTGTTGAACCGGTTACGAATCATTGCAGCTGATTAGAATTATGAATATTATTCTGACAATATTTCACGGTTTAACATTCCAAATTAAATTGGAAATTTAATTCCGATATCTCAAAGGAGGATAAGACTGTTGAAGCAAAGGATTTAGGAATCAGATTCAACAGGATTATGATACAAACCAATTAGTTACGTTGCCGAAAACATCGCAGTTTTAATCAAGGGGTAGCCTGAAGTAGTCCTCAGTAGATTTATTTACAATTTTAGTGAACTACTAACGTTGGGTAGAATACTAAACCACCGATTTCTGGCTATTGACCTTCATCAGCACGAAACAGCAACTATTTTGAATTTCGGTGACAAGTGTTAGATTGAATAAAAAAATCATATTTTGTTTATATATTTTTTTATAAAATAAGCTGTTTCGAAAGTATCTCCTCATTATTTTGTAGGTATTAAAAAAATTACAACGAATTTAAGAAATATAATTTATTTGCCAGGCCTCCAATTAAATTTGTCCCTAAAATTATTTTTGTTCTTTCCAGTCTAATAACATAATCTATTAAAATCAAGAAAAACCGACTACTAATAAGAACAATTATTGAGAAAGACAGTTGCAACAAACGATTTTTTGTATTTTATTGTATTAAACAGTTTATAATTTTATTATTAATATATAAACGAGAGTATTACCACACCCGAGACGGATAGGTAGGTATGCTTTATTATATGCATAAAATTAAAATAATAAGAAGCATTTAATTAAGCAAAAATCTTTTAACTTTGGAATTATTCCATGTAATTCAGAAGAATTAGACGTTTTTCTTTTATCAGAAATTTAGGTTTTGCCACTCTTGCTGCACTGTACGAATAGAAAATTTTAAACAGGTCTATTTTTATATTTCTATCGAGATAACGAGACAATTGTATAGTGCCGAATCCAGATTTTATCTGCAGACCATGATGGGCATGATGTACAAAGACAATATGTTAAGAAAGTTTCGCTTCAGCTACGCTTAAGTACGGATATCACGATGAAATTTAATTTAAAAATTGCTACACTTAGTTAATAAAAGTGGGTTTAACAAAATATTAACAATAGACGTTACGGCGCGGCGGTTGATTAAACTTTTTTTAAATTAGACAATGGGTAACGTTAATTTGTCTCACACAAACGTTGATCTGCCGAAAATTACCTAGTATGAAGCCTACAAGACAGGGTAAAAATCAAATGTGGACGAAAAGGGGGGAAAGTTTCTGTTAAAAAAAGAATAGAAACATTTATTTTAAATTATTAATACATACATTTTTCTCGATTTTCTTCTACTCTGATCGTTAGCCGTTGTTCTCACTTTAAAAAAATCCGATTTTTTTTGAAAATGTACGATTGGTGAATACATAATTGGTTATATTATTCGGTGTAAAGTGTGAAAAAAAAAATTGAGAAAAATTTTTTGGTGGAGATAAAAAAAATTAAAATGAAATGGAATGAAAATTAGAAAAATTTTGTTTTGGGGTGGGGAAAGAGACGACAAATTAAATAATACTGTTTTAGCGGGGTGAAAGTCGTAAATTTTTTTTCCTCTTTATTTATCTGGAAAGGATTTGGTGCCTTGCTATTTTTTTACCTTTCACACATCGATTTACCTTCGAATTGGATACGATCCCATTTTTCAATTCACCAATTTGTTCCAAGGAGCAGGAAGGCGAAATACTATACAGATAGTGGAAGAGGCGGAAAACTGGAAGAAAATCGGACCTAACGTGCTTCAAATCATTTGTGGGAGAATGCAAAAATTTGCAATTTTTTTCCAATAAACGGCACTTAAATGGCGAAAAAAACTACCAACCTGCATTTCAAAAACGGTATGGTACATCTGAGGAGCTTCATACTACTCTAACTGCAAGCGCCATGTCGCATATTTAGAATCCGACTATACGAATAATCAGAATTAGACTATATGGGATAAATCTGGATTCTAAAATTGATAAACGGGGAATTATAAAACGTTTATAGTGGAGGGAAATTACCCAAAATAATTTATGAAAAGTGATGTACCTAATCGGTAAAGTTGAATTTTTTTCTTTGTTTTCTTTTTGTACAGGGTGATCCATAACTCTCTTTTCATCGTAAATAATTCGGTTGCTGTTAATATATTTGATTGTTTTCAAATGCATATACCTGGTGACCACGGATCATGGTAAACCCCCGCCATTTCCACAATTTTTGAGCTATCCAAATGGAATTTTGCAGCAATAATGTACGTCCCAAAAGAGCTCATTCACCTGTCAAAGTTACGTCTTTTAATTGTTTCTTCCATGGCTAGTGTGATAAATAGTATAAAATGACGGTTGTGTTCGATGAATTTTTTCCTTTTTTTATTACTTGCACATTGCAGATTTATCAAGGATAGGCATATCAATGGATTCCATACAAAATGTATTATTTTATGGTATCGGTTTACCATTATGATATCTTTTGGGAAAAAGGTCAAAATGGACAAAAAGTGATTTGGTCAAATTTGAATGCACGCCAAGACGTCATTTTTATATTTTTTTGTCGATTTAATTTTTTGGGAGTTACACCAGTACTTTTGAACCAATTTAGACCAATCATGGCACTCTAGATTAATAAATGAAATTGGTTCTAAAAAAATCAAGTGGGCTTAAAGAGTCCCCAAAATAGTTCTATCGTATTCAGAATTTTCTCAGTATTCCAAAAATGCAATAATATACAGGGTGTTTCATTTAAAATTCCATCGTTGAGGTCACTTCCGTCGAAAACGGATGTCGAAAAAAAAATCGGATGGACCAAAATGAGTCTTTTTGGACGTACATTATTGCTACAAAATTTTATTTGGATAGCTCAAAAATTGTGGAAATGGCGGGGGTTTACCATGATCCGTGGTCACCCGGTATATATGTAGAAAGTCCTGCAGAATCCGAATATGTATTCAGAAAAACAATTGAATGCCAATTTAAAATAATAATAATAAAAATACGATTTTCTTAAAAAATTTCACCCTCTATTTTATTGCATAAAATGATACAGAAACTATGATGTTTTATATATCATTGGATTCGTAATCGATAGTATTATTTGAAATAATTAAAATATACAGGGTTAATAAAAAATTGCTATAAATTGTAAGCACTTCCGGCCAAACCGGAAGTTGGACACATCAATGAGTATCATGTGTATGTCTATTATATGTTACCATATCATTTTATGCAATAATATACAGGGTGAAATTTTTTAAGAAAATCGTATTTTCATTATTATTATTTTAAATTGGCATTCAATTGTTTTTCTGAATACATATTCGGATTCTGCAGGACTTTCTACATATATATATACATTTGAAAACAATCAAATATATTAACAGCAACCGAATTATTTACGATGAAAAGAGAGTTATGGATCACCCTGTACAGGGTGATCATTTTAAGTGCCTCACTCGATTTTCCTGCTTTATTCTTCACCTAGGAAAAAAATTCTAAAACCATACTTGTGTACTTTTTTCCGAGGAATCCGATTCCGAAAAGATAAAAACAATTGAATGTCAAAGAAAAAAGTTATGGCCGAAAAACTGAAAAAGAAAAAATAGACACCCTGTATATTAATGCGGAAATTGATATGTATGTACTGATTGTAATTGTGTATCAGATACATATTTTTCACTTCCGGTTTGACCGGAAATTGCTTTAATTTTTTTATTTTAGGTGATACACCCTGTATATTGAGCTCAGTTTAAAGAACTTTTCTTCTTTCTGAATTCAGCAATATATAACATATCATCATAGTCTTTCATATTTAATAAGATATTGGGGTTTTAATTTAAAATAACACAAATATAGGTATGTTATGAAATAAAGTCATCCATGAAAACAAACAAATGTATTTAAATTATTTATTTATTTCAAAAACAAAAGAAGATATAGCATAATAACTTGTATTCTTTAGTTTTTAAAATAAATAAAAAATAATTTAAATGCTTTTGTTTGTTTTCATGGATGATTTTATTTCATAACATATATTTGTGTTATTTTAAATTTAAACCCCAATATCTTATTAAATATGAAAGACAATGATGATATGTTATATATTGCTGAATTCAGAAAGAAAAGTTCTTTAAACTGAGCTCAATATACAGGGTGTATCACCTAAAATAAAAAAGTTAAAGCAATTTCCGGTCAAACCGGAAGTGAAAAATAAGTATATAATACGCATTTACAATCAGTGAAATGTCACATATCCATTTCCGCATTAATATACAGGGTGTATATTTTTTTCTTTTTTAGTTTTTCGGCCATAACTTTTTTTTAAAAAGTACACAAGTATGGTTTCTGAATTTTTTCCTAGGTGAAGAATAAAGCAGGAAAATCGAGTGTGGCACTTAAAATGATCACCCTGTACATGCGCAAATGAGTCAAAAACCGAAAAAATTTGCAAAATCGGGCTGGGGCTTCGCGAGAAAAGCGCATAAAAGTGCATTTTTATGCATTTCGAGTGCGTCGCTACACCTTTTTTTAAATAAAATAAAAAAAAATTAAAAAAATTTAAAAAAATTAAAATTTCAAGAACAGCAAGAGATATTTTCGATTTCTCAACGATCGCTAAATTCTTCCACTTTGCTCTAATTTAACCGATGCGAAGCGAATTTGTAACAGCCTGTATACAAATGTTGGCAGTATTTCAGAACCGATAGCGTAAACCAGGCCACGCCCTCCGTTTTTCCGAGTCGGCAAGACCCCCATAAATATTTGATATTCGCAAGCAATAATGGCATGAATTATTTAATCGGTGGAGAAAACATTAATAAAAATCAAAAGTCGAGGTGAAACCACCTGCTTCCTCCGTACGATATACGATTATACGCCCATGGGTAGTGATAAAATGTAAGTAAATCTAATTTAAAATATGATAGCTGTCGCCCAAGAAAATTTATGACGTGAGTAACGTTACCATATGGTATTGACTTTATACATGAAATGTGTTTTTTTAATTAGTTTTATAGGGTCGTTAGTGCTGCGATCGCCGATGTAATATTACACCAATATCTATAACACATTCCAATAAATTAATCACCTTTTATCATCGCATTGATGGGAATGTTAAGCGGATCTGTTTAACCATCGAGCAAACGGGTTCTACATTTATTTTAATTAAGCCAGATTGGATTAATAATTACGGTTTTAATGTGATAATTATTAATTTCGTGACAAAACTAATAATTATCCGGTTTTTACCTACTGCTAGGCTAGATTGCTTATGCATAGTGAAATAAATACGAGAAGCCAGATTTAAGCAAAAAAAGTATAAGACAAAATAAATTAGTCGTTGTTCCCCGATTCTAGCTATAAAGTATTGCAAGGAGATTGTATAACTGCAAGGCAAAATACTTATATTCTGTGACCCATTCGTTTCTTTTTTGGTAAGCACTTCACATCTGCTATATTGAGCTGCACAAATATTTAATGAAATTATATTGTCTCGTTAATGGTAACGACAAAACGTTCCGCCTCATTGTTTCATTTCTACAGTGCCAGAGGCGCTTCAATTCGTTGAAAAAAAATTTAAAAGCGTGACTATTATTGTATAATTTAAACTAGAAAATGTGACATCTGGTATAAAAAGCAAGTTTCTTTACGCAAATCTAGTTTATTCCTTATGTAAGGAATAATTCATTCTTAAAAATGTATGCTGGTATTTCGGAAACAGCATGCCTGATTTTTAACATGTCAATATTATGCCTGAGTTTTTTTTAAAGGAAACTATATCAGTTCGTTTGCCAATGACTGGAATTTAACTCCGAAAAATATTCTTCAGATCATGAAAACTTTGAAACAAATAAGTACTTTTAAATAAAAATATCTCATTATTATTTATGTTTTGATAAACTTTGGCAAACAATGAAATCAATATACAGGGACACTGGACACCACTTATCATATTTAATTGGTTATCAAAGAGTCACCTTATATGAGTTTTGTTATAGTGAAGATATTCATATTTGAAAATATTTGAAGTTTTTTTTGTTTTCGTTTATATTTTGACACCCATTTACAGCTTTAATCATAAAAGAAAAAACCCTAAATATAAACATTGTAGAACTTTTCCTTTATTATCTTTTGAGAATTTAAAAATTTTAAAAATAACGTTAAACGTTAGAAAAGCAAATACCCTCGTATATTATCGACTTATTTAAAACCAAACAATTTTAAATTAAAAAGATTTAGATTGCCATGGCAAAACAAATGCATCAAGGAAGGTTGTTGATTTTGATGTTTTCTATAAAAAAATTATTCTATATTAAAGGAAGACATTCCTAGCAATTTTAAAGAATTTTACATTAAAAAAATAAAAATGGGTTATTTTGATGATATAAAATAAATAAAATATAAATACACCACGTAATTACGACCCCCTTTATCCCAGAAGGCTGAGCCTTGTGCGGGAGGGGGCTACACATTTAAAGACAAAGGACACACATCCAATATCCGTGTATAATGGAAAAATCCCTCTCACAGTATTTTCCATTGCCACGACCGGGATTCGAACCCGGGACTTTTGTGTGAGAGGCAGGTACTCTACCATCTCGACCATCAGTCATAACATAACATATGCATAAAATATGTATTTTTATAAAGGTTTGTTATAAAGGTAGTAATTTTTTTAACGAATTTTTATTTTAAACGCATTTTATTCCATCAAATTTTGTCATGGCAATCTAGATCTTTTTAATTTAAAATTGTTTGGACTTAAATATGCCAAAATCGGCTGATCGAAATACCAACATGTGATATATTTTTAAAATCAGGAAAAAAGATCTCTTTTATAAGTCGATAATATTTAAAAAAAAATTTAAGTTGTATTTGTTTTTCAAATGTTTTACGTTATCTTTAAAATTTTTAAATTTTCAAAAGATAATAAAGGAAAAAATCCTACAATTTTTGTATTTAAGGTTTTTTGTATCTTTAATGAAAGAAGAAAACCCTGTGCCTGTTCATACTCTTCCCCTAAAGGTCGATAATTCAATAATAATTTGTGATTTGCACATCCCCTCAGTAGTTTCTTGTTGTGAAGAATTTTATTTTTTTTGTACTTAGTAATAATGACACACATGAGACGTTAGCAGCGCCACAAACTGAAGCAATCGAAACCGAGCACCTAGTCCATTTTCTAAACGCTAAAAATTCGTAGTTCTAACTTCGTTCACTCAAAACCGATTTTGATGATTTTTTTTTTTTATTTCGGAAAAAGTTTATAGAAAAGTTCCCTATAGGTGAGAAGGTGTGCTTTGTATTTTTTCAATTGTTACTAAAAAATAAGTGTTTTTTAAATACACTCTTAATTAAAAAATTTATAACTTTCTTAAAACAATTGCCTGAAATTGATCATATAATGTTTTTGGGGTCGCTGATTACGAATTTGGCATTAAAACTAAAATAAAAATAAAAAATTTTATTTTTTTTACTGGTATTTTATTTCTTATACCGGGTGGCAACCACAATTGCAAACTAAAACAAAAGCTATTTATGTGATTCACAGCCACCAAATTCTGTTTTTAAAAATTAAATAAAAAATAGTTCCAAAAAGAAATCCAAAAAGGCACTTTTATACGTAAAATGATCCGCTGGTCTCAAAAATATCAAAAAAAACTGGATGTTCCACTTAAAAACCTAAAATTTTGATCAATTTCGGTCAAACCGGAAGTACTTTGAAATTCAAAATTATCCTAAAAAATGTGTAATATCTAATTCACGACCTCCAAATTTTCAATTTTTATCTGATGTAGAAAACAAATTACAGGTGTACCCACTTTAGTTTTCACCCGGTAGATATAGGAGTTTCTTGGGTCGCTGATCTCAAATTTTATCTTACAATTTATCGAAAATGGAAGACGGTGTCTGTAAAATGCCATAAAATCAAAAAAAAACCGATACTTTTCTATAAACTATTTCCGAAATATCAAAAAGAAATTATCAAAATCGGTTTTACATCAACGAAGGATTTTTTTTTCTTTAGTAAATGGACACCGAGCGAGCTTAATATAATCTATTCGCTTTAAGAATAACGCGTTAATTTAGATAGGGAACTATTTCTCTTTGCCTCTTTAGTCAAAACGCAAAACCAACTCACAATAAAACTAACTATGGTTTAAATGACGGGAAGAGGCATATTTTCATGTACCTATAACTTGATAATAACCGTAGACAATATAAACTTAAATTTGATTATAAATTTAAATTTAAGATTGAAGATTGAGGTTTGAGGAAGTGGATTGAAGATCGAAGTTGATTGAAGATTGAAGTTGATTGAAGATTGAAGGCTAAAGGCTAAATGATGAAGGTTAAAGGTGGAAGGCTGAAGCCTAAAGACTGAAGACTGAAGACTAAAGACCAAAGACCAAAGACCAAAGAAGACCAAAGACCAAAGATTAAATATCTAAGATTTAAGATTAAGATTTTTTGGCTGTTCCTATTCCTTTATGCCGAAAGACGTTCCCAGTAGCCATGCAAGATACTTCCAAACTAGATAGGCTGCACCCTCTTTAAGATCAACTAATAACCTGCGCCACCTCTCCTCACAGCTTTACATACTTTCACCCTTTTGGCCATGCTCAAGGATTGCTGAGGCACAGAAACATTCCTCATTTATGGGCTTAATGGATCCTAGAGAAACTAATGGGATTTAGATCAGGAATTGATTTAATAATTATACGTGGTCACAACTCCATGGGGGTCTTCTGCTGTCGTGAGCCAAAGGACGATTTTAATCCAACCTAAAGTTTCTTGAAAATAGTTTAAACGTTTATTGTGGCATTTCATAATTTTTTTCCTCTTTACCAAAAAAGTTGATTTATCTAAAAAAATACTCAAATTAACCGGTTTAAAACTTTTTGGATAGGAATTTCAAGAAATGTGGTAATAAAGTTATTCCCCAGTTTTAAACTGGTTAATTTGAATGTTTTTTAGATAAATCAATTTTTTGGATAGGAATTTCAAAAAATGTGGTAATAAATCCCAGAAAAGAAAAGGAAGAGAAAAAATTTGTTGAAAATACTTTGGAAATGAGTGAGAAACTGTTCCAAACAATATTTTCTACTTTTGTTTTTACCATTTTTCCAAATTTGCCAACCAAGTAGGTACCGAAAACGAAAAACGGCCACGCCTGAATTTTTTTATATGAAATTCCCAGTTACGCCATAGTCCTAAGAATTGGTGTACCTACAGATAATAAACGGTCCGTTATTTTCGTGAAATCCACTCTCAGAATGTGAAGCTTAAGTCGAGAGTGTCAGTTTGAAGATTTTAACATATTGTCAATAAAAACTACCAACCCACTCATCTCAAATACAACAGGTGTTCTATTACACGGCATAATAAGTGCGGGACCATTTAGTAGCTCCGCCGGAGATTAACCTGTGTCCGAACTATTCATCTAGAAATGAGTTAAGTTATTTGGATAATCGAGATACTTGTTTAAATTACTATATCGGTGATTAATGAACTGAAAGGATATGAGCTACCTGATTGACTGATTATTTGAATTTAATGGTTTTATTTATTTTTTAATTGAGTATTTTTATCTCGCTCTTGCTGTACCCTTACCTATAATTACTGTTGTATATTCAGTATATTGAAAATAACGGACAGATTAAATTTTTTATTGGACGCCCCAGAATCTTATAATAAGCGTTTATCGTCCTTCAGAGTATCTTTACAAGTAAATTTAGTGTCGTGTTTAAGATCAACTTCAAATGATTTTATTTCCCTTTTTTCCGAATAATTAGCAGATTTTGGCCTAATTAAAAACCCGATGAGAGTTTAGTTTTGAACTTATCACAACCAAGAAGATTCTTCAGCAAAATTAAAATTATTAAAAAACCTGCTGCAGCAGTTTGGAAGTTGATTAATATGATGGTGAAACTATTGATCCCGATAATTTATTCGACGAAGAAGGTTTAAGGGTTTATGTGTTATAACAAAAGCAATGTCCTGACAGGTCTGGCAACAAATGAAACTTATAACAGTTAATTAGTTCTTGAAGATTAGTTAATTTTGCCTAAAAAATTGTTATGAAACTTTCTTCAGAATTATAAGAAATGCGCCTGTTTCATTTTTGTTGTGAAATTTCCTCTCGCCTTTTCTCACCAATTGGAAGGTAGCAATTTTTCTGATTTTGGAAGAACTCTGATCGGAATCAGCTGCGTACTTTAAATTAACAAAAATCATTAACTACGGGAATTAATACCGGTCTTGTATTATTTAATCTCCATGGTTATGGTTGTAAGAAAAATTGGAAACTGGAAAAACGTTCGTTTAAATACTTTGTTAGTTTTGCGAGGTTTTGTAAACGAGCAACTTTCCACTTTTATGGCAAATATTATTATACTTTACTTAGATCCGCTTACTTAACAATATATCTGCATACACGAGTGTTTGCCATTTAAATGTGGATTTAATAATACCTAGTTTATGGTTTAAAGGTGTTTATTTCAAGCACCACTCGATTGCATTGTTATTTATTATACACAAACTGTTATTAAGTATGTACTCATTATATGTTTATAAGGCAAAAAATAATATATGGTCTGCTTAACTGTACTCGACACCATGGACACCATTTTATAAGATTATTATTAATGACTTCTCTTTATACCACTACTTAATCTGAGCTTGAGCACGACGAGGTTTTTCAATCGTACCAATTTGGCGGATACCAAATAGGAATATTGCAAATTGCACTAGAAATCTGTAACAGGGAATTTTCGGATGGTTTTGAATGGCGTGTCAATGTGTGTTTCGTTACGTAAATTTACATTTTTTGCACTTGGCGTGATAAAGTTACTTAATTGTAGTGAATAAACAACCAAAGAGTGGGCACAAGTCAGCAGTCATAAAAAGTTCTGACAATTCTAAAATTATTACGTTATTATATCCAATAAATGTCAGGGAACTTTAATGTAATATGTAAATCATGTGTTGTGTTATTTTCGGTGAATTTTAATTAACAAAGCTCTTATGCATTCACAGTGCCTCGTTGTAGGTACAAGAGAATTACAAGTGATGATAAATAGCTTTGTTCTGTGAGGTTGTGTGTTTGTTTTTTTTGCTGACGGCTTTTAAATGTTAATGGAATGAATTGTTGCACCGAGTTTTTTCGGGTGAAAAACCGCCGCGCCCGAAAAAGCTGTACCTCATGATTGTCGAAAAATGGTCTTAAAATCCCCATCCAATTTTCTGCCGTTAGAAATTAACGTTAAAAGACCAATATACAGGGTGATTCACGAGGAAAGGGTCAAAATGTTATGATAGATAGAGTTCACTTAGGTGAATTAGAAATGACTATTAAAAAAGCCTTAGCCTTTTTTTTATTGAACTACAGGGTGATTTATGAGTTTTGCCCAATATTTCTTAAGGTACCTAATATCTTTTAAACTAATCACTAGAATCAGCTCGTATTGTGGGTATATAGTATACTATTAATTGTCAATTTACATGCATAATCAAAGACAGAAAATTCCAGGGCCGGCTCAACTAATTTTTATTTTTAGGGCTCCTATGAAAAAATTCACCCTGTGTACGTGATTTTTAAATTCTAATACTGAATTATGAAACTACATACAAAAGTGATCGAAAACATGTACTTTGTTGTTTTGCCACACTTTGGGCGAATTTTAAATAAACGATCAATTTTCGCCAAAATCGAAGGTCTACACAAAATAAATTTATAAAATTACATTTTCATCTCTTATTCAAACTAAAATATTTGTTATACAAAATTTTGTGACTTCATGCATGATTAATATGAAATAAATAATCAAAAATATATAATTTCAACATCAGATTAAGTAATTTTTATTTCTGAGGTTTCTGTGAAAAAAATCAGTCTGTATACATTTTTCTGAAATTCTGATAATAAATTATGGAACTACATTAAAAAAACCGCTGCCAATTATGGGATCAAAACTTCCTCACCGTGTGGTGGAGTTTATAACAAAAGTAATTTTTGACGTATTTTGTTTTTTAACGCATTTTGTTTTTTTTGTACGTATTTTGTTTTTAGGCGTATTTTGTGTATTTCAACATTTGGACACAATATTATAATGAGTTGTAGATCAGATCCTATTTATAATTTTCATCACTAATTAATTTTTTTGTAAAGTTAGAAATAGAAATGTTGGGGTCCGGTAGACCCTATTCTAGTGGACCGATTTTGTTCATCAACGAACTCAATCTTTTCCCTCTAGAACGTGTGTACCAAATTTGAAACCTTTATTTCAACAAAAGAAAATTTTTGTGTATCGTCATAATTCGTCGAGAATCGTCCAGAAATGCAATAAAAACTTTCAAAATTTTTTTCACGAATACGTATATCTTCCTCACTTTTGGTGAGGAAGTAATTAAGGAAATTGTTTATTTTTTTTATCACAGTACATCAATAAACAGAACATTAATAATCCTGTCGTTATTAGGAAAGCCGTAGGAAATTTAATTTTACGACAAAGAAAATGTAGGGAGGCAGAAGGCTTTCATTTTGACAATAAGTTATAAAGGTTTTATGTTCTGTGAATTTGTTGCTTATAATGTTCTGTTTATTGATGTATTGTGATAAAAAATAAATAATTTCGTTAATTTTTAAATATAGTTCCACAATTTATTATCAGAATTTGAGAAAAATGTATACAGACTGATTTTTCACAGAAACCTCCGAAATAAAAATTACTTAATCTGATGTTGAAATTATTTATTTTTGATTATTTATTTCATATTGATCAACCATGAAATCACAAAATTTTGTATAACAAATATTTTAGTTTAAATAAGAGAAGAAAATGTAATTTTATAAATTTATTTTGTGCAGACCTTCGATTTTGGCGACTGATCGTTTATTTAAAATTCGCCCAAAGTGTGGCAAAACAACAAAATACATGTTTTTGATCATTTTTGTATGTAGTTTCATAATTCAGTATTAGAATTTAAAAATCACGTACACAGGGTGAATTTTTTCATAGGAGCCCTAAAAATAAAAATTAGTTGAGCCGGCCCTGGAATTTTCTGTCTTTGATTATGCATGTAAATTGACAGTTAATAGTATACTATATACCCACAATACGAGCTGATTCTAGTGATTAGTTTAAAAGATATCACCTTAAGAAATATTGGGCAAAACTCATAAATCACCCTGTAGATAAAAAAAAAAAGGCTCCGGCTTTTTTCAATAGTCATTTCTAATTCACCTAAGTGAACTCTATCTACCATAACATTTTGTCTTTTTCCTCGTGAATCACCCTGTATTATTGTCAAAAAATAAATTTCATCCTGTAACTTTAATGACAAGAGATATCTTGATATCTTGTATATTTCGGCATAGAATTTGTATAATTTCTCAATGTTCTCACGTTTAAAAACATTATTCCAGCATACTTAGGTCAGCAACAGTGATTACTAACATATACAATGGCACTTTTACTTTTTCACATGGAATATGAAAGTGAATACCAGTAATAAACAAACAGCCGTTAACGACAGTATTTCTTGTTCTCGAAAATGTAGTAATATGAGTATGTATCAAATTAATTGTGTTTGCTTCATACTCTAACGTAATTGCCGATGCTGCTCGTAAAAAATTGTAACGTGGGACAAAGTTTAAGAATTCATGAAAACCAATTTAATTTTGTGAATGAATTTTGAATGGGACCATATTATTTTCACCAAATGAAAAAAATGAAAGTGATGATTATTTTCAAGAAATAATTGAGGAAATTCAAGAAACATAAATCGTTCATGAAAAATATAATGATGTTTAATATTATATTATTCTAAATATGCTAACATTGGAGAGCCAAAATTTGCTGTGCGTTGGTGTGCGCAAAACTTATTTTATAATATTTTAAATAATGTACGTAACCTCTTTGTTGGATACTTTGGTTTGACATAGATAAATGTTTTATTTTCTCAATTTAGTAAATGGTAAAACCATCTGTCGATTTTTTGCCACATACAGCGTTTGCCACTTTTGTGTCTATAAAATCATTATTTTTACATTTTCAGCTTATGAATATTAATGTTTTATTGTCTTTAAATAGTACATTTCAATTAGCATAATCAATTCCATTGAGAAGAGACAAAGCGTTTAACTTAATTTTAAGGCCAGCGGCCGCTCCTACAACATATACCAAATCTCCATTTTAAATAGTATTAACACGATACACCATATATTTCACGTGTGATTTTATGTAATGAGTAGAGGAGAGGACTCTTCAATGTCTTCACAAACGCACTTCAGCTCTTTAATTTGAGGTGGGACATGTGTACCTAGTGTGAATTAATTTTCTCGTTCTTTCAACATATGTTTGATTACCTTCGTACATAAAAAATTATAATTAAATTGGAAACCCAAATGACGTCATGTATTTAAAAAATTAGCTGCAAGGGATTAAATCAAAGATGTTAATATAATAGGCGCTAAAACAGATCCTTGCGGAATTGCAGAGTTGATATTGGACGAGATCATTCATTTGTCATTTTTGTTAATCGTTGCCTGCTTGACTTCTGGTAGCAGCTTAATCAATCAATATCAGAGTCAATAAAAATGTAATTCGACTAATTTGTTTTTGTTGTGATTTGTAAACGTGTGAAATGAAATGGAAACCGCATAAATAGCTAGTAGCCATGGAAATCAGGTCGAGCAGGCTTGTGTGGGAGTGATGCGGCAAATTACACCAACAATGTACTTTTTAGTTTTTATACACCAATAATTATGTAGAGCTAATAATCTTGGCGTTAAATTATAGTATTTTTTCTATTGGTAATGTCCTTTTAATTGGACGTTTCATTCATAGGTTATATGGAACTTTATTAGATCAGGGGGAATGACGATGGAAAATCAGATTTGTTACGATTGAAATAAGGAGTTTTACTCGAATGTACTTTATCAAATCAACTGTCGAGCGGATTTTGCTGCAAATTAATCCAAGCACGGTTTACTGTCAGTCATGATATATAGACTTATAGACGTAACAAATGCTTTTGAATATAAGCTCATGATGCTTTACGCCCACTTCGTACGTAACCGAGTAAAGTCCACATACTACAGACGACTCCCTGAATTGCTGATTGCCTATGCTGAGGCTTTTCCCGCCATGTGGTTAGAACGATGGTAGCTGGGAATGATTCTTAGACGATAATCAAACGTTTCTGTTACAAAGTGTATATTAATTATCGCAGCCTCTCACACAAAAGTCCCGGGTTCGATTCCCGGTCGTGGCAATGGAAAATACTGTAAGAGGGATTGTTCCATTATACACGGATATTAGATGTGTGTTCCTAGTCTTTAAATGTGTAGCCCCCTCCCGCACAAGGCTCTTCTATAGCCTTCTGGGATAAAGGGGGTCATAATTACATGTGGTGTATTTATCCCAGCTTCCAATACCTTCGAAGCTCCCATTTTCCTTGCACTTGCCTTCCCAAATTTTATTCTTAGTCATTTCTGCCCTCCTTGTCATCCATCATACAATTATTCTACATCACTATATTTTTCATTTGTGGCGTCCACTCCACCACATTGATTGCTTTCAACTTCCGGCTTCTTTCCCTTTTAAAGCCTTCAATGCAATCCTGTGTATACTTTGATTAACACGATAATATATTTTATTATCACTATTTTTCATTATCATAAATGTCCGTTTGAATCTGAAGAGAAAATATTAAACCTCTAAACCTGATACTTTACGGAACGGGATATAAAATTTATTGAAGACACAAACTATTCTTTGACATCTCTAAACAACGGGGAGTAATTACATATTTTATAACCTAGCTGACTGCCGTATTAAATGTAGTTAACTACAACTATGTATTATTAAATTTATACTGTAAAGTTTTATTATGACTAAATTGAATTTTAATTCTCGTTTAATTCATGGATGGTCTTAAATTGTTTATTGTTTATGTTTTAATTGGTAGTGGTGACTTGTATTTTCCTTTTCTGTTGTAAACGTGTCTAGGATCATGGATTCAGTTGCGTCAAGGATTTGAGACGAAGACGACACCCATTTTATTAACCATTAAGTCGTTAAGAGTTTAGGTTGGTGACCAAAGATTTTATTGTGAATGGACAAAACACAATGCTGACTTATGTTCCTAAAAATGACAAATAAAAGCTAAACTCCTGATGTAATCCTTCTTGAGCGTCAGAGCAAGATTATGTCATTTGAGTTTTTGGTTACCCACCTTCGAAAATAAACGCAGCCGATTCCCATGTAAGCTCAGTCGAGACAGTTTCTTGATAATTAATTGATTATTAATTAATTGTAAAGTTGTGTTCCCATATAACTGAGGCTTTGTTGGGCATTTTTTCATAATGCAGTAATTAATAAGTAGGAGTTAATAAATTATCTTGACCTTTTGTTTCATAACGTTCTGGTTATTTCTCAAGTATTTAATTTAAAAAAAAATTGCAGTGGGAATGAAGAGAATTAGGCTCTTCTCACAGTAATTCCTTTTAATATGCTACTGGTTTCGTAATAAAAAATCCACATCACATCGTCAGGCAACTACAATTGAATCATAAAAATTCAAAATATGGCTAATGTCTACAATCTAATAAGTAGTTTCGTTCACTTGGTATTCTAACTGTATTTCAACCCTGCTATCCGAGGTTTAATCTTTGTGTTTTGTAAAAATATCCTGAAGGTTTCTTGGAAGAGAAGGGCGTATCACTCATCTTTTCGACTGTTTGTTTTTGTTCGATTGATTTGGGTTAGTAATTAGTCGTAAATCAAACTAATCGACTGCAGCATCGTATCGGTTATGGCAAATCGTCGACAACTGGTGATCCTGCTTTCCTAGCTTATTAGTCTCTGTTTGAGAATCCAGAGGTGAATTTGGGATAATATTTCTACACAGAAACCAGCTTGATGCTGATCTAAGAAATGAGCTAATAACAAGAGAGCTCATTTTAATTTACTGCAAATTAAGAAATTGTAGAAAACAAAGATCTTAATGGTTGGAAGAAATGGTGATGGAAAAATAGTACAAGCACAGATATTTGCAACATCCAATATGCTGTATGTAAGAAATTAACGATTGATCATTTTAAATGTATATTTTTGACAAATTGGAAACACAGAAAAAACAATGATTTTAAATTTCAATGACAGTAAAAGTGGTCATAGATGAAGTACAAGCAGAACATGACTTTATGTCTATTCCTGCTAGTTTGAGGCTTTCGTTTTAATTTGTGAAAAATTTAATGAAATTTAGTGAAAACAAAGCATTTTTAATAATGGTGACAGAAAAAAAGCGCTAGAAAAGGTATGCATTATTCAACATGTATGCAACAAATGACTGAAAAATATGCACTTAAGTTTTTGACCTGAAAAGAATTTGATAAAAAACAAGATTTTCAAATGATACATAGACACACAAAAAAAGTGGAGTGTCCTTTTGACTAGATCAACTTTTGTATTTTGATGTGCAGAATTCGAATCTGGAGTCAGAATTGCTCCAACGCCTTCCAGTTTTCTTAAATTGTCGGAAACCACCCTTAAATTCGGAAACTGCCTCTGTTTGGGGCGCTAGCATTATGTGCAATCGTGAAAATCGATTGGATGCGATTGGGAAAGTATGTCTTCACGTATTTGGATGCGCTGAATTGGAATCGGAAGTCGGAAGTGCTCCATCACCGTTTAGTACTTTTTTCAAAAGTAAGTAACGTCCTGTATTTCCCGAAATTTGCCATAACTTAGTTTTTCTGTGCCTGTAGAGAGATGAGGATAGATGAAGAAGTGAACGATGTTTCTTGCTACGTAAACATGTTCCACTTACTCCTCTTTTCTCTTGTTTGATTCTCCGGGATGAGAATGTTTTAGGGGTAACTAACAGATGGAGATACGGTTATTTGTCCAGAGGGTCATAAGATGATTGTCTTGTTAACTGGACTGGACAATTTCTCAAACAGGTTAATTAGAAATAAACAACTGAAATAATAACTCGTGAATTTTACCTATGTATACCAACGTATTTATTTATTAGAACAGTAATGAATAAATCAATAAACAATATATTTTAGCTACTTTGCAGTCGAGTGTGTACAAATTGGATAACGATAATAATATGTGAGCTGGCAAACAAGAGTATATACGCGTGGATATGATTTGATTTCGGAAGGCGGTTAGGCTTTGGTAGCCGGGGTCTGTTTTCGCGGCTGAAACGATTTCGGACGGCAAGCAAACGGAATTTCCAACAGGATATAGTATGAACGGCGGGCAGTCGGTTAGCTATAGATATTCTTGTCTATACAGAAAGAAGGTTTTACGATACGACGAACTACTGCCACAAACGTAGAGCTATTTAACAAGGAGTATTTTTCCTTGAATACAGACAGTACTTAAACTTAGGGCCACGAGGCAAAAGAAAGCCAACCGAACGGCAAGTGCTCTCTCCACCGACGTAAGTTAAGTTTTCCGGTAAAACTTTATGCACTGAGGCCTTAAAGATTACCCGAACGAGCAAATCTAACCAGCCGATGCATATTTTATGAAACAAATGACAAACGGAGGAATTACTAATTAGCTCTAGTTTGATTTAGTAGGATTATACAACGGTACTCACGAACAATAAGATTTCCGAATATCTATACTTAACTGAAGGCGGTACAGACGGCGATAGTAGCGGACCACGGTGTATTTTTACCAATATTATTCCCAAGAAAATTATTATTATAATTCGTAGCGGCGGTTACGGACGGAAGTGAAAACGGTGGCGAGGTGTCAGGTGTGACGGTTTCTGGACGGTTGCGGATTGATCTTGGACTGATTCGGACTGTCACCGGAATGATGATTTCTGGACGTTCCTCCGGCGTTTTTTTACTTTAATGACGTATTCAGGATACGCGTTAAAGCGGCGGATTGACTTGAAACGAAGGATTCGTACTCACAACGTTACTTACGGAGGTCGGGTGTATTATGTAATTAGCAACAGTGACTCTGAGCATTAATAACCGGAAACAGGACTTACTTACTAAAAAGCGGCGGCAGGTGTACCCAAGTGACGGTAATATTCAAAGAGACATTCCTTGACTGGAAAAATCACTTCGTTACAAGATGCAGAGTGTAAAAAAGTGCAAATCCATCAAACATTGGAATTTTTCAACAATTCTTCAACTAAATTCTGGTAATCCTCACTCTTCTCATTTCTCAAAAAATTCTGAGAAATTTTTGAATTCCAGCCATGCTGCTTTTTCAGTATTATTCATTTTTGTGATAAACTTTTCGTATCGAAATTTGAGAATTTATTGTCGAAGTTACCCTATTTCAATTCAGCATCACTTACTTCGGGAAATTTCTCTCCTAAATATAGAAAACAGTCGACATCTTTGGCTAAAGCTTTTTGACGAACTGTTTCATGAGACGAAGTTTATTATGAAGCGTTGGAAGCAGAATATTTGAAGGATCAACCAATAGTTTGTGTATAATGTTCCTTGATCCTGGATTATACTCTGTTCTTCTTGGCCATACTTTCTGAACATAATCGACCGTATATGGTGATAGAAAGAGAGCATAAGCATATGTATTTTCGTATTATTCAACATGTTCTACATAGAAAATGAGTGAAGAATGTTCATTTAAATTTTTTTTTACTGGAAAAACTTTGGCAAATGTTCTCTCTTCTAAATTATAATAAACAATTTTCTTTCATTTCTTAATTGGAACTTGTTACTACATTCTTGATTATTTTGAAGTAGCAGATAATCTAGAAAATATCTATTTAAAAAATAATATTTACGCCTGTAGTAAGTTCCAAATAAGAAAAAAAAAGAAAGAAAATTAAACAATTCGAAAAGTAACTTTTAGACAATACAATAAACAATGCTTCAAAACTTTAATAATGGTCGAATATGGTGATAGGAAGATCGCCCAAGCAGAAATATTTGCATTATTCAGCAATATACCTACACCCTATGCGAGAAATGAGTGAAAAAAAAAAGATGGAGCTATATTTGGTAGTCGACTAAATTGATGAATGAGAATACTTACTAATAATTATCTAACTCTAACTGGTATATTAATAAAATGATAAAAAATGCAGATGTGTGCTGATGAGATATTTTGGTTAGGAATTCCATATCCTTACAAAATTTACTTAGTTAATGTCGTATCTCCCACAGGAATAGCACTTTACTAATGTGAAAAATTACTTTTTTGTAAATTTCCTAGGTATACTTGATTGATATTTAGAAACTAAAATGATGGCACAAATGGGTTTCTATCCAAGCAGGGCTGAACTCCAGAAGATGAAAATTAATTAAAATTTTTTTAGATTTGTTCTTCTATTCATGCGTCGATCCAGGGACACACTTTGTATATATACAGGTGTACTTTCAAAAGACAAAATACGTGCTTCTTCTAAAAAAACATACTTCTACTTGTTTTAGAAATTTCGGAAAAGGTTACCCTCTTTCAGGATATGTATTCGAAATAATCTTCTTTTGACCAAATCTGTGGGTTGAATGCTATGTGTTGGTGAATGAAATTGAGTGACCTAAATTACATCAAAACTACAAAAAACGTGCACTACTACAAACAACTAACATGCATATAAACAATGGACATGCATATGTTACAGACCTGGTAGGTACCGTGTGGAGTAGTACCCCGGCGGACTGGGGTAGCAGTGATACTGATAGAGGCGAGTATAACTCGGCGGAGGCGGATACATGGCCAGATCTGAAATATATACAGCATTGTGCAGACTATATACATGATGTGCCCTCCTACATATTATATAATGTGATATTTACTAATTAGCTATGAAATATGACACACTTATTTAAAAATAAAATGGGGAACCAGATTGTTTATTAGAGTCGCCTGAGCTTAATGGGGTGAGAGGCGCCTTTAATAGATAATCTGGAATGATTGGCAGGGAAAACATTAGAACACGTTTACATAAAAATTTCTGCGATGTTTTGTTCTTTCAATCAAGTGCAAAAATTTTTCTGTAAAGGTATAGGGTTGTAAAACTGTTCATTCTTTAATTCTACAACACATAAACTGGTAAGTGGATATTGGGAAACTATGGGCAATATTTGAACCTCAATATTTTTGGAATCAGATGATTAATCTTGATGCGGTTTTTTGTGATCGTTGGAAAAATTTATTGGCTTTCGTCCACCGTAAGTAGATTTTTTAAAATGAGGGTGTTTCTCTTATCTACAGGGTGATTATCCATGTAACCTAAAATGTAAAGATTTCGCCATTTTTTCGATAAAAATGATATCTCTAGAAATAACAAAGCTATAAAAAAATCTTCAAATTGGTTCTTTGGAATTACTTATAAATCATAAGGAATATGCCTTAAAAATCCCAAAATTTTTTTAGGGATTTGGGAGAACAACTTTAACATAAATTTAAGAGCCTGGATAATCACCCTGTAGATAAGAAAAACACCCACAATTTAAAAAAATCTATTTACGGTGGACGAAAGCCAATGATTATTGCAAACGATCACAAAAAACAGCATCAAGATTAATCATCTAGTTTCAAAAATGTTGAGGTACAAATATTGCCCATATTTTTCCAATAGCCACTTCAACTGTGCACCAGTTTAGTTGAAAAATTTACAAGGTATTTCGTTTAAAAAATTTGAAGAAATTCAATTCAAAGAGTTATAAATAAAAGTGGATTAGAAACACTACACTCCTGTTTCGTAATTGGTATTACCATATTTTTCTTAAAATTCATAACTGTGACTAAGGATTTTTTCAATACGCACGTATAGATAGCATTATTTAAATTTAAAAAAATCAATAAATCCAAGTGGATAGGAGAGAGTCAATTATAATATTGAATTAAAAAGAAGCTAGCTTAAAAGTGGCTTTAAAAAATGTGCTAATACACAAGACATTTTGTTTATCTAAGTAGTTTACTTATGTTTGTAAGTCAGATTTCTAGCACTGTTGTCCCACCCTGTCGTAGTGGAGTCAATAGATGCTGAAAATATGCATTGTTTCGGAATAATTACGGGAAGCTTCGATTTTCCTAAAACCCTTTGATATCACTTTTACATAGCTTAAAATAAAAAGTTATAAACATATATAATTGTGAGGAAATTGTTTATTAATTATTTAAACAAAAAAACTTTTTCATCAAAATTATTATGTTGAGAAAGTTTAAGGCAATTTAATTCAAATTGACATATTAGGGGTTTTCGAAGTCGCTAAAACAGATTATGATGTAAAAATAGGTTATTCAAAATGGCTGATCCAATATGGCCTACTTTTCGATAAAAATTTCATTAAAAATTACGTAACTCGATAAATATTAAACAAATTGCGCTCGGATCAACTTATTCAAAATGGTATTGGTGAGGTCTCAAAAAAATAATATACATATCTCGATACAAAAAGTAAAAATGGTTTACACAAAATAAAAGATTTTTGAAGAAGAAAAACACAAAGGTCTTGTTCCCACAAAATTCTTTTTTATTGCAACCGGTTTCGTGATCTAAATCTTACATCACAACATCATCAGGCCACAAGAATTTCTATAAATACCAAGGTTTGTCAAAATTAGCATTATTGAAAAATTTGTCCAATTTTTTAGAAAACTAATAAATAAATAAATTGAGTTCCTATTGTACGTTGTTAAGGACGTTAATTTTAAATTTTAATCTGTTGTCCGCGTACATTGTCTTTTGTGTTTTTAATTTTGATTAATTTAAAATTAATTAATAACAATAAATAAATTCTAGTACATGTATTTTTACATAAAATTTATTAGTTTTCTATATAAAAAAAAAAAAATTGGACAAATTTTTCAATAATGCTAATTTTGACAAACCTTTGGTATTTATAGAAATTCTTGTGGCCTGATGATGTGATGTAAGATTTAGATTGTATATTTTTTAGCGCAAAATATGAATCTGTAAAAAAATAGGGGTTTATATGAAAAGAAACAAAATTGATCTTCAAATGGCCTTGAAGTCCTTCACCAAATAAAAAAAATTATAGCCATTAGATCCAGCTTTTGAAATGATGAAAACTTCTGTCTGAAACATATTTCTCTAAAATGCTTTATTTTCAAGTTATTCGCAATTGTCAACTTAAATGCCCCACCCCGTATATAATATTCCAAAAAATTCTTTTACATCAGATTTACATATTTTGAGGTCCTACTATAAATATATACTGGGTAGGTATGCTAAATAATTTTTTTATAAAAGTTATTAACGTTTATTCTATCTCTAATTTCACGAATTTTGGAGCAAAAATATATGTTTTTAATTTTCGTAAAATAAAGAGGGTTAATTTAATTTTTAAGGTAAATCCTCTTGAAGCATCTTAAAGTACACATTTCAAGCTTCAAAAATCACACCTACAGAAATCTAATAACGTGATTTAAACCAGAGTAATAGGTGTTAAAGTTAGTTATACATATTAAATTTTGTCACTCTCAAAATTTTGAAATTTTTGAAGTGTACATCTTCAAAAATAAATTTTTAAGATTTTTTCACTCATAGGATATTTTTATTACCTCAAGAGTAATATGTGAAAGTTTCAGGTTTTTTTTTTCTATATATATAAACAACAATAAAAACATTTGGGGGATTTATGAAAAATAAATAATTTTTAGAACGGAACTGGGAAATAATTCATAATAACTAGATTAATAAAGAGGTTTATATTCTAATATTACAAATAGTTCGCCCTTGTATTGCCGCACAAGTTACAAATGTTTCGTTTTTAATAGATTTAAAAAAAATGTACTTTGACAAAAACAATCCAAAAAATAATATTAATTTGATAAAAATTACTAATATTTTGTCAATTTTTGATGTAAACAAATTTAATATAGTCGGTTCTATTTTAATGTAATAAAAAAAGATACAAAAGTATTGAACCGAGCAACCTCAAAGTGTAACAAATATTACTACAAAAAATGAAAATATGTGTGACCAAACTAGAACACTCGCGTGTACTTGACTTTTCCTTCAGTTTCCTAATAGGTCAATACCAACAGAGAAAAAAAAATACATGAATTGTGGTTTAATGCTTTATAAAATTAAAACCAATAGTTTTTAATTCTTTAAAAAAAATTGCATGATCGGGCCATTTGAAATCGCCAAATCATCGAATCTGATGCGTACCTGAACAGAATCAGTTGATGTGTGTCTAGGGTTCAATTTTTGTTCAAATTTGTTCAGTTACGTTGATGATGAAGCTTCAAAACTAATATCAACGCCTACTCGATTTGTCGAATAGAATTACAGTGTATCTTAATCGTGAAAAATAAGCCAACTTACTGTAACCTAAAAGAAAGTAAATCTAGAACTCAGTTAATATGTCGTGTGATATTTTTTTTAATTTATTTTACTTAACCATGCCTAACTAAACAGTAAATATGGTAAGTGTAGTGGAGATAAATTTCTATTTCTAATTGACAATCGGTTTTTTTACGCTCTGAATATTGAATAAGAACGATTCAGAAACAAATAATATGGTTACTTAAACGATCAGCCGTAATTATTTGTAAGTTTCTAAGGGAAAGTGCTTATTTATTTTATTATACCTTTAATTTCAGATCGGTTTAGTTAGGTAGGTACTAGTTTTATATATTTAAATGTCTATCAATTAAAATTCGATGGTTTCGCACACATTAATTTCTAATGTTGATTATAATTGATTTAATTGATTTACTTTCTTCTACTAAAATTCAATTAATCTAGATATAAACGGAGCCGGTAGTACTTTTAAATCCCTCGGAAAAAAATCAATCTTCATATATGTGAAAATTAAAATGATTCTTTTCAACAATAACATTCGATGATGTTTTTATATTGAATTATTTTTTTAAAGGCACTTCATTTGTTCCCTTTATAATTTTTTTTAATAGCCGAAACCATAATCTATACATTTCGTACAATGGAACAAAACATTTCGCGTATCGGTATTTGGGAAATCTCACGCAGAAAGAAGAAATGTAAAAATTTCAATTGCAAGCCTATTCTCGGATCCTTTAGTATTGCTAACAGAAATAACTTATGGTATAATTCGATTTCATAAGTTGTATTACATTCGATGCTGCCAAATAACGTTACTCATTGTATAATATTTTTTTTATGTAGAAGCTTTCATAATATAATTATGCGAACGAATAATGGACTACTTTGTTTGAGATTTGAAGAAAAAATTTATGGGTAAAAAAATATGTTATTTTCTCATGAACTCGCATTGTTACGAAAGTGGGCTAAGGTCGCAATTTGTCTTGCTCGAAGGGAACAAAACAATAAATCACGCGATGTACAGGGTGTCAGAGAAAATTTTAAAAGAAAATTGCAAAGTTGTAGTCAAATTTATTTTAGTACTAATTTATTTATTTTAGTACTAAAGTAATTAAAAACAGGACGTTCATAGGAATCGACGTACCACATACCACAACAGACAAACTAAGTATACAAGACAAAATAAATAAATAAAAATTTTGTCAATACGAGCTGATTCTACAGTCCATTCACATTTAAAAAAAATAAAGGGTGGCTTTGATTTTTCGTGACATTTCACTCTATATAATAGATTGACAACATAAAATATTTTAAGGTTAGGTATTTTGTCAGCTCTATGTCGAATTTCAATTGCCGTGTGTCAAATTTAAATTGCAGCGTTGTAAAATTTTATTAGGTGTATTCTTTTCACACATAATTTTGGGTCATTTTGAGAAATCTTGTAATTTTTACAGTAATTATTTCAATAATCGAATGCACTCATTTCTATAATTATTTCTAATGTGATTGTGACATTTGTGACATGGATGACACATGACGAATAATTAAATTATATTTTGTCAAAGTTATTGCCCAAAATAGTTTCGGCAGACAAAAAACTTAGCATTTTGAAATGTTATAAGCATTATAGACACGACAGACCAGACATGAACAATGATGCTATTGTAAATAAACTGGTGGACATTTTCAGTGTAAATACAATGAATCTATTTTTAATAAATCATTTTGTTTGGAATGTTATTTTAATTTTTAGGTAGGAAGATCCGTTATATGCGGGATAATACGGGATAAGACAGGGGCCATGCAGGGGGCGGCGGTGTCTATTAGGGAAAAAACTGAAAAATGGAATTATTTTTTTAAAAGGGATCTGGTCGAAATTATCAGTGGATATAATGAAAGAAATCAATTTTTTACTTTGGATAATTTGTTAGAAGCTGCGCGAAATTTAATAGATTATAGGGGAGGGAGAACTACATTATATAAAATTTTAAAATCAATAGGGCTTAAATACAAAATTGCGAATGATAGGAAAATTCTGTGTGAACAGAAACACATCAAAACTTTAAAAATCATATTTTGTCGTAAATTTCTTCAATTTCAAAATTCTAGTGAAAATTACATGTTCGTGTACCTGGACGAAACTTGGATTTATCAGAACGGGTCTCCAATTCGTCGCTGGGTACACGACACAGATTTAAAATTTAGTCCGTCTAAAAATGAGGGGAGGCGTTATACAATTTTGCATGCGGGGTGTGAACTTGGGTGGTTGGGAGGGTGTGATTTCCTTTTAAATTCTAAAAACAATGACAGAGACTATCACAAAACTATGACCGGAGACCTTTTTGAAAAATGGATAAAAGACCAACTAATTCCTGCATTGGCACAGCTTAAATGTAAATGTGTGGTGGTGATGGATAATGCTCCTTACCATTCCATGCTATTGGATAAGCTACCAACATTTGCTTCTAAGAAATGTGAAATGCAAAAATGGTTGACTGACAGAACTCAAAAAGACTATCAAAATTTAATTAAAAAGCAACTTTGGGAGGTAATAAAACCCTTTCGGCGTGACTGTAACAAGACTTACGTAGTTGACGAACTATTGAGACAGCAAGGACATGAAGTCCTTCGTTTACCACCATACCATTGTCAGTTCAACCCAATTGAAATGGCATGGCACGTAACGAAGGACTATTATAACAAACACATAAATCTCCAGTCTTCTTCTATGAAGCAGACTGAAGATTTATGGCTTGAGTCCTTGCGTCAATGTACTGCTCAGACATGGAAAAATTTTTGTGTGCATTGTGAAAATCTGGTGAGGGAGGAATGGGTACGGGAAATGGGACAAACATCTTTTGAAGATATGCCTCCTTTTATTATTTCACTAGCAGAATCTGACTCGGATTCAAACGAAGAAGAAGAATCAGACTCTGATAGTTAAATGGTGAAAGGAGATTTATAAGTCAGATCCAATTTAAAAGAATCATATTATTTTTCATTTTTTGGTGCATTCTTTAGTAACAATCTTGATTCTTGTTTGTAAGGATCATCGCAAACATGCGTTCATTTTTCGGTTACGCGAACAAACAGTTGGGAAAATAAGTGCCAAAAGACTTGCGTTTCTGAGATCAAAACGCGTGATCAGTGTTGAAAGAATGCGCCTTGTTTAAATATGGTCGAAAATTTACTTAATTCGTATCATATAATAACACCACAAAATACATATATTATAACCCCTGCATGTATCCCTGAACTAACGCTGTGCAGGAGAGGGTACAAGTTTAAAGGTAAAGGATCACACATCCAATATGACAGGAAATCGAACCCGGGACCTTAGGAGTGCGTTAGCCTCTCGACCGTTATTATAGTCATATCATATTTGCATTTTATACAAATATAACCAAGATATCCCGAATGCGACAAAAATTAGACAGAATAGATGTGAAGTCGACTGCGCCACATATATTTTATACATAGTGGGATGTACCAACTCTCTCTGTAAGAATGTTGATTTATGCATTTATGGATAAGACAAACCATCAGCGTCGGCGAACCCCGATCCCACTGTTCACTAGAGCCTGAATATCCAATTCGAGTGATTAGCATTCGTATGATGAGAAGAAAGATGGTTCTATATAGAAGCAATAAAGATGACAGAGATAAAAGAAAAGAAAATAAATTTTTAAGTACTTCTCTGATTATTATTTTGTTTTCTTATAATAATTGAAAGAAATATGCATTTAATTTAATTTACCTCCAATATGTTTCTAATATGGATATAAGTACCTATGTATACACACTTATTTTGTATTAAATATAAATGCTCCACTCTTAATAATTATCTATTTTATTGCTATAATTAATTACTACGTTGTATATTTATTAGTCTCTATAATGTCAATAAACATATATTATTTTAATAATTTTAATTTAATAAACTTTATGCCAGACTATTCCACAATTACAGAACCAATAAAAAATCTAAAAATTGTATAGTTACAAACATAGAACATATAGGGTCAGACTGTTGCTAATAGAAATTTAAAGAAAATGGCAACGCTTTCTTGCCGAAATATGTCTGTCAGTATACATAACCTTAAAATATTTAATGTTGTCAATCATTATATAGAGTGAACCATTATGAGAAATCACAGCCTCCACTATTTTTTTAAAAAGTGAATGGACTGTAGTGATTAGTTTAAAAGATATTACCATAAGAAGTATTGGGCAAAACCATAAATCACCCTGTAGATCAATAAAAAAAGGCCCAGGCTTTTTTCAATGTTCATTTCTAATTCACCTAAGTGAACTCTATCTACCATAACATTTTGTCCCTTTCCTCGTGAATCACCCTGTATATGGCAAGTCAGAATGAAAACAACTACTACTTTAACTTATACTGAAAGCTATTGAAGTACATCAAACAACTCTTAGCACATTGAAATAATAAGGATTCAATGGTTTTCAGTATTAGCTGGAGAAGTAGTTGTTTTATCAACTAATTTCTCCTATAAAATACATTCTAAAGGTTTATTTTGTCTTATGTATTGTAGTAGTAAATTTCCAGACTTAAATTATTAAAAACAACAACTACTTCGCGTGATGACGAGCCTTACATAAACAATAACAGCCATATTAAGAAAGTCATTGTACCTGTGCAGCTGGTCGAATTTTATGATCTCCATACCGACGTGGATTACATAAATAAAATAATTATAGCAATAAACAAACTGGATATTGTGCTATACCTATCAATACCAATTCAATACACAAAGATACAACGACCGTGATCTTTTCAAAACAATTTAAGGCATTGTGTATGTGACACACAGTCGTAAATTCGGCGGTAAAGCCTTAAAATATATAACTGTTCGAAATGTTGATTTTATTATTATTGCTTTACCGTTTACCTATACAGGATTCGTGCATAAAATATACTGGTTTAAAGAATATTGTGAAACGTAGTTACGTGAGAAAAGTTAGCTTCAATGTTCACAGAAGATGATTACTAAAATGCCAATGAAATAAAAAAAATTGTTAGCTACAGATGATACGGAATTTGAACCAGTTTTTCGTACTATTTAGGAAAAATTTCACTTTTCTATTTCTAAGCTCACCAAAACCCTTTATGGCCTTTAATTCTAGGTCGAATCGACTGTCTAGTTTGTCCAACATAATTTACAATTTTTACAATTTCATAATTCCCCGATCTTTTTAAATATATTCAAATTTTATTCATTTGGTTGCCTACAACTTATCATTTATTTCACGATTAATGGGTAACTGTCATACCTTATGCCATTAATAATATAAAAATAGTCGATCTATCATCTCTCAATTGACTTGCATTAGAAGACGTATTCATTATATGTACTGAATTTTATAAAAACCAGCTTTTTGGACCTTATATGGGAAGAAATCAATTTAATTGAGATACAATCCACATGTGATTAATACGTTGTGTATCTTCGCCGCCATATGTTGAAAATCAGTTCGACACTTTCTACCGCTACCCATACAAACACGCAGAAATATTTTTTTGAACTTTCTCCAACAGCCTAAACATATTTGGAACATATTTATATAAGATAACAATCAGAACTGGTATTTAAATTTTTATTACAACCTGCAGCATCATCCAATATTTTTACAGTTTCTTTACTGACAATCTGCTATTTTTAGAAACCAATGTGGTTCATTGGAACTATTAGTGTTATCTGATTTTAGGTGAAAAAGTGTACCAGTGTCCGATCAGACGCGTCCCCAAGGCAGATCTCACAATTTTTAAAAAAATAACTCTTGAATAATTTATTTAGTGAACTTTGAGGTCTTGAATCAAATTTGCTTTGTGCAACATCATGTATAAACGTATAAAAAAATATTTGTGAAAAAATATTCTCTGTAAATAATACGATCTCCCAAAGTACTGGTACTAAAAACTCAAACACCCTGTATATTTCAATGTAGGGAAATATGTGCGTCACAACCAAATCCGTTAAAACAGTCATCAAATTAATTCATGATATCTTATTTAATTACTTGGAATAACGCTTTATTTAATAAAAATATGCAAATATTTTTATGTTTTTAAAATAATTAACATGCATTTCTCATAATTCTCAAAACTGTGTTAAGTATTTAAATTATTTGAATAATTTATTGGCCGTAATTTGAGAAATAATATATTAACTTTTTTTTGTGTGGCGATTAATGGCATAAAATGTAACACGTTAACCTCATTAATTAAAAATCTCTACGGGGCGGTGTGATCCGGTATTGTAGTAAGTATTCAAATTTATTTAAAAATGTATTAACAGTAAGTAGGAAAATAATATATTAACAAAAATTAAGTATAGGTATGTAAATTAAGGATAGTAACAAGATCGAAATCGCGAACACTCGTTAATATTGTTTACTGCTCTTGAATATGTTAGATAATTGAATTAGCCAGGCTTCCGTTCTGAAGTATTTGAAAAGAAACAAACAGGAACTCAACGAAGATAATTTCGAAGACAAAGTTTTGTAAAATTATCATGCTGAAGTGATCTAATAATTATCCACAATTCTTAAGACGGTTAATATTCTCTGATAAAGCCACTTTTATTTGAATGGGCAGAATTGCCTTAATGTTGAGCACCTGAAAATCCTGGATGAATGGGCAGACCCAGGTTTCTATACCTAAAAAGATGTGAGGGCGGAAATTGATGGTACTACGAATTTCGAGGCCATTTGCTATATTAAATGATTGAATTGAATGGTGCAAAATTGGAAAATTTTGATTTTCTACAACACAGCAAAATTACTGTTGTTTTGCACCGTAACCGAATACTCACGTGCCGGAAAATTTGATATAGTATCAACAATCAAAAAGGGAAGGTTGAAACACGAGGCGCTGATTTCAAATATAATATCAAAATTAATTTTTTCCTCAAATTATTTTTTTTAACTCGGTTTTTTTATTTTTCTAGAAATATTAGGCGTTCATTTGTTTTTTCGAAAATACGAAGATGTAGCTCACATGATATAGAATTTTTTTTCCATTCACACTTTTCCGCTAAAACAATTCATTTAAAAGTTACAAGCTGTAGAACGATAAATCAAACAGGGAAATCGTATAGGAAATCAAATAATTGCCAAAATTGAGACAAGCTGTGATTTGACAAAAGAATTTTATTAACAAATTTAGATTAAATTTCGGCGCTGATTTGAAATATAACCTCAGAATAAATTATTATTTCTTCAATTTTTTAACTCGTTTTTTTTCGAGTTTTTTTATTTTTCTAGAATTATTAGACGTTCATTTGTTTTTTCGAAAATACGAAGATGTAGCTCACATGATATAGAATTATTTAAATCGTATTGAAGTGTTTGAACAATGTCCAATTCTGTTTTTCGCGTGCGAAAAATTAAGGTATCATCAGCAAACAATTGAATTTCAAATTTTTTTACACAGTCCTTAATATCATTAATATATTACAAAAAGCACCGGCCCCAAAACAGAACCTTGAGGCACACCATTAATTGTCTTCTCTTTCTTAGAGATCTCTCCATTTAATTTTGTCACTTGAAATCCATCATTAACGTAATTCTCTAACCATTTTAGAGCAATTCCATGAAAGCCCATCTTCTTTAATTTTAATAATAAGATTTGTCTATTTATAGTTTCAAATACTCTTTTTAAATCAAGAAAGATTACACCAATAATTTTATTATCATCAAGATGTTGTTTCCTTTCCGAAAACCAGCTTGAAATTTAGTTAAAATATTATTATTGCTAGTGCTCTAAAATTTGTTTTTTTACTAAAATTTCTGTAATTTTTTCTGCTGCAGGTAATAAATTTATTGGTCTAAAATTCTGACAAATAACAGTTTTTTCTATTTTCCTCATTGGACTAATTGTAGATACTTTCCAAGAATTTGGAAATATACCTGTCTCTAAAGAGAAATTTACAATTTTCGAAAATCGATCTGCAATTACATTAAATGACATTTTAAAAACGTTAATATTTACTTCGTCGCTAGCACTTTTATTTGTGGATAAATTTCTGAAAAATCCATTCGTCTAAAATTAGAAAATTTTTGTTCACATAACTTATCTTCAAAACCATTACAATTAGTAAAATTTTTGCAATAAAAATTTGCGAAACTATAAATTACTTGTCAATTTCCACCGAGATTTCCACTTTATTTTATTTTATTACACTACAACTAGTTTCATCCTATTCGGACATGTCCGAATAAAAATTCCATAACCTAAAATTATTGTGAATTGTACCGGATGTTTCATTTTCGCTGCACACATATTAACTTCGTTATTTTAAATAGAACACTCTGTATATTATTTTAGATTCCTCGTCAATTTTTCTTAACAATGATATCAGGTTTGCTATATCTAAAGTTTATAGTTTGTGTGATATTAAATATTATTTTAAAAAATTAACACTTGCAGACCTTAACTTAAACCAATATACCACGATTCAGAGATTAAATGAACTAAAACCGTTTTAATGGCTTATTGTATCTAAAATTGGCTATATTACGTATTTGTCAGAATTATGAAACAGTGTACTGGGTGTTCTAAATAAAGGATTCATTTTAGATAAATTCAAATGTTCATAACTCATTTTTTTTAAATGGAACACCCTGTATATTATCACATTTTTAGATTCTTCGGCAATTTTTCTTAAGATTGATATCAGGTTTGCTATGTCTAAAGTCCATCGTTTTTACGATATTAAATAATATTTAAAAAAATTAACACTTGCAGATCTTAACGGAAACCATTATTCCATTACTCAGAGATTAAATGAACTAAAACCCCTTTAAAGGCTTGGTATATCTAAGAAGAGCTTATATTACGTACTTACTACACAGAATTATAAAAAAGTGTACTGGGTGCTCTAAATAAAAGATTTATTTTAGATAGCTCCAAATGTTCACAATTCAATTTTTTTTAAGAAAACACCCTGTATACACCCTCTTTACATCAACTTGCAGACCACCTAAAATCTTGAAATAATGCATATTTAAAAAAAATTGAGTTGTGAACATATGTATCTAAAATAAATCTTGATTCTAACCGCATGGCAGGTAAAGCTGCTTCAGTATTCAGCCAGTATGCCAGCAGCTCAGTCACTTGCGCAGATAATTTATTATGAGCGTTGGCAGTTTTTCTTTAAATAATATAGTAGGTACAAAAACACCAATTAATATTCCTGTTCAATAAAAAAATAAATAAAATTTCAAAAAAGTTGACTATAAAATCTCCAAATTTGGTGAAACATTTAAAAAATCATTTTCATGTGATTACCAATATTTCAGGTATTTCGCCAGCTGACTAGTGAGTAAGCATTGCATTATAAATTATTAAGCCTGTAATTAAAATTTACGTGGATATCGAAATACAGAAATTCACATACGTGCAAACATGTGGAATATTTAGCGATGAATATTAGCCATCTAGTCCTTCCTTCTATTCGCCTAGGCTTAGAGGGTATACTTAACATTAGGCAATTTATATTTAAAATTTTATCGTTCAATGCCAACTTCAGTTAATAAATAAAAACATTGTATCAGTAATAAATTAATAATACCCAAAAACGCTATTGCTACAACGAAATTAGTATTTTTAGTTCAGAAATCTTACATGGATGTAGAAACGTAAGGTCGTATCAATATTTATTGCATAGAAATAAATCTATTTTCGAAATAAATATAAGTTCTTAATAATTAATATAATTTTTTAGACCGTCTGATTACTTAAAGCTCTTTGTGAAATACACAGTTTTGGTGTGAAATTATAAGAGTATTTCATGTAAATTCAACAATATCTGTGACTAATTCTTGCGATACACTAAATTTAGTTTTAGGATTTTCAGCTCAAATGCGCTTAGGTATAGTGATTGTCAGTATAATTAAAGCATATACAGGGTGCTATTTAAGTACGTGGTCAAACTTCAAGGGGTGATTGTTTGAGTGATTCTAAGACGAAAAGTTTATATAAACATATGGGTTCGGTAATGCTTCGTTTTCAAGATAGTCAAAATTTTTTTTTATTTGCATTTTGCTTCGTTTTTAAAAAAACTTTGTTACATGTCCCTGAGAAAACATAATAAAAAAATTATAAAAATTATAAAGTGATTTTTATTTTTTCTTCAAAAACGAAGCAAGATGCGAAAAAATGCTAGAAAGAAAAAAGTTGTATTTTTAATTGCTTAATGCGAAAAAAATATAAAAATTGCAAAAAATCAGTGACGCACATTGTTTTTGTCAAAAATATTGGTTCAGGTGCCTTCCGGGACGCCACGGGATTTAATAATTCTAATTTAGTTAGGGTTAAATTAACCCATTACTACCATAAATAACACTGCAAAATTTCAACAAAATCGGCTAGAGGATTAATAAGATATTTACGAAAAAATTATTTATTCAAAAAAATTTTAACACTCTGTATCTTGAAAACAAAGCATTTCCGAACCTATGTTTATAAAAACTTTTCGTCTTAGAATAACTTAAAGAATCACCCCTTGAAGTTTGGCCATGTACTTAAATAACAGCCTGTATAATGTACCTATCGCTCTCCCTTTTTTACTTTTGGATTGAATATTTTGGAAATTTAAGTTGGTCCCCTAGGAAGACATTTGATTCTGCTTTATCGCTATACATTGGTCGAAGGACAAGCACACTTAACTGTCAATCTAAGGCCCTGGGTTCGAGTCCCGGGCGTGTCCTTGTTTACTTGGATGACATGTGAGTGTAATAAGTTGTCTCTAAATATCTAGCCCCCCCCACACATGATCCTATTTTAGTGGAGGGAAATTAGAATTTAAAAGTGAAGTAATCGGGAAGTTGAATTTTTTTTTGGTTTTTATTACGTACATGCAAGTGAGTCGAAAACCGAAAAAAATCGCAAAATCGGGCTGGGACCTCGCGAGACAAGCGCATAAAAGTGCATTTTTGATGCATTTCGAGTGGATCGCTGCACTATTTTTTAAATATCTCCGGCTCTATTGGTCGTAGAAAAATTAAAAAAAAAACTAAAATACTCGTAAATGAATAGCCTATCAAACTGTTGAGGTATATAAAAGTGTATCCCGAGGTGTATCCTAACCTCAAAAAAATTCAAGTTTCTCAGTTTATTTTTTTTACTAATAATGCAATAAGTGGGGTAAAAATCTTCTGATCATTACGAAAATTGGAGAAAATATGTATTTTCATGCCGTAAATACGCAATTAAAGTAAAAACAAAATTATTTTTACGGTCACAATTGAACATTTTAATTGAAACGCTTGCCAATTAATGCAAATTGGTCGTAGGGTAAACTATTTTTTTAAAGAGTAGGTCTTTTTATGTACTTTTTTGTGAATATAGGTATACCAGAATCTATTTATCAAGTTAAAATGTCGGTCTTTTAATTAAAAAAAAAATGAATTTCACTTTTTGACATTTTCTCATATCTTTTATGCCAGATTTTCATATAAGTTTTGTATAAAACTAAATTCAATAAAATTATTAAGATTATATGACAGTTAAAATAATTATTTGTAAAAGATAAATGTTTAAGATCAACTTTGTTTGACTCTATCGAATGGACATTAAAGGAGCTTTCGTAAGGTGTATATTTACTTTTGTTTTACTATACATATAAAATACAAAGTATATATGTATAATCCCACTAAACAACATATATAACCACCATATTATGTAATGTTAGACCTAGGTAACAATTTTAATGTTTTCATGAAACATTATATTTATGTTATGATAACTAACATTGAAATATTAAAATGCAAAATATTTAATAAATGTTTATACAATATTAACTCGATGTTACTAGAACATATTTCTGTAATATCATACGATACACCTTGTAAATGTATTGTAATACATTCTCTTAAATGTATCTTTAACATTTTTTCTTAAATATTTACAAAATGTTATACAAATATAATTTGTAATGTTAAACCGAAATATTTCATATATGTAATATTAAAAATATGTTATAAATACATTATAAATAATATTCATTTGATTGTAGATTAACATTATAAGTAATATTTATTTAATATTACCATTTTATCACTAGATACTATTTCTGATTCACCGAGATGTGCTCAATGAATATCTAACCTATAAACATTTGGGCTATCATGTGTGTGTTTGATTGTTCGTAAAAAGTAGGTAAATATAATAATACACCTTACAAAAGCTCTTTTAATGAATTGAATTTCGTTTTATACAAAACTTATATGTAAATTTGGCATAAAAGATATGAGAAAACAAAAAACAGAAAAAATTCAACTCACTTTTCATCAATTATTTCCTAATTTCTCTCCACTATATCAACGTAAAGCACGACATGCATGGTGTTTAATAAGCAAATAAATCATTATAAATACATATTTATAAATAACGCAGGAAAACTCTTGGTCATTAGTAGTTTTCATGATAAAAACGTTTATTATAATTCTAATTATTGCTATACCACCTGTTTTCTAGTTGCGAATTAGTTACTAGACCAAGTAACACGAGAGATTGATATGATTATTGCACTCTTTGTATACATTAGACAACCAGACGGTGTAATTTTGCACTTCTGATCTAATCACATTTATTTAGCAGTGGATAAATTAGTTATATGCTAAATGAGGTTATATTTTTATATTGAAACTCATATCCCTCAAAGGAATTTTATGTAAGTAGTATAAGTAATTAATTATTTTATAAAGATATAAATAAATATGCTTTTGACAGCCGCATTATCAATAAATTGGAAAAATAAGACGTGGTGGAAAAAACTTGTAGGAAAATAACTATCTAGTGGAAGAAAACTAAAAGGAAATTTTTTCCCTATTAGTAGAAAAATGCAAATTAATTAAAGATTCTATCGAAATTCAACAATCCGAAATTGATCGAGTGCAACTTTACAAGAAATCCCAAGTAATGGCTGTATTAATTTTCGAACGACACATGAACTTATTTTGCAATGGTTTTTCCAAGTGGGTAAAAGATTCAAAGAGATGAATAAGCACCAATTGATTTTTAGTGCGGTCCCCATGACGATATTTTTTATAGGGTTATTTGAACTTATTAGACATAAATTAAGGATATGACTGATACATAAAATATAGGCAAGTTGAATTACAAGAATAGGTAGTAACCAAAATATGCCCACTTTTAAAAATTTGATGTCATTTTGGAATTTTTATTTAAACAACTGGCCTAGTATAGGATGTTTCACGTGAACCACCCTGTATACGTACAACGTATAACGTTTAAACTTAAAGTAATTACGGTTTGCTGTCCAAGAACTAAAATGATCCTTCATTGCCTTGTTTGTGCGAAACTGCTTAATTCAATTCATAAATTTATAGAGTTCAAGTTGCCGTAAATTGGCTACGGTTGTTCTTGGCATTGAAGTTACCTAGATAACTAGATTTCTTAATAGCACAAAATTGAAACACGATTATGTATGGCTATACAAGATCGCCGGCGGCTGCTCACCTGAATGTAGAACTCGATTCTGTGTAAAATATGTATACTATGCACTTTTAATACAGTTTCCATGTTAAACGTCGAAGTAAATTATGTGTCAATGTTTTCGTTCCGTTGCGATCAGATTAATCTGAAATGAAATGGGGTCTGAAGTGACAAGGTCGCATATGCGATTATATTGCGAATTTAAAATTATTCATACACGGCTCGTAAAGAAATCACTTTGTTTTTATGAAAAAAAGAGAAGTCGCCGAAGTGACAGTCCCAGAGGCGGCTGAACTTTTCCACGGTGCGCGGGACAATTCATAAATAAAGCAAAAAAGGAATTCCATTGTCTTGTAAAAGGTTTCATAAAAAGCAAGTGTACAGGGTGTGGAGGAAGAGTAGAATATTGAGTGTGACTTGTTAAGTAGCGGTTTTAAAAATTATAGTTTAAAAAAACTAAAAAACACACTTTAAAGGGAAACCGAACTAAAAAGTAAAAAATAATGCTATTAAGATTTTGTTCAACAGTGATAAATATTCCACTAACTCAATATAATTAAATGCTTTTTACTAAGTTTAAAATAAGAATAAAGTGATTGACAAAAAATAATTTTATTGTAAGAAAGCGTGGGGTGCATGATATAAAGATGCAAAGTTTCAGTTTAATCTGACGTTTTGAAATGGGTGAAAATCTCGTTGAAAGATTCCGTTACATACAAACATACAGGTGAAGCTAATAAAAGCGTGTTAATAATATTTTTGAAATCAAATTTTTATTTTTTTCCAAATTTTTTTAAATTTTCCATTTCAAAATTTCTTCAAAATTTTTTTGAAGACAAATTTTTCACAAAATTTTTGAATCCAAATTTTTTCCGAAATTTTTGAATTTAAATTTTTTTCAAAATTTTGGAATCCAAATTTTTTTCAAAATTTTGGAATTTAAATTTTTTTCAAAATTTTTGAATCCAAATTTTTTTCAAAATTTTTGAATCCAATTTTTTTTTTAAATTTTTGAAATCAAATTTTTTTTTGATATTTTTGAAATCAAATTATTGTATTGTCATCGATCCTTGATAAGGATGCCAAGTTTCAGTTTAATCTGACGTTTTGAAGTGGGTGAAAATCTCGTTGAAAGATTCCGTTACATACACACAGGGGTATCTAACGGAATCTCCTTCCTTTCCATTGAAGCCTCATCTGCTGCGTCCAAACCAACACCCCAGAGAGATCCACAAAATCGCCACTACATGGCGAAAAATCTTTAGGCATTACACTGGGAGTGTTTATTGACATGGAAGGCGCCTTTTATCTTCGAAAATATATTCCTCCAACAGCATAGTGTTTCAAGTGAGTAGATGAGAGACATGTTCAAATGGAGAGCAATTGGTATTAACATAGGAAGCATAGAAACCAGAGGCTTGGTGCTGCCCACAAGGCGTTCTATCATCTTTACTATGGGACATGGTAATTGACAGCTTCCTGTATCGTCTCAATGAATCTAGCTTCTGTATTACCGTCTTCACAGATTATATCACTATATTGTTAATCGGCAACTTTGAGGACCCATTATCTGAGTTTTTGCAAAGACACCTCGAGTTAGTCAAAAAATGGTGAAGAAACACTCACTGTCTGTTAATCCAAAGAAAACAGAGTTAGTGCTACTAACTAATCAAGAAAATTGGGATGGGAATTGGGAAACATGAAACACCAAGCGATTTAGGTATTATACTTGACCCTGCTCCAAATTGGAAAGAGATATTGCCAAAATATTTACTAGGTATTGCAAAAGGTAGGCGCCTAAGTTAGAGGATGTCCAAAGACGCCTTTGTTACTGGTGCGATGAAAGCGACATCTATAGAAGCCATGAAAGCTGTAATCTAAATTTGTTGCTACAAAAATTGGTGTTGAGAATAGTTTTGAAGCTAAAATCGGCAGGTTTATAAAAATGAGGATACAGATGCTCTTAGTAGCTCCGAGACCACTCCGGTCTGTCCAAAATCTATAATGGTGTTCTCTGATTCTGTCTCCTTGTCTTGATAAGAAGCCATACACTTAGTACGGGTTTACTTTTTATTTGTTCCAAGAATCAAATTGTAGCCACAGGATAATTTTCAACAAAGCACCAATTATACAATCAATCGCAACGAATAATAATTCAATCTTCCGAGTTGCGAGATCAATTATTGAAACGTAACGTGGAGGTAGTTAAAACAGCCAGCCAATAATTGCGCGGAATTAGACACACCGCATCCAATTTGCATACGAAAATATGAAAATGTTCCTCTCGATGGTTTTCTAGGTCTAACTTCTCTTTATTGAAATCTTGGGCATTCGAGATCGCAGATTATAGACTTATTAATTAATTGTTCCATCCAGTAGAGTTGGGCAGTAACTAATAATATGGTAATGAACCAGCCGTGAATATATTATCGTTCAAATAACTACTAATTGGTGGCTTAGAAAATGAATAATTGGGTGCTTTCATTAATTATTACGATTTTTATCGGTACATGATCATCGAAAATAACACGATAAAAAAAAACAGATGATGTGTTTCGTATTGTCATTAATTGATCGTTCACTATGTTTAACTGATTTTACTCCTTGATAATAGACATCTTGAACATCCAGGACTGATTCCATTTGATTACGAAAAACGTCAAAATTCAAAGGATACGAAAATTGATCCTGTGAGGTGAATGGTGGTCAGGAATCACCATGAAAATCCGCACCAAGAAATACAAATTTTATATATGAACATAACCTTGTGGAACCCATATATGTAAACCGTACGTTGTTAGTCCCGGGTGTATATTTTTATATTCTAAGTGACCATTATGGAGCCCGGCGTTGTTGCCATATCAATGGTACCTAAAATTATATTTGCCTGCCAGTTACAACATACGTGTCTCTCTAGACCAGTCTTAAAACAGCATGTCAAAGATTGCCGGTCAATTAGTCGCACATTCCATAGGTGAAAGAGAATTTAGCGAATGGTTAAAAGCAATAGAGCACCATAAAGGATACCAAACATATTGTTTCCAATAGATTTCTTTTTTTGGGGCTGCCCCAAATATAAAGTGTGCCACAAGGATCCCTCTTATCGCCCATTCTGTTTTCCCTTCACATTAATGATTTACTCTCAAAGTAACAAATGTTATTTTTACTTATCTTTATCCAGTAATTATTGTCGTACATGACGACGTTGTTTAAAGAAAGATAAAATAAATATTATTTGTATCCGGCTTCAATATTTACCTACACAAAAGTTCTTGTATAATAAATAAATGTGTGTAGCAATAAATAAATAATAAATAATAATAAATGTAAATATAGGATTTAAAAATATAATTCTGTCATCGTGAAGTTAAAATATGCATAATTAAATTAATATAGACGTCAATAAACCTATTTTTAATACCAACGTGTAATAATTTTCAGTTGTCACGAAGTGTCCTGTTCAAAATATTAATTCGATTTCGTTAACAGGAACACCTACGGGTCACAACCTTTATTACAGAAATGTTTATTCATAAAACTGGATATTATAGGTAATATCGGCTCGGAGTGGTATTTAATTGATTCTGTCAAATTTAATAGATATAAAAAATGTTAATTAGATATGAGCGACCGACACTAATCTTCTTGGGCGGAATAACACTTATCAATTAATTATTACTGCTGGTATTAACGTCACCGTGAACATGAGATTTTCCGCAGATAGCGCATCAGCTCGATTTGACACCGTTCATTAAACCATCCGTTTCCATTAATGTGGAAGTAATTTTTGTTAATAATATTAGCAGTAAAAACGAAACTAGTTTTAATGTACGCGAGCTATGGGGCGTCTAATGAGAAAAAATCCTATACTGCATATGCCCGTATCCTATTAAGATCACTTACTTCCCATTGTTTTATTGCGCGGCATATGGACGAATGGACTTTAACTGCAAGCCTTGGTAGAATATGAGTTTTGTTTTTTTGCATGAAAACATGTGGTGTTAAGAATGTGCAAATGTGCTTCATGTGTGTTTCTCTATATCTCTTGAGTTCTCAGTTGCAGCAGTTGACAATGTCAGAAGTACCTTTAAATATCTTAATTAATCGATCTGGAACTAATTTCAGAAGATCAAGTCAGTTGCGGAGTTCGATGTCTGGAAGTAATACCACCAGCAAAATTATTTACTGGATTGTAAGTTGCATTTAGCGTGGTTAGTGAGGCATAAGCAGATCCTTGAGGGATGCCAATTTTATCGCCTGAGGAAATTAGATAATGCGAAAGATTTTATTATGAGTCACACCGTGGAATTGACAAAAAAAGTAACGAATTTTATTACAATATATTTATCTTCACGCATCTCCATTACGTTTCATTTATAAATTGCCTAGTACTATTCCAATTAATTATTTATGAAGGTTATTGATTCTATTAACCTTTTTTGAACAACTTTTTTTCTTAAAAACGTACGCCTTCAATATAAGTCCTATGTTTATAGTACGTGTCCAATAGTAATGTACGTAGTATGTTATTTACACTTATTCAAAATGAAAAAAATAAACATTAATATATATCAAATAATTAAATTATTTGAAGGCCGTAAAATTTAAATTGTGTATCATAACATGTTATGTAATTTAAACACTCATATTAGATTAATTAAATATTTTTTGTTAGATAAAATTAAAAATTATTGAGGAGATGAAAAAAGATTCAACGATTATTTATTTTTCTATTTAGTAATTTATGTTTAAAATCAAGAGCTTACCTTGTAAACAATCGCTACACGAAAATAAACATAGATGTCCTTACAAATAACCTTTTGTAACACCAAAGGGGCAGTTTTCAGTGACTGAATTATTTGTAGGCGAGATTCTTTAATTCTCATCATTGAGGAATTAAATCAAGATGGATTAGCAAGGTTTAGCTGGTTATGGAACTGATACTTTATTAAAAAGGAAATTATGTATTCTGATAAGAAGACTCATTACTGGTGGACTCCAAAAAACGTTTTCACAGTACAACAGATTATTTTTAGAGTTTTTTGGTTTTGTCATAAAGAAAATTGCCTTTTTGCATTTTAGTTATCAATTTGTGAAAATACTTATGAGGTGGATCTTGCTTGTGACGAAATTTGCATCAAAATCATAAAGAGTAGTAAGAGGGTACGTTCAGGACACTTGGACAAATTGCCAAATATCTCAAAATCTCAAATTTCTCTAATTTTACAGAATTTCTAAATTTTCAGTATTTTCACCAAATTTCTCAAAATCTCAAACTTCTTCAATTTTACAGAATTTCTAAATTTTCACCAGTATTTTCAAAATTTGGCAATTTTTACCAAATTTCAAAATTAACAAAATGCGCTTGCGCAAAATCTCAAATTTTCTGTATTTTATCAAATTGCCAAATTTTCGGTATTTTCACCAAATTTCAAAATTGATGACGTCATCAAGGTCAAAAGTCAAAGGCCACGAAGTGGTCACGTGATCAACTGATGAACTTTCTCTAATTTTACAGTATTTTCAAATTTTCAGAATTTTAACCAAATTTCTCAAATTTTCAGTATTTTTACCAATATTTTCAAAATTTGGTAAAACCACCTATTTTAAAAACTGATTAAATCTATCAAATTTACCATGTAGACTAACTAGTAAAGTTGATAAAATTGATCAATTTTTAATATATTCATATTGAAATTTGATAAATTTAACTTGTGGGAAAAATTACCACAAGTTTATTTTTATAAAATTAGTAAATTATTTAAGTTTTTTAAAAATATATTCTAAAATTCATCTTGATATCCATAAAAATTTTCATAATCTTCATCTTGATAATCTTCATCTTGATATTCTACATTTTGATAGTCATTATCCGAAGCTAATTCTCTAATAAATGATTCAGATAATTCTTGATATAGAAAAATGTATTTCCAATTTAAATTATCTTTAAATTCTCTTAAAAAATCCTCAGAAAAGTTTTGAAATTTACAATTGTACGAAATATGTTCCCAATCTACTTTATCTTTAAATTCTCTAATGAAATCTTCAGATAATTTTTGATGCATAGAAATACTACTCCAATCTACTTTATCTTTAAATTCTCTTATAAAATCTTCAGATAAAGTTTGATATTTAGAAATAGCGTACCAATTTATTTCATTTTGAAATTCTCGAATAAAAGATTCAGATAAAGTTTGATATTTAGAAATAGCATACCAATTTACTTCATTTAAAAAAGCTATAATGAAATATTCAGATAAAGTTTGATATTTAGAAATATTCCACCAATCTACTTCATTTTTAAATTTACTTAATTTTTGATATCTAGAAACATGATCCCAATTTACTTTATTTTTAAATTCTCTAATAAAATCTTCAGATAATTCATAATCTTGAGAAATTTCATACCAATCAATATTTTTAGATGTATTAAAATAATCAATTATCGAATTTCTAAATTCAGAAATTTCAAACATTTTAATTAAATCTTCATAATTTAAATTTTTATAAATGTTAAAATATATAAGATGATTATTAAATATGTTTTCCATTTTTAAAACTTTATTAATAGAAAAAAATGTAGCGAAAAAATATTTTATTTACTAGAATTAAATTTTAATAATAAAAATGAAAATATTAAAAAGATGTTTTTAGTAACTACCTAATTCATATTTATAAAAACTCCCAATAATTTCTTCTCCTTTTAAATCTTTAATCTCATAAGTTATAGGATTAGTATCTAAAATTTCACTAATTACGAATATTTCTCTTGTATAAGTAATATTGATATTTACTATGAAATCTTTCTTTTTTACTAGTTATTATAACTCTATCTCCAATTTTAAAAACAGGATTATCATTTCCAACAATATAAGCATAAACAGTGTTTAAAAGATGTTTTTCATTAGATTTATTAACATCTGAAGGTGTCATTTTAATAGTACTATGAATATCTGAATAATTATATTTATGAATTAAATTTTGTAACATATCTACCCATCTAAAATTTCAAATTTAATTTTCATTTTATTATTTAAAGTTCTATTAAATCTTTCAACAATGAATGATTTTTCTTCATTTTCTGTATGATACATTTTAATTTTAAATTTATCCAATACTTTTCTAAAATCTTTATTTTTAAACTCTGTTCCTTTATCTACATGTAATAATTTTGGAGGAGAATGTTTTCCAACATTTTTAATTATATCTAGAAAAGCATTTGCTACTTCTACACATGTTTTTGTTTTTAAAGGTCTACGCCAAACAAATTTTGAAAATGTATCTATAACATTAAGCATATATTTAAAACCGTCATTTTCTTTAGAATATTTAGACATAATAACTAAATCTGCAGCCCATATATTATCATCTATTCCATTTGTTATAATTTTTCTTCTTTCAAATTTAGTTATAACAGGTTTATGTAATTCTAGAGCTTCCTCTTCTGAAAGCCCGAAACCTATACGTTTTTTGAAAAATGACTTTTTAAAGTTCCGCATCTTATACATTGTGCAGATATTCTAGTTCTATTATTATTTCTAATAATTTGAGGATTAATATTTTTAGTTTTCGTTTTACATTTGAGACTTGAGACAATATATATTTTCCATTTATAAGAAATTTTTTTTTTTATAAATGCAATTCTATTTAAAAGAAAAATCTTCTAAATAAAAGCAATTATTAATTTTATTATATAAAAATATTTCTAGTAAATACAATTAATTTTTTCATTAATTTTTTTTCTATTAAATAGAATTGTAAAAATGGAATTGAGTAACGAAGAAGAGGTTGTGAACATATTTAATAAAAAATATAAAATAAAAGAATTAAAAAAATATTGTAAAGAAAATAATATTAAAAAATATTCAACATTAAAAAAAATTAAAAGTTATAAATTATCGTTTATCCTTAATAGAAGGTGATACTATTAATATTGAAGATTTATTTATTAAATCAAAAGTAGAAGAACCTGAATTAAATTGCCAAATTTTGAAAATATTGGTGAAAATTTAGAAATTCTGTAAAATTGGAGAAATTTGAGATTTTGAGAAACTTGGCAATTTGTCCAAGTGTCCTGAACGTACCCTCTTACTACTATAAAGTCTTCCAATTCTGTTTCTATCATTGTTAATAATTTTTGAACCCGGAAAGAAGCGGGTGCACACCTCAACCCAAATACGGTACTTAATTCCGTTTTTTATTACTGCAACCTGTGAACACCAACGCTAGATCTACGAGTATATTATTAGACTGACTAACCCAATTAACCGTTAAATTCAACCAGAATCGCCTCATGATTTTACATTATTTGTTCCCTTTTTAACGACTCGATCATCTGTGAAATTGCGTAATAACTTAAAACAAATATTTGTGTTTTAAACTATGTTAATGAAACAAATAAATACTCAGTTTGTTAACACTGTCTTTACAGTGGGTTTTAAAAAACATAACAAACCGCAAGCAGGTAGTATAAAAACAAAAACTGCCTAGTAACTGCACGAGAAATTTTTACTTTCTCTGTAGTTCCAGTTTCACTAATAGATTGGATGCAATTAAGGAAAAATGGTTTATATGTTTGTAACGTAGCAATCAGAAGGGCGCTATGTTGAAAATTTTGGCAGTAACATCTTTTACTTTCACGCCAATAACACGAATTGATATAACGAGATTAGCAGTTTATAAGATGAATAATGTCGCTAAAACTAAAAACCAATGCAAATGGTTTTTGGCATGGCGAATAATTGCTATTTTCATCAGTTTTTCAAACATACCATTTTTCATCTCTGAGACTGAGATTACTTCCTCCAAATTTATCAACTCCTAAATTAATGTCGTTACTGATATCTCCAGTTTCGCCAAGAAAAAACTTTTAAATGCCAATCTGGTTTACAACCTTGAGGGAGTAGATGAAATGAATCATTGGAGATCATAGCTGAGTTGATATAGGTAAAAGGACGAACTGGGTGGACAAGCCCACCTTTTAAATATTTGATTTAAATTCAATTTCTGGTGTCATCATGAAGAATTCTGTTATCAGTATATTGTGCATTTATATAGTAGAGTAAATACCATGAAAGAATAAAGTTGGCGGTAACACAGATCCTTAGGGAACACCAGAATTGGTATGAAGCATGTGTATAAGTGACCTCAATCTCAAATATTTGAGACTAAAAAGATTTTGCAAATCATGGACTAGGAAGTTTTGTTGTCGTATATGGCACGTAATTATGCCTAGCTAGTTGCCTAAAATATTTTCTGACCTGTAGCTAGTTAATTTGTTGTTTAAAAAATTTGTGTGTAATATAAGTACGTAGAAATATGTTAAAGCACAAAAATCCTACGACTGATTTACTTGTTATGGTTATTTAATTTAACGAAGCTGGAACTAGTTTGCGTTACAATTTCCGAAAGAAAAGTTGATTATACACCAATAAGCACATTTCTTTCCCTGCTAAATGCCGTGATAAAAATATAGAGGTATAAAAATGAGATTATGCAAACTATAGCTTACGCAATATTGTTATTTTTAAATCAAACTCACGTGAAGCAAAGCCAAAGAATACAAGCACTTAGTAAACTAGCCGTTGTATTAAATGGTTAAACCATGTGTAGTACACACGTGCACCATTGCTGTAATTATTAATGCCTTCTCTGAACAGGACAATTAAAATTAGATTAAAGAATTCCCTCTACAGAATTAGCAAAATTACTCATTCAAATTACGTTTCCCTTTTAAACACACTTGATTTTCTACAGTGAGTATTTTTGCATTTTCTGCTACAGTAGGTAGAACGAGAGGTAGAATAAGCTATAAAAACCCCAACATTATAAAACGGGTCGGAACGTCCACGTCACACTATTCACAGCAAAATTAGATGTGAATCAATAATGACCGGAATGAATCTGGTTTTATGTGATGGTATTTCTAAATAGCATCTATGAAGCATATTTTTGTCAAAAATTAAATTTTGCTCTAATTCCACTTAATTGTAAAGTATGATTTTTCAGACCAATCACCGACGACGCCTGGAAAAAAATACCGTTCAAAAATTGCTATAGGTTTCAGAATTTATTGAATCATCTTATTTTTTTTATTTTTTTTTTAAATTTTAAGTTATAATTTTTTATAATTTAGATCCAAAATTGATTTTTTATTAAAATACATATATCCTTTTTTTTCAATTAAAATCAGTCTACCGGTCACAAATATATAAAAAAGAATCGCCCAATTTAGTTTTAAAAATAGATAATAGATCTGCCAAAATAGAATTTTCATTTCTTTTTTTTATTCTTGACAGCTGCCAAAATCAGTGTCAAATTTAAAATATTACAAGTAAAGTCCGTTTTTTTTTCTATAATACTACCTGTCAAAGCGTTACAAAGTTGGTAGAAATGCTGCTTAAATCGTAGGAAATTTCGGTATTTACTGTTGGAAGGCCTATAAATTTTGTAGGCTGGCTTTTCAAATTTTATTTTCAGACTTTTAAACTCAAATTCAATAAAAATTATTAAGAACATTTAACCTTTCGGACTATTATTTTGTATATTGTTTTTAATTTAGAAATGTAATATTTTAAAAATATATAATATTGACATTCACAACATTTTGACATTGGATTTATTATTTTGACAAGAATTTATCTAGTGTGAAAAAAGTAACCAAGAAAACCCCTTTGCCAACATAATTGGAGTTGGGGACTTCCCAGGATTGCAACTTTTCCCTTAATAATTTGACCTTGAGTAATGTAGAACAATAAACGTTTTACGTTGTAATTTTGAAAACAATGTGAGTTTTTATAGAAAAAGAGAATATAAAGTGATTTAAATGTGTATCTTTCTATTTCTATAATTAAAATTAAAATAACGGTTTCGCTTTTGGCAGCTGTCAAATTTTCTGTCAACTTAATGAAAACGCCATCTATAATAATTATTTAAACAAAGTAGATACTAAGCAAACATTTTTCTTTAGGTTCCGGAGGTATTGAATACTAAATTAGTTTCAAAATATATTATATTTGTTAACTGTCAAAATTGCTGTCAAAATTAAAAATATGCACGTTCGTCTTCCTTAATTTTGGAAGCAATGTGGATTTTCATTGAAGAAAGGATTTAAGTAAGTGTTTTTTAAATTTGCTAGTTCAATGATTGATTGATTGATTAAAATGCATTTTAATCAATCAGCTGTCACCATTTCTGACAACCTATTAAAAATGCCATTTAATTATTATTTCAACAAGTTGAAGTACCGAGCAGACAATGTTCTATAGGTTTGCAGGTACTCAATACGAAATGGATGTCAAAAAAATATATTTTTTTAAAATTTTTGTAGAAATAATAATTAAATGGCATTTTATTAAGTTGACAGAAATTTTGACAGCTGTCAAAGGTTACAACTTTATTTTAATATCAATTACTGACATAGAAGTTTTGAAACATTTTATACATCTTCTTCTATGGAAATCAACATTATTTTCAAATTTCCGAAAGATATACTTGTATATTTTTAAATTTGACAGCAATTTTGGCATCTGTCAACCAACTTAATATTTTCAATTTCGTATTCAGCACCTCCAAAACTTATAGAAACACTTTTGTTAAGTGCGTTTATGTGTTTAAATAATTATAAAATGTCATTTTGAAGTTGAAAATTTTTGACAGCTGCCAAAAGTGCAAAATTTTATTTTACTATCTATCATGAAACTGCTAAATTTCAAAACACTTAATAGCACTTCTTCTATGGGAATTCACGTTATTTTCTAAATTATGAAAGGTACACTTGCATTTTTTTAAATTTGACAGTAGTTTTGGCAGCTGCCAACAAACATAATATTTTAGTTTGCAACAATTTTAAATTTAAATAATTTTTTTACAACAATTTCAAATTCAGTTCCTCCAAAGCCTATAGAGAAATGCTTGGTACTTTAATTTGTTGAAATAATTATTAAATGGCATTTTCTTTAAGTTGTCAAAAATTTTGACAGTTGCCAAAAGTAAAAATTGTAGGTATTTTTAAATATCAATTATGGAACCAGCAAATTTAAAAAAACAACAATAATAATTTTCCTCCAAAACCTGTTCTTAAACTAAAAAAATAACGATATGTATTAGTAAAAAAACCAATTTTAGATCTAAGTTATAAAAAATTATAGTTAAAAATAAAAAATCTGGCTCGAGAGATTGATGAAGAATTTAAAAAAAAAATAAGATAATCCAATAAATTCAGAGGTCTACAGCGATTTTTGGACAGTATTTTTTTCCACCACACTGTGCGCCGGTTAGGCCCGAAGACTTATTTTAAATAAAACACTGCATATTTTTGCACTTTCTTGTTCATCATGAAATTCGTCGTGATTTCAGCCATATGTCAAACTTAAGCTTTTGTTTCAAAAATTGCGCCTGAAATATGAAATAACTGAAACATCCAAGTAGACTTCTGCGAGGTTTTATTTTTGAATCTTATAAATAGGCGTTGAATTGACGCATGGGCGTTTTTTTAGGAAGCATGTGTGATGGCAAAAGCAAAAGGAGGAATAGTGATGCTAAGATGTAAAGCGATGAGAAAATTTAAAATAACTTTGAAAAGTACCCATTTTACCGTAGATAAATTTTATCGAGGGCATCACAACTCGAAAATCTGAAACAAAAAACAATTCAGTCACTACCTAGCTAGTTTTACACTACAGTACGAGGAGGTTGCTGTCGGAATATTTCTAGATAGACTAATATTGAGAGTAGGAATAAGTCCTATTTGGGCTAGAAGAAAGGATCACGATTGTTTTAAATGTTAACTTTATATTTTCCTCATATATGCACTACAAAGTGTAAGCATAAGGCTGGTATATTTTCGTATTATTATCATCGGAAACGCATTTCATCAAGAGGCACGTAAGAAAATATAATTTCTCATTTTCTAGACCGGTTTTGGAACGACATAAAATCGGTTATTGCAAATGTATCATCATATAAACAGCTCAAGTATTATACACAGTGCATAAATATGATATTTCTATTAATTATATATAATTAACACTCATCTCAATAATTTTATTACCCAATTATATTGCACGTAGCCACATTACCAATTATTGTTGAAAAGCTTTTAATCCAGCAAATAATGAACGTCTCAGAGCGTGAATGATTTATTAAAGAATGCACATGTTTGCTGAGATTTAAATCCAGCCATGAGTATTACACAATATCTGTCCATAAATTAGGGTTAATCTGCAAATACACCACGTGTTAAATAGCAGCAGACGATTTAACTCGAGCATGTGTTCTGTCCACACGAGATACATAACGCAGCAACGATTATGAGCCGTAACGTTTCCTTCCGGTACCTGCAATCAGTACTGTCGGCTGACCGATGAGATTGTTCACCTTGTGTGCGCTGAGAGTCGTAAATAGCGAAAACACAAGTGTCGCATGATCGCCGGGATTCACGTGTGCCTCGGCGAAAAAGTAAAACTGTAAACTCACGGTACACGAAAGAGACAAACTACAAATAAGGGAACGCATTTTAAGTATTTCGTGTTGGTGAACCCCCCCCCCCCCCTTTAATATTTAAATTTTCTTTTATTTCTTTGGCCGAAATAATTGTTAAGATAAATATTAAGTTTCTTTAATAGCCTCATGCTTGAGTATTTCTGGACATGCTATAAAAGTGGAAATAGAGTTCCTTGTTATATTTGTATTTTAATTTTTTAGAATAAAACAATTTTTAAGATTATATTTTGTTATCATTTTTAAAATTGGACCACAATGAAAGTAATTGAAATTGCCAATAAGCGTCCTAATTATTTGAAACAATTACAAAGCCTCTATTTTTCATAGATTTAAATAAGAAAAGTAATATAAATGATACATACATATCTAAACCTTTTATACTCCTTTTTTTATTTTTGAGAAAAAACTTAGGGTGTTCCATTTAAAAGAAACAAAAGAATTATGCTCGTATCTCTAAGATAAAATTAAATTTAAAATTATTCTTGTCATCGAATTTTCCAATATCTAGTGTGAAAAGAAAGATTTAATGCGAGCCGATTTTGCCAAATATTGAGAATCTCCCTGTAGCTCGAAAACAATGAAAAGTAGAAAGATGCGGTCTACGCCATTCTTATTTTTAGGATAAATGAGATCTGGTTCCACATACCAATTTTGCTCTCTCTTGCAAATTCTCAGGAACCGCTGAAAACATATGAATTTGAGCCACCCTGTACAGCCGGTCGCTTAATTATCAAATTTTACCTCTCATAGTTTATGGGGCACCACGCCGTTCGATAATGAGTATTCAGTTATATTTATTATAATTATTTTTCTTATGCGTCCAGATACTTGCCCTGCAAGTAATATCGATTAAATTTTAAAAGATTTGACCCAGAAGTAGCTTCCACAGACCCAAAAAGATCTGGGAGACTGACCCTCTATATATAAGTTGTTTTATCTCGAGATTTTTAGTTGGAAAAAGTTAAACATTTCGGGAAAAAAGTAGTCAGAGTTTCAGGGTAGAGAAAGTGAAAAAAATTTAGGATTTCTTCTTCAAAATTGTAAAAATAAATAAAGCTGACCCACTGCGGGGCTGTCTTTTTTTAACAAATAAATTTAGGGTTTCTCCTTTAAAATTGAAAAAATAACAGGAAATAAAGCTGACAGCCACCGTGGGACTGTCTGTCTGTAAATCTAGGGAAAATCGAAAAAAAAAATTCAAAAACATTTTTTTGTACAGCTATCTGCGGTTGAAAAGTACATTTTTTTCCGTTAAATGTTAAAAAAATGCCAAAGTGACGTTTGGGAATGGATGAAATAGCACGTTTTTTCATTGATTTTCCAGAAAACTGTCAAAATGACGTTTAAGCGTGAAAGGGCAGGAGGGGTCCTATCGAAGAACCGAAAATGGTTTCGGGGTCCTGAAGTGGTCCGGATTCCGAAACTGATCTCGTTTCTACCTTGGGACCGAAACAACAAAAAAAAAATTAAACTTCGCCGGATCGACTATAAACTGCAATCTGCCGAATGGACTATAAATTTCAAGATAAAAATTTGCGAAATTTCAACTTCGGATATTAAGGGTTGATATTTGGTGGGACCCGGCAGGATTGATGGAGCTATAGCTCCGTTAAGGTCCGGTCAAAAAAATGGTTAAAGGAGTTACGGCGTCAGGAAAAGTACCGCTTTTCAGCAAAATCGAGCTTTTTAAAAAATTCGTAACTCGGGTAATATCGGAGATGATGGAAAATAAAAACGCTGTCCGGGGCTCGATCCTCTAAATTTAATGGGAAAGGCTGTGGCGTGTTTCTAAAGGGTAGGTCTCTTTTAAAAAAATCGTAACTTTCTTGGGAAACAAAATCGAGAAAAAGGATTAGGCCATGCGATTTTCTAAATTTCATCTAGTTTTCAAAAAAACATCTCCCGCCCGCCCATCTGGAAGGAGTTGCTCTGACCGGACGCGTGTTTGGAGAAATTTGAAAAATTTAAAAAAATTGCGAAAACGCGATAACGCTATATCCAAACGAAAAACCGCCGCCGTTCGGGCACGAATTAATTAATGAATTGATTGAAGTATTAAATGTTTTTAATTAATGTGAAATAAGTATTGGAATTTTGACGATAGTGCTTATGGAGGTAGAAATTAGTGCAGGAACGAGTACGTCTTTATTACAAGTAAAATTTATGGTTTCTTAAGATTTTATGTCATTTAGCAAAGTTTTATTAAACGGGCCATAAAGTAAACCCAGGATTAAATTATACAGTTCTTTTACATGAATGTACAGTACTGTAATTATAAATTTGCGTGCAGGACCATATCGTCTTAAATTACTCAGATCTACATACTATAAAGAATTTGAGTTTTATATTTTATATTTACATTTGTATACATATTTTCTGCCAAGTCCTACTTCATATTGTCACAAATAGGGCCGATAAATAATCTACCTTGGTGTAGCTGAAGATTTTACTTAATTTTACCCTGAAACGAAATTGCAGCATTGAGATGCAGTCCTTCAAAGTTTCCGTTATAAAAAAATTATATTTTGAAAACCTAAATTGAAGCTAATTAAGTTGGGTCACTCTTAATATATTGTTGAACTTTTCCATCGATTTAATAACCTGTAAAAGTAAATTTTTTTAAACTTGTCTTACTCTCCGAAAGGTGTTTGAAAATATATAGTTTTTGAGAAAAATGCAAATAACTAGTTATAATTATTGCATTGTTTAAAAATTAAGAATTTCTTTAGTTTTATCTGGTTTAAATAATACTTACACAGCCACACAAAAAAAAAATGTTCGGATCCAACCAAAGAACAGAACCCACTATTTTGATGCACTGAAACCGAATTTGTCAAAAAAATTTTTTTTTAACTAAGTAGGTATTGTAAATTTTCCGCTAGCATCCCTTTTAAAATCCCTATTAGGCGTTGGAATTGCACTTTACCTAATTTAAAATTCCCCACTACCCTCATATGTATTTTGACGCGCTGAAATCAAATTTGACAATAAAAAAAAAATTTTAACTAGTCAGTTTTCCGCTAGTACCCCATTTTAACCTATTTGTGTTGAAATTGCACTTTTCCTTATAATTTAAAATTCCCCATTATAACTTATATGTATTTTGCGTGCTGAATCCGAAATTGGCAAAAAAAAATTTTTGACGAGTACCTAAATTTTTTGGCGATGAGTTTAATTTTTTTTCCTATGATATCGAACTCTCTTGTTTCTAAACGACTTTCTTAGAAGCAATCTCTTGGTTCCTTTTGGCTTTCCAGGCAGATCTCATAACAATAAACAAGAGAGTTCGATATCACAGGAAAAAAAAGTATTGCCAAAAAATTGACTGGTCAAAAATTCTTTTTTCAAATTCGAATTCAGTGTGTCAAAGTAAATGAAATTTTAAATTATATAAATGCAATTTTAACTCCAAAGAGGGATGCTAGCGGAAAATTGACAAGTTAAAAAAAAATTTATTGTCGAATTCGGTTTCCGCGCATCAAAATTCATAAGGGTAGTGGAGAATTTTAAATTAAGTGTAAGGAAAAGTGAAATTTCAAGTCCAAATAGGGATTTTAAAGGGGATGCTAGCGGAAAATTGACTAATAGAAAATTGACTAGTTATTTTAGGTGGCTGTCTAGGGTAACACCCAAATGTTTTATTATTATGTCCATTATAGTCAATGGTATAATAAATAATGTGGCAAATTTCGAGCGTATGTATTTAGTTTTAGTCCAGCTTATGGTAAGTTTTTGGATGTTGAGAAAATTGGCAATTTTGCAAAAATCAGTATATTGTTCTTAAGTAAATCTCAATTTGTATGTTTGTAAAAAATTACACGTCCACGAAGCTTATGATTTCTCGAACTTCGGGAATTTCAAAAATTTCAGTTACATCTCCCGAACGGTTCCTTGAGGAACACCATATTTCACATTTTGTTAATGCTACTGAAATATCCAATTATGACGAAGTTTTTGCGTTATAGTATATTTTTAATATGTAATCCATTAGTTATCTATGTAAATCTTTTTCTTTTATTTCTTTTTAATAAAACGTAAATTGTGAAATTTTTTATGAGGTAGTGGCGGCACTTAAAGAAAATATTATTTTTCTCGAAAACTTTATTTAAAAAAATAACAATGCTTACAGGAACTTAAGCTTAAACACCTTCGCTTTCAGGAAAAAAAAATTAACTTTGTAAAAATCAAACGTAAAACAAACAAAAATAGTACATTGTGTACCTAGTAGGAAAAGCCTAACATTCCTGGACGACTGTGAAGATTGCTTGTCGAGGCGCAGCCGAGACAAGCAACACGGAGTCCGGGAATGTGCTTTTCCTACGAGATACACGTACTATTTTTTCTGAAATCGCAGTTAATATTATTATAATTAAGAAATTTGTATTAATACATAACATTTTTTCATTGCAATCTTATTGCTTATGAAATCGTTTCCTTTGCACTGTTTATTTATTGATGTGAGTGCTTATTTCGTTTCAATACGTGCTACAAATTAAAATGGACAATGATGAGTTTGATGATGACATACAGGTATCTGGGACACCACCAGAGAGTAAGTGACTTTAAATTTTCATGGATTATTGCCACGAAAGAGACATGACCTCTCGATCTGAAAATGTCATGATTTCTAATTTATCTTCAGTTGAAGGCATCTCTACGTTATAGTCAAATTAGTCCCATGCTGAGATCAACACTTAGTACAAAGGAAGACATTGACATATCAAAATATTCGAAATTACGCGTTTTCCTGAAACGTCAAGGTGACAGCTATAAACCAAAGAAGCCGAAAGTTCTGTTAAATGAACAAATTGAAATATTTATTACTCAAGCACCAGAGCATATTTTATGTGTACTTAATGAATAAGGTATACGTTTAAAATGTGAGAATTTTAAAATTATCTAGATGTAGTTTTTACTTTTTAGGTTGCCTTAATATTTGGTGTGGCCGGTACATGTCGCCGTCATGAACTGTGTCAATAATTAAATTTGTCTGCGTATATTTATTTACTGTCTAAAATTCTAAAATGTAGATAAAAAACGAGTCCGGGAAACTTACTTTCCCGGGCCATATCTACCGCCACTACCTTGTAAGTGACGTGACATTTTTAGTTGAATATACATCTATCCAGTTTTCCAAATTTAATACATCCTCAATTTAGCGTAATTAATACAATCTACGTATTTTTTAAATTTCTTTTTGTTTTTGTTTCGTCGCACTGTCAAAATTTGGCAAAATAATTTATTATCCACAATACTTGAATAACCTTTTTTAATCATTTGTTGGTGTACTATATTGTGCCGAATGAGGAGTTCACCTCATTTATTATTTATTTAACTTTCACTTAATTTGACAAGAAAGCATTCCATTACATAATTACGTGGGTGTCATTACTCATAAATATCTGCCCATTACCTTTATTAATATCAGAAAGCTACCGAGGAAAAATATGGTGAAAGGGTGTTACCTAACTTAACATTATTATAACATGATGACATGAGGTCGAGATGAAATCAATAAAACACAACACTCTCAATAAATTAAACATTTTTGATCATTTAACTTCTGAAACTACAGTAGGACTTCATTAGCAACCACTGTCCAACTTGCGCTCCCAACTGATGCTCGTATGAAATGTTGAGACCGATGACATTTGTTTGAAAGCTTAACAGATAAAACTGATCGCATACTTAAACATACATGCAAATAATTTAGACATGAAGTGTGTCGCTTAGCTCATACTATAATAGACAGTTTGTGTGGAACTAAACTCTTCATCAACACGAGGAAAAATTCAATTTTAAATAATTACCTGTACGGAAACTCATTACAATTCCTAATTATTTAAAATACTAAAGTTATATTATTAACGGTTATAGCTATCACCTTAACACAAATATTTGTGTAATCGTCATTGTGCTTCCACTTTGTGTCACGTTACATGTTAAGGTTATCATAGCAATATCGAAATTGGTCTGCGGTTCAATGACTTGTCTAAGAAAATGATATTCAGTGCCGTTTCTAGGTTACTTAGCGCTCGAGGCGAAATACGAATTTTACGCCCCTTCGACTGACTTGTTTAGATTTTTTCTAAATCCCGTTTTAATGCACAAAATTATACGCTTTATGAGCAAAATCCAATAAGAAATTGATCGCAATATTTTTCGTAGAACTTAACGTCAGTTATGGCCCAGCCAAACAATTTAAAAATTCCATGAACGATACTTTTTATGATAATTCATGCTGGCGCTGAAAAATGTATATGAATTAATAATCCTGAAGAAGATTGGTTGAGATTTTTGAAACTTCTTCATTATTCTTAGTGACCAATTTCTATACATGTAGAGTGTAAAATCTGAAAATAACGTATTTAGTGCCCAAAATGTAAAAAAAACTGGAACGATTTTGACGTAAAATTATTGTAGATGACGTAGAACTTAAACTATCGTTTTTCAAGCGCACCTGGCCAGGAAAAATTAATAATTTATCGTTTTACATTTATCAAATTGATTTACTATTCAATAAAATATGGGTTACCTGGAAAGTCAGTTACTTATTGTTATTGTGTTATTGCGCTTGGGTATTTATCATTTCTAGTGTGTAACGATATAATGACCGTACATGCGGGCGTAATCGTAAAGTGACTAGCACTATTTTATTTCTTTTGTTAAAGGCATAAAACAGAACTTTATATACATATGCAGCTGCAAATTAGATAAGAAGATAACGAGGTTGAAGCATATGCATTAAATAATTGTCAATAATGTTGCATATATATTAGTTCTAATGGTCTATTATGCCACAGACCGGCCAACGTTCTATTTGTTTTATTGTTTTCTTTAGCTAGACTTAATATATGTTCAACGATTGTATTAATTAAAAAATCGCTTCGTCCTTGTTCGACGCGTTGTAGTTTCATGACAATGAGCGTTCATATTTTGCATTTTTGCTTGTCTGCTTTGCCTTTCTCCTGCGATTATGCGATATTAATGCACATGATCTAATCAGGAGAGTACAAAGATGATCTTTTCAGATAATACGCAGTGCTTTATGAGCAGATAAATGGCATTCGTGGAAACAAGTTTGACATCTGCCAGAGTTGACAGCTATTTAATTATAATTATGACATAGCAGATGCGCACAGGGTAACACAAAATTTCATAATGTCACGAAACTTAGCCTTATACCAAGTTGCACCACTGAGAATATATAAGTTCTCAAAGTGTGTCTTCAAATTTCGAAAAAAATTAAAATAAACCTATTTCCAAGTAAAAAAAGAATTGATGGTTTTTCATAGTAATGGTACGGGAAAAAATAGGGAAAGTATATGGGGTTCTCGTTGGATTCTGAGCACTTTTTCTTAATGAAAATTTTCGATATCTTATCAATTTGACCCATTTTTCGGTACCGCCGTCAACTATATTTTTTATTTGAGATCTGTCAAAATGTATTTTTTTATTGTCGGACATGCAGAAACGAACCCCTAGTAAAGCTTTTTAAAAATATTAATGACAAAAATATTTCCCATATGTAGCCAACTTTATAGCGGACGCTGTATACAGGGTGTTTGATTTATCGTTAACTTTTAAACGAATAGTCTTAGCGGAAAAGTGTGAAGGGAAAAACGTTCTGTGTATTTTCAAAAAAACAAATGAACGTCTAACAATTTTAGAAAATAAAAAACCGAGTAAAAAAAAATTATTTGAGGAAAAAAATTAATTTTGAAATTGTATTTGAAATCAGTGCCCAAATTTAATCTCAATTTTATAATAAAATTTTTATGTTAATTTTTCAATGCTTCGATTTTTTCAATTATTTGATTTCCTATATGATTTCCCTGTTTGATTTATCGGAAGAGTGTAAAGGAAAAAAAATTCTATATCGTGTGAGCTACATTTTTGTATTTTCGAAAAAACAAAGGAACGTCTAATAATTCAAGAAAAATAAAAAACCGAGAAAAAAAAAATAATTTGAGGAAAAATTTATTTTGAAATTATATTTAAAATCAGCGCCCAAATTTAATCTAAATTTATTAATAAATTTTTTTGCAAATCACAGATTGCTGGCAATTATTTGATTTCCTATGTGATTCCTATATGGTGAAATTAGGTAAGATTTACAACTTTTTGTGACCTATATTGTCACTTCCGGTTTCACCGGAAATGACCCCAATAGCCTTTTCTAAATGGACCACCCTGTATGTTTTTACGTTTTTGAAATAAAAATCACATTTTGGATACATTTATACTAATTTGACAATTTCTACAGGGTTGCACGGAAAATAATTCGAATTTTAGTTGTCAATCTAAATGGCTGCGAATATGTTAAAATTATTTTTGTTCCAATGTAATTCATATTAAAAATATGAAAACGTCAATATGTCCAATGATTCATCATACAGGGTGCTCAAAACTCATTAAAATCACATTTTTTAAAATAACTCGTTTTTTTAAATACATATTATGATCGTAAATTTCTTAAGAAAAATTGTCATTCCTGCCGGTAACGATTACACATTACGGAACTTTTGGTACCGTTTAACCCTTACTAAATAGAGCTTTCTGAATATCCTGGTGGCCCATATCATGATATTAAAAAAAAAAAGAGTTATTTTGAAAGATGTGATTTTAATGAGTTTAGTTAGAGCACCCTGTATGATGTATTATTGGACATATTGACGTTTTCGTATTTTTTATATGAATTACATTGCCATCTAGATTGACAACTAAAATTCGAATTATTTTTCGTGCAACCCTGTGTAAATTGTTCAAAATAGCATAAATGTGTCCAAAATGTGATCTTTATTTCAAAAATGTAAAAACATAGAGTGGTTCATTTAGAAAAGACTATTGCGGTCATTTCCGGTATATCTTAAGTTATATTTTTAGAAAGAGAATTTAAATTTTTTTTCAAAATTGTAAAAAAACATTGTTTTGTTTTCCCACTTTTATTTAATTGTTCTTTTATTGTTGGAATTTTCGAAATCCTTGGAAAAAATACTAAGTTATGTTAAATACGTATATTCTATTTCCAAAGACAAAATTGGGGTGAGAACGTTATGGGAATCACCCTGTACATGTTTGGTGACGTCGTCGTCGTCAAATTTTCAGCCTGTCTTGGTCATTTAAAAAATTCATCGCTCCGCTGCCATTGGAGATGAAGGAATGAAATTTTCAGAGACCCGAGAGAAAGGACGGTTCTAACTGTCCTGAAAATCGGGTTAAACAAATCCTCCGGAAACAGAAGTTACGGCCTCCGGAAAAGTTCCGTTTTTCAGCAAAATCGACCTTTTTAAAAAATTCGTATCTCTGGTAATATCCGAGATGGACCTAAAATAAGATTCATATTTCCATCTTCTTGACCGTCAAATTTTGCAAAATAATTTGCGATTGTTACTGTAGAAATAACTATAATTTTTTGGCGATGATCGACCGTTGAATCGGGTAATATGAACAAAGAGTTACATTTTTGAAAAAAAAAAAACGTAGTTTATGAGAATTTTTAAACAAATGATCTAAGATATTAATGAAAATTCTAAATAATGAAAAAGAATAGTTGAAACAATAAAATATTCAGTATTAATCATCACATTCCGTATAATACAGAAGTTTCTTTTTTTCTTATACAAAGTCACTATAATAAATAATAAATCAAGTACAAAACGCGCCATCTATTATTTTTTTGTTGATAAATTTTATAGGTTGGAATTTTTAAATTTTATTTTTACTGACAAACAAACTCACATTAAGGTGGGCGGAAAAATAGGTTAGATTTGACTAAAATAAGCACTTCGTAGTTCGACAATTTCTGCCGCATCCCTGAACCGATTCAAAATATTCTTTGACTGGTTTTTAGAAAAAACTCGGTAGAATAGTACTGGACTATTAAAAAACTCGAGAAAATTACGATTCTTTTCTTACCAAGCTGTTAAACTTCGTAAACTTTTAACCTAATTTTAAAATAATTAAAAAAGTCGTGATCTCAATAAAATAGTACTGGTCCAATCCGCTACGCTATATTAAACACATACATGTTTAAATTTTTAGTTTTTATTAAGTATTTATTGAAAAAATGTCGAACTACTAAACCAATATCACTGGAAATAAATACGTTATATAGTGCAGGAAACAAGTTTTTTGGTTCGAAATTATACTAAAGAATGACATATAGAACTTTGGCTACTGTCTCGTAGATGGCAGCAAAATCAAAATTATAAATTGAATATTCTGTCAATCTTTTAATTTATTGAAGGTCGTAAAAATACTGAAATCAATTTCAGGATGAATTATAATCGCAGCAGCAGTTTGATATAAAGGGGCATTCTCAACCATTTTCGTTTGCATTTTGCTTTCCGTACCTAACATTCCTATTGGTGCCTGAAGTACATTTATGAGGCACCACCAATAGAATCTCGTAAAGAGTTAACGCTTGGTTGATGTATTTTCATGATGCCGAATTTTGAGGCTGCGCATAAGCGCACGTGAATGACAAGTAATGACAGCTGACAGAAGAAAATGTGTTAACAACTGTGAACATTGGAAATGTGTTATTTATTATTAGTTTTATTTAAAAAGATGAGTAAAATTGAAAAGGAATTTGACATTTACGAGTTGTAGACAACGATATGGTAAACGATTTCTTTATTGCGAACGTGAAATTTTTAAGTGCCGAAGTTCATAACACCTAAACATGACTGCACCAACAAATGGAAAAATCTTTATAATCTATGGTATGTTACTGGAAATGAGCTAGTTTGGCAAAAAGTGGGAAAAAGTAAAATGTGTGTATTTCAGCTGTATTAGAAAAGGAAGTACAACCACCCAAATTGAAACAGATTTCTACAGCAAGTTGTTCAGAATATGTTAAGATCCTATAGCACTAGTTTGATATACGATTGTAAAACAATTCTTATTATTTTTAATAATGCAATCATTCTATTAAATATAATAAATATATTATTAAATAATGTCTTTTTGTTTTATGTTTCATTACTCCTACCTTAAATATATCTGAAAGAAAATGATTTCTGTTTCTCAGGAAAATGGTAGGTATGGCAGGTACGCCAAGAAAAGTATACAAACAGCTGTTCCGGGGTAACACAACTAACCTCAAAATTATGCATTTTCTAAGTTTTTGGAATATTATGTCGCTTTTATCAAAAAATTTCTGCTGGGTTCTTGTACTATCAACTAAAATCTTGTTCAGTGCATAATTATTAAAGTTTTAACAGCTTGATCTAATAAAATAAGATGCTTTTTGTTGGTTGGAAATCCAACCTATAATTTGCAGTCTATTTTTAATAATCTACAATATTGAAACTTTATATATCTATTATCTAAATGAGCTTTTAAATTGTATAGTGGATCTAAGCTAGAACTACAAAAATTAAAATTAAAATTGAAAATAAATTTGCAAAAACTAAAAATTTAAGGTTATGTTAATCATATGGTCGTAGTAAAAAAAATGATATTGCTCAAACAGTAAGACTACAATACACAACACTACCCATAAAAACACAATTGTCCAAGGCACAAATAAATATTTATAATTATAAGTCCAAACAGTTACAATAGTACGCAAAAAAATCTACAATATCCAAATCACAAAATAATGTAAATATTTATAACTAGATAAAACAAGCTGTCAAATCTAAAAACATTATCAGAACAAAAGTCACTAGTAATTAGATTTGTATGAACGTTTGTAAATGTAGTTATAAAAACGAATTAATTTAGATTGCGCGTCATAATAATGTAAAAGACGTGAGTATAATGACACCATCTATCAAAGGGTAGATAAATTATAACACATCACTCCACCTATCTCATAGTAGATAAATTACAATAATTCAATACGGTTATATTGGCAAAAGCTACATATAGTTCCATCTGTTGGAATTTATAAGGTTAGCGACGGGGACCGCCGCCGTTAAAAAAAAATTATTAAGGTTGTAGGTTGTGCAAGAACATTTAACATTCCGGCCTATATTGTTTTTAATTTAGAAATGTAATATTTAAAAAATATATAAAATTGACATTGACAACATTTTGACATTAGTTTTATTAGACAAGGATTTATCTAGTGTGGAAAAAGTAACCACAAATCCTCTGTGCCAACATAATTGGAGTTGGGGATTTCCATCAGGAATGCAACTTTTCCCCTAAAAATTTGACCTTGAAGAGTATTATAGAAAAAAAAACGGTCTCTACAAGTCACACGATTTTTATTTCATTCGGAATTTTATTATGCAACTTTCTTTACTCTCGTTAATTTCTAATAAACTATGATTTTTTAAGAAAAAACTGGATTTATAACTGAGGCGAAGTTTTAATTAGAAAATAATCAAAAATTCAATAGTAGCCCATGAATCTTCTAAATTTGACATTTAATTAAATACTTAAATTCATCAAATTATTTTTAATTTAATTTAATTCATTAAATTTTTTTATTAAAACGCCCACCAATCAATCTTTCCAACAATTTCATTACTTTCATTTAAACATCAAACTCTCGTTCACGTTTTTTTACGTTGGAAAATATCCGATGCTTTTGAACATTTCTACAGATATTTAAAAAATAGGATATGAAGTTTCTGACTATTTTTTAATTATAAAATTATTCACCAGGTAAATAGGGAATCGCTCGGGGAATCGGGCATAACGTTATTATTATTAAAAGCTCTTTTAATATCGAAGAACATCGCCGAAATTGTCTACTTGTAGGGGCTTTATGATTACCCTAAATATGATTTGCCCGGCTGGTAAGCAGAATTAAATAAGATATTTAGAGGTTGAATCCTCAGGATGTTTTTTTAAAACGTCCATCTCTTCAGCAAACGATGCCAAACATCTGGGTGGAATCAAAATGGAAAACTTTTTTAATTAATTTGATCACTACGTGAGCAAGTGCGAGCATTCTGATGACATTCTACTTAGAAATTCTAAGTATTTTTGTATAAAACAACATTAGAAACAATTTTTTTAACCCATTTCTCCCATAATGCATTTGCACGTATCAATAACTTATAATAAATTGAAGGACTTAATTGAAGTTACTTTCGAGGTCACGCGTTTGAAATTCCCGTTCAATAATGCATAATAACCACCAAAAAAGTAAATATGTTCCGAACCGTTAAGACTATCAACTTTTCGGCTAATAAAATTTAAATTAAAAATCAGAGGTCACATATTTTTCACGATTGATAGGAATATCCATCTTCGCAAAACGTTAATCAACGTAACCGTTAGTTAATTCATTTAAAAAAGTGGATAACAGGCGTAAAAAGCGTTTAAAAAATGATAGGTTCGTTATGGTACCCGAAGCAGGAGTTTTTGTTTCATTAAATCAATTACAGAGAGTTATGCTGATATTGGTCCTTAATTGGGAAGAGCAAATAATCGTAAACTAGTGTTCTGCGCTATAGGCTAAAATCGAATTGTGATGGGATTGCTTTCTTTGATTCCTATGTCTTTATTATCTCCAGTGTTTATACTAAACTATGTTTACCATTTTGAATTTTGAACTAGATGGTTGAATCTCCTGAAAATTTTAGATGAAAATCTGAAGATCTCTTTGGATACCTATTGCATTAATCTTTAGACTAGTAAATAATAAATTACTGGCAATTCAACTCACCAAAAGAATGTAGACGGCCCACATACATATATTCATTTCTCTGAATAAATTTGATATTCAACTATCGTTTGTTGACAAATGTAAATTAAATATCAGTCTGACTTAATATTACGTACTAGGATTTGGTACCATGTTAAAACTTTGTTTTAGTAAAACTAACGGTTGAAAAATACAAAAACTAAAATTCACATTAACAGAAGATGAAATTGAAACAAGCTAAGCAGTTTTTTTAACAGAAGTTTTGTATAGGTATGGTTATGCAAAAATATCAGCATTAAAAATCAAATTAGAATCTGAAAATTAATCACGATGTTACGGGAGACTAGCTGAAATATTGTTTTTTTTTTTGGTTCAACGCCTTTTGTGGGCAAATTCAGTTTTTATACACCAGGAACGTATGTAGTGACCGAATTTTAGTTTCAAAACATTACAAGTTTTAACAGTACTAGAAAAAAATTAATGAAATACCAAAGTCATGTTATGTTATATTATTTGAAAAATATGTATTCATTAATAAATAACACTACTACAGTTAGATGCTGCGAAAAAAGTTATTAGTTTTTTTAAATATCATTATAACTTACAACACTGTACGAGTTAAATTAAATCCATATATTATCTTAACGGCATATACGCCGCTCGCCACCTACAAATTCCTATCATTAGACCGGTACCGCTAATTTTTGATAGATTATAAGCGTATTCGTCTATACTGCTGATTTAGAGTTTTTTTAAACCAAAAACTTGATTTCCTCATACTTTGCAACCTGCTGTTTGCAGTAGCAGTTAAATTTTTTTGTTTCATTTGATTAATATACTGCTTGCTGGAAAAAAATTATAATTTTGCTATATAATGCTGCAGCTCTCACAAGTGCAATTTTAGCCAACTGAAATTCGTTTGCGAATACCTAGTTAAATTAGGCATTTCTTCATTAAAAGAGTTAATTGGCTCAAAAGATCAAAAATGGAAAAAATTATAATAATTTAATTTTACTCAAAAAATGCCGTGGATTGTTTGTTCTCCTTCCATGTATAATTTCAACTGAAATCGTTTAAAAACATTGTGATTACGAACAGTAAAATCGCTTTCTTTTACATAAAAAAGGTTATTTGACTCGAAGGACAAAAAAAATGAGCTTTGTTGGAGGGGCGTATTTTATCCCTGTAACTTCTTCTTCTTCTTCTACGTCGTTTAGATCCTCGATAATTTTCTCCATGTGTATGAATTTAGGCATTGTACTCCCTGACAATTTCCGTAAATTTGTGAGCATCTTAAACATGCTTTTCTGTTGCGGTTGCAGGAGATAGGTTGCAATATTGATTCTGGTGTTGGCACAAAAAGTGTTGGCACATGTGTAAGGAGCCGTTAATTTTCTTCTATCCCCACTGTTGTGGATTTTTTTATTGCCAAGCCATTTCTGAATTTTGTAGATTACTCGTAATGAATGTTGAGCGACTGCCTCTGAAGTTGATGGTAATAATTCCAACTTTGATTTTGCTAATTTTTTTTGTTTTCGACTCATTTGCATATATAAAACAAAAACCAAAAAAAAAAATCAACTTCCCGATTACATCACTTTAAAATCATAATTTCCCTCCACTGTACACTGAAATGGCCCATTCAATTGTATACTTCGCGTTCTCGAATACTGAAGTAAAGCATTGCACTCTCCTTTGTAAGATAATTCTAACATTTAAACAGATGTGCGCCAATTTCATGGTCACATGATTCGAATTTGCCTCACTCGTACGATACATAAGCATTATTAAAAGACAGAAATATGGAGATGCATACCTTCGCTGTAATGAAGTCGTTATTATTTTTACTGGTGTGCATAAGCAGCGATTTACACGTGCTGTTATGTTACTAGACGAAGGATATATTTGCAGAAATTCCGAACAAGAGCTAAATGGCAATATCCAGTTCTTTATATGATTTAGCTCTGGACACTGAGCTTTAGCTGTGCAAGTGGAATAAGGCACTTAATAACCATAAATATACGTTGATAAAACACAAAAAGTAGTATTACCCACTTAGCGGTGACACTGTTATATATAACAGTATATAAATTGACCGTAGCATGACAAAGCGAAGAAGAGCTTATGATATGATTTAAATGTACCATAAATAAGTACCTTAAGTTAAGTGCACCTTAATTCTGTGTAAGTAGGCAAACTATTTATAAACTACTTTCGTCATTTTACATATAAGGCAGCTCTACCTGAGAAAGCGGCAATTCTAGAAGAAAATGTTAGTCCAAAAAAATGTTAAACAGCGGTGACAAGCTGAGCGTCTAATTGAGAGTACCTAACACCAAAATAAAAGAAGCAACTGGTATACGCATTTTAATGAGTCAAAAGGTTCGTGTTGTTCATCGTTTCTAGGTGGTAGGTTTGTTTGCCTATCACACCACTGACTGGATAAAATTAATCTACCAGTTCCAACTTGAGGGGGCGCCTATTTCTTCGGCTATTAAACAATTATTATTATTTTGTCAAAAACTAGCCGGAAACTTAGTTAACATTTCATTTATTTCTAGCTGATATTTGCCTGTTTAACAGGTTATTTCTGATTTTACTCTTCAGATAACTACACTGCAAAAGGAGCCCATTAAAGTCCTAATGATGACTGGATATGGAGTTTACTATTAATTTAACGAGTTAAATCCAAATCGTAATCGTATGACCCAGTCAGCAATTTACTGCTTCACAAAACCGTTTAAGAAACAGGAAGTGAACAGGAGATAATGCTTAGGTATCCTATTATCGGTTATCTAAAAACTATCATGAATTTGTACAATAAACGCCGTGATTTTGTTACAACGAATAATACAACAAAAAGTTATACGGGATGTAGCGGTATGGGTAGGAGCACTGTAAACAGAGGAGCACGTATTTTATGTCTAACTTACGATAAAAAGGTGAGGACATAAATTAAATTAGAATTTTCAGTATTGGCACTAGAAGAATATAAAACTGGTTATGGTTCTACTGCGATTTTTGTGGTGTGGCAGATGTCTTAGGCGTCTTCAAAGAATGCTGTTGTCCTTGTTTTCTCTCCAATTTCAACTGAAGTTATTTAAAAGTATTGTACGCTTAAAATCTCATTTGGCTCAAAGGGCCAAACAATTTGTGTTTAGCATATTTTTCCGAAATATTGGCTTTGATATGTTTATTGGGCCATCATTTAAAGAAAATTATATTTGGTTGGATTTTATACTACTGAAATTTACTGCTTTCCATGAAAAAATTGATGATTTTGTTCAAAAACTGATGTGGTCCTTTTGATTTATTCCTCTCTTCCGGTTCGAAGGACCAAAAAATAGTTTTTAATAGGCGATAACTGAAATTAGCTGAATACTTGCAGTCTGAAATAGTTCAGTAATAAAACTTCAATTGACCGTCATATCCAAAAAAATATGTCTCGCTGGATATCATACTAAAACTTGCCATAATTTTAGTCAAAATGATCTGTTTCCTCTCTAATTTCAATCAAGTGAAGTAATTTAAAAATATTGTATTTTTTAACGCGTTATCCGGCTCGAAGGATACAAAAATTCTGTTTAGCAGGGGGCGTACTTCACTCCTATAACGATGAACCGCATGTGTTTAATATTTTTGCAATCCGAAAGTTAATTACCAACTTATTAATCTATTATATAAATAGCGTATATATAGCTTTAACCCGATTCGATATTTCTTGATATAAATTAATAACTGCATTACCGGAGTTCTTGCTTCAATCGATGATATTTAAATTATATAGGTGCATCAACACTTATATTTACAGTGTGTTTTATCCTAATTTTATTGTTAAAAAGCTAAAAATAATAGCTGTATAGCTAGAACTTGTGTCACCTTTCGGAGACTTCGATGTTACATAAGACGACGAACCCCTTACATTTTTGTCTATAGAGAATAAGTGTTTTAATTTTTCAATGAAATTAGAAAAGCATAATCTACTGCTACAATGTTCTTATACATATTGCAATATATCTACTTAATAGCACCTCCGATTTGGTCAGAAAAGATCTTTAAATGGAATAGGTAGGTACTACATGAATGGTGTCCCGGAAAATAAAAGAAGGGTATAAAACACTTGGAGATAATTTTTCAATTTGTATAAAATTGTTCCCTATGACAAACCCCTGCTGAAATATCACCCTTAAATTTGCAACAATTTTCTTGGATTTTTTATTAAAAAAAATATTATTTACACCTCTTAAGTTTAAGGACGAATATCCCAGCAGGGGTTCAGGAAAAACATTTATATAATTTGTGAGGTAATTGCACACAAAAAAAAATCTCAAATCAAGCAAATAATATTTATTTCTTGACGAAAATCCATTATAGTACAGAAAAATGTTTAATTGAAGAGAGAAAAAAGCAAACAAAGCTTTTCAATATAATCCTTTTTATTTCTGTCCAAATTTTTTTTATCCCTTTTGGGATAAAAACAAATATTTTTTTCTTCAATTGAATAATATTTAATCCAAGTCATTCCATCATATACAGGCTGTCTTCTAAAAAACGGCCAAAGCCATAACTCAATGAAAATTTAATAGCAACTTGCCTTACCTCGGGAAGAATTAAATTGTTAGGAGGTTATTGGTGGGAAATATTGACTTGTGACACATCATTGGAAAGGAAATTTTATACTTAGTAGACATTTCGAAAATAATATATAGGGTGCTATTTAAAAAAATGATGAAGAAGTCACTTCCGGTAAAACCGGAAGTAGTACCCCCATATTTTATATGCTGAAAAGAGCGTTTCGTGGGCCAATATATATTCCCCAATTAAAAAATAAAATAATTAAATTTTCACTGAGTTATGGCTTTGGCCGTTTTTTAGAAGACATCCTGTATACACAAGACAATGTTTCTTTTGTTGAAGATTTTTATTTATTTAGATCATTTACTCTACAGGGTGTTCCAAAACAACATGTAGATATTTTAAAGGGTGGTGGCTGAGGCGATTTTATGAAGAAAACTTCATATGAACACGTGGCCTAAAATGCATGGTTTTCAATGTACAGGATGTTAAAAGTTGACTGTGAAGATGGTCTTCTTTTAATATTTTTAAAACGTTTAAAGATACGTAAATAAAACTTTCACGTTTATTAAACTTTTTATGTTTCACAATGTAAAATTAAAGTTAATAACCAAAATTTATCACGGGCGGGTTGAAACGGGGGGGCTGTGGAGTAAATACCGCCTGCAATATTTTTTTGCGTGGCTATTTTATTCAAAATTTCAGCAAGGATCTGATATTTTGTAATTTTTTACACAAAAATGCAAATAATTTTTTAACATTGCATTGCAAAGAAAAATATTATTTTAAGACGAATAAAATGATTAAATTAAGAATTAAGTGCTTTAATTTAATGTATTTATTGTTTGAATCCATATTTCTACTTGCTTAAAATCAGAATAAAATTATTTCGGTTTGCATTAAATAAGTACAATCCATACTAAACTCAATTAAAGAAAATTTGCCGAGTTTCTTCGAGTCAGCATTTTGATCAGTCCAGGATTACATTTGTTTCAATGAAGAATATGAACACTTTTAATCAAAAAAACAAAACATTTATATGTATGTGTAAGTATACCTATGTAAGCAGGATGTTCCGAAAGGAGATGCAAATATTTTTCAGGTAAGATTTTTCCCAAAAAATTAAATGAGAGTCTTTTCTATGAACTTTTTTTAAACTAACCATTTGTAGGGGTGCATCAATAAATATCTCGTTTTAATTTTTTCCTCAAAATTGGAATATAAATTTTTAACATTGAAAATGTTTTTGGTTTCCTAGTATGGGGTCGAAAATCAGTTTCATGTTGCATATTCCTTCACTTTGACATTTAATTGATGTATTAAGTGTACAAATTAAATTTTGTGCTTCAAAACTACTTTATAAGGCCTATACGCGCATTTAGTGAAAACGTCATTTGACAGGTAATTGAATGCAAACAATGTTTGAAATTTGGAAAAGCTACAATAATTTAATTATGTTCAATTTAAATCTAATTGAAAACTAGTCATTTTTGTTACTTATCGTACCTAATGCATTTGTGAGAGATACCATGCAAACGAATTTTATTGCTTTTTAGAGTTAGGGGCGAAATGCTTGGTTGTGCAGCAGTAAATTGCAGTAACTTGCAATCAGAAAAATATGTAGATTTCAAAAAACTGAAAATATACCGGGTGTAAATGAAATTAGGCTCACCCCTATAATTTTTTTGTTTTTTCAGATATCATTTTGAAATTTTGGTAGTTGCAATAACAAGTAATTTTGAATTAATGCATGTTAATAAAATAATTCTAGCACTTCCGGTTTCACCGGAAATGACCGTAACATCTGCTTTTTAAATGGAATACCCTGTATATTTTTACATTTTTGGATTCAGGGATTTATTCTGCATACGATTGGATCAACTTCGAGGAAGAAACATAACCAAAACCAAAGGTGTTTATTCTCAATGTTGTTTTAATGGTTAATTTCTTTTGAGGTAAAGAAAAATAAGAATATCGCAAGACAATTCGAAAAATTTACATAGGAAAAAATTTTTTCAAGTGACGACACTGCAAAGTTATCCAAAATTATTCTTTGTACCGCTCAATCATTGTTGAACAATTTTTAAGCATTTCCAAGTATTAAGACGGCCATATTGTTATAAAGCTACAAAGTAATCTCTCTCTGTGGTATGTATTTATATCCAGTTCTGTTTGTATCTGTGTACAGTAATTGAATTTCTTTCACGAGACCGAAGAAAAAAGCAAATTAAGGCTAAATAGTTTACACGTGGTAATTTACCAAAGAACATTAGTACGGCAGACATTGGCATTTAAGCAATTTTATTTTAATTTCGCCAGGACGAAAATGTACCCGAGACAATATAATTATTAACGGTTTCGTACACATTTGCGAAGACGTGCATAAAATAGTAGTTCTGTTACAACGTTGTATTAGCTCATAATGATACTAGATTGCAGTCTTTATTAATTCAATTAAAAATTTCTCAGCATATTTTACCACTGGGAAAATGTTTTTTTAATGAAGGAATTGCAAAAATTGCAGGCAAAGATCATTTTCAGTCACAGCACATTTACTAGGTCACGGGCATTTCACGAGGCAATATAAAAGCACTCGAACCATGTTGCTGGCGTCTGCGTCTGGTTGCAACATACACTCACGATATTTTTAATAATAATTTATTTTGTATGTAAAATATAGCTGTTGTTTGAGGCGCAGGCTCGTAAAGCCACTAATTACCTACAATTAAACAAATCAGTCTTTGTTGTAAGCCGACGCCGACGGTTTGAAAAGGCGGCAAGAGCGCCGTTATAAATTTGCTTATCTTAAGTTAAGGAAACATAGGAACGAGCCACTATTCTTTAGACTAGGCAAAAATGTAAGGGGTTCGTCGTCTAGTGTAGTATCGAAATCTCCCAAAAGTGATATACGTTTTAACTGTAAACAGCTACTATTTTTATCTCTTTAGCAACAAAATTAGAATAAAATACTCCGGTAATACAGTCATTAGGTTATGTCGAGACTTCTGAATCAGGTTAAAGCCTCGAGAGTAATAGATCCAGAGATGAAACCGATATGACCAATTATTACACTCCTGTAAATATTAATCGGCTTCGATTTGTCTCAGATAAACCTGGTATAACGTAAAAGGAAGAAGAGAGTTTTACGTAAGATTTTTATATTTATAGCTTAAGCCTGATTAATAAATTGTATATGAATGCGTCTATAATCCCCAATTAAAGCATAGCAAATTAGATACGATGCGATGCTCAAAGGAATAAAATCAGACACATTGAAGGTATTTTTTGACATACGTGCAATGGATTAGCGTATTAATTCGATGCTGATACGTCTGTTTAACAAACATACAGTGTGTGTTTTGTCCAAGCGACAGAAAATTTGTATTTCATATTTATTGCAGCGTACTTATAAAACGTTTTAAATTAAAATGTTTGATATTTGTAATCCAATAGCCTATGCGTTCAAGAATTTTCCGGCAAAATCTCTCTCAAGAATTTTAAGGAATCAAAATAACAACAAGGTATGGATTGGGCAGCGGCTCAATTGAATGGCCTGCTCGTGTGCCAGTTTTGACACTTTTGAATTTCTTTCAAATTCAGTGCCTTTTAGAGGTCATTTTCAACAAATTCTTTTATATAGTTCCTACCGAAATAATTTTTCGTTTCAATTTCAAAACAAAATATATTTGTACCTACATCCAGTTTAAAAAAATTCTTTCGAGTCGAAATTCGTTATAGAATTAATTCAATTTTTTTACATATCTCAACAAAGCTATCGCTTTACAGAACTAGCTGCTAGCTGCTGATTCATTCCATCGAATTTTTAAAGCGTAAGTGTACTTATACAAACAAACGCCTAAGCTTTTATGCAAATTAAATAATTAATGCTAAATTATGAGAAATGTACCTAAACATTAAGGAAGTTGAGGTAAGATTTAACGTACTTCCACTATCTCGTAAAACATGTAGGTGGACTCTTTTGATACGAAATTATCATAAATTAACTCTCCCTCTTACATTTGCCTAATATGCATATAACGTGACGGTATTGTTAAGCGTAACAGAATGAAATGTAATGGCCTAATGGAAGTGTATGTAACGTAGAATTTTTTGAGGTAATTGTAATTTTTTTCAGTCGCCTCACTAATGCAGAACCGCCGTTAGCAGAATACTGTAAACGCTGTTTCTTTTTTGGTATTTTTATTTACTTGTTCTCAATGTATGCGGGATATAAATTTAGATAGGTATAGGAGCATATTTTTTCAATTTTACAAGGTTTATTTTAAATAATCGTAACGAAAAAATTGGTAAAAATATTTGCCAATAATTTTTGTAGTGAATTTCTAAAGACTTTAAGGTTTAAGCTTGTGTTTTTTTATGACAATTGTTTTCCCGATATTACTATACCTTTTTAATACGAAATTTGAGCACTTATATACCTATAAGAATTTTTTATTTAGTGCAGGTTCTTTTTAGGTTAAAAATAAAACTTTGTTTAGGCTTTATACAAGCATAATAATAACAAACATATCCAAATTGATATACTTATATTGATGTTTCATCACTAAACATGCTATTATTAAATTCATTTGACTATCTTTAATACATTATGAATATTGGATTAAAAATTATAAAATTCAAAACGTCTAAAAACAAATTATTAAAAATTTTTTTTTTTAACTCACCACAAAATTCATTCATTATGGTCACCAATTAAAAAACGAAGTCCACAAGAAGATGTACATATTCTTTCGCTATTAGTGGGCGATTAATCTCGCAAAACAAAGTTATTTACTTGAATTTACATTTTACAATTAATAAACTGTCATGTAACCATAAGAATTTTTGTTTTGAATTTTATAATTTTTAATCCAATATTCATAATGTATTAAAGAAAGTCCAATGAATTTAATAAAAGCATGTTTAGAGATGAAACATCAATATAAGTATATCAATTTGGATATGTTTGTTATGATAGATAGAATTGAAAAATAAAACTATTCGACGATGACACAAACCTCAGTGTTCTAATGACATGGCGTTTGTGTTGCAAATGTTTTTACAATGAGGCCAATTGAGAAGTCTAATTTCATCGAAAGATAGACTGCATCAGCCACCATACACGCCTTATTTAACACCACGTGAAGAAGTTAAAAAACTGACCTACCCTACGTAAAATTCTGGTAAACTTTTGAGTACCGCTTCATCGCTCTTACTGACCCACTTATGGGGTGAACAACATGCCTTGTATCCAAGTCACAGACTCCGAGTTCTAACGTAAAAAACGTGCCAAAAAACGTCTAATAAAGTTAAGCTGCCGTTCGACGGTCTTTCATATTCGACCACCTGCAACATTACACAGGGAAAAAAATCATAAATGCAACACAGGCCGACACTGTTTTAATGTTATAAATTTGCGGTCGGATACAAGTTAATTGACAGTGACAGCAAAAACTAGTGAATTTATGATTGCAAAAAACAAGGTGAATGTCAGAGGCAAAGACCTGTCCTGATTTATTTTCTGTTGAGATAGGTAAGTTACGAAGTTTTGAAAATGTTGACGTATTTTAATTTATTTTCTTACTCGAAAACTACAGGGTATATATTTTTTATTTTTGGTATATGGCCTTACCATTAAGGGACCTACCATCCCTTAAAATTAAAATGAGTTATTGGTATTCACCCTGTATAAGGGAGTGGAAAAGGAATAACCGTTTTTATAGACTCAATTTTAATTAGAACGTTATTTGGTATAAAATATCTATTTAAATTCAACTTTTGAGTTTTGTTTCTTCCGCCCTCCCTCTTACCCAATTACTACTGATTTTTTACTTTTTTGAAACCTAACGACTCCTTTTGTATTTTACCTATTTTATTATCTTCAGTTATTCTGAGATTCCTAAGCCTAAGGCACTAATTTCTTTCCAGCGCTCATACTCGCATTTTCCCATTCAATAAGTTTTACAGATGCATTATTTACATTTTAAATAAGCTCTTGCTTACAACAATTATCTTCTCCATCACCCAGGAAATGTTTCTAGAATGCCGTATTATTTATTCCGTTGTTTTTCAGCAAATAAACGCTAGTAAATTATCCAGCAGAAAATCTGAAATACATAAAAATGTACACGCAAAGAATATTAAATGAGAAATTTATTTGCATCAATTTGTTTACAATGTATGCGAACAACTGAAGAAACCTTATCTATTTTGAATACACATCCACTTAAAAAAAATAACGCCGCCACAGACTTACTTATTTACATTCAAAGATGTGGTTCTCCGGTTTATTTTACATTTCAAGGCAAGCGAATCAGAAAATATGGGCAATAACAGCTTCGCCGTCAGTCAATTAGCGAAAGCGAAAGGCACTTATATTCTTTGAAAAAATTGATAATGAAGGCTGTTAGAGACAGTTCATTTAGCGAGAGAACCCCCGCTGTCTTAAATCTTATCCTTTCTTAGTAATGGCACAATTTTTATTTCCTTCACGAAAGCCGTTGTGTCTGCATATCAGAATCGCGAGGCAAACATAATTATAATTGCTTTCATCTTTTCTGGAGAGTTATTTTTATGTAAATTTGACGTCTTCTTAAGGAGCATGCGCAAAAGCCTCAGTTGCTTTAGGGATGTTAATAACTTATGGGTCCATTATTGCAATCTTAAGAGGAATGTAAATTCGCTGGCGGGTGGGCGTAAATGACAGTAAGGTCATCAAACTTTGTTTTGACGTGTTAATATCTGAACTATCCTTTGTACGTTTCTATTTAATGATAGGTTGCGGAGTCGGCAGAGAAGCACTCAATTAAAACTGTTTTGTTTACTTTGAGATTCGCTGACATCGATTTTACGCTTGCGTCAGCAACTATTTTTACACAGAAAAAGTTGAGTTGGTTAGTCCCGAGAATTTTGAGTGTATTCACCTTGGTCGGATGGTAAAGGGGATATTTTTAAACGCGTGAATATTTGCTGCACTTCATTAATATCATTTTCAAGTAATCCTGAACACATCAATAAATGATTTTTTTCCAAATAGGTACGTAAAGTAACTCTTCCACAGAATGGAAAAAAATAACACCATGATCTCATCGAATTTGTGGAGAAAAGCGCCACCAAATGCTCGATTACGAGCTCTTGGACTTTTAGCAAATAGAAAATCCAGTTTATCTTTTATGTAGAAGCCTATAAAGTCACCAGATCTTTCTCCAATCGAGTATATGTGGAATATGATGACTGAGTGTTTTTCAGGTTCCCCCATTAATTTGGAGTAATTTCGGTATGGGTCTTGGAATAAGGTCACCATAAAAGGAATTTGATAGGCGCGTGGCGTACGATTATCGAGAGCATAGAAGTGGGCCTCGCACTCCATTATTATTGTTATTATCGACGTTTATAAAATTGTAATAATCTTAATACATACTTTTATAACATAGTAAAAGTTAATTTAAAGACTGATGGTTATTGAAAAGTAGGTTTCTGTAATATCCTGTTACAAGATGAACAGATGAATGTTTACAGTAACTTTTTATTCAAATTTTTTGATTTAATTGTGTAAATGCTTTGCAATATGATACACTGTAGAAGAAAATGATGCTCTTTCATTTACCATTAGCCACGTCAATATGAATGTTGTATTTGTGAACGCAACAGGTGTTAGACCATAGCTGTCAGTTATAATTTGGAGTGTTTGCTACAGAAGATTTTAAACAGGTGAATTTATTCGAAGAATTTTACATTTTTATACTTCGGAGATTTGTTAGCAATGAAAAAAACATTAAGTTAATGTACAGAAGAGTTTCAGGTTCTTCTTCGCGTTGAATATTTTGAATCTTTGATGATTCGACCATATGAAAGGGAACCCAAAACTTTTCTACAAACCATCATTTCCGTAAAAGTTAAGGTTACAAAAATATTTTCGTTTTGAAGGTCAGAAAAACTTTTTTAATTTTCATGTTAAAAATGCTACAATCTATCGGTTTGTTTATTCAATTTGTGGTTCGATTATTCAAATATTTTAAGTGAACCGCATTTTGCAATGTTGGTTTAAATATGCAAACATTGAAATCTAATCAGGCTCAGGATGAGACAGATACACAATGCGAAAAGTAAAAATTAATAATTGTATGTAAAGCAAACAGGTACAAAAAGTAAACATTACAAAGGTAAATAACTCCAAGGCGAACAGATGTACAGAGGGAAAAGTCAAGTAGATGACACGTCCAAACAGTCGCATGTGTTAGAAAATCATTAGGCACTCATTAGTGTTGTAATAGCCTTGTTTATCAGTGATCATCGGAATTTCCATTTAGTTTTGTTAATATTTGTTTTAACTTTCATATCGGTATACAGTTGATTCAAATGCGATTATGTACGTTTGTTTAAAGGTACTTCGGTGTTTACTAAGACATACTGTACTCGTATTTGACAATTATTTTTAATTTCCTATCACTACCAAGTTTGAAGAGAGTTTTCTAGTATCCACTGACTGAACATTGAAATTTTTTTTAAATTTTTTCAAAAAATCTAGTCTACCTTTTTCGATGAATATTAAGAAGTATGCAAAACTATAGACCTGAAAAATTTCTTCTGGGGTTCCTCAAGAAACCCATTTGGGACCTCTTTAAATTACTTTATTTGTAAATGTTATTAATTCTTCTAGTAACGCTCGAAATTTTCCTACTATTCGCAGGTTACTTGAATGATCAAATCCAAATTAGTGATAAAATTCAAGAACACTACCATGTTTGCTTGTCTTAAATTGTATGAACATAAACATGTAAATAAAACTCGTTTCGTAAAGCAACTTCTATTAGCTCCATTTTTCAAAGCCACCACTAGAAGAAAATTATTTTATGAAGGATTTAAACAAAAGCTAAACATATACCATAACAAATTCAACTTATATAAAATAAACCAGCATTTGCCAATGAAAGAATTGTTGCAACAACAGAACACAGGCCTGCCAGTTTTGGTTCACGAATCACAAAAAATTACAACTACGCGCCTCCCAATTAAGGTACTGTCGAAAATTTCGCATGGAAATATAACAGTTCAAGGCTAGACGTTGCCGGATAATATTTTATAATATTAATTATTATTATTGTGACACCGGCAATTTGGTTCTCTTATTATTTTTTCACATCGAACTTGACACGAGTTGATAATTAAATAGTCGAAAAGTCCAACTAGTTTTTTTCTTATTAATTTAAGTGCACTCACGCTATATCAGAACGTTACATAATATGCATGATACGACTTTTAATTAAAATTATTAATTATTGTTTGTACGCTCTAAACAAAGGCTTGGTAAATTTCTTTTTAATGATTCCCCGCCAGCTATTTTTTTCTTACCACCAGATAATTATTACTGATATTAATGACTCTTTTGTGGCTTTGATTGATTATAAACCTCTTTTATTTTTATTGTTTCGTAACCGTGTGCTTATAAAAATCGTTAAAAGACTATCACTTATTTTTTTCGTCGATTAAAAAGCGTAAGTATTTTCTATTACAAAGTAAAAGTAGTTTGATGTAAGAGACGCGCAGAGTTGTATGTAAATATCGATTGTTATCTGTGAGTCATAATAATTGCTCTGAAATACCAGTTATAATAAACACTGCGAGCTGATGAAAGTCAACATGAGGAATTAAAGAATTGATCTTTGTGGTTCATCTCGGGTGTAACAGGAAAAATGGAGGTATATGTTGAAATTTAGAACAAGATGGGAGTTAGCAAACAACGAATCTAAAAGAAATTTGTTATTCCGTCCTTGACTCGTTTGTACAAATCGAGGTACAAATGCTTTTAACAGAATATTAATTGCTAATTATTTAATATTTCAAATGGAAAACATAAAATTATATCTGTGGATTATCTGCATATTAACTGCTGTTATTAATGTGCAAAAATTAGTCGTATATAACATAGAAAATAGTAGAGGCCCCAAAATGCCTCCCTGCAATTATTACGTTATTCTGGATAGTTGCCATCAACAACATGTCCTAGCCATGTATTAAGCCAATAATTTTTTTTATGTTTCGTTTTATTGAAAGAAATAAATAATTATTATCGTTAGGGGAATTTTTCTGCTGGCTGGAAATGAGATTGAGCTTCTAAGCGAATAATTCAGAAAATTCCGAAGAACCAGCTGTGAAAGGAGAGCTTCAAGAATACGTCTTTGTGTTGCGCCTTCTGAAACCTACTAATTTATTGGAAACAAGCCGAGATAGTATTTCGCTCAACAATTACTAAAATGAATATACCAATGCACTAAACCGTGACTGGTCGTGTAGTTATGTTAATTCCGCAATTGAGGAAATTGGCTGGGGCAGTTGAAAAATGTTGCCAGCCGAAGATACCGAAGGGATTCAGGTAATCTTGTACGTATTCCGAGGAACTTGAACACACGTTGTCAACATCAGATCGGCGAATGCTTTTATTCTTAGGAATTTTCTAACCTTAACCTTACAAGCGCCGGAGGCTGTGGCTTTTAAAGAGATGAGCAATCATTTTAAATATTGTTTATAGCTTCTTTGCGGCACACACTGACTATTTACAGACTTTAGACAGACATCATTATGGGAGTGATGCTAAATTTAAGAGCGAGAAAAGTTCAAGACCGAGTTCAAGATGGATGCATGTACAGAATGTTTCCTAAGCGCGTGTTGAAATTAAATAATTGATTTCTTGTTTTATTTGAAGGAAAAGGAGTTCGTTTAAAGATGTGACCTAAAATGCTTAGTTTTCTGGATAACGGGCGCTCCAAATTTTCGAAATATTTTTTTTTTTATATTTTTAAAACTTTTTTTTGCCAACAACTTTTTAGTGTTTTGTCGGGTAGGTACTCATGGGAAAAGACGATTGTGGCCAGTGGCTAAATATGGAGTTGGTGTATGTAGTTTATTTATTTAGTTCTGAGAAAAAAATATTCTTATTCTATTTATTTCTGTTTACACTAAGTTATTTGCTATTTTGTTATTCAATTGGGCATTTTTGGATGTGTTTTTTTTAAGGATCGATCGATATGATTTTTTGTGGCCGATACCGATATCGGCCGATACCGATATATCAGACTTAAATTTCTATTATTAATATTTTGCTATAAAAATAAGGTAAAATTGCCTGATTAAAAAAATCAAAAATAAATAAAGATATACCGTTACCATTTAACACGGTTTAACCATAAAAACACTGCTAAAAAGTAAAAAGAACACAGAACAAACTCCCATGTCCTATAAACCGCCTTAATCGAATACAATTCCATGCGTTGTATCCACGAATTTGGCAATTTGGTTTAATTTTGTTATATTGTAACTTTCCAAAACTTAACTTTAAATATTAATTTTTTTTAACATATATATAATTACCATTTATTACAACACAATTATTGCCACAAGCAATGAAAAATTTATGTTTACGTTTTTCTGTCATCTCTGCCAATTACAAAAATCATACGGTAATGAATTACTTTAATGACTATTTCTATCACTTTAATGACGATTTCGAGGTACTTTAATGTCGATTTAAAAAACCAATTTTATTGCTTTTTAGAGGTAGGGACGAAATGCCTGGTTGTGCAGCAGTAAATTGCAGTAACTATGCAAAATAGGGCTTTTTAATGAAACGCGTCTCCAGAGATCCTGCAAGGAGAAAAGAATGGTTTATCAAAATGAGAGGAGATAATTGGAAACCAACAGATTATTCTTGTTTGTGTTATGTTCTACTTCGTCATTTTCAATGTCTCCTCCGGTTGCATCTTTGCGAAGGGCTGTGTTTGTTTTTTGTTTAGTATTTGTGTTTTAACTTTTTTAAAAATTCCTTATTAGCAATTGAAATACTTAATAATTGATATTTGTATTAGGCCGATACCGATATAGGCCGATATCGCACTTAATATCGGCCGAGAAGGCCGATATGACCGATATACCGATACCGATATTGGTCGATCCCTAGTTTTTTTCATGTCTCCTAATTTCTAAAATACATATGTAATCAATTGTAATCAAACACATTCAAATGTTTACGTAATATTTAGTTTGGTTAGTGGAATCATACTCGGAATCATATTAGTATAAATTTTCAGGAATAAGTAACTGGAAGGAATGAGCGACTTCTTTAATATGTGTATTATAAAGATTAAGTACCTAAATTTTTTATACTTATTTGACTTAAAAAAAAAACCGTTTTTGGTGCATTTTAGTAAATATCTCAGGTTCTATTGGTCGAACAGAAAACTAAGCGAAGGGGTTTTTTTTTTTTCGTTAAATTTCCCTATCAATTTTCGTAGATCAAACCTTTTATATAAATTTACCTCGCAACTTTACAAAACCCAAAAACTAAAAAAAATTCTTTTTTTTCTTTTTTTGTTTTGTTACCTATATTTGGTCGATTGTAAGAAAGTTTTTTGGGAAGACAAATTTATTATGAGTAAATTTAAGTGGGTCAAATGTAAATATAGTAAGTTCTATTAGGACAGTTGCAAAAAGCATTTTGGAAAAACTTATTTGTTCGTAACTTTTTGTTATTATATGATAGGTCTACATTTTATTTATTCAGTCCGAGATTCAGTCTGTAGAGATTTTTATGTATTTTACGATGAAAATAATTCTTTTTTACTTTTTAACTTATTTTTCACTTAAGATTTCAACAAATTACTGAATGAAAAACCGAGTGAAAAATGCCCATTACCTAAAAATGGATTTGTTTGTAACTTTTTTTAATTATATGACGGTCTACATTTTATTTATTGTAGAGTTTTTATCGAGGTTTTTATGTACCCTACGATGAAAATAATTCTTTTTTAGTTTTTAACTTATTTTTCACTTAAGATTTCAACAAATTACTGAATAAAAAACCGAGTCAAATGTGCCCATGATCTAGAAATGGATTTGCTTGTAAATTTTTTTTATTATTCAGTCTGTAGAATTTTTTATGTACTTTACGATGAAACCAATTCTTTTTTCTTTTTAACTTATTTTTTACTTAAAATTTTAACAAATTGCTGAATCAAAAGCCAAGTCAAAAGTGCTTTATGATCTACCAAGTTTAATAAAAATATTTTAAAGGATTTGAGATTCTCGTTATTATAGACAGATATTTTTTTTAAAAAAGTGTATTTTATATTAATATCTAATTTTAGCTTTAGGAATCTTCTCTTTCCATTTCCACTTTTGTTTCTTGGTAGATTCACAATTCATGTCTAGAGAAATAAAATAAAATGCTGTTGAAGGATACTGCTGTTTGTTAATTTTCATTATTGTTATACCGGGTGACCACGAGATGAGGTTACACTCTGTAACTTATTTGTTATTAAACCGATTAATTTTAAATTTATAGGTGGGGCATAACATCTAAATGCGCAACTTTTGATACTTGGTAGTCTTATTTTTTACTTCCGATTTAGCCGGAAGTGATGTCAACTTTCTTATTTTAATAACAACTCTACCTGTTTTTGTAATGTATCTTATTCGTTATAAAATTTACATCAATGATATGTCACACAATGACATTTCATTTGAAAATGGCCGAAAAATTAAATTTTTTCAAAAATATTAAAATGTCACTTAAAAGATATTGAAAATTAATATTTTTCCAAAGTTGGCCGTGAAATCAAAAGAGTAATGAATTTGACATGTTTAATTTTTAATTTGCATCAAAATTTCGTTTTGGCGGCAAGATATTAGAAAAATAAAATAAATATTAAGAGAAATTTTTATTTAATTTTTATATTTTGTGAATAATTCGGTACGTTAATGGCATTAAATCAAAGAGAAGAAACAAGCAATTGCAAAATTTAAAAAAAGTCAGGTAGGTGTATTTAAAAAAAAATAGTTTTGAGTATTTAAAAATGGCAGAAAAATATTTATCTTATTTTCCTAATATCTTTCTGCCAAAACGAAATTTTTGTACAAATTAAAAATTAAACATGTCAAATTCATTACTCTTTTGATTTCACGGCCAACTTAGGAAAAAAATTATTTTTCAATATCTTTTAATTGACATTTTAATATTTTTGAAAAAATGTAATTTTTCGGCCATTTTGAAATGAAATGTCATTGTGTGACATATCATTGTATTGTAAATTTTATAACGAATAAGATACATTACAAAAACAGGTAGAGTTGTATTTAAAATAAGAAAGTTAATATCACTTCCGGCTAAATCGGAAGTAAGAAATAAAGCCACCAAGTGTCAAAAGTTGCGCATTTAGATGTTATGCCTCACTTGTAAATTTCAAATTAATCGGTTTAATAACAAAGAAGTTATAGTGTAACCTCATCTCGTGGTCACCCGGTATAGTGGTCAAAAAAAATTCTCAACTGAATAACGAAAATAAGTAATTTAAAGGAGTCCTAAAAAAAACTAGCAGGTTGCATGGATTAAATTCTTTAGATAGTATCTCATGGTTTTTGGACATGCTGATATCAAAAAAATGCATTTGACAGTTGACTGTCATTTTGTCAATTTGATAAAATAAATCATTTAGATGAAATTTGTATCATTTTAATGTATTTTGGCATCACTAAACACGATTTGAGATCGAAAAAGATTTTTGACAGTTGACAGCTGTCATTAAGATCGTCAACTTGATTAATTTAAGAATTTTGGACTACAATTTAATCCATGCATCTATTTGTTTTTAAGGTCGCGGTCGTTGACTACAAATTTGATGCTAAAAACAGATGTTATTAAAAGAACAACAACTCCGAAATACCAGTTCATGGCTGCAGCGTGTTCGTTTTTCGGGTTGTCACTAATTTCTGTTCCTGTTTATAATGTAAATTTTTTTATTCTAATCGTGAGATTTATTTCTATTTCTTTTATCTGAGAAATTTGCGAATACATTTGAATAATAATATGCAATTCTAATAATATATTTTCACATTTAAATAAACATAACTCAAAATTCCTTAAATATACACAGAATATCAGAATAAAAAATTACGTAAAATGACTAATGATATATGAGTATGCCAATAATTCCCATTAAATATATAAAAATAGCGAAGAGTGCGTTTAAAGTTTAACTATGACACACAGTACAGGGTTGACAATTTAAGTGCCTTATTTGATTTATGTCATTCCTTTTTGACCTTGTAAAACAATGCACACAGCTTGTTAAAACTTAATTGTATTTTTTCTTTTTGTACTTCATTTCGATTTCTTCTAAGAATATTTCGCGTAAAGCTGGCGTCAGATCCTTGACAGTTTTGTTTTCTAAAGAATTTGTCGCTCACATTTGCTGCCTTTTGTTTTTATATATTTTGATTAAGTGCTGTGGATGTGCCTAAACTTTTTTAACACATTTAAAATGATACACCCTGTATATATGATGTCTATATCATCGCAAAGCAATATACATAAAGAACACTTTGGAATCTCCATTGTAAAAAATATGCAGCGCTGAATTTAATTTGTTATTTGCTGCACTAATGATGTATTAACCGCAATAAATATACAGGGTGTGTTAAAAGTGGAATATTGCTAGAAACTGGTTAAAAAAAATTATAATTTTTTTGAAGAAATTACAGTTGCGTTTCATTGAATTAATATCGTAACACATAGAAAGAAAAATTATAGTCAAAACTTTTGTTAACCAATGCAGAATTTACTAAACTATTATGGGTTAGAACAATTATCGTCAGGTATTTAAAATTTAAAAACCGTCCTTTTACTTTCAATGCCAGTAAGAGTGATGAAGAATATTTATTTTAAATATACATTCATTGTATTTGACACAGCGGTTTCGCGAGAGAGTTTATGAAATAAACCTATTGGGCATAAAGCGAAAAATTATATTCTACATTAAAAAAATAATCATACCTCCACCTAAAGTTGTAACTGTATGCGGGAGCTTGTGTGACGTTCCATGATTCATGCCATATTTTATGGGTTTAAAGTGGAAAAAGGACGGCGAGTATCCAGATCCTGCCCTACTCAACGAACTAAAACGCTCCTCACGATCCTCCACGTAGACTCCTTCTTTTCCCATCGCGGCCAGTTGCCTTCCTTTAGGCATGAACATGATTAAAAACACCATGACAGAAGAAATAACGAGTCCAAAAGCTATGCAGGCGTCTCTGTGCCTTTCGTTAATGATGAGGCCGCTCGTGGTCCAAACCAACCACGTGGGAATGCTGCATCCTACCGAAAGTCCGATGTAAGTGGCCTCGCGATAATTATCCCGGATTCCGCGCGACTTCACCGCCAATATAGTTACAAATAAAATTAAAAATATTACGTATATTAAGGATAATAGTATATCGATGTATGGGGTGCGACAGAGGGATATGACGATGGGGTTACTTATATCTTCGGCGGTAACCAAGAGTCGATGTTTGTTCTGAGTAACGTTCTCTATGGTGATATTGTCTACTAAGGGCGGGCTGGTAAGCAACCACTGCACCCCTATGGCTACCTGAATTAAAATAGCAAATAATAATAGCAGTCCCTGGTAGGGTGCCGGCAAGTACACACCCCCGTTTAAACTAATTAAAAAAACACACTTCACTAATAGAGAAGCAAAAACTATCGCGTAAGCAACCCCCGTACCGAAACGTACAATAGCACAGGTCAATTGGGTTGGCGAGGCCGCCAGAACCGCGGCCAGTCCCGCACAGGAGAACAACCCCAAGAGCAACATTTGTCCTAAAAATAAATGGCGACGGCTAGGGGTCGTTCTCCAGGCCTTGCACAGTACAAACACTTCGAAACACGCTATCAATACCATAGTAATAGCTGATAGCGCAAGCACCGGTATTACCCAAACTTCGTTCCGAAACACGCCGGCTAATCTATCAGTCTGTAAGGGGCATCCAGCGCAGGCTGTCTTGCTAATGTGATTCAGGGACGTTGTACTAGGGGTTGAACTTGTTGGCACCAGGAAAAACTCCGTACTCATCTCTAACCGTCTCTCTAGAGCAAGAGTGGAGTTAATATTATCTACACTAATTGTATCACTATCCACACTAGTCCTTTCGCCGAATACCACGGATTTCAACCCTCCGTCCATGGCGAGATCCTGACGAGGTCCTCGATCCAAGTCCCCGGAGCGTGCTTGTCGGTCTTCAGCGGTGAGTGACAGTACAATGCATGTCGCAACCGTGGTGAGCAGAACGGCGGCTCGAGCCATACTGACTCGCAATAGCCCACCTCTTCACATCTGCAACTTCATCTCATTAACGGCGAGTTTATCGAGTGAGTACGATTCGACGGTGAGGTGTCTCCAGTTGAACATTCAGGTGGACAGCTATCCTAAACGGTACACATAATATCCATAAGTTGTAATAATAAATATTTAATCCCAACGGTTGACACTTCGCGATATTTGCTTTTTGAAAACTAATACCGTTTCGGAAGATCGGGTCAATTTGATTTGGAACGCTGGTCAGGCTAGACGAAGTGAATTATTTCGCCGAGATGGTGTTGCAGCAGATTTATTTCGATAAAATCGGTTTGTTTGAGGATTATGCCTGTTGCTTAATGTATTTTGCATGTAATTATTTCGCCCGTTATAATACTTTAATAGTTAAAGGGGGCTAAGCGAAATCTTCAGCTTAAGAAAACCACGACAATTTTTGTTTAAATCTTCATTTTTTGATTGTTTATCGATCTGTGGAGCTAGATTTTCGATTTGTGCCTCTAATTTTTCAAACATTTTAATGAAAATTCAAACTTGTTTGGACATTTTTGAAAAATCAGAGGCAAAAATCGAAAATCAATTTGGACAAAAAGCGAAGATTTCAAAAAACACTTTCCGTTGGTTAAGTATTAAGGCCTGCAGACTGATTTAAAAAAAAAAAGTTATATTTTCATCAAAAAATGTCTTTTTTCTTATTTCTTAAGCAATCACGGCCATTTTTTTTATGTTCGTTTTTGATTGCCTATATCGATCTGTCCAGCTAGATTTTTGATTTTTGCCACTAGCTTTTCAAAAATTTTGATGAAATTTCAAACTTTTTTGGACGCTTTGGAAAAATCAGGGGCAAAAATCGAAAACTCATCTAGGCACATCGATAGACAATAAAAAAAGCTAAGAATTCAAAAAAAAACTTTCCGACTGGTTAAGTATTAAAACCTGCAGACTAATTTGAAAAAATATATATATTCATCAAAAAACATCTTTTTTTGTGTAAATATCACACAGACCGTATTTCTTAAGTAATCATGACAATTTTTTTTTGAAATCTTTATTTTTTGATTGTCTATCGATCTGTCGATCTAAATTTTCGATATTTGCCACTAATTTTTCAAACATTTTAATGAAAATTCAAACCTTTTTGGACATTTTTAAAAAATCAGGGGCAAAAATCGAAAATCCTCCTCAACAGATCGATAGGCAATTAAAAAGCAAAAATTTCAAAGAAAGAACTTTCCGGTTGGTTAAGTACTAAGACCTGCAGACTAATTTGAAAAAATATATATTCAACAAAAAACGTCTTTTTTTGTGTAAACACAGACTGTATTTCTTAAGTAATCATGACAATTTTTTTTTTGAAATCTTTAATTTTTGATTGTCTATCTGTCGATCTAGATTTTCGATATTTGCCACTAATTTTTTAAACATTTTAATGAAAGGTCAAACTTTTTTGGACATTTTTGAAAAATCAGGGGCAAAAATCGAAAATCCACCTCAACAGATCGATAGGCAATTAAAAAGCGAAAAGAAAAGAACCTTCCGGTTGGTTAAGTACTAAGACCTGCAGACTGATTTGAAAAAATATATATTCAACAAAAAACGTCTTTTTTGTGTAAATATCCCTTTGTGTTTCTTAAGTAATCACGACAATTCTTTTTTATTGGAATGTGTCAAAAAATGACGTTTCTCAGTCAGAAAACAAAAACGAAAGGTAGAACTTTTCTAGCTACTTCAAGTAAACGACCTGAAAAGACTTTTCCGGCCTAGGCCGGAAAAGTGACAGACAAAATAATTTTTGATTTTTCTGGAAATAAATCCATCGAAGCCAAATTTGCTAGGTTTCTTACTTCTGGGGGTGTTCCCGCAACAAGTTCTTCACTATTCATTTTATTGTATTTATTTTATGTAGTATATTTTCGATTAAATTCGATATTATAATATATTAATTGAATCCGATACTAATTTCAAGCAAACTGATATGACAGCAGTTGTGCCAGTTGTTATTTATATCTGGCCTTAGTTCACAGCCGTCTGTTACAAAAAAACTTGAAAATTGTATCATTTGCGGGGTAGCAAGTAAATCTTATAAGAACTAATATTAAAATTTTCCTTATCATTTTAATATCCATAAGCACATTCGAATAAAAAATATTGTATTATGACACACAGACGAGAAACTGTTTTTCGGACTCCTACAAATTGCCAGCCTCGACTTCGTAGTCGCCCGAAAAACTAGATTTTTCGTCCTTATGACATAAACTACTATTTTGATATCTTCGTTTTTTAATTGTCTATCGATCTGTCGAGCTAACTTTTCAAACATTTTAATGAAAATTCAAACTTCCTTGGATATTTTTTAAAAATCAGGGCAAAAATCGAAAAATCAATCTGGGCACATCGATAGGCAATAAAAAAACGAAGATTTAAAAAAAAAACTTTCCGGTTGGTTAAGAATATTAAGAACCTGCAGACTGATTTGGAAAAAATATATATTCATCGAAAAATGTCTTTTTGTGTAAATATCACTTTGTATATCTTAAGTAAGTAATCACACCTATTTTTTTTTAAATCTTCGTTTTTTAATTGTCTATCGATCTGTCGAGCTAGATTTTCGATTTTTACCACTAACTTTTCACACATTTTAATGAAAATTTAAACTTCCTCGGACATTTTTGAAAAATGAGGAGCAAAAATCGAAAAATTTGAAGAAAATTATATATTCATCAAAAAACGACTTTTTGTGTAAATATCACTTTATAGACCGTACCCCTGCAGCACAGGTCTGTTGGGCCAATATAGGCCCCAACATATTGGGCCAATTTACTGAACGACAGATTTTGTCTATAAACGTCCAATATTGTAATCAAATACTGGCAACATATTGGATATCAATATTGGCGACCTGTTGCTGCACAATATGCTGCCAATCAATTTTATCCATAAACGACCAATATTGCAATCATATATTGGCGACATTTTGGAAACTAACATTGGCTCTATATGGGATAGCGACATTGGCGCCATATTGCTACACAATATGCTGTTAATATTTCATTTATATATGTATATAATATATTGTATATATATGTAGTACCCCATATTGCAATTCAATATTGCCGATATCCAGGGGCGGCTGGTGAATTTCAATTTAGGGACATGGGACCTAAATTAAATTATAAGGTTTCATTTCGGATCAAAATATTCGCCAATATTCTCATTTTGATCCCAAATAAAACCTCTTATAATATGGTATAGATCCCATGTCTCTGAATTAAAATACTGATTATCGAAAAATACACCAACCGCCGCCGCGCGCTGACAATGTCTAAAATTTTGAAATCGAAAATATTGTATATTTGAATTTTGTATGTACTTACATATAAAATAGGCTCATATGTGAGCAAAATATTGATACAAATGAAATGTATATAATTTCATTTAAATTTATGATGCATGAATATGAAATAGGCTTTCATGTGAGAAAAATATATTGGTGATACAACTGATAAGAAATCAATATAGGCCGAGTTTTATTTGAATCAATATATGTATGTATTGCTTACATGTGAGCCTATTACATATTCACGCACCCAAAATTTTCAATTTTTAAATTTTAGACGTGAATTTAATGTAGTAGCCTCACATAATCAGGAGTATGGATGTTAAAATCAAAATCTGTAAATTATGAAAATATGTATTATTTATATGAATAAACTGTATAAACAAAATGCAAACAAATAATAATTTAACTGTGATAATCAATCACATAAAATATAAAAAAACTTAAAAATAAAATAAATTTCTGAAACTTAAAAATGTAAACAAAAAATAATACAAATTATAATTCATCTGGTTCATTTCTTGGGGAACCCTGATACCGTCTGGATTCCCGAGATTTCCTTCCGAAGATGAAAAAGAGGCTAGATTAGCAAGATCTTCGTGAGCCCTTTTCTTGCGGTATCTGTATTTGGCACAATAATTAGACTTTTCATTAGACATGATAGCTGAAAAAATACACACAAAATTAGAGCCATGTGCAGAGTGCAGACGATTTCAATAAATTTTATCGAATACTCAAATGATTAAATAAATATTTTCCTGCGTTTAGGGCCTGAATTACAAAAAAATTATTACTCCGTAGTCTAAATTTAAAAATAAGGATTTAACAAGTTTCTCACCAACGGTATAGTACCTACAGTGTGTCCACTTTAAGGACTTACCACACCCGTAAAATATTTATTTATGGACCGATCTGAACCAAATTTTGCCTGAAAGATAGAACACGTCATATCAGAGTCTACTTATGACCAAAAAACCAGTCGCCCCCTTCAAATGCAAAGCCACCTGCGATACCAAAATAAAAGGAAAAAATCAAGAAATCATATTGTCAGTATAAATTGTGCTGCGAGTGTCTTCACGATTTGTAAGTATTTTAATAAATATTCTTTTGATACTATTCTTTTAAACCACACTTATTTTAGATTAGAAGGACAGACTCAGTTTTTGCGTAAGAAAAAGTACTTTTGCCTCCGCTGCTAATGGCAACGCACAGCCGTCTAAAATGTCAAACAAATTGTAAGAAATTTCATGTTTTTCTGACGTTTGAAGAAAAAGAAATTAATGCCAATAATTTTTTGATTTTTTAAATTTATTTTGGTCTCGCAGGTGGCTTTGCATAACCAGGAGACAAATGTTGAAATTATGTTTTGGCTATAATATACATGTAATCTAGTTGAATAAACTTTTTGGTTCAAAATTTTAAATAAAAATTAGAAAAGTTTACCTACATATACTCTTTTAAGTAGGACACTGTATACCTATCTACACTTAATTTACTTCTGTAGTTTAAACTTTTATCTTTTGTATTTGCGTGCAATGTATTTTAAATTGTCCGACATATATAAAACATATCTATTATAGTTTCTACACAAAGCGTCATATTGGAAAAATATTGTTAATTTAGAATCTGGTTCGCTAATCTCGGGAAAAGATTGGCCCAGTATATAATCCATATTTACCTAAGTATAAATTACACGCATAGAGGCATTTATTGGATTACTTTAAATTATGAGCAATTAGTGGTATATATCGTAGTTTCAAAATATACCTATTTTACAAAAATATCCTGGACATTATACACCCGCCTTGCCACAATTTCTATATTAAGCGGTTGGAATTCCGGGACAAACGCAGAAAGCGTCTTTGAAAATGCGTAAAATTACCATAAACTAAACGAAGTTTGTTATTAATTATTACTTAAATAGAATCTTGCACACTTACCTGTCAAATCACTGCAGTTAACACAAGCCGTACACTATTTTTTATTCACTAAATTGGTGAATTTATGTAGCACAAACAACAAGTTGTTGTCACAGGCACCCGCAATTCAATATGGTGCTCTGTGCTATATCATATGACCAAGATGAGGCGCCACCGTTTTCGAAGTTACTAAGCGCGGTAAATTTAAAATTAAGAATAATGTAAGTGTATCCCCGAATGGAAGTAACTAGATACTTGAAAACTTTTATTTTTGATTTTTTGATACAATGTTATTTTATATAAAAAGTTTTGCTTATTTTGAAAAGTCCTTAGCCATAGTCAGAATGTCGATATAACATACGTGGTAGTTAAAAAGTAAGGAAACTTGAAACATATTTCAAAAGAGTAGGTATAGTACCAATTTTTATAGAAAATTTAAAAGTTGTTTCTAATGTCAATGCAATTAAGTTCAAATACGCAATTTAAAAGTTTTAACTTAAATAATAATAACAATAATAATAAGGTACTTAAACATTATTAAATTTATTTTAATTTTACTTCTCTCGCTTCGCTTTTTACGCAAGGGAAGTATTATAATCGTGAAAATTTCCATCTCTGATATTTTGCGGATTTTCACGTTTCAAATGAAGTAAATAGATTGCGAAAATAAAGGTTGCTCAATTTCGTCTGTCTGTTTGGCGCTATAACATATCGACCAACCAGTTAATTAAAAACATTATGGTGCGGCTCATTTAAATAAATGAATATCGCCATATTCATAGTAACGCCTTACGATACATTTTCCCAATAATTAATATTAGTTCCTACACATGGGACCAATATTGGTTTAATAAGGTTAATTAGTAGTGAATGGTTGACCAATCTTGGTAAAATATTGAATATATATTGGGTTAATATATTGAAAATACTGTTGAGAACTATGTTGGTACAATATTGGACATAGCTGACGTATATCGGTCCAGCTTACAATATAGGTAGCATATTTTACCTTAATCCAGCCAATATAGCGACAAAAGAGTCATATATTTTCCGAATTAATACTATTTTCTACACATGAGGCCAATATTGGTATAATAATGTTAATATTGAATGGTTTGCCAATCTTGGAAAAATGTTGAATATATATTGGGTGAATATATTAAAAAAACTGATGAGAACTATGTTGGTACAATATTGGGCATAGCTGACATATATTGGCCCAGTTTACAATATAGGTAATATATTGTACCTTTATCCACCCAATATGTTGTGCTACAGGGGTATTTCTTAAGTAATCACGACATTTTTTTTTTCGAAATCTTCGTTTTTTGATTGTCTGTCCAGCTAGATTTTGATTTTTTCATCTAACTTTTCAACAATTTTGAAGAAAATTCAAACTTTTTTGGACATTTTTAAATAATCAGAGGCAAAAATCGAAAATCTACCTCAACAGGCAATTAAAAAGCGAAAATTTCAAAAAAAAAATTCCGATTGCTTAAGTATTAAGACCTACTTCGTATTCAGCTTTTAGGCACAGTCTGGTACAACCGCATTTAAAACGACCACATCTCCAAAGAGGGGTCAAATTTTCCATTTAATTAAGGTGCTAAACAGAAAATTTTGTCTAAAACCATCTCTACAGATGTGGAAAATGTGTGCTGGCAAATTTGGGGAGAAAAATAACTGCGTGGGGGCTGACTGGCCCTAATAAGGCTTGTGTCAGTTCTAAAGAAACTTGATTTTCAGAAGAAAGCAAGTGATCCCTACTACTACTATACAGGATGTTCCACCAGCAGCCAATGATGGAGATATGGGTAATAAGTAACAGAAAAAAATGACTAGAAAAAACTAATTCGCAATAATTACTTTTTTGAAAAACTGTCATTAAAAGTTGACTTTTGCATGATATTTATTTTATTAAGTGTCAAAACGACAGTTTTCTGTCTACAGAACAAAATACAAATTTCAACAATCATTGATTATAATAACCAATTTAATTAACAATCAATTCGACAGTTAATCATATTTCTTTCAACGTTTAAATTTAAAGTCGTAATTGTACAATTGTGAAAACTGACTATCACATACCTACATGTCAAATAAATTAATTGTAAATGTCAAAATTTTTTCTTCACCTTTTTATAGTAATTTTTAAACTGTGGGATACAGGTTTCGAAAAAATGTTGTTTAATACTCGATTGCGAAATTCTTCTGCATTTTCGAATGATTTTTCACTTTCATTCTCAAATGCAAAAATGGCATTTCGCAATCTAGCATCAAGAATAACTATTTGATTTCAAAAAAATCGTTTGTACTTTCTCGATATCTATCATGATTTTCTTCTCATTATTCCACGTAATAAAATCTGAAAACATATACCTATACAAACAAATAAATTTGTGCCACGTCAAGTTTTTTTTGTGTTTTATCGTTGCTAGTTTTTATTGTTAAATATAGTTTTTTTTTTGCTGAAAAATTATGTTTTTCTTTTTTTGGAAACGTGACAGCTCTGTAAATAGAAAACGAAATATTTACGCACATTTGTTGTATAAACTGTTTTTGCTGAAATTACGGTAAAGACTCGCTTTCTACCAGGGTTCGAAGGATATGTATTCGAGATATATATCATGATATATATCACGATATATATCCGATATTTAAAGGACTGATATATATCAATGATATTTTGTTTTTTCGCAAGATTATGCATTTTGCAATTTTAATCAAATCGATTCACATTATTCTGTTCTGTTAGACCATTAATTTTGTTCTTATTTTTTATTACTTTTTACATTTTGACATTTCAACTATTTTTATATATTTTTTTAAGAAGTCTATTTTTGTTTTTTATTCCATTAATAATAATTATTGTTATGTTTATGTTATGTTTTCGTTTATTATAATATAAAATAAAAATATGCTTTTAGTTGGCAATTTTGTTGATCAGAATAAAAAAAAACGAAAAAAAAAAAATATCAAAATTTTGATATATATCGGATATATATCAAAATTTTGATATTTATATAAATATCATGATATTTTCGAACCCTGCTTTCTACTTACCAAACACCCTGTATAAAACACATAGATAATTTTGGTTGCAACCAAAGTCACACAAATGGTTAGCGATCCAGTTAAATTAAACAGCTTACCAGATTTATTCCATATTTTAAAACCGCACTGCCACACTGTATACAGGCTGTCTCCTAAAAGAAAGTGGCAGTCAACTTTTCAAATGGCAATTTTTGTTTTATTTACAATGTATGAGAATTTGACATTTGTGAAACATTTATAACAAAAAAAGAGTCGGAATGTTTGTCGCAACAGCCTGTTGCGCTACAGATAAACATTATTTTTCTGTGATAAATGTTTCACAAAAATCAATTTGTTATACATCGTTGGATTCAGAAAAGAAAACTGCACAATAGTAAATAAAAAAAACCTATATTGCCATTTGAAAAAAAATTGTTGACTATCTCTTTTCAAGAAAAAAAAGTTTAAGAATACTATGCGTTAGACTCCCTTTTAGAGCCATTTCATTTAATTTTTTATTTTAAAAAATCAGATTATAAATAACCGAGTTATGGCTTGCGGCGTTTTTTAGGAGACAGCCTGTATAATATAGTTATTCATCACAAAGATTATTGACGATTTAATGCTTTTTTTCTAAAAGTTTATTGATTTATGTATTGTTAATTAATTTAAAAAAATGCAAGAATAAAATTAATGGAATTAATAAGTTAACTAATTTCTATTTCAGTTTGTGTAATAAATCTAATATCTTGAATAAATTAATACATAAATAAATATTAAAATCCGCAATAAATAATAAAGTCTGTAAACAGCATTTTTTACGTATAGATATATATTTGCTTCTGTCATGTGTGCAATATCCCTGCCAAAAACAATTTTTTTTCTGTTTAAAACTGAACGGTTTAAAACAGATGTTTTAAAAATATATTTCTTTAATTTATAGCATGTTACATTTACAAGCCCTATTAAACAGATTTCTCCAATTTAAAATCGGATATGCCACCCGCGGGAATGAATGAACTTTTTTGAAAATCAAGGCTTTGAAAATGTTATTTCTGGTCGATCAATTCCAACATTCAACAACGAGCTCTATCTGAAGTTTATAACGTGTTTTTATTACATATATTTCCTCCTGGAGGACACATTTAAAAAATATCTATTTGTATCAAACAATTTTTGACTAAAGAACGTTTAGATCTACCGTTTTGTTTCAACGCTCAGCACTTCGTTTTAAAATTATTTTTAATATGCAGTTAGCAAACACCTTAGTTATGATGTCACTTAATGTTTAAAAAATATATGTCAATTGATGTGTACTCCAACCGGACCTGTATTTATGCGAAATTTTTTAAAATTCAGCTATAAAAGCCTCCGTCAACAAATTCTTGCTCTCGTTCCCATGTGCGTGAAGGAAACGGTGCAACTCAGTGGATTTCGAAATAACGAACCAAAGCATTTTTTTTTCATCTTCGTCACGAAATTTGAATTCCTACAAAAAGAGGCTGCAAGGTACCACTTAAAAAATATTTTGTTAATCTCCACGTTCAATATTAAACGTTAGGAAACTTCCTGGGTATATTTCATGTAAGTTTACTGCAATATGGAACAGACCAGTTTACTTGTTTTATTGATGTCCATAATATATTACTAACTGGTTACTTTTACTTACTCCGTCTCTAGGGATCTAAAACCATGTAGTTCTAAATTCTAATGAGTATTTAACTATACACTTATCCTCATTAATTACGTAAATAATCGCAGTCCTGAAGTTTCTTCCTTAATTGTATTGGCAGTCTCTGTTTATATTTTCGAGAAATACCACTTGGAGATTTTCCCACGCGTATTTATGCATTTCTCATTTTTGAGATCATTTATTGGGGATTTGAATACTAATGCTTTACATTTCACTTATTCCAGAGTTTATTAGATCAATCCGATTAACGTACGCACTACATACAGGGTGGAATACCTGACAAAAATAAATGTTTAATTATTGCAGAATCGTGAGTACCTCAATTAGAAGCCGCGTGGTAAATCCATAGAAATGGACGGATTTAACCTAATTAAAAAAAAAACTTAGATGGTCATTTAATTCAATATTTCTTTCTAATTTTTCAAAAAATATCTCATTCCAATAGGCCGTATCTCTTAAAATATGGTATAATACCTCGGCAAACTGTTAAAATCATAACCTATCATCATCTGGACATCGTTTAGCACATGTGTTGTAATTGGTGGTACTCGTTGGCATTGAAATTACCGTTAATGAAAAATGAAAAGCTACCAATAAATTGATGTCCAAAAATGTTCATTCACATTTAGATTTTTGGGGATGTTAAAAGTTCCTCTTCCAATACGGAATTTCTCTTGGCCAGGATCTACAATTATGTCTATTGACCAATCCATTCATGGCAGAGACCAATTGAATAAAAAATATCTACTGGCAAAACTATCATTTCACAAAATTACGTTCCCTCAACGTTTCCAACAACTGTAGCTCCTCTTGTTTCACACCAAAGTATTGTTGACATATTGAAATTCTCATTTAACGATAGCGAAATGTTATCTATACTGGTTGCTGTTGTGGACCGACCACTTGTAGGCGTACACTTGAATAGTACATGCATCCGTATTTTTTTTAAGGTGCGGTTGATCATTGACTGTATAATTGATTGTTTCATTAGACGATAACCTACCGTCATTAAAATCTTAACGTTTCTTTTTAATATTTCGCATTAATTCAAAATGATGTCAGTCGATTTGGAACTATTTAAAACTATGCTAAACAAAATTGATAAACATCAGTTCTGTCCCAGAAAAAGAAGAAGAAGTATTTTTGGTGAAACCATTTATTGGTTAAGATTTCTAGTTAGAAAAAAATGGGAATTTTGGGCTCTATACTTTTCTGTTATGTATGTAGGAGATTTTCGGATCTTCCACGTTCCAAGATTTTCAATTTTTGTAGTTTCGGCCATCTTCTCGTGGTCTTTTGAACTGAAGACCTTACCTCAGAAGAAGACCTCAATAAGATGGTCGAATGTCAAAAATTCAAAATTTTTAACGCAGAAGAGGGAATCCGAAAACTCTTCTACAAAAAGTTAACTTAATTTTTTTATTAACCATGAAATTTTGATGGATTTTTCGAAGAAACTGCACAAAATTATATTATTATAGATCTTTTTGTCTACTAACATTCAATAAATATTGTTACGTGTTCACACCCCTTAGTAAACTCCCCAAGCATGGAATCAATAATTGCAACACTATTAACACTAAACCACTAATTTATTGACTCACTAATTACCTACAATAAGTTAGTCACTTAAACTAGAACACTTATTCAAAATCAGTGGAGTATCTTTTTTGAACCCCAAAATTAAAATTAAAGTATTTGAAAAATTTTGTGATATTTAAGGTTTTTATATATATGCAGATATTTTCCAAGAAAGAATATGGCTGGGGGTTTTCGAGGTCACTAATTACGAATACATTGTCAAAAAATGATTTCCTTGAAATTTTTCCTAATTTTCCGAAAATTCTTCTGAATTAGGTTTCTTTATAGTGTTTGTATGTTCATCGAATTTTTTTATACAAACGTCATTAGGGGTGTTGGATATATCCTCGATTATATCAACACAAGTAGAGTTGAGTTGTGGAATAATTTTTCAAAATTTTCCCAAAATTTTTCAAAATCTTTACTGGAATTTGAAAATTGTGGGCAATTATATATAATTCCTTGGATATATCCCCGATTACATCAACACAAGTAGAGTCGAGTTGTGGAAAAATTTTTAAAAATTTTCCCAAAATTTTTCAAAATTTTTACTAGAATTTGAAAATTATGGGTAATTACATATAATTCATTGGATATATTCCCATTTGCATCAACACAAGTAGAGTTGAGTTATAGAAAAATTTTCCAAAATTTTCCCAAAATTTTTTATAATTTTTACTGGAAATTAAAAGTTGTGGGTAATTATAATATATAATTCCTTGGATATATCCCCGATTACATCAACACAAGTAGAGTTGAGTTGTGGAAAAATTTTCCAAAATTTTCCCAAAATTGTTCAAAATTTTTACTGGAATTTGAAAATTGTGGGTAATTATATATAATTCCTTGAATATATCCTCGATTATATCAGCACAAGTAGAGTTGAGTTATAAAAAATTTTCCAAAATTTTCCCAAAATATTTCAAAATTTTTACTGGAATTTGAAAATTATGGGTAATTATAGATATTATAATTCCTTGGATATATCCCCGATTATGTCAACACAAGTAGAGTTGAGCTATACAAGAATTTTCCAAAATTTTCCCAAAATGTTTCAAAATTTTTACTGGAATTTGAAAAGTGTGGGCAATTATATATAATTCCTTGAATATATCCCCGATTATATCAACACAAGTAGAGTTGGGTTATACAAATTTTTCCAAAATTTTCCCAAAATATTTCAAAATTTTTACAGGAATTTGAAAATTATGGGTAGTTATATTATAATTCCTTGGATATATCCCCGATTATGTCAACACAAGTAGAGTTGAGTTATATAAAAATTTTCCAAAATTTTCCCAAAATTTTTACCGTAATTTGAAAATTGTGTGGGTAATTATATATAATTCCTTGAATATATCCCCGATTATATCAACACAAGGATAGTTGAGTTATAAAAAATTTTCCAAAATTTTTACAGGAATTTGAAAATTATGGGTAATTATATTATAATTCCTTGGATATATCACCGATTATGTCAACACAAGTAGAGTTGAGTTATAGAGAAATTTTCCAAAATTTTCCCAAAATTTTTCAAAATTTTTACTGAAATTTGAAAATTGTGGGTAGGTAATATTTTTACCGAGACAATTACGTTTGGTGGTTTTTTGAGGTCTCTGATTACGAATTTCATACCATATCTCAGAATTGACAGTTTTTTGATAATTTCCTAGAAATATTAGGAAAAATGCGGACGTCCTTATTGATAAAAACTTTCACGAGAAAACCAAAAATAGAGGATTTTTGAGTCAGAGATTACATATCTGAAATAAATGTGTATGGAATAAATAAATCTTCACTGAAAATGAACATAAAAATAAAATTACAAGAAAATATATATTTTTTTAATCATAGGCATTTTTTTTATGAATAACGGAAATAACATTAATATAATTCAGGGGGGATTCTTTAGCTCAAAATATGAAGAAAAGTTCATATCAACATATGTGTCCGGAAATGCCTACTGAGGAAGCTACAGCACCTTGAAGTTGGACCACAAAAATGAAATTAGTTTTTTTATTACCGTTTTGTCGGAGATAAAAAGACAAAATTTAGCACCCGAAGGTTTTCGAGTACGACAAATCGTTTGGCCAATCAAAAAATGTGATTTCTCCACCAGTGGCGGAGTTAATAGGGGGTCTCATTTTATATGGCGAATTTCGAAAATTCGGAGAAAATTTCAAGAAAATCCTTTTTTTTTAAATGTATTTGTAATCAGTGGCCCAGAAAACTCCCCAGTCATTTTTTATAAAAATTTTAAATTTCACAAATTTTTTTATAAAATCTTAAATTTGTGGTTCAAAAAATTATCTATCCCATAATTATGTTTCTAGTTTTAATTAATTAAATGCAACAAAAATTTTTTTTAAAAATATTCTTTATTTGCAAAATATTTTTGCCATTTACATCAGATTTCTATTTTTAATGCATAGTTCAAAAATTCCAAATACCTATATTTACGTGACCTTGATTTTTAACTGCCCTGAATTTCTCAACTTAATCACTTTAATCAATAACATCATCGCAGCAATAATGTAATCAGCTCCAGGTCGCCGTAAATTTAAGATGAAATAACGTGAAGCAGGTAATCGTTAACTATTTTTGTTTACTGTAGTCCTTGCTTTAATACTAACTTTAGTGGCTATAATAATGATGACATGAGTACAATAATGTATGCAAACAAAATGTCCTTTGTATGAAACCATATTTTTTCCGTAACGAACTGTGGGTTTAGGTACGTGTGAAGGATACAATTAAACCATCTAATAATTTAGCGAAATCAATTATTATGGCATGGTATGAACTGAATGTTTATCGTTATTTCTCTGCATAGTGAAATATGCAGCCATATATCCTAATTTAAAAGACAGATATGATTTTTATTTGCATTTCGTTTATAAATTAATTGCGAATAGTGTGAATATATGACTACATTAACATAAAATTCATGCACACACAGCAATTTTTGCGACAGACACTGACTCATAGTTAGGCATTTGCAACGTGTAAGCATTTCCATTTAACACCGTTTTGTAATCACGGAACTGCAGTTTCCTTGGGGCTGTCGACACACGACAATAAAACTGGAACATTTTTATCCTTAAACAGCCAATGGTGGGAGACAGCTATTAGTAGGCTTGATGTAGCGATAATTATATAATATGTAACAGCCTTAAAGCATCCCACGTGAATAACTAAATTAAAAGGAAGTATCCAGATAATTTGCTAATGCATAATGCATATTTCCTTTTCATACCTTTTTTATTCCTTTGTTAGCTCCCAATGTAATTTTATCCTTACAGTGATCCTTTAATGCGACATTAATGCTTTTGAAACAAATGAAGGTTGTAACGAAGTGATTTTTCCAATCAAGGAATGTTCATTTTTGCTTTAAATATTACCGTCACTTGGGTACACCCTGCCGCTGTTTTTAGTAAGTAAGTCCTGTTCTAATTAAGTTATTAATGAGTTGTTAAAAGGTCCGCTGGTAAACAAGCAGTCAAGTAATTAATTGATTAATTTTCGACAATCCCTCGTATAAGTAAAATCCGAGAATTTTTATAAATAATGGCCGAGTCGGAAATAAAAATCATTCGTTACTAAAAATGTTAATCCTTGCCCGTTTTAATCCGTTTCTTTTTGCAACATAGTATAGAAATTACAAGTAACTCATTTCCAGTTATATACGTTCTGAATTGATGCGCCTACTTGCTTAATCCCCTGCACCTCTGCAAATTACGCTGGGTTGTGCATCCGAATCCTTCGTTTCAAGTCGGTGACCGCCCCTCTATCACGCGACCTAGATACGTCATAAAGTTTACAAAAGGAAGAGGAACGCTCATTCCTCACGCATTCCGAGAAAACCGGCAGCAGTTCAGGTTCATTCCGAGATAGTCCGCAAAATCAGATCCGTTCGACCGAAAGCAATTGAAGATCAAACTGAAGCCGTAAATCTTTCCGTACCGCCGCTCCAAGTTTTTAATAGTAAATTTCTTTGAATATAATATTGGTAAGAATTCAACGTAACCTGCTACATTCTGCAGGTACTGCCTTCAGTTAAGTATAGATATTGAGAGATCTTATTGTCCGTGAGTATCGCCGTATTTTGCTACCAAAGTAAACTAGAGCTCATAAGTAATACCTCCGTTGGTCTTTTGTTTGCTAAAATATGCAACGACTGCTGAGATTTGTTCGCTTGGGCCATCTTAAAAGCCTCCCTGTATAATAGGTTATCGGAAAACCTACGTGAAACCAAATAGTCATTATATGCATCAACTGCGTGGATCTGTTCACTTGGGCCATCCGTACTGGTGATCTGCATAGAGTTGACTCGAAAAAATTACTTTACTCAATCAAATAGCTCTACGTTTGTGGCAGTAGTTTGCCGTGTGTTTCCATATTTTGTATAGCCTCAAATATCTATAGCTAACGGATTTCCCGCCGTTTATAATATTTCCTAGTGCTTGTCGCACACAATAATTTATTAATTCAACGTCAAATTCCGCCGTAAAATCGCGTAAAGATTCTTGATTGCCAACTTGACTTGTTTTTAATTATTTTGAAATAGTTTTATACACACTCGACTGTACAGTCGTGGAGGTTTTAGAGTAAACTATTCTGTTTCCAATTACTGTGGAATAAATACGTTATTTTAAAGAGGGAAAATTCACGAGTTATTATTTCTGTCATTTATTTCTGATTAACCCGTTTGAGCAGCATGATCGAAATCCATTAGATAGATCTCCAGCTTCGACCCCTGGCAATTCTGTATCTCCGCTGTTTCGCTATTCAGGGTTGTTCTCTCAATTAGGAGAGCCAAAAAAGTGTAGTTCTTTACTTCACTTAAAATCACTTAAAAATTAAAGGACTGGCGCCCGAGATTTCCGTATAAAAGGATTACGTAAGTATTGTGACATAAGAAATAGCCACACCATCACAAGGTCAAATAGATAAAGGATAATGCAAGAGAATTTAGAAAAATGATCTACCTCTTCTTTAGTCATCCAGAAATCCTGAAATAAATGAAGTTTGTTATAGCAGAGCAAAATTCGTTTTCTTGGTTAATAAAATATTCCTTGCAGATTCATTGGACCAAATTTTGTTTTGCAGATATAAAATACTCATTGTCAGATCAAGTGGGCTGAGGTCTGCTTGAGTTATCAGTGATTAATCTATTATTTAAATTTAAAGTAACACTATTATAAATTTTCAAAATTTACTTCTATAACAGTCAATTAAGCCATTTGGGAATTTGGGTCCTTTCTTCACACCTAAAGCAGATGGGCATGTTTTTAACAGTGCATTGCTATGCATTTTATAACTTAGTGACGAACACTTAGTTCTCTAATTCTAACCGTAATTCTCACTAATTCCTCACCTTCTTATCTGAAATCTAAGAATTTTGAATATAATGGTTTACTCTCACGCAGGTACCGACCACGATTTGTAAATGAATTTATTATTCTGTTTATGGAGGAACAGGCAGCATAAAGTTAATGCATTAACTTGTTTAAATATTTATTTAGGATCTTTTATAGCCTTGTATTTATGTTTTATAGGTGAAAATTTAGTACTCCACATACCTAACTGTCTTATTCTTAAATTGGTTACATAATTTAATGCAATATTTATATTGCGGAATTGTATTTATTGCTGGGAAAAAATTCTTAATTAGTCAAAGTAGGAGGGATTTGACAGAGAAACTCTTTGAAATCCTGAAATTTTATATATTTGATTTTTTTTTTAAATATCAAAATAATCTTTGACAGTTTTTTTTGCTTTTGAAAAAATATTAATTTTTGGAAAAGTTACCAGCATTTGAAATTTTTTAAACTAAGATTCAATGCCATTAAAAATTTCCAAAAATTAATATTTTTTCAAAAGCAAAAAACGGCGTTCTAGATTGTTCAAAGATTATTTTGATATTTTAAAAAAATTCAAAAATTTAAAATTCCAGGATTTTCCAGGGCCGGCCAGGCCATTTTCGGAATTTTTCTTAACAAATTATTAAATTTTTTTCCCACCAATAATCACATTTTGACCCCAAATAAAACCTCGAATAATTTGATATATATCCTATGTCTCTAAATTGAAATATTGAACACCTAAAATTCACCAGCTGTCACTGGTTCTTAAAAATTTAACAGAGTTCTGTTTAACCAATTTTTGTTAGATTTCTTAGAGTGCACTCCAAGACTGGAATTTAGATAAATTATACTCAACAATATTGTTTTTACTTCATTAACGAATGAAGGTTAGGTTCGGATTAATCGAATTGGTCTATGAACATCTGGAGGCATAAGAATCAGCCACAACTGGTCTTTGATAGTTTGATGCAGAAAGTAAATCGTTAATTTGAAGGAAAGACAGAATGGGCGCTACCACTGATCCTTGTGGAACACCAGAATTGGTAGGGAACATCTCTGACGTTACTGACAACGTAAAGTGAATGCTTAAGGAAAAAACCTATTATTCATAAACGTAATGGAGCTGAGGATGATCAAATGCCTTGGATATATTAGGCACTGATTGGAACTAACTTTTTCCAGTACAAAGTTTAGTCTGATGGAAACATTTGTGCAAAAAATTGGCCTTGTAATTTCTCCCTGCAGCGTGTTATATTTTACAATGATATTGTATTGATATAAACATAACAAACTGGTAACAATTTCTCATAATTAGTCACGAAAGAATTTATTAATTAATACAAAAACCTCAAAGACGGTTATATTAACATAACCTTGGCGGCAGAATTATTTGTCAGTTAAATGACTAACATCACGTTAACAACTTATTTTTTCCGTCTTCCAGGCTTAGTTTACGAATCTAAGTAGATTCGTTAATCAGTGTATTATTTATAGCCTCTTTACGATGAAGACAAATCTCGTTTTTTGGTATGCCAACATACTGCAGATTGAAATTGGCGATATCAATGAGAACATTTAAAATTATGATGATTATACGTTTTGGTTGATACGTTTTGTAAATTCCATACCATTAAAATTTTACGGCCGATTGATAAATGAATATATAATGTAACAAAGCTATACTCGAGATGATACTAATTCTAATCTAATTATTATTTACCAACAGTGCTAATCATAGTTGTAAACTAGGCGTATAAAATGTTTTGAACAAAAAAAAGATTGATTGATGATCCTCTCCTGCAGGGAACATACGCAGTTCAATTAAGTGAAACTATATGATATTAAAAAGTAAGGTTGTTAAATGTATCGTTTAGTAGAAGTGGAAAATTGATTAGTTTAAACTACTTGAAGTTGGCAAAAAATGAGATATATAAAAATTTAATTCTGAAAATTATATTTCAAAGAATGCAATAAATTTATGTTTTTGAATTCCTGAACAAGCATTAATTTCGTAGTAAAGCGCATTAATTAGAATTAATTTAATAAATTCCCAGCCACAATTAAGCCATGGTGACATTCCTAGTATTACTCATAGCCTTCTGTCTACTTGAGAAAACCTATACATATAGATACGTATCTTTGAGTGACATCTTATTGGTTAGTTAATTTTTCGAAATATTAGTTGCAAAAAACAAAACCGGCCTTGGGCATGATATACAGCCGTCTAGCAGTAGGTACATAGTAAACTTTATCTTATTGACCTTTACTGTGATCTAACACTATAGAATAATTTAGTATCAATAAATGCCGTTAACGTTCCTGTTTATTTAATAGACTTGTATATAATCACGGTAGTGTCTGAATAACGCAAATTATATTAATTAAATATTTTTTGCCCTTCACTCTTCCACGAAATTATATTGTAATAGCTTCATTAAAATACTATGTAATATGCCTTTATTGTAGAGGGTGATCGAAAACCCACGTATCAATTAAAGAATGAAAGTAGTTGTTTTGTGAGGCCAATGGGCTGTTTCGATGGACCGCACTGGCTCGTTGTGGAACAATGCAACGATTTTCTTTACACAAAGAAGAATTTAAAGGTTTTAGATAAGGATCCAAAACATTTAACGCGAAAGAGAACTCGAAAATTCTTCTACAAAAGGAAAAGATAAATTATGTTTTTTTTATTTCTTCATTCAATTTCTTAGATATTTTATCAGATGCCTTTGCAATGAACGTAATCTGGGTTGATTTCTTGAGGAATCGTTGCATAAATATGCTACAGGAGTGCAGTTCAACCAGAAAATTAACTGACATATTTAGTCACAACTCAGAGTGCATCGTTAACAGGTTTCTGGATTGCCTTCGAAAACAATCAACACCCAGGTAATACATTTTGAAGAAATATCCCAAGCATTAAATAGTGGATCAACGTTTGAATGCAAGTGTTCTCTTCCGGCAGCTGGAAGTTACTTCCTCACGTCTTCAGATCGTGAGTTTCGAATGCACATTGCACTCTTCAGCTTGGGAGGCAGTGTGCTGTGAATAATTTTAAATATTTTGGAGATAAACAGATATGTTAATCAAATAGGAAACCGGCATGATTTATTAGAATTTTAGTCACACTGCAAACAGTTGTGATGTTAACAATAAAAATTTCAATCTTCTAAGAATGATTTTAGTGTTGTTTAGGAGGCAACTAATTTAAATGGTAGAGAAACCGAATGTCATCAGTAAAAAAAGAGAAGTTGCATAAATATCGTTTAAAGCTCTGACAGTTTCTAAGTGCTCTTAGCGAAAAAAAATTGGCGTGAAAAAATTACCCCTTCTTCTTTTGTTACTTTTATTTTCATTTTCTTATAGGTCAAGTTTAAGTTGTCACTAACATTTTTTTTCTAAATGAATATTTTGAAATTCTCTATCAATTTGTCGAACCAAATTTTTTATTTCTAGCTATAATTTTTTGTAATTTTGACCTAAAATTAAATTTTTACTAAAAAATATCGTTTCTTTCAAATAAAATCGATTAAGATCGATTATGTATTTATAAAGTAAAGATTAGAAATTAGAACTAAAATTGTGCGAATATTTATATATTTGTGGCCTGCAGACTGATTTGAATTGAAAGAAATTATATTTTTTAGTAAAAATTCAATTTTAGATCAAAATTATAAAGAATTATAGCTAGAAATCAAATTGACAAATTTATAGAGAATTTCAAAACGAACATTTAAAATTTTGATATAGTTTTCCATTTGTTTTAAATACTTATGGAAAGCCCGGAAAATTGTATTTCTTCCCCCCATATCATTTTAGATGCTCAATTATTTATCTAAAGAGTTTAAAATATACTCTATGGAGGTTTTTGGGGTCGCTGTGTGAAAGATGTGAAAACTCGGAAAAATCCAATGTGGCGGCGTTTTCATTTTTTTTGCTACAGTTTAAAGAATCGTGTAATATGTACAAGCTGATTCTAAATTTTTTGTGAAAATGGGAAAATTGTGGCCGGAAAATCTGTCTCGATGAAAATCTTACGTTAGAAAAACTATCACTCTGTTCACAAAATAGTTTGATATTTTTTTGTTGGGTGATTCCGAATAATAATAATAATAATAATAATAATAAACGAAAATCCGCCAACTGTTGATAATGTCGAAGCCTTCTGGAAAGGAATCTACGAAGTCGCGAGTCCATTCGATAATGACACTCCAGCTATAGCACACTTCGAGGCTCTCTGTCGTAGAGTCTTAGAAGAGCCAGACGAAGTGTGCCCGGCAATCAGTACGGAAGAGGTTCAACAAGCACTTGTTGGAACCAAGAACTTCGCTGCCCCGGGTCCAGATGGTATAAACAACTGGTGGTGGAAGAAGTTTCCTTCCACCCACCGCCATCTGGCCCGAGTTTTCAACTCATGGTTGAACGAGGAGCAGCAAATTCCGGACTGGTTTGTCGAGGGGCGAACTGTGCTAATCCCCAAAAAGGGGGATCTGTCTGACCCAAAAAATTATAGGCCGATTACCTGCCTCAACTCCTGCTACAAGTTATTTACTCGTATCTTGTATACCAGGATGTTGAGGTCTGTTGATCCGGTCTACCAACAGATAAACGAACAGCGTGGTGCCAAGAAGGGCCTGGCAGGTTGCAAGGAAAACCTGCTGATAGACCGCTGTATTACACAGGATTCTGTGCAGTACAAGCGGAATCTGTCAATGGCCTGGATTGATTATCGCAAGGCATTTGATACAACATCCCACGAGCTTTTGTTACACTTGCTCGGATGTCTTGCGGTACCAGCACCACTAGTGAGATGCATCGAACAACTGTTACCGCTTTGGAGAACTCGCTTCACCATAACATCCGGTGCCGAGCGAGTTTCGACAGAGTTGGTGACATTTAAGAGAGGAGTGTTTCAGGGTGACTCTTTGAGTCCGCTCCTCTTCTGCATCTCACTGCTGCCGCTATCTGTTGGACTCCGCCAAACCCGCGGGTATCAGTGTGGGCCACCCAGCAACCGGAGGCATAAGGTCACCCATCTATTTTATATGGATGACCTTAAACTCTATACCTCCGGAGAGCGAGAACTTCAACATGCTCTCAGGGTGGTCGAGGAATACACGCGGGCAATTGGAATGGAGTTTGGGTTGGACAAATGCGCAGTCGTCCATCTCAAGAGAGGACGATGCGGGGAATTCCACGAAGATGCGCAGCTCGCAGACGGAAGCATCCTACGACATTTGGATGCCGGAGAGACCTACACATACCTGGGTGTGGAACAACGCCACATCCAGGATGTGAACCAAATAAAGGATTCTCTCCGTGGCAAGTACAGACACCGACTCCGAAAGATCTGGTCATCAGAACTTTCGGGGAAGAACAAGGTGTCTGCCACTAATATGCTTGCCGTTCCGATTCTGCTCTACTCCTTTGGCGTAGTCAAATGGGGAGTAGATGAGCTGCGCCAATTGGACAGGGATACCCGCAAGATGATGAATATTCATAGGAGTATTCATCCTAGGTCGTCCGTTCCTCGTGTGTACCTCCCACGTCAACGGGGGGGCCGAGGACTCTTGAGTCTGGAGTGTATGCATGGCAGAGTAGCACTGGGTATGGCATGTAACATCCTAAGGAGCTCGGATCCGCTCCTACGGTTAGTGAGAGATCATGAAACCGTGGGAGTTGGCGCTTTATTATTTAAGGCAGCACAGAGGGCCGCAGATGAACTCGGTCTCGTGTTCGACTACAGGCGAGGAGGCAGGCGAGGTACTGATGCAGAATCAGTTACTGAGCTTCCGCCGAATCGTCTGATAGCCCAAATTAAAGCTGCCGAACAGAGGAATCTGTTCAGGCAGCACGTCGATAAACCCTTGCACGGTGTTTTCTATAACAACATAGAAGCACTGGGTTTATCGACAGAGCTGACCTTCGCATTCTTAAGGTCAGCGGGGCTGAAGTCGGAGACCGAGGGATTCATAATGGCCTGCCAAGATGATGTTATAAACACATTGGTCTATCGGAGTCGCGTGATGGGTGTAGTGGTTCCTGATATCAACTGCAGGACCTGCCGTCAGGCGCCGGAGTCGCTCATGCATCTATTATCTGCATGTCCGATTTATGCGACTTCGGTCTACATCCAACGACATAACGCGGCTTTACGAGTGCTATACTACCATCTTCGGCACTTGTACAAGATAGACCAAACACCAGTGCTGCCTTATATCCCCGGAGATATCGAGTCCGTTGTCGAGAACGAGAAATGCCGGATTTACTGGAACTACTCGTTCCCGACCGTCAGGCGAATTCAAGCCAATAAGCCTGACATAGTCCTCCTCGACCATCAGACCAAGGTGATGTATGTCATCGAGTTCTCAGCACCTGCTGAGACAAACATCGCCTTGAAGGATGAGGAGAAACGGACTAAATACAGAGATCTCCGGTACGAGCTCCAAGTGCTATACCCAGGCTACTCTGTCAAGATGGTCGTCCTGATAATCGGTGTACTCGGAGGTAGAAGCCCACGCTGCTCTCCGCATTGAAGACCATGCCTGCCTGCCAAACATCGGCAGAATGGTTGGCTGGTCAAATGCAGAAAGCGGTCATCCTGGGATCCCTTCGTCTACTTAGGGCACACGAGTCTGGAATCTACAGTGACTAACCCTGCGGGATGTGGGGAGTTGCTGTAGATTATTCGCTGGCGCTCTCTCTGTGTGGTGTTGGAGGCCACGGAGAGACTGTCCAGCACTTGGTTCGGGAAACCGAAAAAAAAAAAAAAAAAAAAAAAAAAAAAAAAACGACTTTATTAAAACTTAGGTACAAAGTACAACGTTCCATGGGCGAAGTTTAGCATAATATGCTATTCTACCACTTAACTTAATTTGTTACGGAAATTGGAAAACTCAGCGAAGTAAATTGAATATGGCGGATGTCCAGTTTTCTTAACATAAGTTTACAAAATTGTGTAATAAATAAGGGATTTGCACAGTTGCTGATTTTCTCATTTTGGCCAAAATTAGAAATTGAATTAAAAAAATTCACTTTTATAAAAATTGTATATAAAAGAAAAATTTTAGAAAATTCAAATTATTAACGAAATAGCTTGAAATAGCTTGAAATTTTTATTAATAAGTTCATTTGAGTCACAGATTTTGAATTTGAAGTGAAAATCGGTAATTTAAGGGAGAAATGTTTAATAATTATTATTCATAATGACAGTGTAGATTTTTGGTGTCGTCGTCGTGTTTCGATCGTTTAAGAAATTCACAGCTCGGCCGCGGATGGATATTAAGCAACGAAATTTTCAAAGATCCGAGAGGAAGATTGCTTCTAGCTCCCTTGAAAATACGGTCGAAAAAATAGTCCTAATAAGGGAGCAAGGTCTCCCGAAAAAGTACTGCTTTTTAATTTAATCGAAGCGGATTTTCTAAACAAAATTTTCTAATTTTCACAAAAATATCATAATCCGCAACCTCAAAAACCCCTTATTGCTGTACAGTGTTAATATATTTTGTTTGATACATATTGTAATCAGAATTTGCGATTTATTGTAGAGATTAAAAAAAAAAATGTTTCATTTTTTAGATATGGACATAACCTATGTTTTTTAAATAGAACACCCTATATGTTTTTATCGAATTAGATTTGGTTGTTTTTTTTATTACACTAATATAGCATATTTGATAGTTTTATACAGGATGTTTTGAATTATTAACCAAAAATAAAAAGATTGTAGGTAAGTATTCCTACTAGAGTTCAAACATTTTGCGTTAGCAAAGACGGCCGTGGATGAAAACAATAGAAACTGTTATTGTTTTGATATTGTTTTCATCCACGGCCCTCTTTGCTGACGCAAGAAGTTTAAAATCTAGCAGAAATACTTGCCTACAATGTTCTTGTTATATCAGTGTAATCAGAAAAGAAAACCACATCGAATTAGATAAAAACATATAGGGAGTTCCATTTAAAAAACATTTATGTCCATATCTGAAAAAATTGGCATTTAATTATTACCGCTAAATAAAAATTTAGTAAATACTAAAAACTTTTGTATAAAACGTTTTTTTCTAATTTCTACAATAACACAAATAATAAATAGTAATAAATAATAATAATAATAATAAATTTCTATAATAACACAAATTTTAATTAAAATGTGTACCAAACAGAATGATAACACTGTACATATTACACGATTCATTAAACTGAAAAAAAAAATGGAAATGCCGCCATATTGAATTTTCCTCGCGGAATTTTCCAGATTTCACATCTAATTTGTAATCAGCGGCCCCGGAAACTCCCATAAAGCCTAATTTTGTATTATTTAAATAATAATTAAGCAACTAGAAACATCTGAGGATACTTGTAGGGAAAAAATACAATTTTGTAGGCTTTCCATAAATATTTAAAAAAAATGGAAAATCAAAATTTCGCACATGGAGATCGATAGAGGGATAAGACAAATTAAAAAAAATTAATTTATCTTAAAAATTGCGTCCGAAATATATCATGATGTAAATAATTCACGGCGTCGGTGCCAAAATGTAAAATTGTTTAAAAACGTGATTTTCTTTGTCTTAAATCATGTTTTTTTATGCAATGAAAATTTTTTTTTTCTTTCAACAATATACTGCCTTTGTTCAATGGCAGTAACAAGTATGAGTAATTATAAAAACACTTTATTATTAAACAATTTTGTCGCCTATAAAAATCGTCACAATTTTTGTAAAGACAGTTTTCTTGCACAATTATTGATATTCGAGAGCCCTGATAAAATGAAAAACCCATATATATTGTTCCATTCATTTGAGAAACAAAGTTGACTGTTGACTGCCATATTAACATAAAAAGAACGAAATAGCAAACAAAAAATTTCTCAAACAAGTTTATTGGGCAAATTAATTTTATTAAGCAAATAATTAATACGTATTCTGTCAGTGTGTTGTGGCGAACACGCTTGGTCATGCTGTCTCTATTGCGAACTGGGATCGAATCCCAACTTTAACTCTGGAAATGTCGCTGAGTAATGAATAAGGGTCCGCATTTTTTTAAATTTTTACTATTTCCAAAAAGCTGTGGCCCTAAGCTTGGGATTGTCTAATTTGTTTATTTCTTATAATTTCATTTACATATTTTTGCAAGTTTGTACAGTTAACTGTCATGCATTAAAATATTATCATGTACAAAAGGTTCTAACATAAAAATATTATTGGCTTTATCAGTACTTTTTTTAGTATCTGAATTAGCATTCACGTTACTAAATATAATTGAGTTTCATATAACTAGAACATGTTTTAATTCAAAACCAATTGTATAATTTTAGCTAACGATATTTAACCAACAAATTATATTACGTTATATTGTCAAGCTGTCATGTTAAAAATATGTATTGAATATAATTGTCATTCAAATAACGAGCTAGCAAGTAATTTATCATAACCGCTTTATATACTTCCTCTTGTACATTATCTGTTATTGTTCTCTTCAAAATAATATTTATTACACGCACACAACTTACAACATGAATTGAAATTTATTATAAATTATATACGTATTTTTTATCTGTGCTTAAGAACAACAAAAGTTAATAATAGTAATAATTTATTTTCCCTCCCGCAGTAAATGTATGGGAACACCCGTTCTCAAATTCATTCAGTTATTTCTAACGAGGAGTCCAAGTTTCCTATTTGTATATTTTCTTGAAATATTAACCCCTTCTCCTACCTCTTTATCAGCAACGATAGTTGGAAATTCTTAATCTTAATCATCAATATTTGGGGGAAGCACCTATTTTCTTGTGGAGCACGTCAATTATGCCTTCTTGCGGTCTATATAGAATTTTTAGACCAATTTTCAAATACATACTTCTCTCGATTGCTTCCCTAGAAGTATTTTTCCTCGAAACTCTACGATAAATATCTTCTGATATCGTCAGTTTTTATCCTTAATCAGTTATAATTTTGTTACCCACATAAGGAAGTAATAAAATATCCGAAATAAACTGTTACTGAAATAAAAATGTCCTGCCATCAACGCCCTTTTTTCACAACAAACTAAGTACAAAAAAACGCAGACGGCAATGCACTCTGTAGGTGGGCAGTCAGTGTTGCTAAAATGTATATGCGAGATAAATGTATCTGATCAATTAAAATTTTAAAAAGACAGCGGTTTAATTAAAATTTTTACGGTACCAGTCGCATTTAAAATAAAACGATATTGATAACACGTTTACGTCTTACGGCTTCTGCTTTTTGGTAGTCTGGGTATCTCCGAATCGCGGCCAAGAGGGCCGTTCTTTTTAAAAACGTCGCACGAAAATACCTGTTCCCTGGCTGAATGGCCGGTCGTGACTTCCAAGCCAAACAGAGCTATCAAGTGACCACATTTTTTTCCAGGAACCGAACCAACATTGAATACAAACTTTTTTTAATATTGTTCTATCAAGATGCATTAATTGAAAAATTGAATTAGTTTCAAAAATTCTTCCCAGGCCATCAATGAGCATAAAAGTGTACTAAACTCTTTGATTTTTTTTAAATTCATTGTATTAAAACCACTATAAAAAATTACGAATCTAAAGAGAGGCAACAAGAATTTTATTCAGGAAAAATGCTGCTATTGAAATGAATTAAGTGAATACTTCCACACTGCTACTGCTTGTTTGGAAATATATTGAACATAATTACTCCGACATTAATATCGAAGATTAAAACCGATGAGTTCTATTCACGATTTGAAAAAGTATTAAACAAATATATAATCATCCAGAAAAACCAAACTTACCTCAGCGAACACATCATCAATTACCGATGCAGATTTAAATGATCGTGTATCAATTACTTGGCTATTGTAAATAATAGGATAGCACGGTTCCCATCTTTAAGTTCAATTATGGATGATAGATTGCGTAACAGTCAAATAATCAGAAGTGGATGAGAGGATAATTGGAGGATAAGTCGATGATACAATAAAGCAGTAGCGATTGCATATAATTTCAATGTGAGTGGTCACGGATACGTGTTTCATGCACTGACTGTATAAACAGGTAACTTTTTCGCCCGCCCACTTCACTACAATTGATACCATCTTTACTCGATTTAGTATCTCCCACGATACCGCTTTTTACTTTATTTCTATTTCCAGATTTACATGCACTTTTATGTGGTTAAGAATTTTACCATTCATCAACTCGCGCCATGCAGAATCGACGAAATAAAAAACATAAGGGAATTGTGTAGTAACAAGAGTGGAATTTCAAGTTTGGATAATTTATGATGACACCAAAAGTTTATTCAAATCTTTAATGAAATATGCGAATTTGGTACGCAACTTCCCCCGCAATTTACTGGTACCAAATATGCGAAGTTAGGTAAGAGATGATTGGACTTTTTTCAAGAGGGTCGTTAATACTAAAATCTGGCAATGGTAAAATAAATTGCGTAGGATTTCGCCAACTGTATTGTGCAAAATTATTTCCAGTACAATTATAGCTTGGTACCTCTTTCTCATGGTATTTTTATGAGTAAATTTACATAAGTGATTTAAATATTTAATTGTTGGAGTGCGGACGCCTTTTTCAACTCTCATATGGAAATGCTCATCTTTTCCCTCGGAGAAAACGTAATTTTTCAATCAGTCGACGATAGTGGAGTGGAAAAAAAATACCGTTCAAAAATCGCTGTAGACCTCAGAATTTATTGGATGATCTCATAATTTTATTTTAATATTTTTTGGATTTTTGATTTTAAGTTGAAATTTTTTATAATTTTGATCCAAAATTGATTTTTTATAAAAAAATATCCTTTATTCAATTAAAATCAGTCTACAGGTCACAAATATATAAAGATTTGCCCAATTTAGTTTTAAATCTTTACTTTAAAAGTAGATAATAGATCTGCCAAAATAGAATTTTCATTTCTTTTTTTATTCTTGACAGCTGCCAAAATCAGTGTCAAATTTAAAATTTTACAAGTATGTATTTTGTAATATTGAAAACAATGTGAGTTTTTATAGAAAAAGAGACATAGAATTCTTTAAATTAAAATTTTCCCATTTTTATAATTAAAATTAAAATATTGATTTTTGCTTTTGACAGCTGTCAAATTTTCTGTCAACTTAATGAAAATGCAATCTAATAATGAGCTCTTACACCTCAATTGAATTAAAGGTTTTTAATAGATCTATGTCAAAGTTGAATACATATTAAATAAAGCAATAAATTCCAATAATGTATCATTCTTACAGTTGCTTTAAATATTAATAAATTGCATCAATTTCAAAAGTCCCGCCAGCTTTCTGTTAATGACGTCAAAAACGGGCGGTTTTGCTATTGGTTAAACTCCAAACAAATTTGTTTGTGTACGTGATGTCATAATACTAACCTCAAAAATATGCATTTTTTACGATTTTCGAATATTATGCCGCTATTATCAAAATTTCTGCTTGGTTCCTGTACTATCAACTAAAACCTTGTTCAGTGCGTTATTAATGAAGTTTTAATTGCCTTGATCTAATAAAATAAGATTATTTTTGATGGTTAGAAATCCAACCTATAATTAGCCGCCTATTTTTAATAATTTACAATATTAAAACTTTATATATCTTCTATTTGCGAGAGTTTCTAAATCTTATAATGGATCCGTGTTAAAACTACAAAAATTATAATTAAAATTGAAAATAAATTTACAAAAAAAAAAAATTAAGGTTATGTGAGTCACATGATATACACGACCTATACCAATGACTATCCGTTTTTGATGTCACAAAAATTTAATAGAATAATTACTTCAGTTTGAAAAATTTTTTTTGGCCTTAAATGAAGAATACTAGCAAATAGAAAAAATACGTCGGAGCTATTTTAAAAAACACTATAGTCTGGTATCAATTGCAAAATTTCGAGAAAGAGTTCATTGTTTGAACAAATGAAAGTGCTCAGCAGACATTTTTCTGTAAGTTCAATTAGTTTCAAAAATATATTATATTTGCCGGTAACTGTCAAAATTGCTGTCAAGTTTAAAAATATGCAAATTTGTCTTCCTTAATTTTGAAAACTATGTGAGTTTCCATTGAAGTGTTACGTACGTATTCAGTACCTCCAAAACCTGCAGAAAAATATTTATTAAGTACTTCAATTTGTTAAAATAATAATAAAATGGCATTTTTGTTAAGTTTACGGAAATTTTGACAGCTGTCAAAGGTTTAGAACTTTATTTTAAATCAATTGCCGAACTAGAAAGTTTTAAAACATTTTATGTTTTCCCTCTATGTAAAATCAACTTTATTTTTTTTATTTTTAATTACGAAGGATATACTTGTAAATTTTTTATTTTGACAGCAATTTTGGCATCTGCCAACCAACATAATATTTTTTTGACATCAATTTTTTAATCAGTACCTCCACAACATGTAAAAAATATTTGTTAAGTACGTTTATTTATTTAAATAATTTTGAAATGTCATTTTCTTTAATTTGAAAAATTTTGACAGCTGCCAAAAGTGAAAACTTAATTTCATTGTCCATTATGGAACTGGCAATTTGCAAAACACTCATTAACACTTCTTTTATGGGAATTCACGTTATTTTCAAAATTACGAAAGGCACACTTGCATTTTTTTAAATTTGACAGCAGTTTTGGCAGCTACCAACAAATGTAATATATTTTAACACAATTTCTACTGGGTACTTTAATTTGTTGAAATAATTATTAAATGGCATTTTCGTTAAGGTACCAGAAATTTTGACAGCTGTCAAAAGTAACAACTGTATTCTAATAACATTTATGGAACTAGCAAATTTAGACTTCCCTTCTATGGAAATTCACATTGTAAAATCATGGAAGACAAAGTTGCATAGTTTTAAATTTGACAGCAATTTTGACAGCTACCAACAAACAATAATTTTATGAAATTAATTTCGTATTCAGTACCTCCAAAACCTGTAGAAAAATATCTTTTTAAGTACTGCTGATAAAAAATTTGACAGTTGTCAAAAGAAAAGTGAAAAGGTTGTTTTAATATCAATTATAAAAATAGAAAAGTTTGAAATACTTCATATCTCTTCTTTTATGAAAAATCACGTTGTTTTCAAAATTACGAAAAAAATACTTTTCAATTTTTAAATTTGACAGTGATTTTGACAGTTATTAAGGGTAGAAAAAAAAGAAATGAAAATTCCATTTTAGCAGATCTATTACCTATTTATAAAGCAAATACTTAAAACTAAATTGGGCGAATTTATCTGTATATTTGTGACCTGTGGACTCATCTAATTGAAAATACCGATATTTAGATTTAGTCAAAAATTAGATTTAGATCTAAGTAAACAAAAAATTAGATATAGATAAAAATAAAAAATCTGGCTATAGGGAAAGAAACTAATTAGATGATCCAATAAATTCTGATGTCTACAGACCTTTTTGAACGGTATTTTTTTTCCACCCCACTGTCACTGGTCCAGTACAAAGTATTGCGTGTATCTGATTAAATATCTGAAACGTAAATGCATCTATTTTTATTGCGAAAATAAACTATAGAACAAAGCACAATTTTATTGACTCTAACCTTTTACTACCAAAGTTTTATCTAATTCATTATGTATATACTCGAATGATATATGCAAGGCCTGCAAAGCTTCCGGCTGGACGTATTAGTGATGCATTTATGGGTGACAATAATGGTTTATAAAATTTCCTTTATGTTGAGTCTGATAGGTACGTGCGTCAAGAGAACAGTTTGAAGATTAAACCTATAATGGCGTATATAAAATGAATATTTCATGTGTATAAGTACTCTCTATGTATAGGATTGTGTGTAGAGGTATTAGTAAATGTAGTTTATTTTCAAATGGAACTGCAGAAGGCCATTACTGATTCTACTCGTTTAATCTATAAGTAATGTCCCATGTAGGCATATTTTATAAGAATATTAACCTTGGTTGCAGACCCCTCACCAACTCCAGGGTTTAAAGATTACGATGAAGTGAATCCTGTACATGCCAACTGCTCCAGATTCGAGATTGTTACAAATGATCAACAATGATTGATCCTTCTAAAAATTATGTTTCTTCTTTCATTCATACTATTTTAATTAATATATTTTCGCATTTACATTTTCCTATGCCTCCAACAGCAAAGTAGTGGAGTTCATTACCCAAGTGATATTTTTATCCAGTGCCCTAGGCAAGGTCTGAATTTATTACAGAATTAGCAAGCAGTCTTGACCTGACTGATATTACAAGTTCTGGAAATTTGTTTAGCATAAATACGATTAAAAAAATATTTAGCTATTTATTGATTGGACATCGCCACATAACCACCACTCATATTATTATCATGTGTCCAAGGGATATTATTATAGGTTATTTACGAGCATGTATCGATGACTTAGGAAATTATGTGTCATACTGCCCGCTGGGGTCGTGGTCGTATAATATTCCTTCTTTTTCTTCATGCCAGTAATAAACTTGATTCTATGCATAATGTGGGATGAACAAAGGAATCAATAATATTTCAGTTTAATAAGAAAAGCCGAGCGTATACGTGCATGTGATAATTTCATAAATTTGCGTGCGATTCGGTTAATATTTTTCATTGAAAGCTCTTGTCAATAATTTTAAATAAAAATCTGCAGGGTTTAATTAAATTTAGTTTAAAGCTGTTTAATTTAGTCCTTATGAGCTTTTTCACTATACAAATTATGAAGTTCTAACCTAAAACGCTTCCTTACAGAATGTTTAATTTAAAGATTTAAAAATGATTTCTATCCATTATTTTGACACTGAGTCTTTTAGGATATACTAAATTGTGATAAAAGTTATTTTCTCACCATTACCAGAGGCGTACGGCAGAGGCAGGGGAATGGGTTTCCTGCTCTTAATTCTACGCCACTGGAAGGGTCATTTTAGTCTGAATTTTTTTTTCAATATTTTTTATGTAAATAACCTACTCTTGATTCATTAAAATAAATCAAGTATTTTTTAAGATATCTGCCTGCGTTTGAAAATAGCGCTAACGAAAATTTGTTCTATTGGAAACTAAATTCCGTAATTTGAATCTAATGAAATTACTATAAACATACCTACTAAAAATTTAATCCTGAACTAAATTTTGCAAAAATAATCTTTTTAAAAATTAAATACTGGAACTTAATTTGTCGAAAAATTATTCTGTTAAATAATGTTCCATTCCTTTATTAAATTTTACAAAAATAATCCTGAAATTAAATTTTCGAATTTAATCTGATAAAGAAGAATCTTCGTGAAAATTAATTTCCTCAATTTAATCCAACGAAAATAATTCAACAGAAAATATTAAATCCAATATTAAATAATTATACCAGAATAATTAATTGAATTTCGCAAAATAATTAGTCCTGAAAATTAAAATTTCAATTTAAGCTGACGAAAAATAATCCTGCTAAAAATTAAATTTTACAAATATAATCCTGCTGAAAAATAAATTCTTCAATTTAATCTATCGAGGAACAATCCAACTGAAAATATTAAATTCGATTATTAAATTAGACAAGAATAATTCAATTATTCAATTTAATCTAATGAAAAATTATCCAACTGGAATTTACATTTCCAATTTAATTTTACAAAAAGAATTTTATGGAAAACTAAATTCTCGAATTTATTCTAATTAAAAACAATCCTCCTGAAAGTTAAATTCTCGATTTAATTCAATGAAAAATAACCTTCCTGAGAATTTAATTTTATAAAAAGAATTTTATGGAAAATTAAATTCTCAAATTATTATCTTGAAAAAATAATCCTACTGGAAATTAAATCTGCAGTTAAATTTTACTAAAATAATCCTACTTAAAATTAAATTCCCGAATTAATTTAATGAAAAATAATCTTCCTGAAAATTAAATTTCCAATTATATTTTATAAAAAAGAATTTATGGAAAATTAAATTTCCGAATTTAATCTAATGAAAAATAATCCTACTGGAAATTAAATTTACAGTTAAATTTTACAAAAATAATCCTACTGAAAATTAAAGTCTCGAATTAAATTTAATGAAAAATAATCCCATTGAGAATTAAATTCCCGAATTAATTTAATGAAAAATAATGTTTCTGAAAATTAAATTTCCAATTCAATTTTATAAAATGAATTTTATGGAAATCAAATTTTCGAATTTAATCTAACGAAAAATAATCCTACTAAAATATACATAAAGTATATTAAATTAAGTATATAGAGGCAGGATATTTTCTACAAAAATATTTTACAAAATAAATATATATATTATAGTCCTATATGTCCTCTAATAGAATGTCTTAAACAACGTTAAGAACAATACACGCGTTCAAGAATAAAACAAATTATTACAAAGAACGCTAATTTTTCAATAAAATACCAGCAGGGAATATTATGTTTAAATTGGAGTCCATCCCGAGGATGGAGGGCTCTCGCTAGCCACAGACCGGTTTCGAGCTTATTTTGCTCTCATCAATGTGACATAGACAGAGTGCACCCCATCCTCGTTCTGAACTCTATACGTAGACTTTGGTCTAATGTCAACATGCGAAATACAAAATTGCCGGTCCGGTATATCTAAGTTAGTTTCCAATAGATGGCAGCAGGGATTAATTTTGTATTTCGCATATTGGCATTAGACCAAAGTCTACGTATGGAGTTCAGAACGAGGATGGGGTGCACTCTGCCTATGTCACACTGATGAGAGCAAAATAAGCTCGAAACCGGTCTGTGGCTGGCGAGAGCCCTCCATCCTCGGGATGGACTCCAATTTAAACATAATATTCCCTGCTGGTATTTTATTGAAAAATTAGCGTTCTTTGTAATAATTTGTTTTATTCTTGAACGCTTGTATTGTTCTTAACGTTGTTTAAGACATTCTATTAGAGGACATATAGGACTATAATATATATATATTTATTTTGTAAAATATTTTTGTAGAAAAATAATCCTACTGGAAATTAAATTTGTAGTTAAATTTAAAAAAATAATCCTACTGAAAATTAAATTTCCAATTAAATTTTGTAAAAAGAATTTTATCGAAAATTAAATTCACGAATTTAATCTAATTAAAAATAATCCTACTAGAATTTAATTTCAAGATGTATTACAAAAATAATCCTACTGAAAATTAAATTATGGAATTGATTTAATAAAAAATAATCTTTCTGAATATTAAATTTCCAATTAAATTTTACAAAAAGAATTTTATGGAAAATTTAATTCTCGAATTAAATCTAATGAAAAATAATTCTGCTGGAAATTAAATTTTCAGTTAAATTCTACAAAAATGCACCTACTGAAAATTAAATTTCCAATTGGATTTTATAAAAAGAATTTTATGAAAAATTAAATTCTCGAACTTAATCTAATGACAAAATATAATCCTGCTGAAAATTAAATTTTCGAATTAAATTTAATGAAAAATAATCCTACTGAAAACTAAATTCTTGAAATAATTTAATAAAAAATAATCTTTCTGAAAATTTAATTTCTAATCCTAAATTTTATAAAAATAATTTTATGGAAAATTTAATTCTCGAATTTACTCTAATGAAAATTAATTCTACTAGAAATTAAATTTGCAGTTAAATTTTACAAAAATAATCCTACTGAAAATTAAATTCTCGAATTAATTTAATGAAAAATAATCCTACTGACAATTTAATTCTCGAATTTAATCTAATGAAATAAATCCTCCTGAAAATTAATTCAATTTCATCTAACGAATAATAATCCAAGTGAAAATATTAAAATCTATTATTAAATTATACAAGAATATTTCTTCTGAAAATTCAATCTTTAATTTAAACTAATGAAAAATAATCCTACTCGAAATACACGGAGGTTTATGATTTTTTTTAAATTGCAGTCTTATTTTCATTTTATGTATATTCTACCAATTTTTATGCAATCATAATGCATCTATGGAGAGGTGTATCGGAATTGCTGGCGCTCATCAACATAACTTAATAATCTATAAGTACTAGTAAACAAAAATGCATCTATCTGGTTTTGCCATAATGCAATACAATAGGGCTGCTGAGTTACCACAGCAACTCAATAACCAATACCAACCAAAATATTTACCCTACGAAGCTGAAAGACTAAAAATGAGAAGTTGCCAAAGTTTTCTCTGAGTTTTTACAACTACTGTTAATCTGATTATTCTAAAACGCAATTTGAAAAATTATACGCATTACACACTTTTTACACATTGTTACATTGTGTGTTACAAAATACTGGTATAATAAGCGTGCGAATGTCATTAGAATCATGAGAACTGCTATTACAAATCTTAGTGTTTAAAATATTCATTGGTAATTGTATTTAAATGAGAATTAGAAGACAATTTACTGTCGAAAGTTACACCAAGGTCACGGAATGTTGAAGAATAGAATTTTTAAAGGAGCAATTGACCTCTATACATTTAAGTTTATTAGAGATGGAGAGGACGTTGCACCTTTGTATACTTATTACTTATATTTTGTTGACGTTACACCATTAATTTATTTTATCAACGACACTTGACAATCCCAAACAGTCACTTTATGGTCTAGGATAATTCATATTGTTAATGCGCAGAAGACGCTTGACATCTAGTTCAACTACAATGTCATTAATAAAAATGTTGGAGAACAATAGGTCCAGCGCAGAATCTTGCGGTACCCATGATATTGACACGGATTCCATGTGCTTACACTATCCATATAAATGGTGTTTGTGACCAATTTATATTAAAATATTTCTAATGTAATCTGCTGGTAAACTTCTTCATTAAATTTTATTATCTCTAAGGTTAAATCTACAACTCGCCACTAATTTCTAATTGGAACGTTACATCGAGAATCAACTGATGAATTGCTTTAGATTTTGGAATCATCGAAACGAATTCAAATTAAATAGTTTTTGTATCTTTTACTTAATTTGTCACTCTTTGAATGGTCATGTATGTCGAAGTGTTAATTTGCCTTGTTATTTCTGACATCATGATTTCTTTAATATTTGCACACTAAGATTTTACCCTAGATTTAACAAATCAAAGTTACCAAACGAGACGTACTATTCTGTGTTCGATGGAAATTCCTGACTTTCAAATGATTTCCTACTAGTTACCTCATTTCTAAAAATCTGTATTGCGGTAACATCCTTTGAAGTGATTATGCACTGTTTTAACATGCTCATAATTTGTCGTGGAATTAATTGCTGACAAGGATCTTTTAAAATACCTTGGGGAAATTATTGGAAAGTAATTAATTGGAACTTCTCCTGTTAAACGTGTACAATTAATCAGTTCATAAATTAAAACGTTTTACAAGAAACAACATTTTCCAATTAATTTACGTTTAATTACAAGTTAATTTACCAATTTAAAATAATAATTTAACCGATATTCATAAACTACTTATTTATAATTGCTAGTTAATGAGCTCCAATTGATTAAACAGGGTGCCAATCAATTTATAATCTTGATTTTGGAGAAGAGTCGGGCACTTTCTACATTTTCTTCTACTAATATTTATACTTATAAATCGATAGAAAAAGTCAACCAATTTTGCATCATCAGAAAATGATTACAATAATTTACTTTTCATCTTCATCAATTAGAGATTCACGCGAACAAATGAGGAGCAAAATTATAAAAAGTCGAAAGAGGTCCTGACGGAGGCTCTCTTAAGACACCCTGTAAACCATACACATAAAATATTTAATTTAATATTAATTAGTGTTTTGCTTAAAGCCATAAACATACCATCCACTAAATTAAATTACGTTGTTTGCATCGATAAAAATGGCACTATATCATTTTGTCGTGGCGAATATTATTTTAACTCCTCTTTATATAATTCCAACTAATAATTATAATACAGTTATAAAAACGCATACCTGGAGATAAAATAAATAATTCTTTATTTTATGGTTATAGATAATTTGATTTGCAATGTTTAATAATACGTGTTAGTGGCACAGCTCCATTATCTCTGTCAAGAGTATTTATAATAGCTGCAGGAAGATCTGGTATATTACTTTTATGATATTGGCGTGGGGGCAATTGGGGCAATTTAATGGGTTTCTAGAAACTTGGGTCTATTAATAAATAATATTATGGATGCGCAAAGTTTTTTAAATCAAATGCTAATCCGTGTCATATCCTGGGCTGGTTTGTACGCCTAATGTACAGTGTGGCCAAGAAAAGGAGGGTCAGATGGGGACCTCCTTATTAGTAAGAGATACAAATTTAGAAAAATGGGCAAAACGTTGAGTAATTAAAGCAGAAACAACGTATGAAATGCTCTAGGACACAAACTCGTATTTTAAAAATTTTATGACACATTTTTAAAATTTGGATTTATTTAAAATGTTGAAAAAAATAAATAAAATGGGAATTGCTGATATCACCCATTTTACCAGTAAGTGATGAGTGAAAGAATACTATATAGAAGCATTACTATTAGAAAAAAATCTTCTACTAAAATTCAGTTTTTTTAGTCTTTCTCCAAAAAGAAAAAAAGATGAAAATCTTATTTTAGCCTCCATTTTTGGAGGTGCGTAACTCTTTAACTGGGCGTTTTTGAACATACCTACAGGAAACTTTTTTCCTATTCTGAGGTCCTGAATCTAGATTTTTAGTTTGTCAATTTAATATAATACTAAAACGCCCTGTAGATATCTCATATTCATATTTACTTGGTCACTCATGTTCCTGTGATTTCTTGATATTTGCTAGAAAAACCAAATTATGAAAGCAAAAACAAAAACACGATTTTCTTCTAAATAGTCCTGGAGTCTTACAAGGATCTGTCATTTGCCCACTTTTTTAAATCCTCATATTAACGATTTTATTTCTGCAATTACACCTCCTTCTAACTTAGCAGGTGGTAGGATTATGCTGTCTAGACTCAAGCTGTAAGTTAAATTTATTTCTTAGCTGTGGAATTCGTTATCTAATCAGTAAGGATTATCGCTCTCGTGGTGCCTTCTATAAAAAGAAATACTGTACGTAAACTGTAAATACTTTTAAGTATTAAAGCTCCTGCGTAATATTAATAAAGTGCATAACTCTTACGTTAGAACATATCTCATTTTCATGCGTTAAATTTTATGTTACACAATAATGACTTTATTACAGGAGCTGTAAAGGAGAAATATGCACGTTAGTTTTTTGCTGCTGCGTACCCACCTAAATATCTTATTGTCAAAGGCGTTGCTAAGTGAACAATAGATTAAACTCTGGTTTTAGTGCTGTCTTGATCATTATTTATATCCGAACAAAAAGTGTATATGCAAAATTATCAATAAATCAATACTTGTACGATTCTCAAATTGCCAAATAGACATTAACTCGACATTTTACCATGCGGCGTATCGGGAACGTTTTAACTGCACAGGTGAGTTGTGAAACTAGTTTTTAGACAGCGCATGAATTGAATTAATACACTATGTGACAGAGAATATGGAACTTATGCTCTGCCTAGCAAATTCTGAAGAAAATCGACAGATGAAAAATAGCAGCTTTTCTTAGAAGTACCAACAAAGAAAAATCGACATTATTCCACTTTTTCAACTTTCGCCCCCGATGTTTAAATGTTAATTGTGGCATTTCATAAATTATTTCTCTTCCTTTTCTTTTTTGGGATTTATTATTTATTACCGATATCTCGAAAAAAAAAGGAGTTATGGAGTTCCGGCTTGCAGCATTCGATTTCTCGTACAATTTTCTACGAAATGAGGATGAGGATTTTTAGCTCCATAACAGCGTTCATTTAGAAGAAAATCCATCAGAAACCAGAGCGTGAACCTCCGACTTTGACAGCCTTCAAATTCATAATGAGTTGAGATAAAAAATCAAACAAAACGGCATAATGATCAGCATCCATTTCTGAGTCGATTGAGCTAAAGATAGATGGGGTCAATTTTCAAGTTACAACACTTGAAAGGGAGAAGTGTCAAAAAACGATGAAATTCTCTATACATACTTTACCTTAAAAAATTTAAGAAAAATCGAAAGTTCCAAGAAAATTCGGAAATAATTCATGGTACTGTAATTAAACGAGAGAAAACAAATTTTGTATTCGTGATATCATTATCTTCTTTCGTTTTCAAGATACGAGCGATTGAAACGAAAAAAAAAATCGATAAATTTTCACTTTTTCAAAATTTGTCCCTCATATCTCGCAAACTAAAGGAGTTGTGGAGTTAGGGTTTGTATCAATCGAGTTCTCGTACAATTTTCTACAATAAGAAGATTTTTCAGCTCCATAACAACGTTCGGTTGAAAGAAAATCTATCCGAAACCAGAGCGTGTCACCATAGACGCGAATACGCGAACCTCCGATTTTGACAACCGACAACCTCATAACGAGTAGAGCTAAAAAACCAAATGAAACAAAGGGGGTCAAACGAAACGGCATGATGATCACCATCCATTTCTGAATCGATTGAGCTAAAGAAAAATGGGGTCAATTATCTTTTAAAAAAGTTACAACACTTGAAGGGGAAAAGTGTCAAATAACGATGAAATCCTCCATATCTTGAGAAATTTGAGAAAATTCGAAAATTCCAGGAAAATTCTGAAATAATTCATGGTAATATACTTAGACGAGGGAAAACGAGTGTCGTAAACGCGGGATCACTGTCTTCTTTCATTTTCGTGATACGAGCGATTGAAACGAAAAAAAATCGCCAAATTTCTAGTTTTTCAAATTTTGCCCCCGATATTTCGAAAACAAAAGGAGTTGTAGAGTTTCGGTTTACACTAATCGATTTCTCGTACAATTTTTTACAACTAGAGGATTTTTCTGCTCCATAACAACGTTCAATTGTAAGAAAATCCATTCGATACCAGAGCGTGTAACCATAGACTCGAAATCCGCGAACCTCCGACTTTGGCAGCCGACAATTTCTTAATGAGTAGAGATAAAAAATCTAAAGAAACGGCATGATGATCAGTATCCATTTCCGAATTTGCGAAGCTAAAGAAAATGGGGGGTTAATTTTCTTTAAAAAAAGTTACAACACTTGAAAGGAAAAAATGTCAAAAAACGATGAATTTATCGATAGGTACCTTAAGAAATTTAAAAAAATCGAAAGTCCCAGGAGAATTCTAAACTAATTCATGGTAATGTAATTAGACGAGAAAAAACGAATGTCGTAAACGCGAGGTCGCAATCTTCTTTCGTTCTCAAGATGCGAGCGATTGAAACGAAAAAAAAAAACGATAAATTTCCACTTTTTAAAATTTTGTCTCCGATGCCTAGAGTTGTGAAGTTTTGGTTTAACCATTCGATTCCTCGTACAATTAACTACAACTAGAGGATTTTTTAGTTACATAACAACGTTGAGTTGGAAAAAAATCTATCAGAAACCAGAGCATGTCACCATAGACTCAAAATCCGCGAACCTCGGATTTTGACAACTGACAACTTCTTAACGAGTTGAGATAAAAAACCAAATGAACCGGCATGACGATCAGCATCCATTTGAAACGGAACAGTGTCAAAAAAATGATGAAATTCTCGATATCTTAAGAAATTTAACAAAAATCGATAGTTCCAGAAAAATTCTGAAATAATTCATGGTAATGTAATTAGACGAAGGAAAACGAATGTCGTAATCGAGAGATCGCTATCTTCTTTCGTTTTCGAGATATGAGCGATTGAAGTGAAAAAAAATCTATTTCGACTTTTCCATCTTTCGCCGCCGATATCTCGAAAACCAAAGAAGTTGTAGAATTCCGATTTTTACCATTCGTTTTTCATACAATTTTCTATAATAAGAGGATTTTTTAGCTCCATAAACTCGAAATCCGCGAACCTCCGATTTTGACAACCGACAACTTCTTAACGAGTTGAGATAAAAAATCAAACGATGGCATGATGATCAGCATCCATTTCTGAATCGATGGAGCTGATGAAAAAGGTGGGTCAATTTTCTTAAAAAAAAAAAATTACAACACTTGAAAGGGAAAAGTGTCAAAAAATGATGAAATTCTCCATACCTTGGGCAACTTTAGAAAAATCGAAAGTCCCAGAAAACTTCTGAAATAATTCATGGTGATGTAATTAGACGAGAGAAAACGAATGTCGTATTCGAGAGATCGCTATCTTCTTTCGTTTAGCGATTGAAGCGAAACAAAATCGATACATTTTCACTTTTTCAAATTTTGTCCACGATATCTCGAAAACAAAAGAAATTGTGGAATTTTGGTTTATCCCATTCGATTTCTTGTTAAGAGGATTTTTCACCTCCATAACAGCGTTGATTCGAGTTGGAAGAAAATCCATCAGAAACCAGAGCGTGTCACCATAGACTCGAATTCCGCGCACCTCTGATTTTGGCAACCAACAAATTTTTAACGAGTAGAGATAAAATATCAAACGAACGGCATGATGATCAGCATCAATTTCTGAATCGATTGAGCTAAAGAAAAAGGGGGTCAATTAAACAAGTTACAACACTTGAAAGGGAAAAGTGTCAAAAAACGATGAAATCCTTCATATCCTCGTTCATATCTTAAGAAATTTAGGAAAATTTGAAAGTTCCAGGAAAATTCTGAAATAATTCATGGTAATGTAATTAGACGAGGGAAAACGAATGTCGTAAACACGGGATCACTATCTTCTTTCGTTCTCAAGGTACGAGCGATTGCAACGAAAATAAAAAGAAGATTTTTAAAATGTTGAAGTGTTCTTCCGCCGTCCAAAAGAAAATCGACCAGGTTGATGATGTTGAACATCTAACATATAACTTATTCCATTTTGGAAACTGTTATTACCACGAAAAATTTGCATATTTCCTGACCTCGAAAACCTTCAGATGTAGTTTCTTTTCAAATATAATTTTTTTTATAAGAGCATTGAAAACCTCCATATGATGATCTTCATGCGTTATTGGGTGAGCAAGGAAATCTCTAAAATTAAAACTTCCTCCTTCGCACACAATAACTCTTCAAGTTGCCAGTTGCAACTATTTCGTACTTGCTGCATCAATTGCAAGTCAAAAACTTTCTCTTGCTCGGTATCATGTCCCAGTTAAAATATATGATTGGTGTAACAACCAGATTCGTAACAGCTCTAAAAAATTTATTAGACTCCCTATTCCTAGTGTACGGACAAAAAAATAGGGTACTTTATAATAATGCGCATTCCGTCAACCAAGAGGGTAGCATCGGGAAATAAATAAAATAAAAAATTTAACCAAATACGAAGAGTATCCTATAGAATGCGAAACAATTATATAAAATTGCAATAAATGCCTGTCTGCGAAGAGTATAAAGTTCATCTCCAGTTTGTTTTGTTAAAATAAAAGCTCTTTAACAGTATGTAGGAATGTGGCATCTAATACGGTAAAACAGTAAAAAAAAAGAAAATCATCGGAGAAAAGCCCGAAGGTAATCGATTTTCTTGTAGGAGCATGTTACCTTGAGTCGTACAACACCATAATAAGGGCCGCTATTCTCTAGGTACAGACATGCGTGCCTGTGCCTGTTTTTAATAGCTTGAGCTTTTACGAGCGTCAATTATTGTTGGTTAGTCTTAAATTGCAATTGCATTACGGGCCATCATTCATATTGCGTTAAATGGCGAGGCGCAAGCATGAACAAAACCACAACTTGATTTATGTCGATGTTTGGTTTTTCTGAATATATGCAATTGTTCCAACACAATTTATATGGAATAAATTATCGTTTATGACTACCACTCGCAGACTATTATATTAGTTTAATCATGAGCCGCCGCCCGACCGCAAGTCAAGACATTGCAAATAATAGCTATTCAGCTCTTTATTGCCTCCAGTCATAACTTTCAATTATTCAATTACAAAGCTACTTTTATTGCAATTAATAATTAAATTAAACTATTTATGTCCCATTTATTGCTGATTTGATTTGCGACATATAATTGTGCTAGCCATTTGGGGTTGAATGAAGTTAAGTAATCGCAAGAATCTTACACAATTTCACTTTCCTTTAGTATGGATTTAAAAAATAGTCAAGAGGCCTAAGATCCGGTAATTGAGGCGACTATCACTTTAACCTATCTGACAATTTGTTTACTGTAATCTAAGGGGGATTATTTACTAATTAATCGCACTGAAAATCCAAAATCTAAAATTTTATAAACAAGAAAAGCACCTATCCTGGCGACTGTGATTTTATTATTATTTAAATTATAGGTATAAAACATTCCGAAATATAAATTTTAAAATGATTTTTGCGACCCCTAGGAAACGAATTTAGTAGGGATACAAACTTTGAAATTTTCCCTTAGATTTATCTAAGATTCTTTGGTGTATATATACAACCTTATAGATATAAATTGTGGATCATTGCTGACTGGCCTACTACCGTAATTTATACAATTTTTTGCAGCGCATTTTCAAGAAACTAGCTCTCTTATTCTGTAATTTATTACCGCCATTACACCTCCTATGTGAGGTCGGTAATTAAGAGAAGTTTTAATTTTATTATCCTATTACAAATTTATGGCCCACCGTGAACGGCAACGCAGTTTTTGTTGGTTTATTTCTAGCGCAGCAAATATTGCATCAGTTGCGCCGGACAATAGCCTTAATTTAGAAAAGAGCTTTAATTGAACATCGTAATCGACACGAGGAAATAGGTCATACTCATAAATATACGGTTTAATTGAATCATTTAAATTTAATTAAGTAAATACTGTTCCAATAATGGTAGGATTTGGAAGAAAATATTTTCTCACGCTCTTCCACCAAAATTCATATGCTTGTTTCGAACGAGATGATGAGTAGGAATAATTAATGTGGATATAGTAAGTCACTTGGTGATCTCACTACGGACTAATTCTATAGCAGTTTTAAATTCAAATATTTTTGGATACTAATTTAATTCAAAATGGGACAACTATGAAATATTAAAAAGGAATAAAGGGTGCTTTTTCATTGGGGGTGAGTTTCACCCCAACTCAGGGGTTTCGAAGAAAAAAATGATTATTGGAACGTGTATATCGTCAAATTTTACCCCAAAAAACACTATTTTTGCTTTAATATTCGCCGATTTAGAGGTTGTTAAAAATGTTAATTTTTAAGCAAAAACACTGATTTATTCAAAGGTTTCAAGCAAATTACTCAAAGAGGATCACATTTTCGAAAAAGTTTGTCATAAAAAAATGTCAGCTGAACGTAGACCTGAAAGGGTCACGCGCTTCAAATAGTCACAACTCTGGTTTAAAAAAACTACTAAAAGAAATTGCCCGATTATTAAATAAATAAAATAAAAAATAAATTCAGCTAAAACAAGGATAAAATAAAATAATCCTCACAATAAAACAAATAACGAGAAACTTACGTATGGTATACGGTATAGATAAGTACAAGTTAAAAAAGGATATCATATTGGAGAATAATCTTCCTAGATCAGCTGTAGAACACCTGTTGTAGTAATAAAGGTCAACGGGCCACACATAAACAAAGGGTCAGCTACGCTTAAATAAAACAAACGTAAACAAATTAAAAGCTTAAATAAAGTAAATGTATTGTAAAATGTTTCTTTTAAATAATCAATAACAGAACAGCTGTTATTTACATGCTTTGAACGAAGTTTAACAGTTAAACTAAGATGCACTTTATTTCTGTAAAATTCTATAAAAATGTAAATAAATAGTGTAAGACTTCTTGTAAAACCACCAGTCTAGTCTAATGATGAGACACAATGTAAATTAGCTCTTAAGAAGTGATTGTGAAGTGAGATTCAAAAAGTTCAGTGATGCTTCGTCGAAGTCAACGGCAGGTCAAAATTTCATCTAACGCAATATCAACAAATGGGTATCCACAGATTCGTCATGAAATGAGGATGGTGAAAATACATAATTTCATAGTAAAAATATAGAATAAAGAAAATATACAGGGTGTTCATTAAGTATGTAAAATAAATTTAACAGAAGATTATTTGAGTGATTCTAAGATAGAAAGTTCATATAAACATGGGTCCGAAAATGCTTCGTTTTCAAGATACAGGGTGTTAAACTTTTTTTAAAAATTTGGTTTTTCGTAAATATCTTAAATATCCGTTACCCAAATTTGATGTAATTTGGCAATGTTATTTGTAGTGTTAAGGGGCTAGTTACGCACTAACCTGATAAAATTTATTAAGTCCAGTGGTGTCCCGAGCGGCACCTTAACGAATATTTTTGACAAAAAAATGTACGCCACTGACTATTTTGTGATTTTTTTGGGTTAAGCAACTGAAAATACAACGTTTATGTCTCTTGCATTTTTTTCGGATCTTGCTTAGTTTTCGAGACAGAAAATGAAATTCAATTAATTGCATATCCCTGGACCACACAAGAAACATGGGGAAACGTAGGAAATAATCAAGGGTTGCATTGGAAAACGATTGCAGCATTTGGCAAACAATATGACAGCTGTTGTCAATTTATTAAGCTATTAAATTGTAATTTTTGTAAAAAGTATTTTTGGTGAAATTTTTTAAAAAAGTTTAACACCCTGTATCTTGAAAACGAAGCATTTTTGGACCCATGTTTATATGAACTTTCTGTCTTAAAATCACTCAAATAATCGTCTGTTAAATTTATTGTACATACTTAATGAACACCCTGTATACATATATTTATATTAAGTATATTTTACACCTTAACACAAAAACTCGAATCAAATTCGTAATCACCAACCGCCAAAAATATAAATATAAATATTAACTATAAATCATAAATGCGAGTTTCAGTAATAAATTTCCAGTCCTTCATTTATATTTATTTTTTAACTTTAGGGGAGGTTTTCACCCTCTTAGGGATAAGCGCAATTATTTTTCTAATTCTCTCAAAATAAACAAAAAATAATTAATTTATCTTAAATTCACCCATTTTATATCGGCCGTATTGAGGGTGCAACATAAAATTTTTCATTTCTGACTTCACATTCGTGATCAGCGACCTCAGAAACATAAATAGTATAAGTTATTCTAAGTGCTTTGTTAATTATAGACTTTTTGACTTTAGAGGTGATTTTCACCCTCTTAGGGGTAAGAGCAATAATTTTTCTTATTAAGATAAGTTTTATGTCTTAAAATATAGGAACTTGCAAAAAGAGTTCTGCTTGGTCAAAACAAACAAAATATAGCTAATTTTTTCATTGTACCCGTATTTTATCGGCCGTATTAGGGGTGCATTCGCGAATATTAAAATTCTGACTTCAGAATCGTAATCAAAAACCTTTCAATGAATATTTTTAATAACTATATAACTCTTAATACTTAATATTTAATTTTGAAATTCAGGGGTAAAAGCACATATATTCCTTTTTAATATTTGAAATTGATATTCTAAAGTTTAAGAATCCGCTAAAAAAAAAATTCCAAGCCGCTATAGAATTAGTCCGAAGTTTGGGTACGTTTTTACACCAAGTGACTGTATTAATACATTCATAAAATAGGGTAAAGTTTTCAGGGGTAGGTTATCAACTTTATGTTAAAAATTGTTAAATAATAGGGTAATTTATGTATCCAGATGGTGTTTTCAGTATGAAAAGTGGAAGAAAAAGGTTCTAAGAATAATAATAATGTCTTGATGATGGTCATAAAAGGCTCGAAACGTAATAAAACCATAAAGTGTGGTACATTGTTGTATTCAAGATAAATAAGTTTCCGAAATTTGATATCACAAAATCAGGACCGTATTTAAAAAATGAAGTTGTTGATGGCTGCTCGAACACGAAACGTCGAATAAAAAAATTGATAACGTAATATTAACGTTTACTAAAAGTTGTTGTAAAGAAGTTCTGCCAGTTTCGCTCTAACTTTACTATTAACGACAGGAAAAAACCTGGAATTAAATATCAGAAAATTCAGTATTTTTTCAAAATAAAAACGGAAAATCAGTGTATATCTTAAGTAAAATATCTCTAAATAAATTATTGATAGTATTAATCGCTTTCTTCATGTATTGTTGAAATGAAAGGAAAGAAACATCTTTTATTTTTAACGGTATAAAATGAGATGGTTTTTAATTTTTTTAACTATACCATTTTGCGATTCTACACTAATTATAAACTAATAGAATGCTATAAAATATTCAAAATAAAACGCAAAGTAAAGGTTGAAGTAGGTACATCACTTTCGATTATTTTATGTTACTGATAAATCCTCGATTTAACAGAAAATACATTGAAACGCGTGATTGAGAAAACAATACTTTTTCCAATAGTTCGTGTAATTCCTGTAAATAATTTAGATAATAACTACAAATATTCCAAAAAATTTATGGACTCATTTACCTGCTCCATTTCCTGCTATTTGTCGCACTGCAAGCGTCCCATGTGTGAGTTATCATTACAAGAAAAAAAATGATGAAAATTCCTTTCAAGAAAGAAAATTCAAGGTCAAAGCAAAACAAGAAAATGTCGATTACGATGAAAATGTTATAATGATAATAATTAATTTATTTTTGTTATTGCGTCGTTTAGTACGTTACCCCTGCAATTTCTTTTGTTTCATTACATACATACAGTGGGGTCGAGAAAGTAAGGAAACAAATTCAATATCTTCGAAACGCCCACGTTTTGGAAAAATCACTCGGAGACGTCGATTTTGATCTTATATTAGGCCTATTTTAAAAATATTTTTTATTCTAAAAGATGTCTTAAAAAAGCTGGGCTGTGATCAACTTTGATTTTTCAAATGGCAACTTCCAATTTTTTTTGCAATTTCGAATTCCGTGTCAAATTCTAAACATTTCCTTTGTATACCTAAAATCGATCATTTCTGAGTTATTCACATTTATTCGCATTGAACAGGCTAATTACACCAGAAATGATTAGAAAATAACAAGAAGAATTTATCAGTCGTTCAGGTTATAGTCAAGTAACCAATGGGAGGCATTTAAAATACATGTTGAAAAAATTTTAATTTGTTGCTAACCTAAGAATAAAATATATGTAATATTAAAAATATTTTCTTTTTCAAAAAAATGTATTTTAAATATCAATAACTCAGAAACGATTGGCTTTAGATATATAGGAAATGTTTAGAATTTTATAAGAAATTCGAAATTGCAAAAAAATTTGGGAGTTGCCATTGGAAAAATCAAAGTTGATCACAGCCCAGCTTTTTTGGGACACCTTGTAGAATATGATATATTTTAATAGGCCTAATATAGGTACAAACAAAATCGACCTGTCCGAGCGAGTTTTCCAAAACTTAGGCATTTTGAAGATATTGAATTTGTTCCTTACTTTTCGACCTCACTGTATAAGAAACACTTGTTGAGAACAAAGATAATTTAGCCAGCTATTCACTTTATTCTTTGGGAAGTGCACCATGTGAGTTTTGTGTGTTAATTCATGTGAATTATCCTTAGTCTTAGTATATCCTAAAATGGAAGCACATCAACATGTTTAAGTTGGAATTTAGGCTGGATTTGGACTCAGCAACCCCAAAAACGTATAATCGATTTCGTTTCTGGGCATTTCAACGAATGTTTCAACTTTCATTACTTTTTTAAGGTTAGGGACGAAATGCGATCTGACCGAGTCTAACCAACCCCGGATTCGAATTCAGCGACCCCAAAAACAGAATGTTTAATTGACGAGAACATAATTTAAAAAAATCAACCTACATATGAAAAAAAAGGCAAACAATTTAGAAAAAAATTAACATAAAACATATCGTAAAGCTCTGTTGGCGACTGGCGTATTTATTTTACGAGGCAGCGTATTTATCACAGAATTTTCTAATACGAAATAAAATTAAGCCTTAAGCCATCATTAAAGTAAATGAAAATCTAAGGGAATTACGTTTCATTATAAAGAAATATTATGCAGATATATGTAAATAGCTCCTAGTAAAAAACCACAAGTATATCATAGTTGTGATTTATATTTCTACCCTGCGATATATTTTCTCATCATTATAGTAATTTTCTGTTTAAGTTGTTAAATTTATTTCTCACGCCTGGAGAGGTTACATGCATCGTTTTGCAAAAAAATCTACAATGTATACAAACCCATACGGGTTTACTAAAAGATACATTGTAGTTTACCAGAAATTACCATGATAGATTGAAGTTATTAAATTGTTGATAACCGAGAAGGTACGTGATGAAAATAGCTCGCAATTATTTTCATAATTAACGAAACAAGTTTCCATAAAAAAAGTATTTTCCATTTAAACTAGAAAACACGATGTTCAATTGTTTTTTGCGTTCTTCTATTTTAATGAGTCTTAAGAATACTAACTCTTTGCTAATTTAAACAATTTTGTATCTTTAATAATAACAGAGTTACCAATGCTGGACACTTAATTTGAACCAGCCTATCTAAATTCACAAAAAACCTAATTCTGACTACCTCCACGAAGTCGCCTCTCTTCTTGTTTCATGCATTCCACTACTGACGAATTTTTAGCGGATTTTCAACAGAAAATATTGCTCCAATTTAAACGTCGCACAGTATATCTCACGAATATCGTCTAACAAAAGATAAATATGACTGACGTTAAACATTTTATAGATAATAATATATCTCGACGTAATTCTTACTAATCTTGATTTATTAACGGATTTAGCGTTGTTACATAACGGTGAACATATACGACGCCAAATTTAGAATTTATAGATGAGAAGTAATGCAAGTGAATTCAAAAATGCTTTCCAAGCGATAAAATCTCAGTTGTCACATACCGTAATCGTATACATTATCTCAGATCTATAAGCGATTCTTGTAATACACACGCTACAAATTTTATCACCTACAAGAAGTTAAATATTTGTTATCCGTCAACAGGCGAAAAGAAATATCAGAAATTATGCATTGACATATTTCCGGTTGTGTAATCGTGATTATAAAATATTTATGGAAGATTATTTACAATATATATACACACACACCCACAGTATATACAGATACACGTCGTTCGAAAGATATATTATTGAATATAAATGGCACATTATAGCTCAAAGAGATACCAGAAAAACTAGACTTTTTATGTTTCTTCTTCATGGTAGAATTCGTATATTTGGTAATCCTAAGCACACAAATATAATGTAATCCAGGATTTATATTCGATGTTGTCGGTGTTGGTGTTATTAATTGGAAAGAGCGCGAAATACAGCAGGCCCATACCTATGAGATGTCGCCTATCAGGTTTTTTTCAATTTCTTATCTGGTGTCGAAATGATGACACAGGTTACACACGTTTCCATACGTTTTGTGTCTGTTTCAACAAATTTAAAAATTTTATTATTCGTGTATTAAAAATTATTTAAAAAAATTGACATAGACAAGGTGACGTGGAATCCACTGACTGGACCAGATTTAAAATATACATCTAACTAACTGGTTTGCAGTCCATACAGAGAAGTAATTTTTTTGAACTCTCCAAAAGATAGATTGATAGCGTTTCAGGTAACTCCTGATATAGTAATGCAATTAATATTAACTCATGTATCTAATAATTACATTTTTATTCTAATTTCATAATTTGCCACGCACGTAAAAACAATCTTCATGTATACAGAGTAATTTAACACTGTCATCAGGATATCAGGTTAGACCTTCAGTCCATTACACTTTATAATTGTTACATTAGATACAACACGTTTCAGTTGTGTTTCAGCTTGTTCCACAATCTGCAATGCGAAACTTTCTTTACTAAAAATTTGCCAATTATATTATCTGTGGCTGGCAATCGGCAAAATAATTAATCGAACTCGGAAACGCCCAACCTAAAACAATAACAAATTTAAAAGAAAGCTTATATTTATAGCATAATGATTTATTTTTAACAGTGTGACGTTGTCATTAAAAATCGAAAATCTAATCTCACTTATTTGAATAAATCAGGTCACATTTGAGAGCCGGTGATAATCTTACAAGAAGCAAACAGGTTTACCAGATCTAGTTACCCTGTTATAACGGTTGGGAATTGATTAGAATTATATAATTTTATGGGATATAATAAATAATAAATTTATATGTAATAAGGCGATACCGGCATGATTTACCAGTTGGCTTTCGAAATTCATTAGTTTTCAAATTCTTATCGCATCACCCGCAAATTTTTTGCTCTGCACCAATCTTGTAGGAAAGTGTCACTTAACAGGAAATGATTTACAATTTAACAACATATTAAAAATATGTAACGATGTAAACCTTTGAGGTGTATAATTGAAAATCGTCCAAATCTGTGCATTTTTAAGTAAGAACCTAGCCCAGGATTTTTCTCAAATATGTACATATATATTGACACACCACTTACAGCAGTTATTTGATGAGTTATTAAAAAATTGTTAAACACAAAAAATTTATGTTTTACTCTATATTTTTAGAATTCGATGAAAAAACAAATGAACATCGGAAATGTAATACTTATTTCTGCATAACCTTCATTTTTTAAATGAAACACCCTTTATACGGGTCCACGTATTTAAAGAGCACATTTCTCTGATTCCAAAAATATATTAGTGGAGGGAAATTATAATTTTAAAGTGACGTAATCGGGAAGTTGAATTATTTTTTGATTTTTGTTTTGTACATGCATGTAAACTTTTTTTTAAAGAGTAGGTCTTTTTATGTACATATACCAGAATCTGTTTATCAAGTTGAAATGTCATTTTTTTAATTAAATAAATTTTCATATTAGTTTTGAAAAAAACGAAATTTAACTAAATTATGAAGATTATAGATTATATGACAGTTAAAATAATTATTTGAAAATCGAATCGACATTAAAGTGCTTTCGGATGGTGTATTATTATATTTACTTTTGTTTTACTATACATATAAGATACAAAGTACATATGTATAATCCCACTAAGCAACATATATAATGACCATATTATGAAATGTTAGATCTAGGTAACAATTTTAATGTTTTCATGAAATATTATATTTCTGTTATGATAACTAACATTGATATATTTGAGAAATATTAAAATGTAAAATATTTAATAAATGTTTATACAATATTAACTCGATGTTACTAGAAAATATTTCTATAATATCATACGATACACCTTGTAAATGTATTATAATACATTCTCTTAAATGTTTCTTTAACATTTTTTCTTAAATGTTTACAAAATGTTATACAAATATAATTTGTAATGTTAAAACGAAATATTTCATATATGTAACATTGAATATGTTATAAATAGCACTTTATACATTATAAATAATGTCCATTTGATAGTAGATTAACATTATTAGTAATATTTATTTAATATTACCATATTATCACTAGTTACTATTTCTGATTCACTGAGATGTGCTCAATGAATACCTAAGTTTGGTTCGTCGTAAAAAGTATGTAAATATAAATAATACACCCTACGAAAGTTCTTTTAATGAAATGAATTTCGTTTTATACAAAACTTATATGAAAATCTGGCATAAAAGATATGAAAAAATGTCAAAAATGTGAAATTAAATATATTTTTTTTTAATTAAAAAAAACAACATTTTAACTTGATAAACAGATTCTGGTATATGTTCATAAAAAGTACATAAAAAGACCTGTTCTTAAAAAAAGTTTACCCTACGACCATTTTGCATTAAATGGCAAGCGTTTTAATTTTTTTCGAAAATGTTCAATTGTGACAGTAAAAATATAATAATAATAATAATAATAATAATAATAATAATAATAATAATAATAATAAAAATGGTCGTCCTGATAATCGGTGTACTCGGAGGTATAAAGCCCACCCTGCTCTCCGCATTGAAGACCATGCCTGCCTGCCAAACATCGGCAGAATGGTTGGCTGGTCAAATGCAGAAAGCGGTCATCCTGGGATCCCTTCGTCTACTTAGAGCACATGAGTCTGGAATCTACAGTGACTAACCCTGCGGGATGTGGGGAGTTGCTGTAGATTATTCGCTGGCGCTCTCTCTGTGTGGTGTCGGAGGCCACAGGGAGACTGTCCAGCACTTTCTTCCGGAAACGGAAAAAAAAAAAAAAAAAAAAAAAAAAAAAAAAAAATAATAATAATAATAATAATAATAATAATAATAATAATAATAATAATAATATTTATTTGCCCATTAATATACATGTTTAATATTACATTTACAATAATAATAATATATATATATATATACAGGCTGTCTATTTTACGAGGGCCACACCAAATATCTCGCTTAATATCTATTGTTGAGGAATAAAGTTTTAGAAATAGTAATTCCATTTTTTGTGAGCTATATTTCAGTAAAAAAAAATTAGAAATCCATAGCCTACTTTGTGAGATATATTACAAAAACCTGAAAAGTAGGAAAACTACAAACGGTTATAGCTTCCTTATTTGAGGAGATATGAAAAAAGTTGAAGGGATGATAGTTGACGGCAAAGACAATAAGAATAATAATATGTATCATAAAATTCGAAAAACGCAGTTGGCTTTGACATACGCTCTTGTGCAAAAATTAAAAGAACAAATCTCAAAGTAGGCCATGACACCATTAATTCCGTTTATTTTTTCTCTTTCCAACGATATAAAACATGTCAAAAAAATTTTAACTGATAGTGCCAATATTTAATATTTTACGAAAACCACAATTCATATCGTTAAATCGTAAAAATCAGCTATGCCATGATAGTAAAAATTCACTTTATAATAATTATAATTCAGTAATTATTTATTACAATTTAATACAAACTAACAAATGTCTCATAAATAAAAATAAAAGTACAAAATGAATATCCAAAAAAACGAAAAATTATGTACAGGGTTTTCCACCGAAAATCATCACCCCGATAACTTTTTAATTTGTAATTTTAGAAAAAAAAGTTTCAAGTAAAAGTTGTAGGACATGTTAATGGCTTAAAAATCCCATTTTTAGAAAAACAATTGAACATCGTATTTACGATCTACCGATACAAGTTATGTTTTTTTAAATGGAATACCCTGTATTTTTTTGTATTTTTGGATTCTATACGTTTTTCTGATTTCAACCATATGATTATGTCATATGTTTGCTCCGGTAGTTTATTTTAAATAATATTTTGCTATCCCTTCGGCATCTTGTAACAAACTGCAACTACGCTGAAAGCTAGATTTTCTTTCCCAAAAAATTAATATTTTAATAACTACCGGTGCAAACATATGACATATTTATATGGTTAAAATCAGAAAAACGTATAGAATCCAAAAATATAAAAAAATACAGGGTGTTCCACTTAAAAAAACATAACTTGTATCGGTAGATCGTAAATACGATGTTCAATTGTTTTTCTAAAAATAGGATTTTTAAGCACTTAACATGCCTTACAACTTTTACTTGAAACTTTTTTTTCTAAAATTACAAATTAAAAAGTTATCGGGGTGATCATTTTCGGTGGAAAACCCTGTAGGTACATAGTTTTTCGTTTTTTTGGATATTCATTTTGTACTTTTATTTTTATTTATGAGACATTTGTTAGTTTGTATTAAATTGTAATAAATAATTACTGAATTATAATTATTATAAAGTGAATTTTTACTATCATGGCATAGCTGATTTTTACGATTTAACGATATGAATTGTGGTTTTCGTAAAATATTAAATATTGGCACTATCAGTTAAAATTGTTTTGACATGTTTTATATCGTTGGAAAGAGAAAAAATAAACGGAATTATTGGTGTCATGGCCTACTTTGAGATTTGTTCTTTTAATTTTTGCACAAGAGCGTATGTCAAAGCCAACTGCGTTTTTCGAATTTTTTGATACATATTATTATTCTTATTGTCTTTGCCGTCAACTATCATCCCTTTAACTTTTTTCGTATCTCCTCAAATAAGGAAGCTATAACCGTTTGTAGTTTTCCTACTTTTCAGGTTTTTGTAATATATCTCACAAAGTAGGCTATGGATTTCTAATTTCTTTTTACTGAAATATAGCTCACAAAAAATGGAATTACTATTTCTAAAACTTTATTCCTCAACAATAGATATTAAGCGAGATATTTGGTGTGGCCCTCGTAAAATAGACAGCCTGTATATATTTTAATTCAATCACGTATTTATAGCATGAAAATACATATTTTCTCCAATTTTCTTAAAGATTAGAATATTTTTATCCCACTTATTGCATTATTAGTAAAAAAATAAAATAAACTGAGCAACTTGGATTTTTTAAGGTTAGGATGTACTTTTAATGTAACTATACCTCAACTGTTTGATAGGTTATTTCATTTACGAGTTTTTGTTTTTTTTTTTAATTTTTCTACGACCCATAGAGCTGGAGATATTTAAAAAATAGTGTGGAGATGCAATTAAAATGCAACAAAATTGCACTTTTATGCGCTTTTCTCGCGAAGCCCCAGCCCGATTTTGCTAATTTTTTCGGTTTTTGACTCATTTGCATGTATAAAAAGAAAACAAAAAAAAAATACAACTTCCCGACTACATCACTTTTCATCAATTATTTTGACTAATTTCCCTCCACTATATAGTTTGCCTATGTTTGAACAAGCCGTTTTTGAGATATTGAGTCCTAAAGTTTTAAAAACAATAATAAATAAAACATAGTAGCCATAAATCATCATGGCCGCGTCATCTAGATTTTAAAAACAAATGAATTCATTGAGTTTTTGAAAATTTTTCAAAAAAATGAACTCTGAATGTTAATGAAGAGGATATTCTGCTCTCGCTGCGGATGCATTACTATTATTTTTATACTTTCCATCATCCGTGTAAGGCATTTTTTTGACGTTGCCAAAAATATTCACAAACGTCAATGAATTCATTTGTTTTTAAAATGTAGACGACGCGGCCATGATGATTCATGCCTACCATGCTTTATTTAATTAATTAATTAATAATTGTTTTTAAAACTTTAGGCCCCAATATCTCAAAAACAGCTTATCCAAGCATAGGCAAACTATATATTTTTGGAATCAGAGATATGTGCTCTGCCATATACTTACGGGGTGTTTCATTAAAAAAAATTAAGGTTATGCAAAAATATTACATTTCCGATGTTCATTTGTTTTTCCTGACAACGAATTCTAATTTTTTAATAACTCATCAATATGAGGAATGACCACATCTACTTTTCTTATCAAAGTTGTTCCATATTGTAATGTATATACCTTTCCAAAGTATTTCCTTTATTACGTTTTAAATTCGTATATTATTACAGGACAAAGGCCAGTATTAAAATTTCTTCACCATTAATAAGTGTTTTCTACCTCGCCTGGCCTTAAAGAATCACGAAAAAAATTCCACGTATCTTTGTAGTTCACGAACTCATCAGTGGTTGCGCCTAACACCTCAACAAGAACGTGCGATGCTGATGCCGTCTGTGTTCCTGGCACCTTCTGCGTCTCGGTTGTGTAAACCTTGCGGTATGTAAATTTATCATCCGCGAAGTGCACAGTGCATTTTTTAGCAATTGCCGATTTGGAGATATATAGCGAACGTTGTGGACGCGCCGCACCGCTACATACCTGTGGGTCTCGTTTCTTGGAACCTTGGCTCGACGTTGATATATGGCTTACGAACACGGTCTCATCGCTTTGATCAACGACTTATCTGACCGTTTAACCGAGTTTCAATGTTTCTCCCTCATTAAATCAACCGATATACATGTGCTCCAGCCTCCATTCAACATCAGTTTCAGAAAACAACTTGCAAAAAGTATTCTATCGTGTAATAGTCTTGGAAGGCCTCCGGGCAAAAACAAACAATTCGACTGGTGCATTTTTAGGCCAGTCGTTTATGCCTCCTAAGAGACACAATCCAAGAACAAACAATTCGACTGGTGCATTTTTAGGCCAGTCGTTTATGCCTCCTAAGAGACACAATCCAAGAACTGCATTTAGAAATAAGAAAAAAAATATTTTTTAATAATTATTTAGTGTACTAGTACATATCGATGGTTTAATGCTAATACTCCAAATTTTACAGAAAATTAAAAAGCATGTTCTGTTGATATTAATTTGCTGAGTTAAATCAATTTTTTTAACATATTCTACATTGCTCCTAACACAGATTTTCTTCTCCGTCCATTAATTCATATTTTTCCAAAGTTAAAATAGAGTGCTTTTCTTCTTGAGAAAAATTTGGCAAAAATGATTTTATTGCAAGCAACAAAAGTACACACTTATCCCATCTTTTTTTTCAGGCATTAATCACGATTCCATATTTATTTCTTTTATATCAGTTATACTCTTCACCATAAATCCTAAGCTTCTTAATTTTGTTTCTTGGTCACTCTGTTTTTTCAGTATTTCTTTCTTTTCTCTTGGAACTGCAATCTTCAACAGTTTATCGTGTCTGCTGTAACATGAAAATTTGATGACATATAATCTGGATCATCTTTATCGTTTTGGCATGCTGAATTAAATTCTTTGCTGTTAAGGACAAGGACAATAATGTGCAGCTGTTTCGATAGAAAATGCTTCATTTTTATTAGTTTGAACTTGCAATGTTACAATTTTCTTCAATTTCGAAATTTTCTGGTACGTTTTTATTTTTCTCAACTTAGTTATCCAGTTCCTCTAGATTGAATTAATGTTCCTGAGTTCTTAATATAAAAGAAACAAATACTTTTTGCTGTTTTATTTTGTTCCAATGAAAATTAATAATAATTAAGACATCCGAGTGTGCTTGGCGATGAAACCGCCATCTAATCGACTGCACTATTATCATTACATTTACAGTTGTAATTGATCCCTAATGAAACCTAAAGATGCCCGTTTAACTTTGTAATATGATATAAATCACAGATTAAACATTGTGACACCACAATATTTATTTCCTTGTAATTTCTCATTTAAAATGTGCCCCGCTGCGCAAAAGTGTATGATACTGTTGTCCTCTAAAATAAAAACGCTAAATTATTGAACAAATGATCACCGTAATTGCTCCTAATGTAAAGGCATTGGGGTTATATAGCGCAATTTATTTATGGAATGTGTGGGTTCTAACCCGTAATAACAATTATTATTTATCATCTCCAGTATACAAAGTAATATTGAAATTATTGCCGTGCTTAAATATTAACATAATTATGTAATTATTGTATTATATGTGACAAATTCGGGCTTTGTCACGGTTAACATTAACTTTAGTTCTTACTGTAAAATAAATTAATATTTATGATATCGTTTGTATTATTTGCAGCTATTAATTCTATTTCTGCTTTTATTTAATATGTATGTCTATATGTATTGATTGTAATAGTACTGTTTAGTAGTAATAAAATTATAAATGCGTAATTATAATAAAGAATCATAATTGTAGATATACACTATACAGTGCGGTCAGCAGTATCTGGTATTATCCAAGGTGTCCAGAAACTCTCCTGATAAACGAAAATTGCAAATGGAGCTACAGCTTCTTAAAGATGGAAAGTTGTAATTAAATTTTTTTAAACGTCTTCAAAAGGCTTCTATCTAAAAAGATAAAACTGTTACATTTGTTAACCTAAAAACGAACATTTGTTATTTTGTTGATTTTCCAAAGCCAACATTTCATTTTTAGTAGTCATTGGGGAGCTTATATAAGGAAACACGAAAAATTCAAATCGATTTTTCTTGAAAAAGATGCATCATAGCGATAACAAATTAGAGTAGAATTGTTAAAAAGAACTCTAAAGTTTTTAAATCTGACATCAAAAAGCCAAATAAATTAAAAAAATATATATATGACTAAGAATGTTCGTTGGCGCCTCCAAATGATCGCAATAGAAAAATCAAGTTTACAGCAAACGCTGGTCATTTTCAAAATATATACTTGATGATGTATGTACCTCCACAAATTAGGCAAAATATGTAGAGTACCAATATGATGGAGCACCGCACACCACGTCATTCTAATCTCTAATGAAAATTAACAAAATTTTGTTTTTCAATATGGCAGCTTTAAAATTTTGTTCAGAATAAAGAAAAAAGGTGAATAATTCAATAAAATCCTTGTCTAAGTTAGGAATATAGGAATTCAGTAAAAATGATGTCCAATTTGTATTAAATTGTTGTATTTGGATGTATACAACATATTTATGTATTTTTAGTACAAATATTTTCTAAATTTATAACAGCACATCCAATATGGTGCGCAATGTGACCAAAGGATCAATAATCACTCTGAAAACTATTTTTTGTGGTATTGCCTTAATTTGTTTTAAATATTTAAAATAAAGAGTCTGAGAAATTTTTTAATTGTATGTAGTATATCTCCTATAAACCGGTATCAGCTGAAACCTTAAAACCAGTAAATATAAATTTCTTAAACCCCTAAGGTCGTAAATTTTTTTGGCGTTTTTTAATAATATTAAAATCCGTGTTTGAGCTAACTCAAATCTGATATCAGTAATTTTTTCAATACTCCCAACTAGAAATAAGATTGACTTTTATTACATGTCACTGATCACAATGGTGCTTAGAGTTGCAACTTTGTCAACCCCTGTTAATCCGAGTCAAAAAAAAAATAAAAGTTACTGGAATTATTAATACTTAAAGAAAATATTTTTAAAGTCTCTGCTAGGACTTCTGGTCATAGATAGTAAAATTTGACTTATAGTCTAAATAAAAGAAACACATTATTTAATTACTTGATGCCTGCCAAAACTATTAGTAAGTAGCTTTATTAAGTTGAGGGAGCAGGTGCCTTTACTCAGCTGTCAAACCGCTAGTTGACAGATGTCAAAATCATCAATCTTACTTAAAATCTGAATTCAGCAAAACCATAAATAGAATTATTTAAAGTTTTCAGTAATAAATGGTTATTTGACACTGTGTTGATAACTGTCAACTGTAAATATTCTTAATCTGACTGAAAATTACCTATATATGAATGTACAGGGTCATCACGCGAAAATGTCCTTTTTTGAAATATCTCAGCCATTTTTCATGTTATGACATAGATGTAAAGACATTCTGAACTAGTTTTTTCCACAGAATCTAAATTTTCAGTCAAAAAAACAATAACGAATCGCATTTCAGAAATGCGACATAATAATTTCTCTTTTAAATAGAACACTCGGTATATTTTGAAACATTTCGATTCTGCTTCTCTTTCTGAATTCAAAAATGTCAACATATCTTATGTTATCTGAAATGGTTTTTTAGATATTTAGATTTGATGATATTAAAATCTGATATATAAACTTGACGATATTAAAATAACGTGACCGATTTTGTTAAATAAATTTTGAAAACAAAGGAAACATTAACCATAATGAGAAAATGATTTCTGAGAAACTTAGAATGTTGATTTTGTACATTTAATTAACAAAGAATATATTAATAAACATTAAAAAAATAAAAAAATATTAACAAAGAATTAACAATGTTAAATATTACAAGGTTAAATATAATAAATAATTTTAGATACATTAATGCATATATTCCATTTAGTAATTGCTCAATATGTCTACCTCTATTTTCATGACAAAGTCCAAACCCCCGTCGATAAATCACCTAAACAATCACAATTATGATCAGGAATTTTCTAAACAATTTAAAACGGCGGTATAGACTTTGTCATGAAAATTGAGCAATTACTAAATTGAATAAATGCATTAATGCATCTAAAATTATTTATTATATGTAACCTTGTAATATTTAACATTGTTAATTCTTTGTTAATATTTTTTTATTTTTTTAATGTTTGTTAATATTTTCTTTGTTAAATAAATGTATGAAATCAACATTCTATGCTTCTCAGAGATAATTTTCTCATTATGGTTAATGTTTTTCTTTGTTTTCAAAATTTACTTAACAAAATCGGTCACGTTATTTTAATATCGTCAGATTTATATATCAGATTTTAATATCATCAAATCTAAATATCTCAAAAACCATTTGAGATAACATAAGATATGTTGACATTTTTGAATTTAGAAAGAGAAGCAGAATCGAAATATTTCAAAATATACCGAGTGTTCTATTTAAAAGAGAAAGTATTATGTCGTATTTCTGAAATGCGATTCGTTATTGTTTTTGACTGAAAATTTAGATTCTGTGGAAAAAACTAGTTCAGAATGTTTTTACATTTATGTCATAACATAAAAAATGGCTGAGTTATTTCAAAAAAGGACATTTTCGCGTGATGACCCTGTACACATCCAAACACAACATTTTAATACAAATTTTCATGATTTTTTACTGAATTCCTAACTAAGAAAATGATTTTTTCTACGAGCGTGCGTAAAGTACTTTACTCACTCTTTATAGTGCGTTAAGTTAAAATTTACGCACTAGGGCGTAAAGTGTTTACTTACTTACTTACTTGCTTTACGCACTAGTGCGTAAAGTAAATTAGTAAACAATTGCATATTAGAGCACCTATAATATTCATATCTTACTTTAAAAACGTTAAATATCGTTATTTAATTTTATGTAGTCCATTTATTTAATATCACGGCATATTATTATAAAACGTACCTTATTCTCAATATTCTTTAACAATAATGGTTTAATTTTTTATAATTCCGAAGTTTCATTATTTATATTCTCAAGACTGATTAGTTTCACTCATTTATAATTAAGTAGACTATAGCAATATTGTGATTTTTAAATGCCATATGAAGTTTTGACGTAATAGATAGGTTTTGACGTTTCACATTATTATTAGAGAATATAGGTCCATTTCGGTAGTAGAAAAAATATTTTATGCAATTCGTGTGTAAAGTGAGCTTTTTTCACCTTACGCACTTGTTGCATAAATAACAATTATTGAATTATACACCTTTTTTCCTTATTCTGATCAAAATTTTGAAGCTGCCATTTTAAAAAACCAAATTTAGGCAGTTAAAACTAAATTCAGCGTACCCAAATCTTTTAGTGTACCAAATTTTGTTCATTTTCATTAAAAATTGGCGTGGTGGTAGATTTTTGACGCCTATTTTTACCGACACCACTGCTGCACCGATGTATTTTGAAAATCAAGCTCCCAATTTTCTAAACCAGAATTCGGTGGCCACCTCTATTTTTTTTTATTCTATGGGGATTTATGAAAGGAAAACTGTGCCAGGTGCAAATTCTCAGTAGGTACTCCATTCTCTAAATATGCGTTCCTCTTTCCATATTTCTCCGTTTAGTTTGCATATTCTCTTCATTAACTCTTCTCCATTTTTTATTAGGTCATTGATAATCTCATCAAGTCCGTCTGATTTTTTTTGTTTTAGATGTCTGATGATTTCTTCGTATGTCGGTGTGTTTTCCATTGTTTGATCTTTGTTATTTTCTCGTTAATGGTTTTCTAGGATCTGTCTATTATTTTTTAAAAGCTCTTTGAAGTGTTTTCCCCAATATTTCTAACTGTTTTGACGACTGTCTTATTTGTATTCAGCTTTTCTATATATTCGAAGAGTTTCGCGTTGTCCCTACTGTTAAATTTGCATCAATTTCACTCATCATCTCATTCATTCATTTTATTTTTTAGCAGCTTCGTTTGTTTTATTCTTCTATTCTACAAGATCTTTTCCTTTCCAGTTTCTAGCCATTTGAGTCTTATTTTGTTCTTGCTCCTCGTCTGGTCTTTGTCTTCTTCATCGTACCACTCTTTCCTTCTCTTGGTCCGATTATTTTTCCGCTACGGCATTGATACTTGTTCTTATGTTTGTCCATTCTTCCAAGATGTTGCTTCTTTGTGTTTTCATTTCTTCGTTTAATATATTTATATGTACGAGTATATTTTAGTTTCGTGTGTTTTTCCTTTAATTTCTCTACATCTCATCCTCTCTTTCTCTAAGTATTTTCATTTTTATTTTCGCCATTAGGTACGAAGAAGTGGTCGGAATCTGCACTGGCTCCTCTATAATATGTTATTGTATCATTTATAATTCGTTTCCACTTTTATGATATCAGTAACATGAATTATTTGCTATATCTTCGAGATATTCCTTTCTTCCTATCTTTGCATTGAAATCACCTGCTACCATAACTATGTCGTTTCTGGGTATGGTTTCCCATACTTCTTCGAGTTTTTCATATAAATCTTGTTTGTCTTCATCGGGTGCCTCATCGGTAGGTACCTACATAAAAATTTATATTGGTTATATTGACAATTTGTTATTGATCATCAAAGCAGTACCATTTCTCCCTTATTTTTCCCCCTGAGTAGTACAGAGTTTACTTGATTTTTTATCGATTCTTCCTTCGTCTTTCCATCTTACTTCCTGTAATGCTAAGATATCTAGCCTATCCTGTTTCATCTCTCTTGATATTTGTTCCATTTTCTCTACTGATAGCTTTAATAATAATAATAATAAATTTACTTCAACCTCTTTTGGCATATACCTACAATGAAATGGGTTAAATTAGGTATGCCAATCCTTAATATTCTTCCTTTTGTTTTTGCTGTTTCCTTCTTTCGTATTGTTCATTGTTCTTTCCTCATGAGTGTCCATTGCTGAGGTTGTTGCTGCAGGTTCCGTCTGATTATGCTTCTATATCAGTTTTTTTAGACCCAGTTTTCTTATATTATTGTCACATATCCAGAGTTGATCAACTACCCATTTTCTTTCTCACTTTTACTATTTTAACTTCGCTCTTTTTCTTATTAGCTAATTCTCGTATTTTCACTTGTACCATTCTTTCTTCCATGGTCCATCCTCATTAATGAACACCTTTTAAATTTGCCTTCTTTTTCTTTCATTACTTTCATTTTATCTTCCATTCTTTGAAGTTTTACTATTACAAGGGATAATTGATTTCTTGTTCTAACATAGTTAGCCTCGTCTATTGTCGTTTTTATACTTAAATGCTTTCCAGGAACTTTTCAACGTCTTCTTTCGCCCTTTCTTCGCATTCTTCTGCCCCTTCGATGACAACTTTTTCCTCTTCTCACTTTCTTCTTTTGTTTCCATTTTCCTTACCAAGAAATTGACTCTTTCTGTTAAACTGTCGTTTTCACCAGTTGACTTTCAAAAATATTCGTCAAATTTAATTATTACTTGATTATTACGAAATTACGAAAATAAAAAAAATGCAATAACCAACGCCTCATCTATATTCCAACCTCCGTGAACTTACTGTTCGTCCACTTGGCAACACGGGGACGCCATAAATGTCCTTTGTTTAGATTGATAGACGAAGAAGGCAATAAAAATTACGAAATTATGAATGACTTCTTTATTAGTGTTTTATTTACACACCATATAAATGCTGCACATGTACGAATATGCATTCTTTATTGTAGGGGAACAACCTGTGGTTTGCAAAGAAAGTATAATTTACCATGGGCTATTGTGCAACACGCACGTCGCCCCATTGCCTTTTTAAGTGCATGTGCTAAGTCTGCATGTGTATGAGTGAGTGTACACAGAGATATAATATATAATTTATATAATAGCCCTTTGTCATAGGCAAGTTCAATGCCTGGACGCAGACATGCTAAATGTTCCTTACACAGAAATATTGCAGTCTGTTTAGTTATCTCCTTTTGTTAAACACGGGGTTCACGTGCACACTCACAATGTAGGAATTAAGTGTAAATAAATGTAAGTTGTCAGTAATTTAGCAGGCGTATAAACAACCGTATTTACTTAGGGCCGCCACCTTTTAAAGCCGTTTAGCAAGGAAGTTTCAGTTTTAGCGAAATTAGCCGGCTAGGAAATCTGCACAAATTTTTTTTTTCAAATTTTTTTGAAGAATATTATTTTTTACACATTGATATTACGTGCTAACTAATCAAGAATAAATTGTCTGTGTAATAACAACAGCTTTATATGTTGGTAAATTTTACTAGGAAAAGATCAATCCCCAGATGAGTAAACAGTTCACTTTTAGGGAAAATCATTTCTCTAAGTCACAAGGTCTTTACTTCAAATGGGTTCAAATAAGAAACATTATTTATTTCTAGCGATGTCCCTCAGGGTTCTGTTTTGGAGCCTCCACTTTTTGTACTTACTTTCTATAAATGATCTGTCAAGTATTGCTAACGAAAGATCATGTTCGCAGATGTTTCGCCTTTAAATTCGAATGTCTATATGCAGAATCTAATTCAACATTCACAACTCAAATTTCAAAATTTTAGAGGAAAAATAAAAATACAGATTTTGATTTGTGTAGTTTGGAGACTTGTGTGTATAAAGACACAAAAGGTGGTGGATTTGACCAAAATCATACAAAATTATCCGAAATCCATTTAATAACCCCCCTCGAAAGCAAACTTCCAGACCAGCCTGTAGAAATAATCAGAAGAGCTGGGTGGACAAACGCAACAGCATTGTCCTAGCGACGAGTCTCGCTTCAATTTAGAGCCACATGGGGTAAGTTCAAATAGATTATTTCCATGTCACGGAGTATACACGCTCATTATTCTACAAAATCCAAATTTACTGTTAATTACGTTTCGTGCTGTGGGTGGCACCCAGACAGCCTAGTAAAGATTTTCAATTTATCTTACAATAAATGAAAATTAATAATGTAATTTAATATGTAAGGATTCCCATAAGCTTGCATCGGATTTAATCGAGGCATGCTCTAACTAATTACAAACATTAATCAGTACATAAAATAGTGGAGTTGTTGAGTTAATCAACATCGCAGTTGGTTGCAAATAATAAATGTGCCCAGTTTGTAATATAAATATGTGTATTTGAATTTTTTTTCGTTCAGTAGAATGCGAAGCGAAGGTATACCGGTACTTATTAGGTTATCGTTTGTCACCGTACTATGGTAAGGCTCGGGCCTCGTGCATGTCGTCCTAGAGCTCATGCCATTTCAGTAATTACTTATAATGATAGGCACTTTAATTAAGGCGTTTATAGGTTTGAAATGCAATACAAGAGTAAGACATCTCGGAAGTGATTAGCGGCAATTTCATGCAGATTTTCATTTCAAGGTGTTCAGGATGTTTCTTCTTCGCAGATGACTTTGGAATTTTTGTTCGGTTTTACTTGTTACTTATTTGGTAATTACCTCGATCGCGCTATAAAATTTAAAATCTCATTAACCTTACCCGCACTAATAGGTATAAATTAACTAGAAAAAATAGTTATAATTTTTTTGGTTTGCAACGACACTTATGAATTGAATTGGCCCAATTCCAAGTGCAGCCAAACAATTAGCTCCAGCTAGCTACAGCGTGGTTGTGAATTCGGTGAAGCCTTGTTTTAGAGAACTGAGATAATATTGAGAGCAATATATGGGCGCCAGAGTATTTTTAACTAAATACACAAAAGTTTATCGAAAACACAATTAGGTATTTACTACATAAACTAGAAAGAAAAGAAAGCTGTGAATTTAACAAGTTTAATGTTTCAAATTCTTTACAACAAACAATGACTCAGAGCTAAATATAATTAAAAATATTGAAAATATGAACAAAAAAACATGAATAAAAATTACAATTTAACCAATTTCTCTGTCTGTCCGTTTTACTGTTGTAAAGGCTTACTCGACGGGAATGAACTGAGACGGAAGGGGTTCTCCTAGTAGCGATGAATCCTGCGAGTACTCGAGGTTGATGAAAAGGTTGTGAGATCCTGTCTCCACACTCTTGCTCAGTCCAGAGTGTCCAGGTTCCAACCAAATTTATTACTTTTCGGGAACACCCAATATCTCCTTACTTCTGATGTTGTTAACTCAGTATCGATTTCCAGTGAGTTAAATTTCCAGAGAGCCAGATGTCATGAAATAAAGACAGAACAGTTGAGAAGAGGAAATAGAGAAATAAAACTAGGTTGAAAATTATTTCAACTAGTGGTAGATGAAAAAATAACAAAGTTCCGGCAATATAGTTAAATTACTAGATAAAATTCACAAAATTAATATTTCTTAATATTACAATAAAAAAAAAATTGTCAAAATGACACAACAAAATATTAGAATTTGTAAAATTATCAAATTTACATAAAAATACGGTATCTGACACCAATTACAAAAAAAAATGATTTATTAACAAAATAATACTAAAATTCGAACACAAGAATTTAGAAAGGTTGCAAAACTTCACTATCTGTTCGTTAACAAATAACCTTGATTGAATTTGTCCTATAGGTTGAAAACCATGAGGAGACTGTAATTTTTAAAGGACTATAATTTAATGTTAGATTTGTACGTGACAAACTTAGAAACGTTAATGAAGTAATAACTCTAAAGATTCAGATATTTAATATTAATAACAAAATAATTGGTAACAATAATCACAATATTGAAATAAATTCGAAATTTTAGCACACATAAAGATTTCAAGTTAATATTTTACTAACAGTTTAACGGTAAAAATAGCAAAAATTAATATATGAAATACCGATAATGTCTTTCGCTTTCCGACGGACAAAAATGAATGAACTTATGCCTAATTCAAAATGGCAGAAGATACGTAAAACCAAGGTAAATCTACACTCTTGTAACTTACAGGAAAATTAAGGAATGAACTAATAATAATAATTTGTCAATAATAAAATCGATATAGAACTGTGATAGCGTAAATATGATGAAAAAAGGAAACCAGAAAATCGGACTTCTGTCACATCCGAAGCAAGTGATCAAGTGTACTACAAATTGATTAATTCAAAGAGAAGGAAAAAATACTATAGATCACTTACCCCGTATGCTTTGGAAGCTCCTGGACATAAATCTGTAGCTCTGGACAGTAAATAAATTCGGCAAAAGCCTAAGCCTCAAGTGGACCTCCTTCATTATCCAAAACCAGTGTAGTTTTCCCTTTTCCAGCTCATATCAACCACAGTCGAACCTAATAACAATAAAAATCCACACAGAAATTGTTCTATGTACGAAATAACGATAATCTGCAAGTTTCACTTACAGCGATAATTTATACAATTTAGATATTGTATAATGTGTCAATTAACAATAATTGAACCACGAAAACGTCTACTTTAGACAAGATACGGTAAAACGGAAATGGGATACCCATCCACGTGCTTAAAAAAAGCAATGCTACTAGGTAATTATCTGAAAATAATCCAAAATATGGAAATAATACGAAATACGGTAATTATTTTGACAAATTATTATTTTTACTATAGCACAATAAAGCCGAAGCAATAATTAATAAGCACATTTTATGAATAGCGATATTTAAGCGACTACAAGAAATGTATGACTTACCTAGGTAAAATTCGAAATGCAAAAGACGCTCTCTCTAGCCCGGGACGAGTCTCGTTCACAACGTTCATCCTTCATTCCTAAAGCAAGTTTTTATCTGGAATTTATCCTCACATCTTATGACCTGATTCACCTGAAAAAGCCCCAAATCCATCATTTCATGTAACATATTATTATAAACATTTAACGTACTTTTAGTGTCTCAAGTACAAATAATGGAAAATAAAATATCCATGGCATTTGAAAAAAGAAATCATTTTCAGCTTCCCAAAGGAATTTTAAGCCGCGCTCTCGCAATCACCGATACGTAGTCCTGAATTATACATAAAGAAACAGTTGTAGAAATCGGAAAGGGACTGCAGCTTAGCTCAGTAAATCTGAGCGCAATATTTGATATTTGCATAGTTGCACGTGTACCGTCCAAATATCTGCATATATCGGCCTTTGGGCTCAAATTCTTGAGTTATCCGCCACCCATCACTGCAGCCACCAATGAGGTCGTCGACTTCTTAAACCCGTAATTTAATACCCGCCTGCTGTAATATCGAAGAAATTTGCTGCTGCTGCTGCTGAAGTATTTGATAGTTATATCACGATGTCTAAACTGCGATCTATACAGGTTTAAGCCGAGATCGGCCTGGTGCTTTATGTTTAAATATTAATTAGATTAGGTGAATTTGAATGAAAACGGAGAAATAAAGAGCGTTTAAATAATTTTGGTGGATGACTTTTGTTTATAAGAAAAGGACCCAAGTATTGTAAACTGAATATATTATCTTCATAACCAATTTTTAAAATGTACCTTTGTGGTAACTTATACCATTCAAAGCTCATAAATTAATTGCACGTTCTGTTAGGTATTTAAAACTATCTAAAGTAACCACATCTTGTAGGGTCACACCCAGGTTGGCAATACTTTAATTGTTAATTATTTGGTATGCGAGATGGGTAAATATGTGGTTTACATTATTTTTCAACTGCTGGGCGAGTTCAACAAAATAATAATGATATTTCTTCATAGGTATGAGGATCCGCGTACTAATGGAGAATAAATTAAAGTCGTCAAGTGAAAAATAAATTAAGACCACACACGTAACTGTTAATTTTGCATCGCGAGCAGAAAGGGTAATTTTGCCGATAATTTAGTGAAGAATATTAATTATTTCAGAGCCGACTATTTAAACAACCTTGCTATAGTTATGGTATGCAGCGTTTGACATCAAACAGCCACTAACAACGTCTCCGAATGTCACAATTTGTACATACACCGTCTACATATGGCTATTTCAGCTATAAATATTTTATGAATTCTAAACGACGCTGCACACAATGCAACGAGATTATACTAGTATAAAGCGATAAACTATTGTTTTACTCTTCGCAGAATGATAATCTAACATCCAGAACAAATTACCGTTTGATAATTCTTTGAGTGTTGATATTTCCTTTTCTCATGCACATCACTTTACTGCGGTATAAAATAATAACATTAACGCTAATAAAAACCTATGGACATCGTCTTGTGTGCACGTTTCTTGTGTTCAATTCATTGTATGATATCGCGAGGATTGGTTGAAATATCTGGTGTAAAACAACATTGTATTCGCAGGAATTGTTTCACTTGCGCTCACAATAACGAATTTAATGACACGGTTTTATGGTAAGCTCCAACATCTCAAAACCAATAAAAAAAATAAGAAAAAATGTGAGAATGCGCAAGCATAAGCGCTAGATCCACCAAAAACTAAATTCAATCAACAATTCTATAAAAACTTATCAAATCCGCCATTCTAGCCGGCCACTCCATAATTCATCATCGAAAGACGATTTTCATAATTTTGTTTCTTAAGAATCTGTCAAAATTTTTATTACTATGGCTTTTGCGGGGATTATTATTAATTTATGACCCACTTGATCCTTGTAAACTTCTGGCACAATTTTCAAGCGTTTTTATTTTAATGGCGGTAGAACTGAGGTGTTATCATCTAGGAGGGACGCACCTCCAGAAATAAACACATTATAAATATGACTATTAAATAACGGCCGTGGAGGATCACATAAATAAACCTTAGATACCGACAGGATGGCAGATAATCGTAGTTGGCGATACTTGCCTACATCCATTTAAACTAGTTTTAAAGACGAGTTTGTTGTATAATGATAATCTAATTGGCTTTCATTTACTTTCCTTTAGGAATCATTGGAAATGTAAATAGCCGTTACAAAAACAGTGTATCGAGTATGTATATTTAAGCAAATTGTACATATTTGATTTTCAAAGAATGGCGACAGGAAATATAACGCATGTATTCAGAATAAATATTTATGAACGTAGGAAATGAGGAATTCGTAAGAGGGAAATAGAATTTACTGGCGAGGCTTAAAAGGATTTATCGGTTCTGAAAAATGCCGGGTTATAATGTGATGAAAACAAATAGACATTCTTACATAAACTGAGGAAGAAAAAACCGCATAAGAAGTTAATAGATATTGGGGAAAACCTGCTAGTAACAATATCCACAGACTAATAAAACGTAACTGTTGTTCGTATTAAATTAACATGCAAAAAAATTAGGTGGTGCAAATGCAGGATTCTTTAATGACCGCTGCTTTTTGATTAAGTGTGTGATTTAATATATAATGGCTAATAATTTTTTGCAGCACAAAAAACTTAATTGATTGCTGTAGATCGATGTAAAATCTGCATAGATTTTCTATCTCTCCTCCTCCTACTTCAAAAATGATGCTCATTCTATTTTTGCTCAAACTGTTGTAAGAAATAAGCATTATTTCTTAAATATTATTCAGTCTAAAATTTATCAGTGTGTGAGTGCACTTTAAACATAATTCCGCGACATTTCCATAACGCCCTAAATAAAATACATAAGGTAGTGGTGGTAGATATGGCCCGGACGGTCATATGGCCCAATGCCCTTAAATTTTAAACTAACCGCCTGAAACCCAACTTTTTGACGTTCACAGTTTCTTTCAATACGTTTAAGCGTCCTCTGTAAATAACAAGCCGAACTTCCGGCAATATCGGCAATACCGGCTAGTTTAGATTATTGCGTCACAACAGGTGTTCGAATAATAAAGTTTAATGAAAGTGTTTTGGTGAAATCATCGGGAAACATTGAAAAACAAACCTAAATTTTGGAGGATCGACACTCTAAGTTACGTGTTAAATAGTGACATATTTATTTTACTTAAAAATTTTGTGAAAGAGTTTTTTCTTGTTGCTCATAATGTGCACTACTCAACTGGTCATATGGCCCATGTATTTATTTCGTCACATTGTTTAAGTATTTTATCTTGATAGAAAATACTTACTTTACATTAGTGGAAAAAATTATTTTGCATTTTTTTAAAGGGCTCAGATTTATGTTAATTCTGTAAGTGCCATATTTTCAGATGGGTTTGATGATATGGCCCATTGACTTTTCTACAATTTTATTTTTTATTTTTAAATTTGCAATCTTTTTTATTTTTTTTTGTTGTCAGTCTATTTGTCTATTATGTCTAAGCTCAATTTTCTTAATGAACCGTTCAATTAAAATAAATTTTTCTAGGGCCATAACTCCAACCCTGGTTGGGAATATGGCCCATTGACTGCATTTAAAAAAAAAATTTTTTGTTTGTTTTACGTTTGATTTTTACAAAGTTTAATTTTTTTCCTGAAAGCGAAGGTGTTTACGCTTAAGTTCCTGTAAGCATTGTTATTTTTTTTAATATAGTTTTCGAGAAAAAAAATATTTATTTTAAGTGGGCCATATATGCCGCCACTACCTTAGTTGATTATTCGCATACCAAAAAACTGGTAATATACGATAGATGTTTTAAATAGTTCTTACCCATTGACCTGCATATCCATTTGAATCACATTCCACGATATTCATGGTACTGCTTTAATAACATTGGTACGAACAAAGTGTAAATGACAAGAATTATTGTAGAAAGCCGTTAACCATAATTCTAATGCGGCGATAGTTGGAATGATACCGGCCAACTAATACCCTTTATTTATGTTATCATTAATTGCCCAGCTAGCTTTCTTTACGTAGGAGAAACTGGCATTGTTCTAAAATGTATGTTTAGTATCTCGTTTTATTTTATTGTAATCAATGCGTATTAAATTTTTAATTTGAATGAATCGTCAAATTATAGTGAAACTTAGATATGAAATTAATTAATGTTATTGAAATAGTATATCGGTTTAGAAAATAAGCTTTAATAACAACCAATTTACGAGTAGAAAATATTGAGACAGTTGCCTCTTGTAGATGCATTTAATTTATTTAAACGAATGGGTTTGCTTGCACTCATAAAAATAATTTGTTTCTATATGGTCAACGTTTCAAAGGTGGTTTCTTGTAGGCTATTGACTATGTCGAAAAAAAAAACAGGGGTAAAAGGAACTAATTCGTTAAAGGTATTTTATTGTTTCATATGTTAGCACTCAGAAAAAATTATACACAAAATTTTTAAAAAAATGAATTTTTTAATTAAAATAGTTTTTTTGACTTATTTTGTTGAAAAAAAGTTATTTGACATTTTGATTGATATCTCCAATAATATTCCTTTTAAGAAATTAAATCATATTTTTGTATATTCATGAATCATTAATATATTTATAAAAAGTTTAAATTTTTTATATGAATTTGCTTAAAAAATAATGTGTTTGTAATTAATGGCAAATTATTATAAAATACCTCTTTTGTTTAAATTGCTTCAAAAATTGATTACAACGGCAACAATTCCTCGCCGCTTAAAATAGCTTAATGCCGCACTTAGTCCAAAGTGGTATTTTCCACCGTACCGTCTAGAGTAAAATTACAATGACCTTGAATTTGAGAGGATCCACCGAGATGCAGCATACCCATGCGTTTATTTAACTTGTTTTTCAAACCAGTCGGTAAATTATATTTGTTTTTAAAGTAAAAAATTCGATAACTGCGATTAACAATTTATAAACGTATAATCTTTATGTTCTAGACTAATAAATAAGACAAACAACAAAAAGGATAAAACTTGTTAATTGCTCTTTCAGAATCTTTAAATTAATATACTTAATGACAAGTATTACTCTCGCAGATTTTGTAGCAGTCGCGCCAATATTTATTCAGCACTCCTCAAGAGAGCTCAGCACTCAGCAAAGAGGAACAGTAACATGTGTTACTATAATAGTGTAACTATACTGGGTGTGTTGCCCGTTTATACTTTAAGAAGAAGGATGTGCACAATCAGAGGGTCTATTTTATTTTTATCCTGCAAAAAATTCAAATCAAGATGCGAGTTGGTGAAGTAAAGAGCGAAGAATAAAATGAGGAAATATGTAAAGTAGAAACGAGTCACAAGATATCGGTTATCGTTTAAGGGTGAATTTGAGTTGTAAGGAAATAAATGCACTGGTCAGAAAACGATTTCTTTCTGGAGTTGGTTTAAGAGTTATTTGCTCGGATTCTGGCTCAGTTTTCATCAATAATATTCATCATCAAAAATCATTCTCGTTTTCAGAATCAGTTTTTTTGGTGATCTTTTTTTCAAAGTCAATTTCAACACTATCTGGGGTTGGTTTATCTCTTTTTTGTCATGTTTTGGTTTTTCTTTGTCTGGTTGGTCCTTTATCCTTTTGAAGTTTTTTAAGTGGTCTTGAAGGTATTCTTTCTGGTTTTACAATTTGTTCAGGGTATGTCAAATTTTTAGATATTCCTGTGATCAAATTCCACTTTTTCCTCTTCAAATTTCGGCTCGTTAGGAAGAACTTCTTCTTTTTCTTCAGGTTTCTGTTTGCCCTTTTTTCATCTTCATTTTCTCCAGATTTTTTAAATAATTTTAATTTAACTTCTTCGGAAGCATCTTCTGATGTTTGGAGTTCCTTTAAACATTGTGTTTTCGAGTGTTTCTGATTCAGGTATTTCTTCTTCTTTTTATTTTTCGGACTCTTTCTTAACTACGGGTATTTTCTCTTCATTTGAGTGATCAACTGATTCTTAGTTCTCTTTTTCGGGTGATTCCCTGTCACAGTCGTATGATTTGAAAGGTTGTAAGAGATTAAGAAAGGTGTTTCCTGCTCATTTTTTTCTGGTACAATTTTGTCAGTATCTTTAACTACTTTCTTTATATCCACCGAATCTTCTTCCTTTGGTTGTTCAAGAACTTCTTTAATCGTCAATACTTCTTTAACATCAAGCAGATTTCCAGATGGTTTTCCTTTTCCAATTAGCATTTTCTTTACCTCCTCAGGTTTTTTGGATTTTTCTTATGTTTCAAATCCAATTTTTCAAGATCCTTAATATCCTTATCGATGTCCTCTACACGTATACGTTCTTTCTTGAGTACTTTTTTGGTTTTTAAACATTTTTAGAGAGGAGAATAATTACTGTCTCGATGAACAGGAGGAAGTTCACTTATAGCAGGAATTTTTTCTGCCTTAGGTGTGATGGAGAGGGATTTAATTGATTCTTCTTTTAACTAACAATTTTGGCATTTTGGATTTTATTTCCTTCCTTGGTGGCATTTCTGCGAGTTTTACTACTTTCTCTTTAGATGTAACGTTGACATATTGGTTCGATAGATATTTATCCTATTTTCATCAACGAGACTTTTTCTGCTTCAGGTTTCCTTTTTACTTTTTTTGGATCCTTATAATTTTTCCTCTGGTACATCTTTAGGTTTTTCATTCTATTTTTCTGAGAGTAATTTCTTTTCCTTGATGATTTCCTTTTTAGCCATTTTAATTTTGCTTTCAGTCTCTTGTTTTTCTTCCAATTCCTCATATTCAGGCCATTCTTCCACCTCTTCAGCTAACTCATCTACTTCTGGAATTTCTTTAGTTAGTTCCATCGTTGCTTGGTCTAATTTGACATGTTCTTCTCCATCACCTTTAATATCTAGTATTATCGAAGTGTTTCTTCGTTATCTTCTTATTGTTCCCTAAGTTCCTCTTTGCTCTCTCCTTTGAATTACTTCGCCTTTTTCGTTACAAATTTTTTGTGGTGTTTCTATAGGAATTTCTTCTTCCGGCTCACCTGTAAATTGTTGAGTTTCGCAATACGTTTTTCTTGTGCAATTTGTTCATACTTTTCTTGAATCTTCTTAATTGGCTTTAGTTTTATGTCTTCGGGAACGGTTTTTCTTTGTATGTAAGTTTTATTCTGGTATTTCTTCTTCCTCTTTCTTCTTTGGGATACCTTTAATAATTGCATGTTCTGGTTTTGGTTTCTTCTTTTTAGTTTTATTAGTTTCTGTTTTCTTCTTGAACGACGGCTTTTTTTCTATATCTTCGAGTGGCTTGTATTTCCTTTTCAGGCGCTGCTCTGTCAATGTCAAGTGGTTTGAAAGGCTAACAGGTATTTGTTGGTTATCCTTTTCCGTCACAACTTTTTTAGTATCTTTGTTTATTTTATTTTTGTCTATTGATTCTTGTTCTACAGGATTTTAAGGACTTTTTTAGTTTAACCATTTCATTTTATCAGATTTGTCAAGTAGTTTTCCTTAACAATTTTCCTTTTTTTTTCTTCGTCGGCAGGTTTTTCCGATTTTCTCTTTGATTCAAACTTTGCTTCTTTTGCTCGTATAATAATTTAATAATTGGCTTAAACGAGGTCTAAGTTGAAACACGTAAAATATATAAACAAAGCCACTAAACACCTGCCGTTCTAGAAATATTTAAAGAGCACACGCACACGCATGTACCATTTGACTATTGAGAAATCAAATTAATTGGTTAAATTTTCATTTAATTATATACATAAGAAAATCTGAAAACAACCGACTTCCGCTGGTAAATAATTTTAAAATAAACTCTTGGTAAACTGTTAGAAGTAAAATTGAGTCGACATTCGTATGTGATAGAATAGAATAACAATATAGTTAACACCACGTCTTATTAAAATCAAATAAAAAGCTTAGTCATCTTCACTTTCACTAATCTCACTAGGATTAACTGTAATTTCTTCAGTTTCTATGTTTGTTTGTAGTTGTTTGGATTTTTTTAAGCAACATACATAATATCATATCTATTTAATGAAAGTGTTAAGGAAATTAAACCATTTATTAAAAAGTTTTATCAAATGTCAGTAAAATTTCAGTTTTATGCTCTGTTTGAGAAGGTGTGACGTTTTTGCCTAGGGAAAAGTGAATTTTACCAAGTGACTCAAGGCATAAAACCGACATTTGGGAAAAAATGCTAAAAGTGACTTTGTGTGCCTCGCCCTGTCTGGCTTCGTCACCCAAAGTAAGTATTACTTTTACTTTTTATAGCCTTAATTGACTATTATTTCTTTAGGGGTAGCTAAATAGTTTTTACAAAAGTTTCACACAATACAATAGATAGATAGGTACCTATAAACAATGCAAAATCATGGTGGTTTAATTTTCCCTATATAGAGGTTCCTTTCTTTACGTAGCATTAACATCTCCCAGAATTGGAGTAAAAACAGACACCTAAGAGTTCTAAATTAAAGAAATCGTGAGGTAAAATTTAAAATAGTTTGATTATGTACGTACATATAGGAAAATTTTAAATACTACCCTAAGAACCTAAAACACGTACCTAATCTTTGTGTGGAAAGGAGACTATAGGTAGGTACCTGTACGAATAAATTTCTGACGAAAATAAAACTTTCACAAATACTTCAAGTATCTCTACATTTTAACGTGAAAAAATCGAATTTTTTTACTCTAAATTACCTAATTCTAATAAACTTTATGGTTTTCAAGAAAAATTGAATTAAGTGAACCAAAATAGTTTTAACCTGAAAGTAATCGAAAACTCGATAGTAAAAATATATCTTTCAAATTTCTGTAGAAGTGTTAATAAGTAAGTATCGAATATTTTTCCACATAAAGAAAAACGTAAACGAGCCATTTATGCTTTAATAAAAATAATTAAATTGTTGGAAAGATTAATTGGTAGGCGTTTCAATAAATATTATTTAATTAATTAAATTGAATTAAAAATTTAATTAATTGTTAAAAAAGATGGATTTATAGGCCACTATTAAGTTTTTCATTATTTTCTAATTGAAACTATTCACACCTTGCTTCAGTCGCACAGTAGGAGTGAAAAAAAATACCGTTCGCAAGAATCGCTGTAGACCTCAGAATTTATTGAATCATCTTAGTTTTTTTAACTTTCCCTTTGGAATTCTTCATCAATCTCTCGAGTCAGATTTTTGATTTTCAGCTATAATTTTTTGTAACTTAGATTTAAAACAATTGATATAAAAATACAGTTTTTACTTTTGGCAGCTTTCAAAATTTCTGGCATTGACAATGAAAATGACATTTATTAATTATTTCAACAAATTAAAGTACCAAGCAGATATTTCTCTATAAGTTTTGGAGCAACTGAATGCGAAATTGTAGTAAAAAAAAATTATATTTGTTGGTAGGTGCCAAAACTGCTGTCAAATTTAAAATTGTTGCAAAAAATATTATATTTGTTGATAGCTTCCAAAACCGCTGTCAAATTTTAATGTGAGATTTTTTTGGTACTGATTTTGGCGGCTGTCAAGAATAAAAAAGGAAATTCTATTTCGGCAATCTAGTATCTATTTTTAAGTAAAACCAAATTGGGCGAACTTTTATATATTTCTGATCTGTAGACTGATTTTAATTTATAAAGAGGATATTTTTTAATAAAAAATTAATTTTGGATCTAGAATTATAAAAAATTATAACTTAAAATCAAAAATTCAGCTCGAGAAATTGATGAAGCATTGGTTTTTTTGTTAAGATGTTGCTGTAAAGATATTAATTTTTTTCAAAATTTAATACTCCATTTTAGGGGCTTATATCTCAACAGGGGTGCAACTTGGTATAGGTAAGTTGCGTTAAATCATTATATTTTCTGTTCCCATGTGCGCACCTGAATTATGTCGATTTATTTACAAATCACCCTGTATATCTTAAATAAATAGTCTCGAAAAGAGAAATCTTCATGAGATAAGTAGCTGAATAAAATTAAATGATTTTTGAGCTTTTTTAACTATACTATACTAATTTTGCAATTTTTCACAAATAATAAACTATAATATAAATAGATAATATAAAGAGAAGGTTGAAGTACATAGTTTTCAATAACATCATTTTAGGATTGACAAATCTACATTGCTCTAGAACATGCATTAAGCTTTCATTCCTGCAATTTGTGGCTCTGCAAACGTCTCATGTGTGTGTCATTATTACAAGAAAAAAATTAAAATAATGAAGACTCTTTTCAAGAAAAACCTACTGAGAAAATTCAATACTTAGGAAACAGAAATCGTTTCTATTATTTAAAAATTAAAAAATATATCACTTTTAATTATACCGTTTTGTTTATATTACTCGATTATTACAACTTAGGTACAACAATAATTTTTAATTGAATAACTCTATCAGTATGCATATCATTGAATAAACCGTGGAGATACTACTAACTTCGCAGTCATTACCCACGCTTATTTATTTAAATATTAAACATTCTTGCAAACACCGTCTGCTGCACTAAACAAACAAATATATGTAAATGCTAAGTGAGTTATCTTCCAACCGCGGTCATTAAATCATTATTACAGTTATTTTCTCTGTAAATTGCGTTTTTATTTTTAATTTCACGTATTAACCTAGTTCCTTATCCTGCAGTTAAAAGAAATATATTTAACAAAATAAATAAAAAAATAAAATATATAAAAATGGCATCATAAGTCAATTTAAAACAGTAAAATATAGGGTTCCTCAAGGTACAGTACGAGTCCTGTTAGTATATACTTACCTATGTCATTTACTTTAAAAAAGTAAAAAAAAATAATTCGATTCAAGACTAATAATTAAGTAAAAACTAAATATTTACCGTTTACCAAATAAGCAATGAAAAATTCTGAAAAAAATAAACCTTAAATTTGAGGTGATGTAATTGAAATTGCACATTCCCCTACTAACCAATACAAAACTAAAACAAGCAAGTTTACTTACTATAATAATTGAACTGCTTCATAATTTTTCACTATCAAAAGAAATCTCCCGTTCAAAAAAGCAGTATTTCAAATAACATTAAACAAAATATTGCACCGTCAGAACATAGTTTTGCCTTTGCCCAGCGCATACCCCAAGTTGAGTAGTGATTCTATCTGTATTGTTTACATTTTAATAGTGATAAACGTATAGACAAAAAGTACCAGCTAATTTCTGAATACAAATTACAGAATTACTTTTCACATCGCCTCACCCTGAAGATATGTATTAATTTAAATATAAATTAAGTGTTAATCGCTTTTTAATTTTATGCTTGTCATAACGTTTGAAATGTATAGGTATTCTCCAGACGTGTCTCGAATATATTTATCACCAAAAAAAGCAAGCTTAAGGTATCAATACAAAAAATATTATTATTATTTAAATTTATTTGGTGTGTTATTATTGTCGTTTTTTTCTTTTTCAAGAAGCGTTAAAAGATGTTTTCCTGAGGTCAGGGACGGAGTGTTGTTTTAATTTCATTTAAATTGTATCGTAAACAATTTGTTTTTCACCATCCCGACGCTTAAACGGTTAATCAAAATTCCCTTATTTGATATTATGTGAAAATTACCGTTTTCCATCACTCTCAACATTTCATTTCAATAAACAATGAGGAATTCGTCACATTTACGGAAAAATCGTTGAAAAGATCTTTTTTTTCCCCATTTTTTACGATGTTTTTCGATAGTACCTAATAGTATGATTTTTTTACACCATCTTAAAATAAAGATTTCAACGAAAAAAATTCCTCCCTGAAATTTTCATTAATTAAAATTTTGTTAATCAACTTTTTTTATTGAAAATTAGGCCGTTTTTCAAATTAAATTTACAATAAAATCAAAAAATAAATATTACTCTTTAAAAAAATTATGGCTTATTTGAGACACAAAAATGTACATTTTCACCAAATTTCATTGAAATCGAATCATTTTTGTGCGAGACAAAAATACAAAAGCAAAAAATTGGTTTTTGGCGTTTTTCTCAATAGTTTTGAGGTTTTGAAAAATGGTTGAAATAGAAGTTGTAGATCTTTCAATTATCTACAACTTTTGCATTTGACTTTGTCGATAGGAAGTCTAGTTTTGCCGCAAATCGTAAAAAACCATGTTTCTCCCCTAAAAACACCCCTTTTCCCTCCCCACCCTACTTTTGGATAATTATTGGGGTCCAATCGATATTTCCCCATTTATATACCATTAATCCTAAATTTTCCGATCATTCATATACTGCCGAGAAATTTTTTTTGAAAAAAAAAATATTGGCACTCGGTCTATAAAGTATAAAAAATTAAATAGTTCAAAAACCACAAAAGATAAATATACAATATATGTATATTTTTAAAAAGCTATTTTCATGCTTTTTCATATTCCGCAATAACATACAGTGTGCTACTATACAAAAAACACAAGTTTGTATTATAAATTTTTTTAACGTTGCTCAATTGTTTTTCTGGTAGGTATCGTATTAAAATCTATGCAAAAATTATTAAAACCTCCGTCTTTACACTTTTTTTCCTTTTCCAAAAATAACGAAGTTAAGGGGGGTGTAAAAATATAAATGATCACCCTGTACATACAGTTCCTCCTAATTTCGCAATTTTTACAATTCATGAAAAGCAAAATGTTTTTAATGTTTATTTAATGGGACCATATTTTTTTCCACTATAAAAAGGGGCAGCTTTCAAAAGTATACAGGGTGTTCCATTTAAAACAAGAAAGTTGGTATCACTTCCGGTTAGACCAGACGCAATATTTTGTGCACAATTTCGTCAGTTTCTGGCTTTAGTGACTAAATTTCAGAAGTCTATCTTTCATAATAACCAAGTCATTCCGTGGGCAATACTTACAATTCTTCAGACTTTCTTACTTATTTTAAGGCTTTTAAACATACGTACAGTGATTTAAAAAAAGTTTTTGAAAAGAAACTTAATTGCCTTGTATATTTTTTTGCCTCACCCTGTACAGGGTGTTTCCTATAAAACTATACCCCCCTCAATTACCACTGATTTTAATTTTTCAAAAACCGGTCTAACACAGAATTTTCTGTAGATTTTGAATATGCTATTACTTTTTTTCCTACTTTAACCGTATACGAGGGGCAGAAAGAAGTATGGTTTTTTTAAATGGAACACCCTATATATTTTTACATATTTGGATTTGCCTCATCTTTCTGATTACAAATATATATGACACTTATATATTTGCTATAAAAATGGCGTAAATAATTGAATTTAAATTTAGGGCGTTTCCTTCAAAACTATACCCCCCCCCCTTATTTCGGTCAATTATTAACGATTCAAAATTTTCAAAACCTACACACAATTTTTCGTAGATTTCATATATGCTATTAATTTTTTTCTCCCTTCAACGGTATACGAGGGGTGGAAAAAAGTATGTTTTTTTTATGGAATGCTCTGTATTTTTTTACATATTTAGATCCACCCTACCTTTCTGATTATAAATGTATATATAATACTTATATATGTAAAGAAATACAGGGCATTCCATAAAAAAAAACCATACTTTTTTCCACCCTTCGTATACTGAAGGGAGAAAAAAAGTAATAGCATATATGAAATCTACGAAAAATTCTATGTGTAGGTTTTGAAAATTTTGATCCGTAAATAATTGACCGAAATAAGGGGGGTATAGTTTTTAAGGAAACGCCCCAAGTTTAAATTCAATTATTTACGCCATTTTTATAGCAAATATATAAGTGTCACATATATTTGTAATCAGAAGGACGAGGCGAATCCAAATATGTAAAAATATATAGGGTGTTCCATTTAAAAAAACCATACTTTTTTCTGCCCCTCGTATACGGTTGAAGTAGGAAAAAAAGTAATAGCATATTCAAAATATACGAAAAAATCTGTGTTAGACCGGTTTTTGAAAAATTAAAATTGGTGGTAATTGACCGAAATAAGGGGGGGTATAGTTTTATAGGAAACACCCTGTACATGAACTGTGTTAAAGTTTCCTTATAAAGGTTCAATTTATGTTATTGCGTCATATTCGAATTTTTTCGAATTCCCTATTTAGTAGGTACAGGTTATTGGTTAAATTTTGACCCCCTTTTATCTCGTCTATTTTTGAAAATTCGAAAATTTTCGTAGATACAAAAGTTATAGCATCTTGGTAATGCCGTCAGAATTCGGATTCAGAAAAACAATTGAATGTCGTTTAAAGAAGTTATAGAGTAAATAATTGTTTTTTTAAATGAAACACCCTGTACATTATCACATATCTGGATAGCGATTTTTTTTCTGATTTCAGCTATATCTATTATAGTTTGGCTATTTTATTTTCAATACTTTCCGAGATATTTAAGTTTAAAACAAAAATGTTCGCAAAATTAAAAAGTTAGCCATGACGATAAAACAAAATGCCAATGTGCTTGACAGCTAATCATTAAAGTAATATTCTTGTTCTGTGTAACCCATTTTATTACGAAATATTCGAAAGAAAAATAGCTAGTGATACAAAATAATTAAGATCAAAAGAATATTACTTTAATGATTAGCGGTCAAGCACATTGGCATTTTGTTTTATCGTCATGGGTAACTTTTTAATTTTGCAAACATTTTTGTTTTAAACTTAAATATCTCGGAAACTATTAAAAATAAAGTGGCCAAACTATATATAGCTAAAATCAGAAAAAAAATCGCTATCCAGATATGTAATAATATATAGGGTGTTTCATTAAAAAAACAAATGTTTACCCTATAACTTCTGTAAACGACATTCAATTGTTTTTCTGAATCCGAATTCTGACGGTATTACCAAGATATTTTCGTATTTTCAAAAATGGTCGAGATAAAGTGGGGTCAAAATATAACCAATATACCTACATTTTAATAAAAGCATGTTTTTTTAAATATTTTTTCCTTGTTGCTGTTTTGTTATTTCAAATATTGTTTATGTTTATGATATGTCTTTTACAAATAAATTATAGCGTTATTATTTACAATATTTTAAACAATTTAAAATAATTCAGATTGTAATCGAAAAGAATATTTATTTTTTTCTCTCAAACAAAAAAAAATAATTCGAACCTGACGTAATAACATAAATTAAAGAGATACTTTGGTAATTTAACCGATTTTGAATTTCCAATAATAACGAGGCTAGCAATTGGATCACCCTGTATATTACTATAACTTGTCATATTTGGCTAGCAAATAAGGAAATCAAAGCATTTTCCTTAGAGAGGCGCGATTCAAGAGCGCTGAAACTATAGAAATTACTATTAATATGACAAGTAATTATTATAAACTCTCTCCATCAATTATGAATGTTAATATTCTATTCTACATAATCGGTCCGACTCTGGTCGATCTCGAGCCTTGACTGTGCCCACTAATCCATTGTGTTAGGTTGCAAAACACTAATGACTTCAGATTACTTAAACTAGAAAACGGCCTCGCCCATTTAAATACCCTGTGACACGGCCTCACATTAAAAGCTTTTATATCATATTGTATACGACGTATTGAGTAACACTTTATTATATTATATCAACAATGTATACAGGAATTCGATACACAGTATTCAGCGTACTATATTACATCCATTATTTTGACTTTTATTGGAATACGAAAAGAAAATATTTAAATTCCTCGTTGCAGTTACGTTTCCTAATGTTAATATCGAATGTCCGTAATCGGATTATTATCTTTATAATTAATAGCTGATGTTTTTTATTTATGCAGCGACCAGCGTTGCTTAATATTTTGTCAAAGTGTCCAGTCACATAAATTGTTAAAATTGCTATAATTTTGAATTTATTAATATACTTCTCTTAAATTATCCTGTAATTGGATGTTCCCTGTTGAGCAATAAAGGTATTATAGCACTGATTGATGAAGATGATTCTGATTCTAGGAACCAAAATTTTATCCAACCTGAAAGTCTAAAGATTTTCGAAGGACTATTTCTTCCTTTTCCTTTGAAACATAAGCAATATTTAATTTTAAAATATTGTGGTGAAATTATCCTAAACACTTCAGTTCATCTAAAGTCGGACGATATAAAATACATTTATAAATTTTGCGGCCTCGCCACCAATTACATTTAAAAATCATTGACTGGACTACACGAGCAGATCTAAATCTTTGAAATTATTAACCTGCTTTATATTATTTTGCAACAGACAAATGCAAGATGTCTGGAATTAGATAATAGCGGCATTAAATATTTCTCATTGATTAATCAAATCAGTCAGTCACATGTGAACCTTACGCTAAAAAACCACAGAACAATCTATGCAATTCAGAGCAACGCCCTCATTATCTCACAATTTCTAGTTCTTAATGCAATACACTATTCAGTATCTATGTGGGGCAAATTGTTGCTTTTGATATGTATAATAAATCATTAACAAATTAAAATTTAACATATAGGTACTATTTATCATATGCAGTTATTCTCACTTACACTCCTTTCTTATTTTTTAATGGATACGGGCATGTTTTAGTGTTGAATAGCGATAGGTATCAATGCACCGTAAAGGTGGCATTTCGGAGGTGACAGTGTTAAAAATGAAGGCTGATTAAACGAGCCAGAACTGATAAATAAGATGTTTGATGTTTCACTAGACACGACAATTAATTTTAATAGTTCGAGCGCAACCTACGAGTTTGAAACTTTGAGTGCACTTCAGTTATGGGTATCATTACAAATTTAAATTAAAATATCGTTTGAAATCGTCAATATTTTGTCAGGATTTAAATTTTTTTCTTGTAATGCATTATTTGAAATCAGAAACATTCTGACAGGCAGGACTCAAGTATTTATATTGTTTAAAACATTAAGTATAATAAATTTATTTAGGGTAATTATTTTTTTTCATTTTCATTTAATAAAAAGTGATTTTTTCAGTATTTAATACAAAAGAACAAAAATTTTGTTTTTTTTTATGCTAATTCAAGACATATTGATCTAACGTTTATAAAAATTTAAACCTTTTAGGTACAAGATTTTTTATTTTACAGTTGTTTGTTTCTTTTAGTTTTTCGAGACTCGTTGATACGTTCGTTGCGAAATATTTATGCAATTTTTTAGAATCGTTCAAAATACCGATTCTAAAAGTTTCAGGTCTTTCTATACGCATTTCAAAGATGTTTTAACATCTTTTGTTATTTATATTACAGAACCAGCAACAAAACACCGTACTTTTGAATATTTTTTTGAATTATTTCTGAAATTAATGAACAAAATTTAAATATCAATGTTCAAAAATATTATAGTCGAATTCATTACAAATCCATTTATTCCAAATTAAATATCCTCTACATTTAATTTTCTTTGGAAAAAATTTTATGTAACAAGAACTCTCTTCCTCTAATTTTTAAAAACTGTTCGTACGTACAATTTCAGATAATGTTTTTTTTATAATTATTCGTGATAATTTCCAAAAAAATTTTGAAAACTATTTTCAAAAAATTTTTTTTTGACAATGCTTTAGTAATCAGTGACCCCAAGAACTCTTAAAATCTTTTTTTCGTCGAAAATGCGAGGTCATTTATGAAATTTGTGAATTATTAAAAGCTTAAAGAAAACAATCACAATTTTCAAAATTTGAATTAAAAAATTTTAGTCCGCTCGCCGCAATGTTTCTGATTTTAAGTAATATGGCATAAGAAATATTTGACAAAAAGTTTCATTACAATCGGTACTGTTCCTGTTTCGGCGATTTGTAGGCATATTTATTATTATTATTATTATTGGAAAAAAATAAACGCACAATATGTTCACAACAAAAAAGCTTCTCAAACAATATAATTAAGACTGAAGGGATCTTCTATCTGAAAAATTATTATTTTGTTCCAAATATCAAAAGCTGAATATAAAAAGTTTTTCGCATTACTTTAAACTAACTACTAAGTAAAGATATCCTTTGTCGTCCCTTTTCTAGAAAGGAGAGTAACCTGTGCAAGCTTGAAGTTATTTGGGAATCAATCTTGACAAAGCGACTAATTTATTAGGTGTACTAATGAGAAGACAATATTTTTATGAGTTGAATTACGCATTATTGACGTATACAAAATTTTTGTTTGACACATTGTAATGAATTAGTATAAAGCGAAAATATCGTTACGTCTTTATTTGAAATCGGAAAGACAAAAATTTTATATTTAGGGTTTAATTTTTTGTTTCAATTTGTTTGTACTTAAAATTTTTATCTGTGCTTTCAAAATGTGGTCAATATTAATTTTTGCAAATATTTTATCCTCAAATACCAAAAATATTATTAGAAAAACTTCAAAATAAAATACGAAAAATTATATTTAAAAAAACTGTGACCAAAAGTTACAACAAAGTCAAATTTTTTTAAAATGCGTGTAACATCAGATTTAGCAAATTAAATTTGCCTTTCATAAGTCTTCGGTTTTCAAATTTTACTTGCCTGTCGGCTACTCAAATTTTTATTTTTCTGGTGGGTCGTGAGGCAGAATATGGCGTTAAAAACAATTAACAAACTCTTTAATGAATCTGATTATAATAATCGTTACCTATTTGTTAACTGGATAATTTTGAGTTCACTGTATATCAATTTATTAAAATTTATTATTGCAAAGCTACACCATTTACAACTTCTTATTTAGTGAGTTAATGGAATTTGTGCTGACAAGATATTAATTTATTTACGTTAAGAAAAGATAACTTTGGGCACCAGTTACTAGACAATTTTAGTAACTGTTATTTCTTGACGAAAATCCATTATAGTACAAAAAATTTAATTGAACATAAAAAAAAGGGAACAAAGCTTTTGATTATAATCCTTTTTATTTCGGTACAACATTTTTTTAATAAACGCAACTAGTTTCGGGTACACAGCCATCATCAGGGGAATAATATTAATAATAAAAATATTTTTAATTGAAAAAGTCAAAAGTCTATCACATTGCATTACTGTTGAAACATTAAACAATTAAATGTAAAAAACGTACGAAAACAACACATCACTAGGTGATAGATTAACAGTAAAAAAATAATAATAATTTTTTTGTACTACGGCAATTTAACTAAACTGCTGGACCATTGAAACGGACCAAGCAAATTTTTAGGTTAACTTTGAAGTCAAATATTTTACGCGGTTTGCAGAATTTGAAAGAGAATATAATTCTGAACAAGCCTCTTTATCCCGACTTTTTTGGTTTCAAACATCTCACTGTCTACAGGGGGTAAAAGAAAAGTATGTTTTTTAAATCAAAGAAACTAAGAAACTTGATTGGCATTTTTCTGGTCTCTTGTTTATAAGGAAAAAACTGATTTCTCAAATTTTAGATATACTTCTTTGATCATGAAATTTCGATATTTTTTTAAAACCCTATAAATTTCAGGTAAATTTTGGATTCCCCAATTATCCACAAAACGTATCTTTGAACGACCATTTGTTGCTTGGGTAACATTGCAATAGATTACCATGATAACACTGTTATTAATTATAGAGATGTCATAAAATTATTCAGGAGTTTTGGAGGAAATAATATTAACCAATAATTAAACTTACCTCTAAAATATCCTGAATTAAACATCATTGAGCATGTGCGGTCTTCTTTAAGTTGTGTGTACGATCAAGAGAAAATGCGCCTCAAACATTGGAAGAACTTGCCGTAGCAATACGGGAGGAATGGGAAAACATACCATAACAAATTATTAATAACCTTCTCAGAAGTATGACTCGGCGATGTCAGGACGTTTCCAACTTTTTGAAAGGTGCTACCAGGTATTTTCCCATTAGCCAGAAGTTTTCGTTTTAAACAGTGGAAGTTAAAAAAACTTATAAGTCTTGAACATTGTTTAAAATTTTTTTTTGCTAATTGTTCCATTAATTATAAAAAGATTAGTTTTCTCATTGTAGCGTTTTTTTTTAAACAAAATGGACTGTTTAGAACTTGTTACATTTTGCATATTCCGCGTATTGTAATTTTATTACTCTTATTTTTCCTAATTATTGTTGCCAGAAAAATATGTATTCTTTTGTTGGCATTATTTTTGGAATGATGTTTATAAAATGGTTTATTAAAAATAGAATCAAAAACAGTTACATATACTTATTTGTATATCATGTAGACGGGCGCGTTTCAAATAAAAAAACAAGGGTGATATTTTAAGCGACTCGTGAATGTATTACTACCGATTATGGGTACACCATTGCTCATCACGAGATGAATGTATTCATTGCGAAAGGGGTAGACCTAGGGAGTTACAATCACACAAAATACAATAAGGTCTAGTAGCACAAATGCCTGAAATTTACAGGGTCTTACAAAAAAATAGAAATTCCACGAATGAAGAGGGATATCAAAAATTTGACAAATTAGTTTTTTCCTTACCTATAAACAACATACCAAAAAATGCCAAACAAAAAAATTTCAAAAAATTTTTGTGGAAACCCAGTACTTCGAAATTTTGGTTAAAAAACATACTTTTCTTTTACCCCCCCCCCGTAGATAGTAAGATGTTAAACAGGCCACCTTTAGAAAAAAAAATTATTATTAATTAGAAAGGTAACGGTAACAATTTGCAAATTTGACTGAAACTATTTACTTAAGGTAAAAAATAAAGGCATCCTTGCCTAAAAGGCACAAAATATGGCATATACTCTTGATCGATTAGTTCGATTTAAATAAATATTTATTCCGGTAAAAACTGGAATAAATAAGTAGTGTGTAAAACATTTCACAAGGCCACGTAGGTATTGCAAATAGGTATTATTCTTTTATATTTAAGATAAAGATTCATTTCAAATTCATGAAAGATAAAAATAATAAAATAATTATGCACTCACAAGAGATCTGACCTTCCTTTTCAGAAGGTAAGAAAAGACAAAGTTGCAGTGTTTTTCCTGAATTTTAATAAACTGCCAATAAAATAAACAAATGACAATCGCAAAATGGCGAAGTTCTATAAACTTAGGGTTTTCTTTATGGAACGCCCCGTATATTATTATATTTTCGAAATCCTTATTATGTCCTAATTTCAAGACCCTATAATAAGATTTAGACGATCAGTTCTCCAATTATTCAAAATAAAAATGTAGGTACCTATGTAAAAACATGATATCTTATCCCATGCAGTAGCCAATATCATGTTTGTACACCTTTTTTGATTTTGAATAACTGAAGAACTGATAGTCCAAATGTAGACTTATTATATATTTTTGAAATCAGGAAATTACAAGGATTTCGAAAACATAATAATAGCGGTAGTTAATAAAATATTAATTTTTTGGGAAAGCAAAACTAGCCTTCTACTGTCTTCATATAGAATTGAAAGACAACAAAATGAATTAGTAAATTTATTATTTAAAATAAACTACCGAAGCAAACATATGACATATTTATATGGTTGAAATCAGAAAAACGCATAGAATCCAAAAATATAAAAAATACAGGGTGTTTCATTTAAAAAAACATAACTTGTATCGGTAGATCGTAAATACGATGTTCAATTGTTTTTCTAAAAATGGGATTTTTAAGCCCTTAACATGTCCTACAACAACTTTTACTTGAAACTTTTTTTTCTAAAATTACAAATTAAAAAGTTATCGGAGTGATCGTTTTCGGTGGAAAACCCTGTACATACATCTGCAACTGATGTATATTTTTAACGTTGAAAACTCGAGTTTGAGAAATCCCAAACAATAGTTTTAACTATCTCCAAGACAAATAATATTCATGCACTATAAGCTTTGCCAGCTCCATTGCGCTTCGAATCTCTGTAATCGGTCACTTTGGTCTTGATCGAAGTCCCGTGGTAAGGAAATGGTCCAGAAACATCCGCGCCCTTCTTAATATTATTAACTTCTGCAAAATCCATTTTACTCTTTACCCTTCATTTAAGTTATTTTTTTCAGAGGCAAATACTGCAGATTGACCCTACTAGTAGGTACATCCTAAGATGCACAAAATCACCTGAACTCTTTCGAAATTGGTATCTCGCTAAACCAATTTCTTCTAGATCTGCTACTCATGTGACAGAGCTCCGACATACGGTGGCGTGAGTACAAACAAATGACAAATCTGAGGAATATTAATCATGGGTGGGGTGTAACCCAGGCATTCGTTGCACAGTTTACCTTGTGGAGTCTAGACAGAGACGTTATCTCGTAATTATGCATCCCACAAGGATATGTCGTTTGCCTACTCTGCCTCTTCGGAATATTAATGATAATGACCTACTTTTGTTTCGACTAAGATTGAGCCTGGTTTTTAAAACACCTCGCAAATAGCATCAATTTGGCATTCCTTCAGTATTTTTGGACAGGGTTGGAACCTGCACTACTTCTGAAGCAGAGTCCGAATAATCATGACCTGACTATGTCAGCTTAAGTATTTTGTGTCCAGTGAAAACTGCTTCAGAAGCATTTATTATTTCGTTAGACAATTGCTCGTAATTACATTTTCAGAAAAATACCTTAGATCAAAAACATGCTTCCAGAGAATGTGCATTATGCTAAGAAACCGGATAATAAATAATCCACACGTATGACCCTGTTCTGCGTCTGTGCAATTATGTGAAAGTGTTTTCTAACAAAACGCGCGTCTGCAAAAATACCGTCTGTCACAGTACAGTGACTCCTTTATCTTGGTACATGCATGTCAGATCCAAGTGCTACCGACAGCAGCCAACCTTGATGTAATCGTTATTAAAATATGGATGAAATTACGTAATGACATAACTTGGTGTAGATCAAACAGATCATAATTTTCAGTTTTATGGTAAAATTTATGTTCATTCATATTTTTCAAAATGCAATCTTGAAACTTCAAAATTAAACTGTACCATTAAAACCTCATAAAAAATGCACGTAATCATTTGCAAGGTGGGAATTTGTGAATTATGTGGATCCCTAGAAGTTTGGCTCATTAAAAAACCTATAAAAGCTTCGCAGAATCATACACGTCAAGCGTGTGAGGAGGACCAACCCATATCATCCAACATTGTGGTGCAACCTTGACCACATATTTTTTTATTAAAAAACTGCAAAACTTGAATACAGAGTTAAAAAAATATCTAATACTGTTTCTATATTGCTAATAATAATTTCTGAGCGTAAAATTGGGTAAAGGCAAGAATGATATTTGTTTAACTAATCAAAACCAAATGAATGCGCAAAAAGACCACACCGGGTCCAGACGCAACATTGCGTAAAAATATTATGCAAAACCAATAAAATATAGGTAATAAAATAAGGATTCTACCGTTCCTTATGTAGTCAGTGTGGTCTCTTACATTTGATTCATGAATAGGCTAAAGTCGTTATGGCAGATGAGGGTATCGAAATTTAATACAAATCCGATAAGTTAATTTATTACGTTGTCAAAACAAGAAATGTGCATTAGATGCAAATGACCCGCTGTTGTGCTTTTATGTCACAGACTTTGGCGTGGCCCAGGGCTTTCACTTGAATTGGCCCACGCAGTCTGGCGAGATCCAAGATCCCAGTGGTCGAATATGGTATTCTAGAAACGTTCGCTTTGTTTAACTGTCTTCCTTCCTTGTGAATTTTGCACATAAAATGCTTAGAATATATTTCCAATTGGTGATCATTTGTTTCTGTCTCCTGTATCTGCCCAAATAAAGAGAACAGGAAAAAAATGGACCACCTAGAAACATACATTGAGATTATTCAACAGTGCTGGAAATGGGAGATTACTCAGTCTTTGACTGAAAGGATGAAGTGCAAAAAGTTCTTAAGATGCCTAGTTCTTGGCATTTCCGTTTTCAATCACTTAAAAGAATAATTTGCTCAAAAACAACCAATAGGAGTAGAATCGAGGACACTGGACTTGAAAAGAGAGAGTGAAAGTCGTTAAAAATAACTACGTGAAAAGGCGCCATTAAATTTGGAAAAACCCGATTGATGACGTCGGAATGTTAGCGCAACATAATCATTAATTAATTTCCGTATATTTGAACTACATGATACTTTTGGTGTTTCTCTGCCTTTATTATAGAGATGCAAGAACAAACATTTGCAGCTCACTTTGACATTTGCATGTCTCAACTGCAGATCTGTCATTTTTTAAACAATAAATAAGGTCTTCGTTTCCAGAGTTTTCTCTCCCACTTTAATTATGTTGAATTTATTTTCTTCTGAAGTGCATTCTGATGTCTCTTCTATTTATATGTCCAGGAGGCGTGGCTTAATTCCTCTGAAGTCACGTGGTTAATCATGCTGAGCAAGGATATTCATAACTGAGGAGAATTTAATACAGTACAATTGAAACAATTGAGAGACCAAATCCAAAGTGAATCAATATTTTAAATACAGTGATTTTCGAAAATCAAAAAGCGGATTCAAAATGGCACGATTATCGTTATTTGCTTCATTCCCCAATCTTTTTGTTATTATAAGGATTATAAATAGTAGACGATTTATTTACCAATGGCGGAATAGTCCAACTACCGCCACAATGCAAATCATTCCAATGACCCTGGCTGGTCACATTGTACGCTTGATAATTATGCACATGGAAAGCGAAAAAATAAAACAAAAAGGACCAGTACACCGAAAATGACTGGGTTAGGCTGGGTCATCCCGACACAAGGCAAAACCCAAGTTGTGCTTTTGTTTTCTTTATTTGGGAGCAATCCATTATTATTTATGGTGTTAAAATAATAACCCTTAATTAGTGTGTAGACAGTTCTATTCTATGTTAAAAGTAAAAAAGTTTTCCTTGAAAAATGATTTATGATTATATATAGCAGGTAGTCAGGTCCGCCTAAAAAATTAAATCGATTCTGTGTTTTTGTATACTGATATTTTATCAGTGGTTCGGCCTAAGCTCAAATCAATATAAAGCTATGGTTCCTCCACAAAAAATAAATTAATGTTTTTATTTTTTAAGCAAAATTAATGCTTTAGTTTCAAGTAATAAAATATTTCTTTAATTAAGTGGAAAATAGAAAGCAGTATGGAGTCTTGTGGAATACGTCGAAATGGCGTTTACAAAAAGGATCATGAACTAAACATTTTGGCGAAATAACTTTCAGTGAGCGAATTCATTATCTTTAAAAATATACAGGTGACGCAGACCTGGCAGGATTTATTCATTTCATTTAAATGAAGCGCCTGATTTATTGTATCATCCATTCAATCGTTGAACTGAAGAGTATTTTTTACTTTTTACCTCGCAAACAACCACACACTTAAAACATCTCTTGCTAAAAGCAAAATTTACTCTCCTACTTATTTGCCTTTTAACACGTTAAATAAAGCTCTTCGCATGTTGACAGAGTATATAAAGCACATTAAATGAACAAAGAGGCTGACTACAAAGTAGTTAAACTGTTTCAGATCTAAATGTGCAAACTTGGCATTGTATTGTAAAATATTATCTCTGGTTTGCCATGGCGGATATGCCAGTAGACTGTTCATAAGTCTAGCAAACTTTATATGCGTGCGTTATAATAGTAAACTTGGTTGCCTTGTGGCATGAGCGTATCTTTGAATGGGCAAGAAACTGCCGCTATGACCTACAAGAAAAGGAGCGAATACGTGAAGCATCAACCAAGCCAGATAAATTAACATTATTAGGTGCATGATTTTGGCATCATTGTTGTCGAAACTTAAAGAATGAGTTTGTATAGAGAGCGCCCAAACTGGGAAAAGCCCGAAAGACCAGTTCCATTCTTACCAAATCCTGTGGCGGAGGAAGATAATTTTTACCTTTGAGAATTATCATTAGAAAGTAGTATGATCTAAAACCTTATCCGAGTGCTTTCAGTAGATTCGTGCACCATCCCATAAAAGGAATAAAATGCATGCTGTAGCCAGCATAACCTCCAAATCTTAACCCTATTGTATATTTGGACCATAAGCTTAAACGAAAACTATTGCAACTGAATTTGGCTTTTACGCTAATATTTTGTCTAAATTTTATTAAAATATTTGTTTTTAGGACTAATATTGTTACAGCGTGCCTCCGTTGAAGTTAAACGCGTTTAAATAAATCACTGGGAATTTTCTAAACGGCACCAATGCACGGTGACATCGGAAACCGGTACTTGCAACTGATGTACTTACTTACTCGGACGATAATAATTTGTCACCAGATGCTGCTGTTAGATCAAGGCGTTTCTATTTCCCTATAACTAGTCTGGTGTCAAATAGTCTTACTACCCATATGGGAATGCTCTGCTATACAATGCAATGGGTGATTTATCGCGCAGTTTTTTTTCTCGCTTTGTATTTTATTGACCGATAAATTGGTTTCATCGGAGCTAAATTATGATACTGAACTAGATATCTAAGAATAATTCGTTTAAATCAAATTTATTAGCAGTTTTTGTAACTTTCTTGTTTATTGGGTAATATATACAGGACTATACAGGGTGTCCCAAATTGCTTGATTTTGACTGTTTTTCCTACTTCTAGACCATATGGATAAAAATCGACCATGAAACGCCGATAGGTGAAAGCTGTATTTCGATGTCTAACCGTTTTCGAGATATCGGAGAAAAAAGATAGAGCCTCTTAAATTCACATATTATTAAATTCTGGTACATCGCTGCATATACAAATTCGAAACGAAAAAGAATTATCTCTAAAGAATTATCTCTAAAAATTCTCAAAGAAATCAAGGAGAAACCACAGTTTGATATCTCATTTTGTTTTGAAAATAGAGCCTCTTAAATTCACATATTATTAAATTCTGGTACATCGATGCACAAAGTCTGGTACATCGCTGCAAAAATTCGAAACGAGAAAGAGCTATCTCCAAAAATTCTCAAAATAATCAAGGAAATAGAGGAAGATATGGTGAATCCAATGACGCAAACCACAGTTTGCTATCTCATTCTGTTTTGAAGATAGAGCCTTTTAAATTCGCGTATTATTAAATTCTGGTACATCGCTGCACATACAAATTCAAAACGAGAAAGAATTATCTTTAAAAATTCTCAAAAAATTCAAGGAAATAGAGGAAGATATGGTGAATCCAATGACGCAAACCACAGATTGATATAGAGCAGATAGAGCCTCTTAAATTCACATATTATCAAATTCTGGTACATCACTGCATATAAAAATTCGAAACGAGAGAGAATCTTCACTAAAAATTCTCAAAAAATTCACGAAAATAGAGGAAGATATGGTGAATACAATGACTCAAACCACAGTTTGATATCGCATTCTTTTTTAAAGATAGAGCCTCTTAAATTCACATATTATTACATTCTGGTATATCGCTGCACATAAAAATTCGAAACGAGAAAGAATTATCTCTAAAATTTTTCAAAATATTCAAGGAAATAGAGAATGATATGGTGAATCCAATGACGCAAACTACAGTTTGATATCTCATTCTGTTTTGAAGGTAGAGTCTTCTAAATTTAAAATTCAGGTACATCATCGCACAAAAAAATTCGTAACGAGAAAAAATTATCTGCGAAAATTCTCAAAAAATTCATGGACAAAGAGGAAGATACGATGAATTAAATGGCGTAAACTGCAGTTCAATGTCTTATTCCTTTGTGAAGATAGAGCCCCTTAAATTCACATATTATTAAATTCTGATATTCTGCACATAAAAATTCGAAACGAGAAAGAAATATCTCTAAAAATTCTCAAAAAATTCAAGGAAATAGAGGAAGATATGGTGAATCCAATTACGCAAATCACAATTTGATATCTCATTCTATTTTGAAGATAGAGTCTTCTAAGTGCACGGATTTAAAATTCTGGTACGTCGCCGCACATAAAAATTCGTAATTTGGTAACAAAAATCTTGGAATTTAATAAATTCCAAGCAAGAAGTCGGAGTTTTGTAAAACTCCTATATAAAAGTCAGAATTATATAAGAATTAGATACAAATCTCAAAATTATATAAAATTCTGAGAAAAAGTCGGAATTATACAGGTTTATGAAAAAGTATGGATACCCCTGAATAATTTGGAGGGCCGTGGGCTTTTGTGAAAAATAGTTCAAATGAAAGTTGTCGAAATCGCTCATGCTGATTAGACCATGACCTTGAAGTTAACCTTGAGGTCAGTGTTCAAGGTCATTTGGAGGTCAATTTTGAATTTTCAAATGGGAACCCCCATTTTTTACTTCGGATTCGAAAAGAGGGGTTAATTTCACGTTCAGATACGAGGTTCATTGTCGACGTCATGATGACCTTGATGCTAGTTTTGAGGGCAAACTTGATCCAAAAATCGAACAACAAAAGTCAACTTCAAGGTCACGGTCCAAATTTCACATTCAAATACGAGATCATGATGACCTTGATGCTAGAGGTCAAACTTGATCCAATCGGAGAACTTGGAGGATTTTTGTGAAAAATGTTTGAACAAAAGTTGTCGAACTCACCTATGCGTATTGAAGCATGACCTTGAAGTTGACCTTTGTTGTTTGAACATTTTTCTCGAAAACTCGATCCCTCCAAGTTATCCGATTGAATCAAGTTTGACCTTGAAACTAGCATGAAGGTCATCATAACCTCTACCATGAACCTCGTATCTGAACGTAAAATTTCCCCCTCTCTTAGATTTCGGAGGCAAGAATAGGGGTTCCCATTTAAAAACTCAAAGTTGAAGTTCAAATGACCTTGACACTGACTTCAAGGTCAACTTCAAGGTTCTGGTCCAATCTGCATGGGCGAGTTCGACAACTTTCGTTCGAACTATTTTTCAAGTTATTCAAGGAGTATCAAATAATTCCGATTTTTATATAGAAATTTTATAAAATTTCGAGATTTATGTTTAAATCTTATCTAATTCCGACTTTTATCTCGGAATTTTATAAAATTTCCGACTTTTATCTCGGAATTTTACAAAATTCCGACTTTTATCTCGGAATATTATAAAATTTCGAGATATATGTTTAAATCTTATCTAATTCCGACTTTTATCGCGGAATTTTGTTAAATTCTGACTTTTATCTCGGAATTTTACAAAATTCCGACTTTTATCTCGGAATTTTATCCTAATTTCGACTTTTTTCTGAGAATTTTATAAAATTTCGAGATTTATGTTTCAATCTTTTATCTAATTCCGACTTTTATCTCGGAATCTTATATAATTTCGACTTTTTTCTGGGAATTTTATAAAATTTCGAGATTTATGTTCAAATCTTATCTAATTCCTACTTTCATCTCGGAATTTTAATAAATTCAGACTTTTGTCTCGGAATTTTACAAAATTCCGACTTTTATCTCGGAATTTTATAAAATTTCGAGATTTATGTTTAAATCTTATCTAATTCCGACATTTATAGCGGAATTTTATTAAATTCTGACTTTTATCAAAATTCCTACTTTTACCTCGGAATTTTATCCTAATTTCGACTTTTTTCTGAGAATTTTATAAAATTTCGAGATTTATGTTTCAATCTTTTATCTAATTCCGACTTTTATCTCGGAATCTTATATAATTTCGACTTTTTTCTGAGAATTTTATAAAATTTCGAGATTTATGTTCAAATCTTATCTAATTCCTACTTTCATCTCGGAATTTTAATAAATTCAGACTTTTATCTCGGAATTTTACAAAATTCCAACTTTTATCTCGGAATTTTATAAAATTTCGAGATTTATGTTTAAATCTTATCTAATTCCGACTTTTATCGCGGAATTTTATTAAATTCTGACTTTTATCTCGGAATTTTACAAAATTCCGACTTTTATCTCGAAATTTTATCCTAATTTTGACTTTCTTCTGAGAATTTTATAAAATTTCAAGATTTATGTTTCAATCTTTTATCTAATTCCGACTTTTATCTTGGAATCTTATATAATTTCGACTTTTTTCTGAGAATTTTATAAAATTTCGATATTTATGTTCAAATCTTATCTAATTCCTACTTATATCTCGGAATTTTATTAAATTCAGACTTTTATCTCGGAATTTTACAAAACTCCGACTTTTTTCTCGAAACTTTATATCCTCCGACTTTTTTCTGAGAATTTTATAAAATTTCGAGATTTATGTTCAAATCCTCCCGCACAAGGCTCAGCCTTCTGGGATAAAGGGGGTCGTAATTACATGTGGTGTATTTATTATTATTATTATTATCTTATCTAATTCCGACTTTTATCTCGGAATATTATTAAATTCAGACGTTTATCTCGGAATTTTACAAAATTTCGATTTTTTTTCTCGAAATTTTATATAATTTCAACTTTTTTCCGAGCATTTTATAAAATTTCGAAATTTATGTTTAAATCTTATCTACCTAATTCCGACTTTTATCTCGGAATTTTATATAATTTCGACGTTATTCTGAGAATTTTATAAAATTTCGAGATTTATGTTTAAATCTTATCTAACTCCGACTCTTTTCTCGAAATTTCATATAATTTCGACTTTTTTCTGAGAATTTTATAAAATTTCGAGATTTATGTTCAAATCTTATCTAATTCCGACTTTTATCTCGGAATATTATTAAATTCAGACGTTTTTCTCGGAATTTTACAAAATTTCGATTTTTTTCTCGAAATTTTATATAATTTCAACTTTTTTCCGAGAATTTTATAAAATTTCGAAATTTATGTTTAAATCTTATCTACCTAATTCCGACTTTTATCTAATTCCTATTTTTATTTCGGAATTTTACAAAATTTCGACTTTTTTCTCGGAATTTTATTAAATTCTCAGATAAAAGTCGGAATTACCAAAATAAAAGTATCTAATAGTGGCCCTTCTACGTTTTAGTAATTTTGAGATATTAAGTCCAACTTTCTTATTTCATGCGGGAATCATGGTCGGCTTTGACCTCAAAATTTTGGAAAAATTTCAAGATTTCCTGAAATATACAGCATGTCTCATTTTGATTGAAACCCACCCCTATATTTTAAGTCCAATTTAGATCGATTTTTTTTTATAATGTAGATCTTTAAAAAGTGCATCCTTGTAATACCTATATTAAATTTTGTAAAACATAAACTCAGCCTACTGCAATTTTTTCCGGAAAATGACGAAATCGTATTAGCAATTTATTTCAAAACTGAGTTAACAGCAATATGCGAGACCATCTAAAATACTTTTGTAGCAAATTTCGTAAGGAATTCATATATTTGGATTTTTCCTGAGAGAAATAAAAATTCTCAAATTATCGATGAAAATCCATTGCCATTTTAAATTAAGCAATAAACTGTCAAATATCCAAAGCCAAGGCTAACACACATCTTTTACCCACCGATATTTCAGTGGGGGATCGAACCCAGTCCCTCGATAGACAATGATATGCACAACACGCTCTAGTCCGTTGAACTGCTTAACAAAATAAAACCGAATTGAATAAAAGTGATGAAAGTTATTTAACGTCTATTATAACATAGTTAGGTATTCATATTTTTTAACTGCTCCTAAATCGGATGCTAAATTCTGCATTAAAAATTAAGACGATGAAAATTATATGCTACTTTTTTTACTTGTCAAATTGGATATTAACAGGCGAATAGAAGGTTATTGAATTGCAAAAAACAAATTAAAGTTGTTCTGCTATTTTTTCCCACGTTATTAAACTAAGCAATTTGTTTTTTTCACTGGTGTATAAGGACTCCGAGCAATCTATAGTTAAATTATTTTTTTTCAACTTAAAATAGTTGTACAAAAAACCACTATTAGAGATTATTACCCCTAAACGATTTACAACAATGCATTAAACTTGAAACAGTCGAATTGTTAGTAACTCATCTTTCTCTGGCTTATTTGAAATTATATTAAGTTTCTTCAAGATTTTTGGTGCATATCCGTTTCTTACATCTTTATAAATTGGTCTGGACAATATAGTCAAAATCATATACGTCAAAATTTAATCATTTCAACGTGTCATTTCCTGAGGAATTACGCCAACTTAGGGGTGAAGTGTATCTAGCAGCACGATTTTTGGCTATTTCACAGTGCTAGATTAATTAAAACAGATACGCCGGCTTCGTCGAATTGAGACATTTGAAGATCAGATATAATTTTTTGCGCAACCAAATTGAAAAGTAATTCCATTTAATTGGATCAGGTGATTTGGTAGTCGGCGTACCCCGTCCCAACTGCTAACTGTAAACATACAAAAAGCGATGCATCAATTTTAACAAGTCAAAATATTATAATACCTTCGGCCCGTCCGATTTAATGACTTTCACTTTTTGTACCGATAAAATACGAGGTGTAGAATTTCTTAGTTAGGCGGTTGGACACACTAAATAATCAATTTAAGCGATCAGATAAAAACAGGTCTTGTAACGTACATACCTTATTCTGGGATCTTCCAACACATTTACACGGAGAGTAAAAAGTATTGGGCGCTAATATATTGGGTACACATGTGACTGCTGTTTCAATTTATTGAGTTTATTGGTTAGTATGTAAAAAAACAAATAGCTATATCGTTGAACAAACAACCAAATATTTAGACAAGCATATTAAAAAAATTATAAAAAGTCAGAATAAATATGCATTAATGTAATCCAATTTCAACAGACCATTCCAATCTATTAAATTATTTATTTTAGAAACACATTTGAAAATATTACGAATTTTTTATCCAGTTCTGCTCCTGTTCCTTGTCAAGAACTCCCTCCATGTACCATTTTTTAAATTTCTTTTCCATCGTGTAATAAATGTCTTTGTTTCTTTCGCGACGCCCTGTATAGTACCCAATTATCAATATATCCGATACCATCAAGAGCCGATGTTTCAAAACGCTAGAAAATTATATAGATATAATTTTTAAATATTATCGAGTGGACCTCCCCTGCATCTCAAGGTGAACTCCTAGAACACATCGATTATTGAAGATGCCTGATTAACTGCGCGAAGTCTTGTCATCAAGATCGGGATCTCGTATTACTCTTTGCATCATTATGAGCGGCGTTATCTTCTTCCAGGATCTTGGAATTTATGTGTGCTGGTGAAACAGTTCGGCGATCTTTTTGTTGCGGCACAAAACGAAATAATGGATAGTATTATAATGAAACTATTAAAATTTATTAGACGAGCCGAATGTGCCGTTTCATCGGCTATAAAGATATAGTCTCCGTAAGATTATTACGATAACCATTCGAAACACGACGTTACATACAATTTTCAGGAAATTATGCTACAGCTGAAAAGTATACACCGTGTGATGCGGGCTAATTATTCATGTCGAGGAGGTCACGCAACTTGAACGGGAAAGAAGCGAGAAAATAATGTTTAGCAGTAATAACAGATAATGAAGTCATAATGGCAGAAATATCGCTAGAAAAAATAACCACAAATTTATAATGGACAAACAGACACAGTCTAAAAAAAGATCAAACTCTGACGTTTAACCCCTTAAGCACTTGAATTGGTACGGAACCGACGTCTTAATTTGTAAAGAGGCCGTTTCTATTAAACCATTAAGTAGTGGATCACGTTCCAGTAATTACAGGTATCACCATAATTTAGTGATTCAGGAACATGAGAGTACGCATCAAATAAGCACCTTCAAAATCCATATGTTTACAGGTTAATCATTTCCTGTACGATAAAGGCGGTAATAACGATAAATAGTAAATTGATTTATGAAAAAAAATGTCGAGATATGTTCTCATCAATTGATATTGACGTGTTTAAGTACAGTTGTTGTTCAGAGGAGTATGCTCGGGCACACCCACGGTCACCAGAAATATATATGAGGTTATAGCTAAACATCGATCAGAGCCTAAGCTATCATTAATTACGATAGTATAGTCTGACAGTAAAATATTTCCATCGATACAATGTATCCTTGCATTGCATTTTGACATATACCATTTACTAAAGGATTCCTCCTATCACGCAATAATTTCCTTGATGCTGTAGCGCGAGCCTATTCATCTACAGGGGAAAGAAAACTATCGTACATGGTGATTCAGTTTCGACCAGTCAGCATATCATTAGGATCATTAAAACACGGCTTGCAGTGGTTTCGTCAACCAAGTGGGCATCATCGAGAGATGATTATTCAGTTTTCATTATCTACTTTATCTCTCTTGTGTTTACTAATGTGCTGAAGAGCTTCATGATTCTGACTCACAGGAGATAAATACAAAAATGTTTTTTGCCTACCGAGTTATAGTTCCCCAAAAGTGAACTCGACAAACAATTCATTTCTTACCCTATAAACCTCTTGACATGCTTGTCGGTTTTTATTCTGATAAGTGACGTTTCTGATGACTCCGATCCAGGTGACTGCCTCAATTTTAAACTCTAAACTACTTCAAAATCAGTTTAAATTGCAGATTTACTTGAATTTTCGATTCGACAATACAACTTTAATAAAATAATTGAACAATAATTTTATTTATTTTATTTCACCTATTTTGTTTATTTCGTGTATTTTGTTTGTTACGTTTATTTCGTTTATTTCATTTATTTCATTTAAGTATTTCGTTTATTTTATTCACTGCATTTATTTCGTTTATTTCGTTTATTTCATTTATCTCATTTATTTTTTTAATTTCAATTACATATTCCATTTATTCCATTTACTCCATTTACTGTTCTTATTTTATTTATTTTATTTATTATTCATTTATTCTATTTATTTCATTTATTTCGTTTATTTCATTTAATCAATTTATTTAATTTATTTTATTTATTTCATTTGTTTCATTCATTCCATTTGTTCCATTTAATGCAATTATTTAATTTATTTCATTTACCTCATTTATTTATTTTAATTCAATTACATATTCCATTTACTCCGTTTACTGTTTTTATTTCATTTATTTTATTTATTATCTATCCCCAGATATTTTTATTGTCCAAAAAAGAATTTTAATGTGCATCGCAAATGTTTCCAGTAGAGTTATGTGGAGGTTTGTTCAAAGATTTTAAAATTTTAAACCTTGTATGTGTCTTTATCTATGAATTATGTGTGTATGTTTTTAAAAAATAAATTAAATTTTATGTTGACAAGAGATATCCACAGTATAGGGACTAGACAAAATAATAATTTTTATGTTCCTACCTGTATATATATATAACATAACTAAGTATTCACCAGCTTATCTAGCTCCAAACGTTTTTAATAAACTACCTTCTGAAATAAAAGACGCTAAAAATTTAAGATACTCTAAAACCAATTTAACCAAATTTTTATCGGATAAGTGTTATTATACATTAGGTGAATTTTATGCAGACTGTTAAAATTAGCTAGTTAGTAGTTAGTTAGTAGGCAATTTCTGGACTATTCCTATACAAATGTATTTGTCTATGAGGAAAATAAAATATTATTATTATTATTTATTTATTTCATTTATTTCATTTATTTCATTTATTTCATTTATTTCATTTATTTCATTTATTTCATTTGTTCCGTTTATTTCATACATTTCATTTATTCCACTTATTTCATCTATTCAATTTATTTCATTTATTTAACTTACTCCATTTACTGCATTTATTTCATTTATCTCATTTATTTCATTTATTCCATTTACTGCATTTATTCCATTTATTTTATTTATGTCATTTAAGTATTTCATTTGTTTTATTTATTTCATTCAGTTCATTTATTTATTCCATTTATTTCGTTTATTCCATTTACTGCATTTATTTCATTTGTCATTTAAGTACATATTTTATTTATTGAATTTAAGTATTTCATTTATTTCATTTATCCCATTTATTTTATTTGTTTCATTTATTGCATTAAAGTTTTGAATTTCAATTTTCTTAATTTAATTAGTTTATTTCATTTATTTATTCCCTTTATTCCATTTACTGCATTTATTTCATTTTTTCCATTTATTTCATTTATTCCATTTACTGTATATATTTTGTTTATTTCATTTAGGTCATTTATTTAATTTATTTCATTGGTTTTATTTATTTCGTTTGTTTCATTCATTAAATTTATTCCATTTAATGCATTTATTTAATTTGTTTCGTTTATTTCTTTAAATATTTCATTTATTTCATTTATACCATTTATTTCATTTGTTTCATTTATTGCATTAAAGTTTTTAATTTCAATTTTCTTAATTTAATTACATAGTTTATTTCATTTATTTATTACCTTTATTCCACTTACTGCATTTATTTCATTTCTTCCATTTATTTCATTTATTCCATTTACTGCATTACTTTGTTTATTTCATTTAGGTCATTTATTTAATTTATTTCATTTGTTTCATTCATTAAATTTATTCCATTTAATGCATTTATTTAATTTGTTTCATTTATTTCATTTATTTCTTTTATTTCAATTACATATTCCATTTATTCCATTTACTCCATTTACTGTTTTTATTTCATTTATTTTACTTATTATTTATTTATTCCATTTATTTCATTAGTTCCATTTATCCCATTTGCTGCATTCATTTCACTTAATTCGTTTATTTCATTTATTTCACTTATTTCATTTATTTCATTTATTTCATTTATTTCATTTATTTCCTTTATTTCATTTATTTCATTTATTTCATTTATTTCATTTATTTCATTTATTTCATTTATTTCATTTATTTCATTTATTTCATTTATTTCATTTATTTCATTTATTTCATTTATTTCATTTATTTCATTTATTTCATTTATTTCATTTATTTCATTTATTTCATTTATTTCATTTATTTCATTTATTTCATTTATTTCATTTATTTCATGTATTTCATTTATTTCATGTATTTCATTTATTTCATTTATTTCATTTATTTCATTTATTTCATTTATTTCATTTATTTCATTTATTTCATTTATTTCATTTATTGCAATTATTTTATTTTTTCATTTATTTCGTTTATTTCATACATTTCATTTATTCCATTTATTTCATCTATTTAATTTATTTCATTTACCTCATTGATTTCATTTATTTGTTTTTTCAATTATATATTCCATTTGCTCCATTTACTACTTTTATTTCGTTTATTTCATTTGTTTTATTTATTTCATTTATATTCCATTTACTGCATTTATTTTATTTATATCATTTAAGTATTTCATTTATTAATTTATTAATTCATTTGTTTTATTTACTTCATTTATTTCATTTATTCCAATTATTTCATTTATTCCATTTATTCCATTCATTTTTTTATTCCATTTATTTAATGTGTTCAACTTACTGCATTTAATTCATTTGTCATTTAAGTACGGTGTGTTCAACGTAACTTGCTACCCCATATGTTCCTTATTTATAAGGTAATAAAAAAATTAAAAATTTCATCTTATTGCATTTTTCACAAAACTTTTAAACATGTTATCAGAACATCATATCTCGTCTTCTTTAAATAATGATTGTTGTAAAGATAAAATAAATATAATTTATCTGTCATTGCAAGCGGTTTTTTATTAATAACTTCCTTAATATTACTCGAAATATACAAGTATTATATATTTTTAAAATTAGAAAAACTAGGCAAATCCAAATAGGTAAAAATATATAGAGTGTTCCATTAAAGAAAAACACATTTTTTCGCACCCACTGCATATTTTTCTGATATCGATATGATCTGAGCTGCTTTCCATTTGTAATTCTAATTGTTCAGTACTGTACCATTCTATACTGTACGTTACTGTACTTCGATCTGGTCAAAAGGAACACACACTCGACGCAAGCTTACTGTTGATGAACAATTATTTTCCATATTTTTATAAAAGTAGTACCACGAACGAAAATAAGCACAACGCTTAACATAACCTTTATTACGTGACAACCCGACACAAACAAAACAATCAAATTTCGTACTTTGGCGCTACTGCGCTTGCTGGTACAGAACGTCTCAAAAATCCGGTAAGGACATTAGGGGACGGGGGAATGTAATTTTAGTACAGTCAGGGACGCTTTGTATTTTTCAAATGGAAAGCGTAAATCCAGTTTAGTACAACTCGATACCGTACATTACAGTACTTTATGGCAAATGGAAAGCAGCTCTTATAACATACTTAAAAAGTACGTAAAAAATGCAATAAGATGAAATTTTCTATTTTTCTATTACCTTATAAAATAAGGAAATTATGGGGGTATATAGCAAGTTACGTTGAACACCCTATACATATTTCATTTATTGAATTTAAGTATTTCATTTATTTATATTTGTTTTATTTATTTCATTTATTCAATTTATTCCATTTATTCCATTTATTCCATTTATTCCATTTATTCCATTTACTGCATTTATTTCATTTATTTTATTTGTTTCGTTTATTTAATGTATTTCAGTTATTTCATTTATTTCATATATTTAATTTATCATTTATTTCGTTTATTTCATTTATTTAGCTTATTCCATTTACTGCATTTATTTCATTTATTAAATTTATTTCATTTATATATTCGAATGGACAGTACAACTTTTATAAAATAATTTAGCAATAATCTTTGGTAAACACATTAATCGAAACGATGAAACTAAAATAACCAAGTATTAAAGCCCGAGGAAGACCCAATTTTAGATATATTTGAAATTTTGTTATATATTTCGCCATTCATATTTTTTTTATTTTTAAATTACTGTTGAATTTTTCCCAGGCATATATTGACATCTCTGTATATGAGGTTCTTACCTATAGATATTTATATTTTAATTTATTTTTTCATAGAATTTGCTTCTAACTTAAAAATTGCCTTTTAAATAACAGACTATCAAACGATTGTGGCGATTATAGTTGGTGCAAAATCGTTTATTTCGCTTAATTCGTCTTATTTAAAGCATTATTTTTTTATGTCATAAAGTCTGATTGTAAATTAAATTGAACAATATACATAAAAAAAAAATAAATTACATTTGCATTGAAGTCTGGCTCCAATTTCATCACTTGAAGGCCACGGCTTGATTGCGGCAATATTTAAAAATGTGTCTTGATAGACTATTCCGCGGGGCACAATGAGAAAACTAATCGAAAATGATAATGAATAGAGTGTGTATTCGTATGCTTCTAAGTACCAACAAATATCAATCGAATTTACAATATCAGTAACCAATGCTGTAACACCGTTCTTTCTCAGAATCATAAAAAATTTCTATCTCATTTATTATTTTTAAGGTAATTAGCTCGGGGAACGTTTCAAGAAACACCCAGTACAACAATCGCTAAATTTCATTCGATGCATTCAATCTATTCGTTGTCGAGAATTTGCTATTAAATTTTATGGCGACCCGTCCAACGATCCCCTGTATGACACACCCGCGTCTTGGGTGCGCGCACATCATCTGAAACTCGTTTCTATGCACACATTTTATCTTTCCCTTTTAAGAGGAGTTCAAAAGCCAGAATTTTCGCATGAATGCCTAAGGAAAGATGATGTCACGATAGCTTTATGCAAACTCAGTCTAACTGTAACATTCAGGGCTTATTAGATTAAAATATACGCACTCGCAGATTTACATGTACAGTTAGCGTCCTTTTAAGGATATCTCCTAGTGCACATTTATACATATGAGCTAAAGGTTATTTTATGTGAATTACTGTAAATTGAATATTATAACCTTTAATAAGTGGATAATTTACATACAGTAAAGGAACTAGGAAGATGCCTTGAACGTTTTTCAGTTCTCACGCAATAAAGCACCGGGAAAAATATTTCAAAAAACACATGGAGGTATCCCTGAATGATGATTGAACGATACCATCGCATCGTGGATAACTGTACACCTTTATATATCGCCTTTGTAATATGTAGAGTAACATTACACTATTTGCTGCGCGTGAAGGGAATCATAAAATATCTAGTCACCCTAGGCTGCGTAGAATATTTTTGCTTTTTGTAAGATAAACAACTGAAAGTATAAGAGAAGCAGCTTTCATTGTCCTGAAGAGATTTTGAAGTGGCACTGAAATGGCATAGTTTGAACTTGACACATAATCACCGACAAGCGTTTCATCAACTAAAGTTGGCACATTCATTGTTTCAATTTGTGAAGACCCTCAAATTCAATAGAAATCAAAATTTACGACGGATGTATAAGTGCTTCGCACAAAATGGTGATACTTTTGAGTATTTGCTTATTGAATTGAATTTATTTAGGTATATTTTATCCTTATATTTATTTTATTCGTATGTTTTTTTATCCTTTTTGTTCGTTTTATTCGTATTATTCGATTTATTCTTTTTTTCGTATTATTATTATTTTTATTAATTTTATTTAATTTAACTAATTTATCTAATTTGTCTAATTTACTAGGTTATTTAGTTTATACAAGGTGATCTACCACGAGTGTGTCAAACTTCAGAGGCCGCTCATTTATCAAAAAATAAATGAACTTTCGTAAACATATTATTATATCCTAAAACGTACAATAAGGGAGCTACAACTCCTTGATGGGGGATAATGGATATCAGTTTTTCGAATAGTCCAATATGGTGGTGACTAAAAAAATGAAATTTTCATACATTATTGGGGAAGTTTTGCGGGGTAAGGGGTAGTTTTTTAGCCCAAATTTACCTAATTTATTTAATTTATCTATTTTATCTACTTCTACCTATTTTATCTCATTCATTTTATTCACCTATTTTATTTCATTTATTTTATTTAACTAATTTATCTATTTTATCTTGTTTATCTAATTTATGTAATTTATTTCATTTATCTCATTTACCTTATCTATTTAATTTATCTAATTTATTTAATTTACTAATTTATTTAATTTATTTATTTTAGCTAATGTATCTATTTGATATTCTTTATCTTATTTATATAATTTATCTAATTTATTAGTTTATCTAGTTTATCTAGATTATCTATTTTATCTATTTTATTTGTTGTATTTATTTTATGTATTTCACTTATTTTATTTATTTTATTCATTTCGTTCATTTTGTAAATTTTTCCATTTTATTCATTTTCTTAATTTTCTTCATTTACTCATTTTACTCGTTTTATTCGGTTTATTCGTTGTATTCGTTTTCTTCGTTTTCTCAGTTTTCTTCATTTTCTTCATTTTCTTTATTTTTACTCATTTTACTCGTTTTATTCGGTTTATTCGTTGTGTTAGTTGTATTCGTTTTCTTCGTTTTCTCCATTTTCTTCGTTTTCTCTTTTTCTGCGTTTTCTTCACTTTCTTCATCTAATTTATGTAATTTATCTCATTTAGCTTATTTATTTAATTTATCTAATTTACTTAATTTACTGATTTATTTAATTTATTTATTTTATCTAATTTATCTCTTTTATCTTCTTTATCTTATTTATATATACCTATGATTTGTCAAACTTACTAGTTTATCATTCATTTGTTCATTTTCTTCTTTCTTCATTCATTGACTCATTTTACACGTTTTATTCGGTTTATTCGTTGTATTCGTTTTCTCAGTTTTCTTCATTTCTTCATTTCTTCGTCTCCTCATTTCCTCATTTCCTCATTTCTTCATTTCTTCAATTCTTCAATTCTTCAATTCTTCAGTTCTTCAGTTCTTCAATTCTTCAATTCTTCATTTCTTCATTTCTTCATTTCTTCTTTTCTTCATTTCTTCATTTCTTCATTTCTTCCTTTCTTCTTTTCTTCCTTTCTTCCTTTCTTCATTTCTTCATTTATTCATTTATTCATTTCTTCATTTCCTCATTTTTTCATTTCCTCATTTTTTTATTTTTTCATTTCCTCATTTTTTCATTTCTTCATTACTTCATTTTACTCATTTTATTCGGTTTGTTCGCTATGTTCGTTGTATTCATTTTCTTCGTGTTCTCCATTTTCTTCGTTTTCTTCACTTTCTTCATTTTCTAAACTTTTTCACTTTCTTCACTGTCTTCACGTTCTTTCCTTTCTTAATTTCTTAATTTTTTCATTTTGTTCCTTTAATTCTTTTTACTCATTTTATTTATTTTATTCATTTTATTCATTTTATTCATTTTATTCATTTTATTCATTTTATTCATTTTATTCATTTTATTCATTTTATTCATTTTATTCATTTTATTCATTTTATTCATTTTATTCATTTTATTCATTTTATTCATTTTATTCATTTTATTCATTTTATTCATTTTATTCATTTTATTCATTTTATTCATTTTATTCATTTTATTCATTTTATTCATTTTATTCATTTTATTCATTTTATTCATTTTATTCATTTTATTCATTTTATTCATTTTATTCATTTTATTCATTTTATTCATTTTATTCATTTTATTCATTTTATTCATTTTATTCATTTTATTCATTTTATTCATTTTATTCATTTTATTCATTTTATTCATTTTATTCATTTTATTCATTTTATTCATTTTATTCATTTTATTCATTTTATTCATTTTATTCATTTTATTCATTTTATTCATTTTATTTGGGTATTTTATTTTATTCACTTTTTATTTTTATGCATTTGATTTATATGATTTATATAATTTATTTTATTTATTAGGTATATATTTTTTTCATTTATTTCAATTAGTTCGTTTAATTTATTCCGCTTATATTTTTGTTTCGTTTGTTTCTTTTGTTTCGTGTATTTTTTTATTTATTTCGTTTATTTCACTTATTTTTTTGCTTTACTGTATTTATTCCATTTATTTAATTTATGCTGATTGAAATATCCAATGATTTGTTTCAAACTTATTTGCAATTTACTTAATCATTATGAAAGTGGCCGTAGCTACTTCAGGAAAGATTTATTAAAATTTTGGTGCACTTATTTCATAAAATCTGCTACCTTTAGGGCAAAGATATTATTTGATGTAGAGCCTTAACAAAATGGTAACCATTTTCAAACTAAAGGACAAATTTATTAACAATCATTTTTAAATGCACTGCCGGAAGAAATAGTTGACCAAAAATAAGGAAAGCATCATTATTGGAAGAAGGAAAGTTTATTAGCTAATGTAGTTCCTGAAAATTATTAGGATTGCCTTTTTTATTCTATTTTTGCAGGATATAAAGTATTTTTCCCTTGCTCTCATAATATTGTTAGTTGACATCTAACATTTTAGATAACTCTAGTAGATTCAGAAATCTGAGCCGGTTCTAACGCTTATGGAGTTAGTGAGAGTTAGAACCTGCTCTACATTTTCTATAAATGTAATACATACATTGGAATGGTTTTGCACATTCGTTTGTGTCCACTAAAATATGTACCTCAAGGTAAATATGTTTTATGTCCTTAGGTCTCGCCGTAGGTACTGAATCTAAAAGAGAAAATTTTAAAATCTATCTGCCTGTCTGTCCATACACACAATATGCTATCGAGATACTTCTACTATATTTGGAGATCAATTATCTGAAGCTAGTGTGACGCCGAGTATGACGAAGAAGAAGAAAATTTTACACAAAACCCCAAAACAATTGCCTGCGACCTATATAATGCAATACTGAAAAAAACCTTATGACTGTCCATAATATAAATTAAATACTTCAGCCATATTTGGTAACAATAATGTATTCAAATAAATACTTACGTGTAGGTACCGCATCTCATCTAAGCCTAAGATACAGCTGAACCTCCAGTGTGATGAACCGTAACGAATTGTTATGCCTTCACTTTCGTTTCTTGCTACGATGATACAGGAACAAAATGCAGCTTTGTCATGAGCAGATATATCTGTGAATTTATCTTTTAGTTGTCTAGTAATTGGTATGTATATGAAAATGAGTCTGGCCGCAGGTCAGAGAGAACAAGTACCTAAGTAGGTACTAAGGAATATAAATCCAATGCTTATTTTATCACTATTATTCAATAATGATAATCGTATGTATTTTTGAAACAGTTTATTCAGCTTAACCCATAAGAATAGATCCACATAGAGGTAAATATGTGAAATATTTAATAAAATACCTATTATTTGTTTAAATAATGCAACGTAATGTGAAGCAATTACTTTCGAGATTAAATTTTTTTGGCAAATATGGCGAATGCGCCACTTAGAATTCTGAAATTAAACATGTTTCTTTTTTATGTTTGCAATGTTTCCAGTAGAAGCTCCTTAGTACGCAACTTTCATAGTTGTTTCTGTTTCTCAAGCCCCTGGGGCAAAATCCTCAATTTCTCGTATTATTTCTCTGTTGGATATTTTCGAAATAAATAAATGTAGGTATGTATGCTCCACTCTCCCCAGCATTAGCTAAATAAATAAATAGTATCATCAACTATTTTTAGCATCATCTTTAATACGTTTTGCGGCACGTGTAAGATAAAATCGATAAAACTTTACTTCTCATAATAGCAGCAGACATTTCCAGTTCAAAACCATCAGCCGCAGACCATTTATCATAGCTATCTCCTTTGTAGGAATTATGTAACAATTGTAAGAATTTTTAGTCAATTTTCGGATCAGTGCACTGGGCTAAGATCGCCTCGGCTGGGGTCCGCAATCAATATAATATCTGAATTTGTTCAGTATCGGGAGTGATTTGGCAAATTTTTACGGACAACCTATAATGACGAGCTGATTGTCTAGATCACCGAACCGACGAAGTTATAAGTTATTGTCCGCTGAAGAATTGTTAACAAAAAAACGTATAATACATACATAAACCTGGATGGTCTGAAAGATGTTCTAACATAGAAAAAAAATAAAATTAATTATTATCGTTTTGTATTCGTCGAATTTTTCTTCTCAAAAAAACGTTTCAGATTAAAGTGGCTAGACGCTTCGAAGGTAAAACCGCAAGATCAAATTAGAGAATTACTGAACTGATGTTGTATATGTACATAGGTACAATGTAGTCGAAATAAAACTCCTGTGGTGAACCAGTAGGTTACGGTATGGTACCGATGTTACAATCCAAACAGGCAAATTCATTTACTTATTTAAGTTAGTATCTTTATACATGTACAGGGTTATTGGTTATAATTGTAACTCCCTCTTAACTTCGTTATTTTTTGAGATAAAAACAATTTTTGAAAGAAAAGTTTTAGGGCATTCTATGAATTTTTTTACAACCATATACAATAGTAACAAGGTGTCTCATAAAAGCGGCACAAAGCAACCTTATGTTTGTTTTTTAATGGAACGCCCTGTGTATTTTTGCATAGTATGAAAGTCCTCGTTTCTCTGATTTCAAAAATGTATAACATGTTGACGCTTATTATTATATCTATGCATAATTATTATTGGTTATATAGATCAATATTTCAGTTTTGCAATAAACAAAAACAGTACGAAATTTTTATTAATAACAAGATTCTATACATACCAAAAATTAAAAAATTATTGTAATATATTTTCAACATATCCCCCATTTTCTATAACCTTTTGTTTTTGAAAATCATTGCATTCTGTTTTTCATTCGATTTTCATGTAAATAGAAGCCGCTGTATATCGAAAATGGCCACAGTACATGTCAACATATTATACATTTTTGAAAATAGGAAAACGAGGACTTTCATAATATTCAAAAATATACAGGGTGTTCAATTTAAAAAAACATAAATTTGGTTTGTCCGGATTTTATGAGGCACCCTGTATACTATTGAATATGGTAGCAAGAACGTTCATAGAATGCCCAAAAACTTCTGTTTAAAAATGTTTTCTTGTCTCAAAAAATAACGAAGTTAAGAGGGAGTTCCATTTATAACCAATAACCCTGTACAAAGCTCACAAGGCCATTTATTCGTGTGATTTGAATTTGTAGTTCAATTCAAAATTTGAGCGAAGTTTTATATTCCATATATGGAATTAAAGCCAGTTGTTAATATTAAAAAAGAAGAAACTTTTTATAGAACAAATTCTTGCGGAATTGTTAGAGAACATTGCTGATCCAGCTCCATCAATTAACAGTTGGAGAGATGTTTGATATCCACAAGCTCGACTTAGCTGACAAGCAGGATTGTGATGATTTAAATCATCATTTAAATCAAATATTTCTTTAAAATTAAATCTAGATTTAAATATTTCATTAGCTTAGAGTAATAATTTTTCATGTTCTGCTATTTTATTTGTTACAAATTTCTCGTTATTACAGTAATCATTTATTAAAATGACACATTTCAACGGGCTGAAGGAAATAAAGCAACGAAACCACAGTTTTTGAGTTTCTAAAATATTTTATTTAAAAAAAATATGAGCTCATATCTCAGAAAGCCATGAAATATTTTGTTCAAATTTGATGATGCTGAATACAAATCTAAAATCAAAATTTCTAAAAAAAAATTGCAAATTTTTCTTGTTTTTGAAAATTCGATCTCAATTTTCTCCACAGGGTCGCACGCCAATGAGCAATATTAAAGTTGATCGCGTCAAAACAATTACATTTTAAGTATATACTTCACACCTAAATTTGAAATTGATGTGTTTTTAATTCTTGAAATACGAGGGTGTACTCATAAAAAGTGAAACACCCTGTATAGACAAACGCAAAATAAAAGACAAAAACCATCTAGGTTTTAATTCTAAAATAAAGAGCACCTTAATTTACGCAAAACTTATTTGAAATAATCATATCTCAAAAACAGTTTAAAATGAAAATAAGGTGTGTGATATTAAAATGTGAGGATTGCTTTATTCTTCCATGTAAAAAATTACAGGCATTTCATATTAAAAAAAAAATCGAGAAAAATAGTATTAAATATCAAGAAACGTAAACAAATATTTTGGACACCCGGTCTAATCATAATTTATTCCAAACATGTTTTTCAGTAAATCATTATTAAGTAATATCCTACATTTTTAGAAAAAACAATTAATAATTCGCAGAGATATTGCTGTCAAAAAATGTTTGTAAATTGACAAGAAGAAAAAACCGGAAAAAAATCATAACTTGAGAACGCTGCATCCGATTGGCTAAATATTTTAGGGTGTAATGCGGGACCCTTGGAGGCTTAACTGGCTTCAAAAATATACAGGGTGTTCCGTTTAAAAAAATTATATTTTCTCTCGTTTTTGTGACACTTTGTAAATGTAATTGAAAATAATTTTAGGTTATACCTAGTAGAGACGAAACATTGAAAGTTTTGTTAATGAAGTTTTTTATAAAGTCAACCGTTTTTGCACAATCTTCCGAAGGGAGCACTAACAGGACACCCTGTTTATTTAAAAAATATACAGATAAGTTCAGGATGCTTCGAACACGACAGGGATTGGGACGAATATACGAGTGACCGACAACTCGCCTCAGTTCGAAGTTTGGTATATTAGGAGAAGGGCGCGGCAGTGCGCTGTGGCCACTCACTGCTCAGCAGTCAGCAGACTGTTGTTTGTTAGAAATGTTAGAATTGTTAGTATTTCATTAACCGTGTTGGGATGTAGAACTCATGTCTGAAAGAAATTTGATTTACATATTCTGGACCAACTTAAATAATTCATCCTAGATAGCATTAATTATTGTAATTTTAAAAAAATCTCAAAACACATTTAAGTATTTCCATTGTTTTTCGCAACAAAAATGTGATTCTACAACATAAAATTAAAATTAATTGTCGCTGCACCTCAAGTGTTGCAGGTGTAATAAAAATTATTATAAAATAATCCAAACAAGGAACAGTAGACGCGAGAGCCATCGGCTACAGCGTGGAGATCCACGATTCCCACCACTGTGTACGCTTGCCTACAACGGGCACAAGTAAATCGCGCAAACTAATACCCATGTTCGAACCTCCTCGGTCTTTGTATAATAAATTTGCCAAAAATAGGAAACACCTCGGAAAACACTAAACTAGAATAACTCGAAATGTCTTCCATTGACATCTACGCATATTTAAAGCATTTCTAATAATAATTGGGAAGACCATGGAAAAAAAAAGAAAATCGAAACAATCGTAAATGTGAAAATGTGAGTTGATTGTGAGTAAGCATTATTTAAAATGCTTGAATTTATTTCTTATGAAAAATATGATGCCATTAAGTGGCTTATAGAATACGGAGAAAATTCAAATTTAGCTCATGAGCTTTTCTTTAAAAGGTTAGTTATAGACATTAAAATTGTGTGCGAAAGTGCTTAAACAATTTGTTTAGATAATATCCAGAAAAGAGACAGCCAGGCGTAAAAATGCTCAAAAAGCTACAACGAAATTTAAAAGAGTTTGGATCACCTGCAAAACCTCGACCAAAAATATATAAAGCAGGTAGAGAAGCTGTAGAAAATGTTGCTTTAAAAAGAAATATAAAATCCTAATATATCATCTCGCGAAATACATAAAAAAATTAAAAATTCCAAAAACAACTGCGTTGCGTTGCTTAAAAAAATAAATTCTAACCCTCCAAAATTAGGATTATTCACCATCTATGCCCAAACGACTTTCATCAATAAATTAATACGTTTTTAACAATACTCATCACTCAATCAATTCGCAAACTAGGTTTTGATATTAAAATTATTTCGATTTTCTTTTATTTTCCATGACTTACTTTCTCAATAAATTTTAGAAATGCGAAAAATATGCGTAGAGATGTCAATGGAAGACAATTCGAACATTTAGTCTAATTTAGTTTTTTCCCATTTTTCACAAATTTTTTATATTATAAAATGTGTTTGTTTGTTAATTAGTTTTCCATGGCCTCTTTATAAATATATTTAGTTTTTTTTTAAATTAACCACTTTTTCTACAGATAAATATAACATGTTATATATCGTTCTATCTCTCATAGTTTCAGAGGCACCCCCCAAATTACATCAAATTTGGTCCACTCTGTACTTCTTTTGAGCGGTTTTTGAAACATGCTACATTTTGTCGAAATTTTGACAAATGTAGAACCTAAAGCGAAATGTCATATTTTTCAAATTAAAAATAATTTTAAACTTTTTATTGCGGCGGCAGTTGTAAGCTAGAATTGAACTTTCAAATGATGCATTAAAATGTAATCTTTCGTCTACAGGGTGTTAATATTATTTGATTTCGATTATATAGATTTAAAAACATCAATAACTTTCTTATTTTAAATGGAACACCCTGTATATTATTCCATAATCAAATAGAGAGTTACAAGTGCTTTCTGACGATCCCCAACATGATATTTAATTTGAGGACTTTTGAAGATATCGCAGCATTTTAAGATAGGTAATATTTGGTTACAAGAGGAACAAATGAAAGCGTTTTATCAAATATTGTTCAATTTTTTATGCGTTTTTGCAAGATATCTAGTAGCTGATTGCGACAGTTAATTATTTGAAAATAAATATTTTATCCTCAAAATAAGTATCATGTGTGAGAAATGAAAACTATCTGTAGCACATTTTCAGACCAGTGATACTAAATGTTTGTGATTTGTAATAAAAGAAGGTCGCCTAACAAATGCCATGAAAGAAGAGGGCTGTCAGTCGGTGTGTCGGTACCAACTATTACATCGATTTATTGGATACCAACAAAAGTATGTAATTACTAACACATAGCAGAACAACAAAGTAAATAAACAGAAAATAGTTACTACTGCGATATGGTTGAAATGCGTCGTATTCCTTGGGGCAATTTAGTCCTGGATACGTTGATTTTATAGGCGAATGTTTTAAATTGTAAAGGTTTGTATATACTAAGATACTATTTTAAATATTTTATTTAGGAAAAAGCTTTAGAAAAAAATTCCTCATAGACCATATACAGACCATACATTTTTAGTGTTGAAATTAGTGATTGAGAAAACGAATTTTTTTCTAATAATTTGTGTGACTCATAAATATTTGAATCGTTATAACTCTATAAACTGACAATAAAGCTGCAAACATTATTCAATATATTATAGGCGTTTGGTATAAAATAAACTAGTTTTGAGTAAAAGAAAAAATATTGTATGGCAACTCTAGTTTACAATCTCCAAGTACCTAATCAATTGAATGAGCAAAAATTGAGTGAATAAATTTATTTGATTTTTGCCCAAGCTTGCCTAAGTTGAACTTTGCTTACTTAACAAACGACGCCCAACACTGCAATATATCTTTTAATGCAAATTAAAAATAGATGGGTGACACCAGCTAGCAGAATCTTTATCAAACAAACAGAAGGATACCAAGAAATATCACAATCTTGTGGTAGGCATCAATTAATTTAATCGCAAACTCAAATAACTGAGCAAGCATTCGCAGAAAGAGTTATACACATTTGTTAAGTAACATAATAATTACCTGGAACTCGTAGGCGACCACTTTCTCCCATGAACAATCGCTTTGTCTGCTGTAACAATGGAACATGGTAAATTAAAACAAGCCTAATCTTTTCTATCTCAATTAACAAATTAATTTACTGTTACATATGCAGTGCATCGATTGGAGGTACTGCCCAGTGCCCATCCCTAGTAACTTTTAACCAAAAAATGATGAAACAAGTATGTAGCTATTGCCACCTTTCAAAACCAAATAGAACTAACAGTTTTTTCTTTAAAATCAACTGTTTCTAAGAATCAAACTAGACGGCATTCAATAACAATAACTTATATTTTTAAATTTTTAAAAATATGAAAAAATCAATTAACAAGCTTTTTGGAAGATGCACAACATAGGTACATCCAAAAGTTGATTTAAAGCAAGTACAAGAAGGCGTAACACCAGAAGCAAAACTAATTTATCCAGTGATTAAAACAGCAACATGTACAACCTACTCGTGATGTTACCTCGAACCGGGATATTCCGTAAGAAACAACTCATAGATGTCAATTATTGTGAGAAACGCATTCTTTTCAAGGAAGTCGTCCACTGCCCTTATAGGTCGAAACCAGATTAATTTATTTGCAACATCGAACATTAGACAACGTTAACATGGACGTACCATCTCGAAAAAGCCAATTTGACAAACCCATCCAATGTTTCCTATGATTGAGTAATTTTATGAATAATTTCATGAAACGTGAATGCGCAGAGTATAGATAGCTCCATTATGGAAAATACGAGGTTGTAAAATAGCGGCTCTCTCGGCTTAAACTAGTTTTTAGCGACTTGTAAGCGTATTGAAGAGGATGAGGATGATAAAATTTTGCTATTTATGTGCGAAGGTAACATCCAATAAATCACAAGGCCTTGTCTTTACCGCATTTTATTTTACCTCCAAGAGAATAATCATTATCTAGTTTATAAATTTAAATGTTACGTCTGTTTTATAAACCCTAGGTGACATTTATGCGGAGAGGCCTTAGAATTATTTCCCATAAAACCTAATTTACGTCGCCCGTGTTTGAACAGGTGCGATTGTAGCGGGTGAGGAGGTGTTACTTTTTTTATGGGCATAGGAAGCGACTGGGGTAATAAGGAGAGCAATCGACCGGTGTAGCTGCATCAGGTGTCCCGCAGGGTTCTAACCTTGGACCATTTCTATTTCTTCTTTTTCATCAATGATATTACCTCAATTGTTAATAGTAGCAAAGCATCATTGCTGATGATCTTAATGTGTATAGAACAATCACTTGGATATATTAGATATTATTATATCTAAATATTTTAAATTAATGAAGAAACCCCCATGTTACAAAATACAATCAATTACTAAAAGGCGAGTTATTTTAATTGACTGAATTTTTTTATAGGAGCCATAAAATAAAAAAATTAGTTGAGCCGGCCCTGAAATTTTCTGTCTTTGATTATGCACGTAAATTGATAATTAATAGTGTACTATATACCCACAATACGAGCTGATTCTAGTGATTGGTTTAAATGATATGACCTTAAGAAGTATTGGGCAAAACTCATAAATCACCCTGTAGTTCAATAAAAAAAGGCTCCGGCTTTTTTAATAGTCATTTCTAATTCTCCTAAGTGAACTCTATCTACCATAACATTTTGCCCCTTTCCTCGTGAATCACCCTGTATATTGTTACGTAATGAGACTTTTGGTGATTTATTGTTGTTTTTGGTTTAAATTCATTTAATTTTTATTGTTTTTCTTTCTTTATGGCCCCACGTTGTAGCGCCAATTTATGTTATGATATGGGGATCTTAGGGAAATATCTGATTTTTAATTTTTGGTTTATATTAAATTTTATTGATATGAGGTAAGTTTTAATTTTAGTATTTTGTATATTATATTTTATACGTTCTAGATATTAATTTCACTTATATATTATTTGCATGTACCTACTAGTAGTTAATTCATTTAGATTTGAAATTCAAATTTATTTTTCTAATTTAGTTGTAAATAGCCTTTTGAAAGAAATTGTATTAGTTCTTGTATATAGTTTTTGAATTATCGACTTTATAGCATAAGATCAGTCCACCATTGGGCAGGATATTCCAATGTTTTGAACAATAAGCGACAGTGCGTATGATTTTAAGATAATTTAACGTGAAACTTACTATAGGCTTGCTGTTTGCTATAATTACTCTTTTACTTTTCAGGACCTTTGGGAGTTCCCTTCTACCATCGAAGAAATATCTTACCTATAAATCTGCTGTTGTACAAGTTTTAAATAAAGATAATTTATATTTCGTGCAAATTTTATTTCTTATTTGATTAGTAAGGACTTAGAAAAGATAGAGATCTTTATCAGGATGAATATTATTTTGTCATTAGACAGCTAGTAGATGTCTCTGCTTCTGCTGTAATTTAGATATTCAGCTGAGATGAACGTTAAAGCTTTAGTTACTTGAATTAAACATAAATGGAAGTAAACAAGCCGGGTTTATTATATTTATGAGACAATTAAGAACAAAAATGTTTCTTAAACTATGTCCCTGCTCTAACTTAAACTAATCTAATCTAAAACAAATATAGGACAGTGTCCTTGTGGATAATAACAAATTTAAGGTTTCAAATTTCAGTTTGGAGTACTTTCGGCACAATAAAGTTACCGTGTCGCGTTATTGGCAGACCTGTTTTAAGTTTTGACACTTGTGGTTTGTGGTCCAGATATGGTAGCTGGCTGTTCTACAATTTAGTGCCCCATTTACTGGATTTGCATAAACTAAATAGGCCTTGCATGCCCATTCGGATTTCGACCAATCATGTGGCTACTTATTATTTAGGATAAATTTTACTTTTATTCCTAGTAAGTTGAGGCTGTTTTTCTGGTACCTTATGGTATTTGGCCTTGAACCATTATTCAAAAGTAGTAGGAATATAATTTTCCTATTTAAATTTTATATTTATCTATTTATTTCATGAGCAATCTGGACGTGGGTTTGCTTCTTTTACGACCCAACAACAACTCTCTTTTTTTTCGTTTCTAAGGAGCATGCAGAAAATTTGCCAAACCATGGATTTCTAGATTTTCAACTGTCATGATGGTTGGTATTTTCGCCTTTTCCACTTTATTTTATAACTTTGCTATGAAATTATGGTATTTTTAGCTTCCTCATTTGAAGATGAATCCGTGGATACCCATGTGTTGATATTACGTGAGATAAATTTTAGATCTGCCTTTGACTCGTACGAGGGATCACAGAACCGTATCGAAGATCACTGCACTCACTTCTTAAGATCTAATTTACATTGTGTCTGGTCATTTGACTAGACTAGAGGTTTTACAGGTTTGTCTTATGCTATTTAATTACAAATTTAATAAAAATTCACATAAATAAAGTCCATCTTTGTTTAACCGTAGTTGATAATCGTTCAACCCCTGTTTAAAGCATGTAACTGACAGCTGTTCTGTTATTGATTATTTTAAAGAAACATAGCACAATGTATTTATTTTATTTACGTCTTTAATTTGTTGACTTTGGTTTGTTTTAGCGTAGCTGACCCTTTGTTTACATAAGGCTCGTTGACCTCTCTCGCCTCAACAGGTGTTCTACAACTGATTTATCAGATGGTTCTACGATATTATATCCTTTTTTTGAACTTCTATTTATCTTATGAGTATACCATACGTAAGTTTCTCGTTATTGTTTTATTAGGAGGAATTTTCATTTTATCCTGGTTTGAACTGAATTTATTTTTTTAATTTTATTAATTTATTAGTGGGGTTTTAGTTTATGACAATATATTGTCTAAAAGTTTTATGTGTACTAAAAATGCATAGTTTTTGAGTTAGAGTTAAAAAACAGTGGACAAATTTACTCCGCTCTCAAAAATCCAAGCCTAAATTTAATAGCACTTTATGGATTTATCATTTTTCGGGTACAATTGAACACATGAAACAATAAAATACCTTAAACGAATTAGTTCCTTAATCAATTACATAGTCAATAGCCGTTTTAATATTTTTGTTTTGTTATTTATGCCAACACACATCATAAATAACAATAATCATACTGCTATCAAAATATATTTTGAGACGTGCCCAGTTTTCTAGAATAATTTTCTCAAGTCAGCCAGTAACACGCTGATTATTTGCTTTATCTTTGGCAGTTTATCATTCACATTTTCTTTTCCACGTTATGTTTATGCAAATTTATTTATAAATATTTGCAAGTCGAGAACATTTATTTAGTTTTCGTTTGTGAGCGCACACAATTTGGTGTTTCAAAATGTTACGAAAATTCTGTTTGCTGCTTCTTGTGTACGTTTTTGCTTGGTCCACCGAAGTTTACACAAAGCCCATCATAAAGTCAGGTAAAATTACAATATTTTTATTATCGTGTTATTGCATTTATAAGGCTAATCAAACCACGTTCATTTTATGGATGTTAAAATTAATAAAAAATGGAATCACTGCAACTGGTGTTTCAGGTGCTTGCTAAGTAAACAGTTGCTAATATTCTAACTATTCAATATGGCACTTTCCCATCTCCTTGTCCAAATTTGAATTATTTCAAACTTCTTTCTTTGCTCACAAGTATTGAAATTACAAACTGACTTAGTGGCCTTAGGGTCTTGAAATTTTTGCTGTCCTTCCTTTGGGGGCAAAATCAGATTCTTGTTGAACATCAGAAATGGTGGAGAACATTTCTCACGAATCACGTCGTAGAATGATTAATGCGAAAAAGTACACGAACATATCAATTAAAACAAAATCACAATAATTATTGATGATTACCTAACGGCTATAATTAATTATGTAGTTAATTTTAGCCAATTAAAGTCCTTGGAATTTTCATAAATAACAATTATTTGTCAAGCAAAATAGTATTTATTATGGTGCGCATATATTTTGTAAATATGTCTGGAAATACAGATTTTGAATTTAACCTTTAACTTATAATCAGGATACTTTCTAGAATATTGCTGGTGATATCGCCCAACATTTGCTAATCAGCAAAAATTCGCTATTTATCAACCTATTTATTTGTGTTACTTATTATTCACCCGATGACGATTTATCGTGTTTTCCTTCCTTTATTTAACTGCGATATATTATACGTAAACATATTTAGTTCTGAGCCAGTACCGTGAATTCCCTTGTTGCTTATCATCATGATGTGCAAATTATGTTTGGTATTGATGTGCATTTTTGCGTTTACAACCGAAGTTCTCAATAAACCCGTTATAAAGTCAGGTATTTCTTTTTGTGCTGGATTTTTGATTGCAGAATTTAAATTTAATAATTCTTCTCTATTTGCGAGCTTTTGATATCAGACTCGGTCAAAGAAGATAACGCGCTCCACTTATTCCGCACCCATGGCATTCTTGCCACTCTTGTCAGTTCCTCAGAAAATATCTTACAGTTATGCACTTATGCAGTCTGTTGTTGATAGCTTTTCAGTATTTTTGGAGGAAATTGAAAACTGTTCTCGGTGTTATGTCACATTTGCACATATTTATTTGATTTTATTTTTATTAAATGAAATGGCAAATATGACTATGTTCACAGACTTTGTTTTTTGTTAATTTAATTTCCGGTTGAATCGGAAGTACTACGAGAGCGACATTCAGACTCAAATTACTTCAATACTTTTAACCTAATAGTTTTTATTATATTTCATAATATTAAGTTTAGACAAAGAACACTAGAAACAAAAAATATCCAGAAAAGCTACACAAGAAGATGTTAAAAAAAAGAAAAATAATAGTGATAATAACAGATAATTGTGTATTTGGAATTACAAGTCAAGCTCGACAAGTTAGTTAATTTTTCTCATAGGTATGGATATGCCCAGAATTTATTTTCATCTCTCAGTGCGTTAAAAATTTCTAATATATTTTTTAAATCTTCCTTGTTTCGAAAGAAAAACAATAAATGCGAATGACAGCGTATTCAGCATGATGGGTAGAAACTAAATTTCCAAAAATTTGTAAAGTATTCCATTAAAACATTTAAACATTTGAAGAATAACTGTTTTGATCGTTTGTTTAGATTTAGAAATGTGCTTTATATTTTTCCATTTTTAAGAAAATTGAATCTAAACTGGTGCACAATTTAAGTGGATATTGGAAAAATATGGGCAATACTTAAACCTCAATATTTTTGGGATTAGATGATTAATCTTGATGCGGTTTTTTTGTGATCGTTAGCAAGATTCATTGGCTTGTGTCCACCGCAAATAGATTTTTTAAATTGTGGGTGTTTCTCTTATATACAGGGTGATTATCCAGGCCCTTACATTTATGTTAAAGTTTATCGTTTTTCCAAATCCCTAAAACAAATTTGGGATTTTATAAGACATGTTCGTTATGATTAATAAGTAATTCTAAGAAATAATTTGTAGATTTTTTTATAGCTCTGTTATTTTTAGAGATATCATTTTTATAGAAAAAAATGACGAATTTTTTACATTTTAGGTTAAGTACAACATTTTAATATGATTGCCAATAACAATGTTTTCTATGACATTCAACGCTTCCTGCACACCCTCTTCGAATGCAAATTAAACACATTATACCGGGTGTAAATGAAATTAGGCTCACCCCTATAACTTTTTTGTTTTTTCAGATATCATTTTGAAATTTCGGTAGTTGCAATAACAAGTAAATTTGAATTAATGCATGTTAATAAAATAGTTCTAGCTCTTCCGGTTTCACCGGAAATGACCGTAACATCTGTTTTTTAAACGGAACACCCTGTATATTTTTACATTTTTTGAATCAGGGATTTATTCTGTATGCGATGGTATCAACTTCGAGAAAGAAACATAACCTCAAAAATTTCTTTAGCATAATTTAAGTTGGCATCTAGGGAGCCATGACTGCTGAAAAACTTTTCTTTCTGACCCGTTTAGTATTGGAAAAATAAAATCGTGATATTAAGTGAGCTAGCTTTTCTTTTATAGCCATTTAAACATCTCGGAAATGGTTTTTTCAATTTAAGAATTTTTTTTTTAAGTGGAACTATTATACTTCATGATGCTATTTTAATAGAAATTTTCTTGACCTACATTTCGATAACAAACACTTCACCATTGGTTCATAAATAACTTACAAAAGATACTTTACGTTGGTTCAAATTTATTTTAGTTTAATAAATTTGTTTTTTTTTTCAGGCATTCCCGATTAATTTCATATCAAATGTTTAACTTGGTTAGAGCTTACTAAAATAAATTTAAACTATAAAGTCATAAAGTATCTTTTGTAAGTTATTTATGAACTAATGGTGAAGTGTTTGGTATCGAAATTTAGGTAAAGAAAATCTCTATTAAAATAGCATTTTGAGGTATAATGATGCCATTTAAAAAAAAATACTTATATCGAAAAAAACATTTCAGTGATTATAAAAGCAAAGTTAGCTCACTTAATATCCTGATTTTATTTTTCCAATACTCAATGACTCAGAAAGAAAAGTTTTTCAGCAGTCATGGCTCCCTAGATGCCAACTTAAATTATCCGAAAAAAATGTTTGAGGTTATGTTTCTTCCTCGAAGTTGATACCATCGTATGCAGAATGAATCCCTGAATCTAAAAATGTAAAAATATACAGGGTGTTCCAATTAAAAAATAGTTGTTACGGTCATTTCCGGTGAAACCGGAAGTGCTAGAATCATTTTATTAACATGCATTAATTCAAATTTACTTGTTATTGCCAAAATTTCAAAACGATATCTGAAAAAAAAACAAAAAAGTTATAGGGGTGATCCTAATTTCATTTACACCCGGTATAACTTAATGGGAAATTAATTGACGCAAGAGTCAAGTACTAATTAAAAGTTTTTATATTTTTTCCAGTCTTTCTTATGATCGGCACTTCGTCAAAAATCTGAAAATAATGTTTAACGATTACAAGAAACCGCATCAAGATTAATCCTCTAATTCTAAAAATATTGAGGTTCAAATATTGCTCATACTTTCCCAATATCCACTTCTATTGTGCACCAGTTTATTATAAGTTAAGTTTTCAATAATTACCCTGTTTTTCTCTGAAATAATGGCAGTGGTAGTCTATGAAAAACAAGTGAAAAATTTACAGGCAGCTTATCTGTCATAATTAGTTGCTGTTTTTAACTATGCGATATTGTTTTCATGGCATATAACTATCTTATGATCTAACTCTGAAATGGGAAAATCCGTTGGAAAGAAAAACTGCAGCTTTATAAGAAACATGACTTAATATAAGAACGTTGCAGTAATTTCCATTTTTAAACTAATAGTGCTCTATACAAATTTCAAAATTTGATTTTAAAAAACTGTATCGCACTTATATACAGGGTGGGGCGATAGTGCGTCGGACCTCGATATCTCGAGTTATACGATAGTTAGAAATTTTTAACAAAATTTCAAGTAAAGCAGATAAAAAAGTCTATAACTCGAAATTATTTTCGAACATACAGGGTGAGCCAAGACGAAATTACAGGACCAAGTGCCTTTTTTTTTAATGGAATGCTATGTATATCAGTACATTTTTTGAAGCCTCCTTCTAGGCTCTATTGGCATATTAGCATTGAATATCTCCCAACCACTTGGATGTAATGAATTTTTTTGTTGAAATAATGCAATCTGCAGATGGATATTAAAAAAATCGCCACAGTCACAATTTATGGGTTTTAAGAAAAACTCATGTGAATACCAGTTACGAGACATCTAATTCATGTTTTTGAATTATTTTCATTTCCTAAAACTGTACAGGGTGGTCAAAAATTATTCTGTGGTGATTTTTTTAATATCCATCTGCAGATTGCATTATTTCAACAAAAAAAATCATTACAACCAAGTAGTTGGGAGATATTCAATGCTAATATAGGAATTAATAGAGCCTAGAAAGAGGCTTCAAAAAATGTACTGATATACATAGCATTCCATTAAAAAAAAAAGGCACTTGGTCCTGTAATTTCGTCCTGGCTCGCCCTGTATGTTTGAAAATAATTTCCAGTTATAAACTTTTTTTATTTACACTTGGAGTAGTTTTCCACACACACCAAAACACTTTTGCACACACTCGACGCGCGTTTCGCCAACCAAGTTGGCATCATCGGGAGATTTAATCATCTCCCGATGATGCCAACAAAGTGTTTTGGTGTGTGTGGAAAACTACTCCAAGTGTAAGTTCTACACCAAAGGTTCCAACCCCTCTTCAGGAACTTTTTTTATCTAGTTTACTTGCAATTCTTTAAAAAATTTCTAGCTATCTTAGAACTCGAGATATCGAGGTCCGATGCACTATTAGCCCCACCCTGTATATTCGGCCTCTCCAATTTTTTTTTTTTTTGTTTTAGGTGTGCGAAGCTGCTTTAAACAAGATTGTCCAGAAAACACGTTCGCCTGTGAACAGATTTCCAAAATTTCAGAAGATAAGACGCAGATTGTCGTAGAAATACATTGTTTAGGTCTAAAAAGTATGGTCCCATTATCTAAACATATCTTCCTTAATTTAACGCTAATCATTATAAAAAAAATAATTTAGAAAATCAAGAATTGTGACTAGTTTCAGTAGTTTCTACAAAATGCATGTCAATAACCAATTATTAACCATCTAGACTTTGCAAATAACTTTGTGTTAATTTTACTTACACACACACACACACGTTTTTTATTTATTGCAACTAATAAGAAAATCTTGTTTATAGATGATAACCTTAAAAACATAACAACGTATGAGGACAATCCGTTCGGCGCGAATTCACACTTCCATGGTTACAGTTATTCAAGTGCATACGAGGTAACCATTACTGGATCAGATGACGACACTAGTATGGGTGAAAAAAGCGATAAGGAACCAAGCGAGGACGTGTCAAGAACTGATGGGATAGAAGACTTTAATGCAAGATAGAGAAAATCTTAAGTGGAGTATGTACTGTATGAGCTTGATTAAAATTGGAAGGGAGCGTAATAAAAATAATGGTTTCAGTACAAAACTGAAATGGTGTTAAAATAGCACAACGAGAACAATTAATAGCCTCTTCCAATGATAAATCAACTTCTACAGAACGTACCCAAATATAGAATAGTTGTTAATATTAATCTGTTCTTTTATATGTATCAATGCTTTAAAATTACAATGTAGGTTTAAAGTTAATAAATGGAATAAAATTTAAAAACTTAAATCCTCTCATTTAGTGCTGAACTTTGAAGTGGAATTGGCGCTGACGTGGTTTAAATCCAACACCAAAACACTCGACCTCATCAAAAGAGTTTGCATCATCCAGAAACAACTATAACAAAATTTCGTCAAAAAAATTCTCAAAAATACTTACTGTTTTTATAGTCTGCGGTGCACTTCAGGAAGACACTATGGCTTCATTTTAAGATAAGCAAAGATTTAAAAAACGATTCTGAATCCTGTGAGCAAAATTTTGTCACATTTTAAATATACGAAAAACAGTAAAAAAAAAATTCTCAAATTTAAAAAATAAAATTAACTTCTTATCAAAATTAACGAGTACAATGACATTATCAAGGAATGAACCTACCTACAATGAACGAAATATTCAAATCGGTTTGGTAAAAAAAAGAGACAAGAAATTTGTAGCAAATTTATGGTGATGCATTCATTCATTTATAAATCCTTGACAATATCAAAATATTTATTTATTTAAATAAATTTCTACAAGGAGTGTATTTAAGTATTTCCAAAATCTTCCGTACTGCACTGCTGCTTTCTTCTGAAGCTTGTTAAATATGATGACGCTTTTAAATTTTTATAATATAAGTATCGCCATCTATCTTTCTTTAATCGACCCTCTTAAGTGCTGCATTTATTGATATTTCGGCATTAACATTTATCTAATAACTTCTGTTTATTTGCTGTCCAAAGGTCAAGTTCACAGTGAAGGTCAAATTTGTCCAAAAATTAGTATTTTGCGGTGTCTATTGCGCATACTGCTGCTAAACTAATTTCAATTTTAATGTACCTAGACGAGTAAAAACTATAACAAAATGCAAAACATTGCATATAATACGACGATACACACGACCCAGAAACAAATATAGTAAATATCAACACAACGTCGTTTTAACTGCTAGAGGTTTTAAGGCTATCAATTTCAATTTTACATGTCAAGGATTATTCATTTTCACTTATGTATATTTGTTAAGAGTTAGACAATTTGGTGTGATCTCAATAGTGTTAGAATAATGTTTAAGTCGTTTTTTGTATTTTCTTTAATAATAACACTTATGTTATCCAATGAAACTTCAGGTAAGTCAATAATAAAATTAGTACTTTTTATTTAAATTATAAAATTAAAAGCTACAGTGGCTGGATAGTACAGTATCTTTTCGTTGATTCTATTTTAGGCGTGTTCTTTTGTTTCAACAGACCTTGTCCCTCAGAGACTAAATATTGCAAAAGAGAAGCGATTATTACAAATAGTACAAGCTTATTAATGACTTTGTCATGTCTGGATGCTTCGAGTAAGTCATATTTAAATATTTAGTTCACTATAATTGTTACCTGAAACGACAATGGTTCAGCTGGTAAAGGAATTAGCTAGAGAACTGGAGGGTATTTTTTGGAATACCATAGATATTATTTTTGTTATATATGTAAGGTGAAGGATTGAAAAAGTTTGAGGTTGGGATTCCGTAACCAGACAAAATATATTAAAATATTTTTTGTTTAAAAAATTGTATTTCTGACTTTTGAATAAATTTTAATTGAATTTAGTGTGGTAAAGATTTCGATTGTTTTTAAATTCTACTTAGCATTTTGTTTAATCTATCACGTACTTAACCCCAATTCAATTAAATATTTCATACCGGGTGACCCAGCCCATGGGGACACACTTGTAACTATTGAATGGGTGAATGGATTTTTTTTCAAATTTGGATTAAATTCTCCAATTAATTGATGTAAAAAGCCAATATGGCTGACTTCCGGTTTCGGTGCAATTTACATGAATATCAATTTTTTAAATGGGACAATTAACACCAATTGACTTCTTTGTATGGGGATACATTAAAAATCAAGTTTATTCGCGACACTTTCAACTTTACGGAATTTAAAAGACAGAGCTGTGGAAGCTGTTTGCAGAGTTATTAACAGGAATGAGTTGAGGGAAGTAATGCAATGTATTGTATCATTTTAAATGCCTCACTCGATTTTCCTGCTTTATTCTCCACCTAGGAAAAAAATTCAAAAAACTATACTTGTGTACTTTTTTCCAAGGAATCCGATTCCGAATAGATAAAAACAATTGAATGTCAAAGAAAAAAATTATGGCCGAAAAACTGAAAAAGAAAAAAGATACACCCTGTATATTAATGCGGAAATGAATATGTGACATTTCACTGATTGTAAATGCTTATCAGATACATATTTTTCACTTCCGGTTTGACCGGAAATTGCTTTAATTTTTTTATTTTAGGTGATACACCCTGTATGTTAAGCTCAGTTTAAAGAACATTTCTTTCTGAATTCAGCAGTATATAACATATTATCATTAGCTTTCATATTTAATAAGATATTGGGGTTTAAATTTAAAATAACACAAATATATGTTAAGAAATAAAGCCATCCATGAAAACAAACAAAAAATTTAAATTATTTATTTATTTCAAAAACTAAAGAATATATAGCATAATAACTTATATTCTTTAGTTTTTGAAATAAATAAATAATTTAAATGATTTTGTTTGTTTTCATAGATGATTTTATTTCATAACATATATTTGTGTTATTTTAAATTTAAACCCCAATATCTTATTAAATATGAAAGATAATGATAATGTGTTATATATTGCTGAATTCAGAAATAAATGTTCTTTAAACTGAGGCTCAATATACAGGGTGTATCACCTAAAATAAAAAAATTAAAGCAATTTCCGGTCAAACCGGAAGTGAAAAATATGTATCTGATACGCATTTACAATCAATGAAATGTCACATATCCATTTCCGCATTAATATACAGGGTGTATATTTTTTCTTTTTCAGTTTTTCGGCCATAACTATTTTCTTAGATATTCAATTGTTTCTATCTTTTCGGAATCGGATTCTTCGGAAAAAAGTACACAAGTTTCCATATATTTTGACACCAACCTACATCCTTTATGTTTGTAAAAGTTGAAAATTTTGGTGTCAGAATTTTTTGCCGAAAAAATATAAAACAATATAGCATCGGAAAGTAGAGACAGAGACATAACTTATGCCTTTTTAAATAATAAATATGTAATGTTGGCGTTTGCTTGGATTGTTTTTAAAACAGTAGGCCTCTTTGTGTAAAACGGTTCGAGGTTGCCATGAAAAAAAGAACCCAATTTTATTTGTCATTCATCAATTTTGACACATCTATAGAATTTATTTATAGAAATATGAAAAAGTCTAAAAACAAAAGTAGTTTTTGATGTGAAATATAAGAAATAAAACAAAGGAAGATCACGACGTAAACTGCCAGTAATTATCAGAAATATTGTGTCATTTTCTTTTTCATGGCAACCTATATGTTCCATGCGGTACTGATTTGCATAATATTTCTAGAACAGATAGAGCAAATGACAACAATATATTATGTTTTTGGAATCAGAAGTAAAAAGTCCTTTCAAAATATGTAAAAATGTGCAGGGTGTTCAATTTAAACAAACATAAGTTGTGTCCTTTTCTCTATTTTCTGACGTCATTTTGTTTTACTTTTCTTGACCAATAGATAGTTTACACTAAAATTTACAATTTTTATTTTTACACTTATTTGATCTCTAAAAATAAGAGCAGTAGATAGGTGTCAAAATATAACGGAACTACCCTGTACATAGGGCGCAGTTGTGTTGCAGAGAAAATGGACAACATTTTAAACACTTGATTTTTGAATTTAATGTAACAAAATAAAATGGTTTTTTTTTTAAATGAGTTTTTGTGGAAATAACGACTTCGATCTTCTTAAAGACGAATAAATCGTTTTTAATTTTAGTTTTTGAAGAAATAATATTTAAGAGGTGCCTGCAGACCAATTTTTAACATTTTTGCTAAGTCCTATGATTAAAACTAAGAATTAAAAAAAACGCAAATTTTGAATCAAAATAATATCTGAGGGTTGAATCAGTAAAATCCAAATATGCAAAAATATACCGGGCGTCCCATTTAAAAATATGATATTAATGTAAATTACACCGAAACCGAAACTCAGCGATATTGGTAACATAGATCTCTTTTTCATTTTATTTTTCTTTTTAGACGATACTTTGAAAATGTACAAAGAGCCAAAGCAAATAAATATACCTTTTCTGAAAAAGAAAGATGAATTTCCACAGAAGACAGATTCATGATTACCAACAGACTAGAAAAAAAGGAAGATTGAAATTGTGTCGTATCGCATCAGTCAACATATCCTGTAAAATACAAATATAATTTATTGATTTTATCGGTTATTATTTATTACCTTTGCGGAGATGTTGATCTTTAATGTTAAGATGTTAGAATTAAAGTGCAAAAATACCGAAAGTAAAAAATATTCTACTTAATAATTTGTAAAGTTTGGTAAATTTGTAACAGTTGTGGTTGTCATGCTGTAACGTCTGAAAAATTACTAAGTAATACAATAAATAAATGCATTAGCTCAGAGTTTAACAAAACAGGTATTCGAGCAAAAACAGCATTCTTGAATTTCGTGGATTATTTTTGACATTATGATTTTATTGAAAACGACTCGCATTTCATAATGTAACGTTTCAGGTTCTAACGTATTTATACAGGGTTGGGGAAAGGTAAAACGAACTAGCGATGAAAGTGGTATTCTTCAAATGCAATCAATTTATTACGTTTTTTATATAATATTGTTGTCATATACTCTATGGGATGTTTTTCGACCTCGAAATTTCAATGAAATTATATTTTTGACTTTACTGAATCCAAAGCATTTTTTTAAGAAAATCTGTCGTTCTGTTTGTACTGGATTTACTTGAGAATACACAATTAAAATATTTGTATAATTAACTTTGTAATTGAGCAATAAATACAATGTCAAAGCAAAAATTCCAACGAAATTGTAAAATTTTAAAACAAACAAATTCCTTTCCAATTATTGATAACGTCAATAAAAGATAAAAGGCATATTTTCTGCTTTTCCAAATTTCCAAAGTTTTCTCCACTTAATTATATTTTTATTTCCAACAATAACCAAGATAGCAACACATGTATCGGGGCACACCGTTCTAGAAATCAACACTACCTACCAACTTTATTTATCAATATAAATGCTTCGTTGACGGGTCAGATTTATGGCGAAATATTTACGTATGTATCAATTAGACTGTAAACATTTCTTGGGAATCGTATCTTAATTACAAATTAAGTAAATATTAATAAACCTCGTGTTTTTATAAACGATGTGATAATGCGCTCTTATGGTTAATTAAGAAAAATATGGTAGATAAACTTTTGTGCGTTTGCGTTTTTTAGAATCGTGTCAAGTGAAAATTGATAGCAATTGTTTTGAAATATATTTTTATTAATAGCTGTTCCAGAACATTATTGATCGGTAGTTAATTTTTGACGTTCATCCGATGAAGTCAGAAAACTGAGAGGACATCCACAATGAAACAATTCACCGTGTTCATCGTTGCGTTCTTGGTTTATGCATTATGTATAAAGTCGTCACTACAGTTCCCAAGTAAGTGAAATATTTTATTTGTTTAGCACTTCTGAATAATTGTCTTAAATAGTCGATCATTAGAAGCAAGCATTCGAGTATAGAGGTTTTTGTATAATGTAAGATTATTTTAAAAAATCTGGAAAGGCTCTCGCATTATTTCGTTTAAATCGGTTGAGAATTATGTGTAATTTGGTCAAATGATGAAAAGAAAAAAACTAAAAATTTTAATCTTAATATTTTTTTAGATGATTTGACATGCTACAATCAACTTTGTCCTGCTGGCACAACAAGTTGTAAGAAGAATACTAGATCAAGTCCTGACAGAAGAAATTTGGAAATAAGGATAAATTGTTTAGATGATTATGGTAAGTTTTTTTCCCTAGGATATACGGTATATACAGGGTGTTTGATTTATCCTTCTACAGCCTGTAACTTTTAAACAAATCGTTTTAGCGGAAAATTGTAAAGGAAAAAATAGTATGTGAGCTATATTTTTGTATTTTCGAAAAAACAAATGAACATTTAACAATTTTTTAAAATAAAAAAGAGTTAAAAAATTGTGTAATTCGAAGAAGAAATTCTTGTCAAATCACAGCTTGTCTCCATGACGTCAGGTCCTATCTTCATGGAAATTTTTTAATTCAACTTCGTCCTCTGTAACATTTTCTGTAACTGAGTAGGTACTGCTGAACTAATTGTTTTCTTTACATTTCAGATGGAAGCTTAAAAGAATACTTTTTCGAAGAGCCCAGCACATTAAATCCCCACACTCATTACGAAAGCTCCTCGTATTCTGCAGTTGGAGGTGTCAGGGATAATTATTACGGAGGCAATGGCTTGGAAAACTTCGCTAAATAAGCTAAACGAGCAATATTGTTGTTTTCTTACCGGTTTTTATAAAATATTAGATTTTTAGGATGAGCCCTTTTGTGATATATATTATTAAATAAAATATTTATTAACGGAAGGGTGGTATTTAATTAGCAAACAAAATAACTGTTTATAATCTATAGTTGTATGAACAAGTCATTAATACCACAAAAGTCGATACCGGATTCTTTGAAAACATTTTTATATTCCCAGTTTTAGTAATTTAATTTTAAGCTGACATATATTGAAATATCGAACATCGAAAATTCACCGGGCGCCACTAAAGTCTTTGGCGACTAAAATTAGAAGCGCGGACACGAAGTGAAAATCAGTCTCGGTCAATTACCAGATACACTAAAATTAGGTAGAGTAATTTAATTAAATAAAATTAGGACACAAAATCATGGAACAGAACAAAATATAGCTGTACCTACTTAAAATAAAATGTGTGCACTAATGAATTTTATTTTAACATTGGAAATGTTTTTGTTTTCGTATAGGGGGTTGAAAATCAGTTTCATGTTGCATAAAATGAAGCATGACTTATAGAAACAGTGGCGACAACAGAGTGACCAATTGTTAATTGGTTGTCTAAATCGCGTGGTACCGGCAGTCATGTTATTATTTTTTTATAGGAGTCTTCTTGTCGAGAAAATCCCAACGGCTATATCTCGTTGCGATTCTTTGAATATTTAAAAAGTTATTAGCGTTTCAATACCCCATGTCGAAGAGTTTTGTAAATTTTGCGAAATTAAAAAGGCCGAATGCGCGCGCAGATCCCTCCAAATTTCATACCCGTGCAGGACTTGTCAAAACTTTAAAATTTTTCGTTAACGTCACAAATGTCACTTTTTAGTTAGGATCTGCTGACCTCAAAATCGCAGCTGGCCGCACAATTCACGATGTACTTTCAAGTTGGACTTTCTAGCTTGGATTTATTGCCAGAACGGCGGCCCGGCGGCCCGTTTTCGTTTGGAAATAAGGTTTAAAATTTTCGTGTTTTCGCAAAATTCGCCAAAAAATCCATAGTGCGTCCGATAGATTACACCTTATAGTCGATCCAGCGAAATTTAATGATTTCTTAATATCGGTCCTAGGACGGAACCGATTACAGTTTCGGACCCGGGACGACTTCAGGACCCCGAAACAATGTTCTGTTTCTCGATAGTGCCTTTCCTTCACTTTGACATTTAATTGTATCGAGTATTGTATCCAAGTAAGAAACTGCATGTCTCAAGAGCAGGATTAAATAAATGTTTTTAGTTTCCTAGTAGGGGGTCGAAAATCAGTTTCATTGCAAAATGAGATTTCAGCGGTTTCAGAACAATAGACGTCAAAATTACACTTTTTCGTTCATTCCTATTGAGCCTAAAATCAGAGCGTGACCGTGTAATTCACGATGTAGTTCTAAGTTCGACCCTCTACCTTGGATTTATTACCAAAACAGTCTCTCGGAAATTCGTTTGGAAATAGTATTTGAAGTTTTCCCGTTTTTGTAATTTTTTCAATTTTGTCAACGACTTGTAATTTGACAAATCATAGGGGTGGATTTAGGATCGGGCTTGCTCTGGCAGGTTACCGATATCTGATTTGAACGTGTTACCGAGTGTTAGACTAGGTTTGAGTGCCATTACTTTAACATGAGGTAGATTAAGCAAAAGTAAACAAAAAAATTTATCGCTTCATTAGAAAAGTCACGCCCAACAATCTCTAAGAAAACTAAACATCGAGAAGCACGTCAGACAGCTTATTTCCTTTTGTCCCGTCGAAATATGTATAGCCGAAAACCATATGTAACTTAAAATTTTGTTGTTTTTGGCAATTTACAAAGATAGCGTGATTTGAAGCAAAATAAAATATATGTACAACTCCTCTCTCAATGCCTGATCCAATGGTATGTGACACGGTTACAGTACATGCAAAATGTGCCGAAATTAAACAAATAAGCAAGAAAATTGCGAAATCTTTGTAACTCTATACTTATTATTTATGTAATTTGAAGGTGGATTTTTATTGCATCCACATTTGTACGACGTATGTTAACTACGTGAAAACCAAATTTAGGCAAAATTCAGTAATCGTAGCCCTCCCTCAAGAAAAGTTTTTGTCAAATGATATAAACGAAATCCGATTAATTTCAATGTTGCCACAAATACTTTAAAACAAAGGATTGTTTGTAAAACAAGCTGTAGATGATGTAGATTCGCCTATTGTTAAAATAGCAATTGAAATATTAAATAATAGACGAACATTTGTACTTAGTTGATGAGGACGTTGATCTCCTTGTTCTATTAATCACTTTAACTCCAGAAGAAAAAGATTTTTCATAAGGCCAGGAACAGGAAAAATTATGTGGAAAATTTTTTCTTCGTCAGAAATCCAGAAATGACAAGAACGTATAAAAATAGTTATTTACATTACTAGATGCGAAAGGTTACTTTAAGGTGTGAGGTGATTTTTGAATCGTCGAGGCGAAGCCGAGACCTTTCAAAAGACACCGAATACTTAAAAGGGCTTTTGCATCGTGAAATGTATTATATTTTTTCTACTATACCGAAAAAAATTATGGGATTTACGAATTTAAAACTAATTATTTCATGAAATTAATTGACGTATTTAATAAATTTTATAGTTTAGGAGGCTGTCTGTGAAAATTGTTTCCATGGCAACGAAATATTACACATTTTAATTTCTGGTGGTTTTCAAACTAAAATAAACAAATACATATGTTTTGTGGCGATATAAATGGGAATATTGCTTGTGCCTTGTTTTACCCCAAGAAATCCAAAGCAAGGTATATGCAAACTTATGAAGCGTTTTTAAAATGGAGGTAGGTAGGTAGGTACTACGTTGGGTACTACGTGCCGACAAAAATGTTGGCGTACTTCCTAGAAAGACCTTTCTTTATTAATACAAAATTGTTTAGTTGTATTAATTTGTTCAAATAGAACGAATTAATTTCGTTTAAAATTTGTTTTTCTACTTTTCTGTCCTGGCCGCATAAGTTTTACTTTCGTAGATAGCAACGCCTTAGCAACCAGGTAACTCGAATGTTTACTTTCTTTATCGCGCATGTTGCTAGGGTTACAAAGTTCATTAATATAGACGGTAGTAGAAAAATACAATTTTACTGACTCATGCCTTCAGTAGGCAAGAATTCAACCCCCTCACAAGTAAAATAGGCTGGTGAAACTCTTTTCCTACTTGTATACGGTGCAAGGAAAATCACAAATGTCTCACTCAACTCATACAGATTTAATAAATTCAAAAAATCGCTGCACGAACAAAAATCAAAGTTGGAAATATTGCCACCAACTTCAGAGGCAGTCACTTAATATTCATTACGAGTATTCTACAAAATTCATAAATGGCTTGGCAATGAAAAAATCCACAACAGTGGGGATAGAAGAAAATTAACGGCTCCTTACAACCTGTGACAACACTTTTTGTGCCAACAGCAGAATTAATATTGCAGCTTATCTCCTGCAACCGCAACAGAAAAGCAGGTTGAAGATGCTTACAAATTTACGGAAATTGTCAGGGAGTACGATGTCTAAATTCATACATGGATAAAATTATTTATTTATATGCTATCGATTCCGATCTTCTTTAGATACAAAGTGTGTTTCATTCAATATATACAATAAAATTTTAAACAACTCGATAATCCTCACTTGTACAATGATTATGTACTTTTTCATTGTGCAGAATATAGTCACAGATAAACAAGCAAAAAATGAAGGAAACAAATGAAAAATTGGTAAAAAAATTTAATAAAAAAGTCAAAAATTAATATTTCTCTATAAATGAAAATATTCTTATTTTTTGAAAATTTCTCATGGTTCAATTGCCAATTTTTATTATGCATGTGAAAAACCACGATTTTTCAAGTAGGCAGCTCCGACACACCCCTTACGGTTCGGGACTCTTTAAGTTTCTTGAAACATAGGTATGTATTTTTAAACGTATATGTCAAGTTTCAACGAATTCACTATGTTCTTGTTCAGTTTGGACACTTTTCCTGTACTATTAGCTGCGTTTAATAGTTTGCGATTAATCGATATCGGTATTTGTAATTGTTAGGAATCACTTTTCATCTTCACGAAATTATTTTAAATTATTTTAGTTTTAACATTAAAAATGTTTGTTAGTGAAAAAAATTTATATAATACCATTTTAGTTTTCATTATGAGAATGTTTTTGTTAATAAAATAACTTTTTATTTTAATTTCTAAAGAAAACTACTGATAATAAGATTTTAATTTTTGAAAATGTTTTGTGTTAATGAAATAACTATTAGGTAACTACTTTGCAACAAATTTTCATTTTTATCACATCCGAAATATCACAAAATTTGCGTTCTACTTCGTCATTTCCAATGTCTCCTCCGGTTGCATCTTTGCGAAGGACTGTGAATTTTTTGAATATAGGTATAACAAATCAATGGTAGCAACCGTTGAATTTGTTTCAAAGATCTGTTACCTGAATACATGAAAAAAGTAGTTAAGCTCTTTTTATTAACTACAATATTTTACGATATACGCCAAAAACCAATTTTTTTACTTTTTATTTTATTTTTATCTCCACAAAAATGTTTCGATTTTTGTGTCTCAAATAAGCTGTATTTTTTTTGGAGCGAAATATTTATATTTTGATTTTATTGCGAATTTAATTTGAAAAAAATGCCTAATTTTCAATCAAAAAAGTTGTTTTACAAAATTTTGATTTTTGAAAATTTCAGGACGGATTTTTTTTCGTTGAAACTTCTACTTTAAGATAAAGAGATAAAGAGAAGATAAAGATAAAATTCATACTGTTACTATGGAAAAACATCGTCAAAAATGGGAAAAACCAAAACGCGTTTGCGCCTCTTTATAATTCTTTCACCAACGATATTACACTGTATAGGTATAGGTACTCTGATGTAAAAAGTATTAGGGAATGACAAGAATCTTATTAGCAATGTTTTTATAAAATACCAAATTACTATTTCATTATACCTGTTATTGCGACACTGCTGTGACATTATTATTTAAAAAAAATAGATATTTATTATTATTATTAACAAACATATAAAATTGAAACAAGAATTTAATAAAGTTCTATCTACTTTAAAGCAAAACTTCAAATTTAAGATAATTTTACAATACTGTATTTAAAATAAAAAACGTAAATTATCAAACATTCATAAAGCCCTTTGTATATGTATTCTATACAAGGATAAAGATTGTTTTTATCGGCATGTATTATAAATTTATCAGAAAGGCCTTTTCCCTACCCTTACACATAGGCAACCAATTATGATCCGCAGCATTGAGTACAGAATCCTTTACTAAATATCATAAATTTAAATAACTAAAATAAAAGATGGCGCTGCATGATCTGTCAAAAGAAGTAAATACTAAAAAAATGTCAATGTCAAGTTAAACGTTAACTGGCTGAAGCAACATAAATTATATAGGTATTCCTGTTTTCCTTGATTGTCTATTTTGTATACTTAATGAATAGGTTAAAAATCGTGTTGATAAACCACAATTGATTAGATAAATCCCAAGCGAATATTTTATTAGTGAATAGTGATATTATCTAAATATAAGTTTTTAACCTGTGCAGAATGGAAAACTTGAGGTGAGAAAGTGTATTTCATTATACAATTATAATTTTAATTATTAATATTTATTTTAGACTCTACATTGCAACCTACAATGTAGGCACAAGTGGCCCAGATATGGACCAAGGATTGAGAGACATGCTCTCTTTAGTGGATATAAAAAATGAAAAATTACCAGACTTTTTTATACTTGGCTTTCAAGAAGTCAAAGCGCAGCCCCAGAATATGCTGTTAGATACGATATTTGACGACCCTTGGACCTACGCCTGTAGAGAACTTTTACAAAGAGATTACATTAAGTTAAAATCAGTTCGATTGCAAGGTTTGTTACTTGTTATATTCAGCCTGCGAAAGCATATATTGAACGTGAGGGAAATTGAATCCGAGTATACAAGGACTGGCCTGGCCGGAATGTGGGTAAGTAAAATCTAAGTATCTCGCGGAATATTGGTAACGTACGAATATTTTTAAAAACCGAAAATGTTCTGTATATTTATGAACACTGAAGAGTATTGTGGAAAATAACGAAGCACTTAGCGGAAGCAAGTGGCAACGTTTACCATTCTTGTTGCATGACAGAAGTGAAACTTTAAATTTAAAATTGGGCGCAAATATTGGACAATTCGAAAAATACACACACTATAAGAAATGTGAAAGTTTATGAGTATTTTTATGTCTATCAACATTGCTGAAATTCCGTTAAATAGGGTTTTATTGTTTATCGAAATGTGTGTATAATTATATATAAATATAATGTAATTTCACTAATCCGTGTTTACAGTAATGCGAACTAAACTAGGTAGGCCTCAAAAGCCTATTAATTTAAATATGTAATTCAATAATATGAACTTGGAAACTTGGCATGGTTCCAGTTTGTTTGAATTACTATATAAGTATGAGATTGCTCTGTATATGTTTTCCGAGACGGATCTAGAAAACCTAGCGCCTCAGCTTAATAGTAAATTTAGCGCTTTGTATTTTGATTGTAGACGGATTTATATGGACCCCAAATATGTAGTTTTCCATATTCAAAGAGATTTTCAATAAGATGGAATAATCATTTATAATCCTGAGAATTTTGGCTCAATTTTTGGTATTTTTTATTTGTAAATGATAATAAAATTTTACTTTTTGATGACTCCTCATTTTAAAATTAGTTTATAATATTTGTTGCATTTTTGTGTATTATTAGAAAATTGTATTAGTTCTGTCTGATAAAATTGGTTTAACGTTTTAAAAAAATTTTATTTAATAAATGCATTTTACAATCTACTTCCCCACATCCAGCCTCTTTATATTACGCCTACTTAGGAAGTTTACTATTTAATGTTTACTTACCAATTGCGTAGTTTTAATTATAGTTTATCAGTTATATAATAATAGCACTTATTAGTACGTACATTCTACGGTAATGTAGATTTTAATTTATATGGCTCTTACTGTTCTATTTAAAAAAATAATAATAATTCTTAGGACTATAATATATATGTGTACATTACTGTATATATATTTTTGTTCTTAGCAGTTAAACTAATTATATACTATTATATTTTACAAATTGGTTAAAATTAAGAATTCATAAATATATAAATACAAAATACAAACTGATATCCTCTAAACTCGCCTCTAAATTTCAAAGGGTTGCATCGGTGCATTGGAAGCAGGGGATTAAAAACATTTTTAATTGTACCTACTTAATATTTGTGCTCCCATAGGTCTAGGAATTTTATTTAGCTCCTCAATATATTTTTTCAATGATTCATTAATATAACACTATACTGTTACAGTTGTGATCAAATAATCTGATTTAAATTTTCTGATGAATGATTCATTATGTATTTTAAAGATTAACATTTGTAAGTAGAAGTTGTACAGCCCTTCTTGTTTTCTGCTTATATTAATAAAATTATGAAAAAAAAGAGAAAAATTATCCTCAAGATTTTTGACAGGATTAAATGTTCTTAGCCTACTGAATTCAAAAAGCGTTCCTTAAAAATTAACTGTTTGTCTGTGTGTAGGTACGAGATTTGAGAACCTTTTGAGTTTCAGTTAAATTTCGTAATATTTAAATTTATATTTAAATACATATATACCTATAGTACGTAGCTTGGTCAGAAAATAAGGCAGGTGGAAAAAAAATTGTCGACAGAATTACCGAGAGAATTACATATTTTAATGATGACTTGAGAATACTTCTAAATATTTTGGATAAATTTAATATTTGGATGGATCTCCCAATTATTTTTAAGTAAATCCCATACAGAACCACTTCGTCGTTTTACATCAGGTTTCTTAAATGGCTAGACGCAAAGTGTTGTTATATTTGCTTTTATGCTAAACATGTTTTTTAATCATTTATTGATCATGTTTTACTACTTGTTTATACAGTATATATACTTAATTGTTTTACCGTTCATATTAGAATTGTGTTTGGATATTTTCAATAACCTTGAAGGTATACACAAGTTTATTGTTTATTTATCAATTTTCTATTCAAGGATTTGTAATAAAGTATTTTTCGGAGAAACTACAAGAGAAATAATATATATTTGCAGAGATTTTTTTTCGCAGTTTATTGCCAAACAATTTTTGTTTTTTCAAGAGGATTACTCGAAAATTTGCTTGGTACAAAAATATGAACATTATTTCAGGGCAACAAAGGAGCTGTCAGTATTAGATTAAGCATTTATGGGTGCTCGATGTGTTTCATAAACTCTCATCTTAGTGCTCACGATAATCAATTAAAGGACCGTGTGGAAGATTACAACAGTATTATTAAGGACCAAGAATTCCATGTGGAAGAAACCTCAAAAATATTCTATCATGAGTAAGTAGGTATCATAATAATATACTTAAACTCAACAAGGGTGAAACTTGGAAACTGATTTTCTAATTAAGCTTTTATAGAGAAAAAAATTGTAAATAGTCGGGTGGGATTATTTTGGGAAACTTCGGAAATAAGAAGTAAAACTCTATTTTAATTAGTGTGATAAATGTGTTCCATTATTATTAACTAGAGATGTATCAGGGAACAAAACTGCTAATGGGTTTATTCTTAAAAATGAACATTTTCCTGACGGTATATACAGGGTGTCCCACTTATCATGCTCACCGTGGGTAACTTAGGTAGGTTAAATGATACCAAATGTAGAGCTTATCAAGGCCTATTATTATGTGCAAAAATATTTTAGTAAAATTACCCCGTTTTTGTTTCATAAGCAAAAAACTGATTTTTGTCATTTTCATTTTTCTTTTATAACTCTTTTATTTGTGAAAATATTTCAATGCGGTTTTTACTCTCGGAGAGCACTATTTGATGTAGATTTTGAAAAAATTATAATATTTTTGGTAACTCTTTTAAATTTTGAGATATTAACACCAACTTTCATTTTTCAAATGCAAGTCATAGCTGGCTATATCGCTTAGTTAAAACTCAATTTTATTCTTTTTAAAATGATATATTAAAACAATGATTTATTTTCAAAAATAACGGAGACAAAAAACACTCTAAACAAATTTTGATCTATGCTAAAGAGTTAGCAAATATATTATAATTTTTTCAAAATCTGCATCAAGTGCTCTAAGAGTGAAAAAACCGCATTAAAATATTTTCATAAATAATGAAGTTATAATAGAAACATGAAAATGACGAAAATAAGTTTTTTGCATACGGAATAAGAACGAGTTTGTTTTACTAAAATATTTTTGCACATAATAATAGCAAGCCTTGATAAGCTCTACATTTGGTGTCATTTAACCTACCTTGTATTTCTTACCGTTTCCAAGATACCTACCTATGATGAGCACGATAAGTGGGACATCCTGTATATTGCACCCGGTAGGTATATTCAGACATTTAACTGCTACACTTTTTTTTCTTTAAGTAAAGTGAATCTCTTATATCTTTTTCATGTTTTATGTTTCTCAGCATTTATTAATTTGTGCCTTTTTGGTTCGATCCAATTCAAAATTTTGAATAAATAGGTGCTGAATACCTATCTATAGCAAAAACTGTTAAAATGTAGTAAACATTTAATAGCCTAAGGCCTAATAACAATGTCAAATATTCCTACTACTTTAGTAATGCTAGAGAATTCACAACCCAAAGAAAACCTGTTTTAATTCAAGAACATCTGAAAGAACATATATCAATTTATCTATCTCTGATTTTAGTTTTGTGTTTAGTCTGAGGTTGAATCTCTCAGTCACGTTAATTATATTTTGTCAATTATTAATATACGCCCACATATACCATACCATTCTCTCAAGCCAACGTTGATCATAGGATATTTATAGATATGTTGCAATTAAAACCATGCATAAATGGAGAGAAGTGCATTCTAGCCTGTAATTTTGGTTAATATGGGAACAAAGTTCAGCATTGTGCAAGTCTTTGGAACGTAGTAATTATTAATTATTGAATTTAAAGCACAGAAATACACTGTGTCCCAATAATTTTTTTTTTCTGTTTTGCGTTCGCAAAAATACAAAAACCCAATTAGTGATATCAGCTTGCTCTATACATAAGGAAAAAAATTTTTTTGACACTTCAAAAAAGTGGGAGTCTCAGAAATAATTCATGATTAGAAAAATGTTACCACATTTTGCACATGTTTTCCAAAAAATATAATAATATCTAAATTGTTTAAATAATATAGTGGCCTCAAGGGTAATCTGCATCATTATTTTACTTAAACTAGGACAATAATTATTTTAAATATTTTTTTGCAATCTATTCGTTTTCAGTTATGTATTTTGGATGGGTGATTTGAATTTCCGACTAAATGAAGATTATGACAAAACACCAGAGGAAATAGAGAGGCTCATAATAAAAAAGGATTTAAAAAAACTGTTCGAAAACGATCAGCTTAGAACTGTAATGAGGAAAGGTGAAGCATTCAGTGAACTGACGGAAAAGGATCCTGATTTTCCTCCTACATTTAAATTCGTAGTAGGAACACCATTCTATGACCACAAGTATGAAGCAAAATATTATATTGTAGTGTGCTTTTTTAATTTCATTAACACTGCTTCGGCTAGCTGGAGAAGCATCGTGCGTATTGGCGATACAATAAAGTATGGTGAAACACGTCAAAATGAAATAACTTACTCTAAAATACTTTAATTTTATTCATATCTACATTTTTTTTTACAGACCTTTAATTGTTGTTTCGGTTTGGCAGTAAACTTTTTTCTTTAAAAAATTGAAACTGTTTCGTGATAAATAATCCACATATCTGGTTAAATTTGCTTTAAACGAATATTGATAAAAACTTGTGTCCTATTAAAAAAATTCTTGTCATACCGTTAATGTGGCACGCCCTGTATGATTAAAATTATTATCCAAACAGGAAAGAAATTTTACTTATTCTAGGATTCTTTCTAAACATGCTCCACAAATTTTTATCGAGTTTATTTTATGTTATGAACTCACCATTTTGGTCTGCTAACATTCATTATTTTTAGACGACGGCCGGCATGGTGCGACAGGATATTGTACTGTGTAAATTCCTACAATTATGAAAACGTGACTCTTAAGGTAGATCAATTGTCATACAAATCTCACCAGTCGTACACGCTTAGTGATCACAGACCCGTCTCAGCGGAGTTTCTTATAAAGGTAGGCGTTAATACTTTACTTGTAGGTACTGTTACTGTACTTGTTTTCTTGCTTTACTTTTGCTTTTGTTTTCCTTTTTTTTTTCTCCTGTGAATAACGAAACAATCGTTGCTTTTATATAACCACATGTACGTAGTTTTTAGGTAAACAGCCCTTGATTTTAATATGCTGCCCAAAAAAAAAAAAAATAAAAATAATCTGCTAAGCTGTCATCAAAATACCTAATTTATTATCGGTTTACACACAATTTTTTTTTCTTTAATTCATTCTATTTTATATTTTTTAAATTTTATAGTACTAATATAGGTATATTACCGACCAGAAATTAGAAAAAGGAAGAAATAAGTTTGTTTATTTTTTCTTGTGGCAATTAATAAAGTTAGTCGTCAAGAAAAATTTTAATAATATAAAGAAGTAGTTAACTGAAAGTTTTAAAAACATTTTAGAGGTTATTTGTGGCATGCATACAGCACAACGATGGCTTGAGTAGGAAGCATCACCTCACGTACTGATGAAACCTGACTTTTATTTGCTTATTTTTCTTCTTATGTGGCAAATTAATTATCTCTTTTTTTTGGTTTTTTAAAAAAAATTATAATTGGTGTAATTTCTATATTATGCAAGAAACCAGAAATAAACTGCTTTCATATAAAAGCCACCTGGAAAATTTGTTTAATTTTATTAACTGATTTTTCTAAGACAGTTCGTTTAATTTGAGAGCAATGTATTGTATTTATATCATTGATTAAGGAATGAAGCAGATACTCAATGCAGATGGTAAAATATGCGGGGCCAATTCTGTTTGCGAGATTATTAGTCAGTTGCTGGCATTCCTGTGGTTCACGTAGTATGCTTTTGATAGTTAAAACAAAACTTTGTCGTTTCTGATTTTATATAATTTATAATCTACTGGTAATAAAAATTGAATGTGTAGATTGATTTTAGTTTAAGTTTAAAATTATGTGACAATTAAAAGTCAAACAAATGTTGAGAAATAGCTGGCAGAGAGAACATACTACGTTAATAATTTAAAAAATCTGAACCTCGAATTTTCAAAAACAACATGAATTTACTAACTAACCTTTAAGCAACTTTTCTAAATATTTAACAAACACTTCTCTTGCACACAGTGGGACGATGGCGTTAATTTTTTTCCTTAAAAAAATTAAATCTCTTACCAAATCATAAAATATCAAATTCAAATATAAAAAAAATATAGTCGATTTTTTTATATTTATTTTCAATAAAATTAACGTTCCCGGTCCACACAGCGAATGAAAAATTTTCCATAAAATAAATAACTTGTGGTAACATGGTACCCCTGCTTTGCTTTGCAGTGCCTGTGGCAAAATAATTTTATCAAGTACAAATTTAAATTGACGTACTGCATTTTTATTAGATTCCACAGCAAGTGCTTAAGAGGGGTCGCTCATTACCAAATTCGGTTGATCAGGTATTTTCAGATTACTCGGAACGGGTCATTGAATTCGAAAAAATCACTAGCTGGAGTGATCAGGATGATAACAAGGTAATCTACAGGGTGACCAAAGAAATGCCACCTACGAAAGACGATTGGATTGGTCTGTTCAAGGTAATAACAATTCAATTTAATAATACAGGGTAGGTATAAGTTTTTTTATGTCAGCCCGTTAACAAATTTATGAAAACTTACTTCACCGTTTCTAATGAACTTTGAATTAAAAAGAAGAAATGGAGTTAGCTACATTTATATCTTAAAAAACAAAAGACAGCTGATTTTAAACAATGGCAATTTTTAAAACATTGCCATTTTTAACTTTCCCGGTGGATTGATAATGGCATACTACTAAAAAACTCAGTCATATAGATCCAATTTAAAACTCGGAAAAAGCATTAGGTATGTGTAAAAATCTAAGGTTTCTGTGTCTTTTCCAGGAAAACTTTTGGTCGCTGGACGACTACGCAACGTACGAATACGTTAGTAAATGCGCCACTCCTGTCGACGATGGGAAAAGTGGACCGCCAAACATGCAGAGGCCGGCGAAGTATGAGGTGACGTTTTCAGAATTACCGTCTCGTAAAGGCAATTATTGTTTGGTATACTTCAGTCAAACGGAAGATAAAGTTACCAGTGTGTTGGGCATAAGCGATCCTTTCCCAATTAATAACCATGATATTGATTAAAATGACAAATAAAAGTATTTATAATAGTTAATTAAAAAGCTTTAACGTTATTTTTCACTGAAATTGCAATGTTATCAAGAATAAAATTGATTAAACTAAAGGATAGAAACGTTACTTTTTTTACTAGATAATTTGGTAGAGTGTGTCATAGATATAGTCTAAATCAAATACAATAGAGCTTTTGTTCTTTTTGTATTAATTTTCTTTTATAAAGATTACGTTAGGTTAGGTTTGGTAAGGTTAGGCATACGGCATCGCCTTGTTTCTGGATAATGTGGATAGGTCCTCGATTAAAAAAAAAATCCTGAGAAAGTGAGTACTTCTTCTTCATATTATCATATGTCTATTAATTACTCTGCCAATATTTTTTTCGTAACGATTTTCACTGAGAAAGGCACCGATTATAATTATTGTTTCATCATCTAAGATATTGTTGATGTGATCCTTTTTGTCAGACTATCAGAATCTCAAATCGTATTTACGTTTTTTGAAATACATATTTATTTTTAAACATGTATATTCTTTTGTTTTCATGACTTCTTTTGATATTTCGTTATTTTTCTTTTGTTTTCTACCTTTGTGTAGATTGCTTGTTGAGATATATTTCTCGTTTTTTCTGGTTTAGATTCTACCTTTCTTAGTGCTCACTTTTTCTAATCTAAAAGAGTAATTTTCTCTAGTTTCTTAGTTCTATCATTTGCCTGTGTATTTGCATATATTCTTGACTTTTACAGTGTCGATTTTTGTATTTATTTTTCTGGGGTATGCATTCGGGTAAAACTCTATATATGAAGGTGACTACCGAAATTTCTGGAATAAACATAATTTTTTATTTCTATTGCCTTGTTAAATCATCGCATTATTTTCGTCCAAAGAATCTGTGGTTAACGGCTTGACCTACTTTTTCTTAACACCCTGTATATTTTATTTTAAGTGACTGAATTCCAGTTACAATTTTCAAATATTTTATCGATTTTATTTTTGATAACGTTGTGGATATGTTCCTTGTTGCCTCAATTTTTACATTAGAGTACAATTATTAAGTATAGTTGAGTAATTATTAATAATTAGTGAGTTAAACAGACAATAGGCTTGTCCTAAATAAAGTGCCGTTCATTAAAAAAATTAAATATTCTCATGTTCTAAAAATGTTATTATAGTCCAGTCCGTATTTTCCACTGGAAAAACGTGAACACGTTTTTTTTTAACACAGAATTGTAGTTTTGGACATGAGCTGTAAAAAAAAATTGTTCAGATATTAGTACCAAAGGCTAATTTTGCAGTTTTTCACTTATAATTTCACAACATTCAGAATTATGTTCAAAATAGTTCTATAAATTTTTGTACACTAAACTGCTTAAATTTTACATTTATATTTCTATGACTAATATGAATGAATATATAGAAAGTCAAATATAGAGTAAAATTGTTCAACCCCTTGAAAATTAAATTTTTTTACATATTTATATGGATAACGTTATTTTCACACATCGAACAGAAAAAAGCAAAGTTTTAATTTATGGTAAATTATATATTGAAAACAATGATGCTTAATTTAATATTATGGTAAAAAAAGTTAGATCTCCAATAATATGAGTTTTGGCTTGTGTAGTTTTTCGTCTACTTTTAATCATCCATGATTTTTTTTTTGTGACGTATAATAAACATAAAATTTTTATTTCTTCACTTTCAATTTAATTTGTTCAAGAAAGAGTCTAGAACAATACTTCAAGTCTGACAAATAAATAAATATCGAGTTCTAGTGCAAACATATACAGTGCGTCCCACGATAGAGCCACCCTCATATCTCGCTAATCTGATGTCCGAATATTTTGAAATTTTGGTGGTGAATATATGCCTATAAAGTGAGTCTTTAGACATAACCACAATTGATTTTAGTCAGAGGCGTCGGATTCGAGGATAAAAAGGGGGTGGATTTTGAAGAAAAAATTATTAGCGATTTAAAAAAAAAAACTTGTAAGATATTCTTCATCGGTATCTTTAGAAACCTCTTTGTATAAGCCCGTCAAAAAAACATTTTTTTTTTACTAAAATAATTTTTATCTGTTCTCAAATGAAAAAATTCACCATTTTTTGTCTGTGCATGTTTCACTATATGGAAACTCTTCTACAAATCATTAGCTCCGCGATAGCCTTAGAACCAAAATATATTATAAATTGTTCGCTACTTAAAAAGTTTTGTACAAAAATACTAATTTAAATATAAATAAGTTACTAATTATTATTAAGTTTGTGTTGTTTATTTTTTTAACTTTATTTAAATTCCACATTCCTTTGTGTAATTTTTATATAATATATATGTTTATAATTTTGTGTATAAACCATTAAGTTATACATTGAGTCAAATATGTTTTGTATCATGCTACGAGGGCCAAAATTAGGGAAGCACCAAAACCATAAAGGAGCTCGTTCAGTTCCTACTAATTTCAATGATTGCTACTGACATTTTTTTATTTGTTGTTCAATTAATTCCATTGCAGTCTGAACAAATTTAATTTTGCATTACTCCCTAAAAAAAATTTTGTCTAGCGAAGAAGAAACATCAATAATACGCTCTAAACATGTGTGAAACTGTTTTTCCTTTCCTGAAAGTAATTTCTTTAAAGGACCAGTACTCATGAGTCCGCGTTGTTTAAATAATGATTTTTATAACTATAAAATAACACCTTTATTTTGTAAAATATCTAACACGTACACAAAAAAAAAAAATTCTCATTAAGATACCAGGTTTTATTAAATATGTTTAAAAAAAAAATGATACGTTCACCCATGTTCAATAGATTTTATATTTATATGTTAAAGCATTGAGTAAGGAAAAATATATAGAGGCGCAGCCGAGCAATTGTAGACAATCCTGAACCTGCTGACAAAAAAAATACAATGCGAAAATCTGGGAACCTGTGTTGGTTGCGTTTCTTTGTTATTCTTTTCTCAATGGTTAAAGTTAATCTTATTTTTATAGATGTGCAATTTTCTTAAATGTATACCGAGTGTTCTTGAGAGTGTGACTTGAATTTTAACATACAGTTCGTAATTTGTGAATATTAAAATTAAGGCGCTATAATATGTAATAACTTCAGAGGTAAATAAATTAGTTAAAAAAACTCGCCTATTTAAATATTTAAAAACATATTTAGTGCAATCTCTTCTAAGTTCATTGGATTACAATATGCTATAATGCATAGAACCATTTTGATAGTAGTTCTGATCGTTTTCAAATTACAAAGCATTTTCCAAACTTACCACTATTTTTTTTGTGACGTTAGAGATTAAAGTTTATATTAAGTTATTAATTTAATGATATAAGTAATTAATTTAATGATATAAGTTGTCCCACAAATTAAATTAAGGAAGTCTCACTTTCTAGAACCCATAGGTTCTCTGCCTCTCTTGTGAAAATACTTAAATACTAGTAATAATAATAGATTTAGATATAATGATGCCAAGGCAGCTAGTGATCTTTAGATTGGTGTCCATAAAAATATGTTACCACTAAAAATTACATAAAATAATATATTTTGCCATTTTTAAGAAATGATAGAACAAATCTGCCTTGGCTCAAAAAAAGCAGTTGTTATTACCAATAGAATTATTCTTTACCACTGTAAAAATTCACGTCAAATTCTAAAGTACAATATTTGTCTAAGATATAAAGAACAATATGTCGAATAATAGTGATACACAGTCACACACCATACAATTATTAGTTTTGTGGTTGTTGGTGCTTGTTAATATTGTTTTAATTTTACGTTCTGTTAAAATGTACCTAGGCATAGATATATTTTTGTACAGTCTTAGTCAGATTAAATGTTTGTTCGACATACCTCTCAAGAAAGTGTTTTATTAGACGTGCAAGTAGAAAATAGTTATGGTTGAAATTGAAGGAAAAAAAATAAAGGGACTACCCAACCCAAGTTCCTTTTGAAAACATTTGTCCAATATTTGCAAACAATTTCGAAAATGAATTGTATGAAAATATTGTTTAGGAGGGTTGGGCCAAAATGTTGCCTCGAGCCGGTCCTAATTGTGGCAAAGATCTCCAAGAAGTAAATATTTTCCGTTAGTTGTAACAGGTAATTGAAATGAAATGAAATACACTATTCAATTTGAGCTTGTTTTATTTTATTACATTGTAGGGTGTACGTAAGAAATACATAATACAAAAAAAAATTGATCACGTAAAAAAACATATAATACAAAAAACTTAAACAACTATAAGCACTGGCACTTTCTTAAATTAAAAGAGAGTGCGCATTAATGGGTATAGTATTTTTCTAACGCAAACATTTTTATAAAATAAATAAATAAGTAAATAAATAAAAGAACTCTTATGACGATATATTGTATAATGCATATATGCGTAGTCTTAGAATAATCTAATAATTATTATATAATTTGTGGAAAGTTAACAATGCAAATGCAAATGCATGATGATATAAATTATATGAACTTGTTTGTATAATGTATATTTAATAATTAAAAAAACCTGGCTATTAGAGTAGGTAAAATTAATAAATATATGAAATAAAATAATAATTACATAGAAACTGAAAATATAATATACTGACGTAAAACTTAAGGTTATTTGTACTTTACCATAAAAGAATGAGATTATTAATAAATTCCAAAAGTTTATTAACATTCGCATTCTTAATTTTTTAGGTCAAATTTGTTCATTATTTTTAAATGGTAGTGGTAAGTGACAACATTATGCTAAGTAAGATCATTTTTTGCTACTACTACTATCGAAAATACTGTAATATGGACCAAGAATTACATGCTTAATTTTAATTAGCTTAAACTAAATAGATAGGTACGTTGTAAACTTATCAGGTTAACACACCTATAAATTATTATAGGTGTAATGACTGTTTTTATTTTATTTTAATTTATAATAACTGATAGCTTTTGGTGTGGTAGGAGTGAAATGTGTCAACCATGTTCATTTTCAGCACGTGCACTTTCACAAGGACAATTATTAGAATTACTATTATTTAACCTTTTCATTAGGTCACGATATTGCATTTCCTGCTCTTGTTTATTCTTTTCTCTTTCTAACGTACGTGAAATTTCCCTCCTTGTGTATTTGTTTAAAACAAAAATAAATACCACAAATATTCCTTGTGAAGCTTCTATTAAGTCGAGTGCAAACTTTAAACCACTGGTTAAATCTCTTAAAGTAACTACTACTTCTATTTGCCAAATACACGACGTAATCCAAACTAGGGAACATGACCTCAATCTGAAATATAACGTTCTGTCAGTATATGAAAAACACACCATATAAATTAGGCAAGCACAGTCTATGCAGGAAGGGGTTTTCTGTATACAGGGTGGGGCAATAGTGCGTCGGACCTCGATATCTCGAGTTCTACTATAGCTAGAAATTTTTAAAGAAATTGCAAGTAAACTAGATAAAAAAGTCTATAACTGGAAATTATTTTCGAACAAGGCGAGCCAAGACGAAATTACAGGACCAAGTGCCTTTTTTTTAATGGAATGCTATGTATATCAATACATTATTGAAAACTCTTTCTGGGCTCTATTCATTCCTATATTAGCATTGAATATCTCCCAACCACTTGGATGTAATGTTTGGCCACCCTGTACAGTTTTAGGAAATGAAAATGATTCAAAAACATTAATTAGACGTCTCGTAACTGGTATTCACCTAAGTTTTTCTTAAAACCCATAATTGTGACTGTGGTGATTTTTTTAATATCCATCTGCAGATTGCATTATTTCAACAAAAAAATTCGTCACATCCAAGTGGTTGGGAGATATTCAATGCTAATATAGGAATGAATAGAGCCTAGAAAGAGGCTTCAAAAAATGTACTGATATACTTACATAGCATTCCATTTAAAAAAAAAGCACTTGGTGCTGTAATTTCGTCTTGGCTCGCCCTGTATATTCGAAAATAATTTCCAGTTATAGACTTTTTTATCTAGTTTACTTGCAATTTTTTAAAACATTTCTAGCTATCGTAGAACTCGAGATATCGAGGTCCGACGCACTATTGCCCCACCCTGTATATATCTATATACAGGGTGTTTAATGACGAATTGTACATATTTTTTTTTTTTTTTATTTCGGGGTTTTTGGCTTTGGTATGTTACCATTAGCACAGTGCCATGTATTTTTTAATATTTATTTGAGACAACGGCACGCGGTCTTCCCGAGTGGTGTGACCCCATCTCGGTACTAAGCGCGCCCAACGCTGCTTTACCTCGGTGATCGGCCGAGAGCCGTTTCACTAACGTGGTTAGCCGTTGCCCCTTGTACATATTTCTAAGGATGATAGAGGATCCCTTGACTACTCACGAATGGGTATAGAAATTTATTTGTTCCTGTTAATTACTGAGATACAGGGTGATAAACTACTTTATGGCCAATATTTCTTTTGGCCAGAATTTCCTTACTATTTATCACAATTTGTTCAAATTTTATACAATTTGTGTACTTATCACAGTTGATATAATATTTAATATTTCGTGATTCCAACGATATATTTTAGTTAAGCAAATTTTTTATCTTTCATTTCCCCATTTCGCCAAATTCAATCGCTTGTAAAAAAATCAATAAAGGTGTGACAAAAAATCTGTTTATATGCTTTTATTTACTGATTTATGGGCTTTTATAATTTTCCATATAATTTTAAAAAAATATACAGGGTGATTTTCAATACAGATATAAAAAACTTGAATTAAAAAAGTCCGGTCCTGGAATTTTTAAATATTAAAAACGGCATTATATCAACTGTGATAAGTACACAAATTGTATAAAATTTGAATAAACTGTGATAAATAGTAAGGAAGTTCTGGCCAAAAGAAATATTGGATCACCCTGTACCTCAGTAATTAAGCACAGCAGACAAATTTCAATACCCACTCATGAATAGCCAGGGGATTCTCTATCATCCTTAGAAGTATGTACAGCTCGTCATGAAACGCTCTGTATAATGGAAAAAACGTGGACAGATGACTACCCCTACCAGTAGCGGCTGGTGAAATTTTGGGTATATCATATCTTAGTATTGGAGCAAAAAATACCTTGAGGATATACTATCAGGACTAAATAAAGAAGTATTGCAGAAAAAAATGGAGATTGAAATTTGCAAAAAAAAATATCTATAGAATATTTGCAACACATTTTTTATCTGATTCTGGGGAAAAATTTATCGACAAGTTCCAAGTTCCGTTAAAAATTTTGCTTTTTTATAAAGGTACATCATGTTGACATTTGCACAATAAAAAATAAATATAAAATAAAATTTCAAATCAATTTGGGTACACGCCAGTGGAATGTGCTAAAGAGAGCGTGTCTTGTACGATTCCTGAAATGTGTGTTGTTATTTAAAAAAAAACTTATCTCCATTTTACACCCTGTATAAAAATTTGTTTCTCTAGTAAAGATATATTTTTTAAATGCCCTTATTGATCCAGATTCAAATGCATCCATTTGTATTAAAATCAGTTAGTTAGTCTATATACTTAGTCGAGTCAATGAAGATTTTGGTTACGGAATCCGGAATACTCAGAAACAGGTTGGAGTTTTAGATACATTTTTTTCAACGTACTAATTTCATAATAATCAAAAACCCCAACAATCTTTTTTTTGCGTCGAAAATGAGAATTCATCTATGAAATTTATGAATTATTCAAAGCATAAAGAAAATTATTATTATTATTATAAATATTTTTAAAACAGTTTCATTATAATTGGTACTGTTCCTGAGTTTCACCGATTTGTAGGCTTCATTAACTCGACATTACTCGCATTTCATTTTACAAAGTAACGATTTCATCGCAACTTAATCTTAGGTCTGGAGAAAAATAAAAGTTGAGAAACATCAGATCATGAAATAGCAGCAAACGGGAAGAGGGCTTAATTATTCATAATTAAAAATAAAAACATAAACGACAACTAAAGAATACATTAGTTTGCAAAGCAGGCAGTATTGCTTAATTGTTAGTAGGCACCAAAATAAAATTTGAAATCGAATAATTGTTACTATGCATTTGAAGGAAACAGATGTTAGTAATTAAAATTTTAAATTTGTTAGACATGCAGATCTAAGGTATTCGACGACTTTCGATTGTAAGTAATAAAACTTGAAGAGCTCATACCATTACCAATTCTACGTAGTGGGAAAGATGGAAATACAAAATCAATCAACGACATGCATTGTAATATTAAATTAGATTTTTGCCCGCTGGATGAACTATACATACCTGGGCTAAGTCTAATTAATCGCACTATTTGTAAATAAATACTTACTATGTCTATATTTCTACAATTATTTCCTATAGTATGGCTCTATTATTAAAATCTAGTTGAAATGTAGCAAGTTTTTTTAAACATTGCTATTTGATTAAATCATTAGAGGATAATCTCAAACATCATCCATATACGAATTATACTAATATTATTTCACTCTAACACATTTAGCTTTTCTAAATTTCAGAAGTTTGCTTTGGTATCTTAGAAGGCCGTTAATAAACATAAAACAATGTAATCTATTTGTATACTATTATAGACTTTAAGGCTTTAAGTTGTGTACGTATGAGTCAAATTCATTTTTTTCAAATTACCTCCAATCCTTCCTCATCAGTTGGACCATTACAGCCACTGATCCCTCTGTAATGGTCTCATTTCGTGGTTATCGTTGGGAGAAGGTGGGATACTATTTCGTTTGCTTTTTCTTTTTTCAATAATTTTCTTACCCCAGTTGTGAGCAGAGAGCACGATGAATACAAATATTCCCTGCATACTTTCGATTATAACAAATGAAAGTAAAATGCCTCCAACACCCTCAGATAAATCTACTAAATTTAATATTAATTCCACAGTATAAGAAAATATCATGATGAGGGATATCATTATACATTGTGTGAACCTGAAAAATCTTCTTTAATCAATTAAATTGCTATAATAAATTTTCTAAGTTTGCAAATGATTTACTAGATTTTAACTTCAGCGCAGCCTATTTTACGTTTTAGAAAATAAGTGTTTAAAAATTCCCTCTGATGGTCGTTTACTGTACAAATGCCTGTCATTTTCAAAAAAGATATGTCGACTGTTGTATTATATTTTTTTTAACAACGTATCAAATTGAAAATTTTTAAACTAGCAAATCCAAAGCAGCAACCAGAAGTGAGGTCGCAATAGACCTTCATTTTATACTGACATTTGATGGAGCAATTAAGGGATGCGGCTGAGTGAGTGAATAATAGAATAGAATTATATTGCAAGAATTTTCAACTGTTAGATGGACAGAAAACAATCGTTAGGATTGTGAATACTGTTGGAGGTTAAACGAGTCCAAGATTACAATTGCTCTAGAGTTTTACACCACCGGCAAGGGTTAATTGTATTAGTGGCCGTTATGAAAAGAAGGGAAGAATAGCAAGTAAAAATATTTAAAATTGAAAAGGGAACAGGTGGAATAAATGGTTGCAAGGGTAGCAGGTGAATGATAAAATGTAGCACTTGAAGCTTCACAACAATTACTGCTACTGCTACTGATGAGTACATAAAATAGACTGTGACTAAAATTTTTAAAATGGTTTTATAAACTTTTTTGTTTTAAATCTAATTCTGAATAAACAAACTTTTGCATTGCGATTTAATTAACAGAGTGATAAAACGTTTCGTTAATTTGTTCCGTCACACAAGTAATTATTCTTCGTTATCACCAACTATTGGCAAATTCTTTGGCAATTTTTGTTTGTTTTTTTGGTAATCTCGTAAATCAGTTGTAAATCTCAGGCAAAGTATTTATAACACTGGAGCAATATTTTAAGTATGTTTCAGAGTGAAAGTTATTTGAAATGAAATTAATAGAAGTATCGTTAGTAAAATTTCATTATACAGTACGGTCCATTGCAATAAGAACAGCGTGTACACCTCCTTATATGTGCAATAATAAAAACCAATTATTAATGCTTGCCCCTTAAAAAAATTATTACCATCTGCGGATTGTAGCGGTATGTATTAGACACAGAGGGCGGTGTACTACTACTGCTTTATGTATTATTGAAATAAGCAAGTAATTCCACAAAGAAAAAAAAAATTAAAAGCAATTTTGAATCAATCTGTGCACTGGAGACGGAGGTCTATTTTGGAATGTCTGCAAATAGTTCCCCTTATTTGGCTCACCGTATTATTCGGGTGATGCTATTTAGTTATTTGTTATCTTTCTTGCAAATTTTAAACTTCCATTTTTCTATCGTTTCCCAGAACAAAATGAAATGCTGTAAGCTTCGTATTTCTACTCAACTCCTATCAACAAAGAAAGTCAATTGGACTTACAGCGTTGCTGTTCTTATTTAGACGGACCGATCTGAATAGTTATACTGAGCTGGTAATTTAAAATATGTGGTCGGTATGCAAAAAAAAAATTTTGGAAGAAGATATGCAGATATACTTAATAAATTATGTTTTACATATAGGTACAATAATAACATACTTTTAAGTATTTCTTTTACTAACTGATAACGCATGGTTTTCCTATTTCCAGACCAGGTAGAGAAAAACTGACATATGAGTCTAGAGCTCGATTTTTGTGAAACACCGATTGGTGAAAACCACATTTCGATATCTCTAACCGTTTCCAAGATATCGGCAAAAATTGACATTTTACAGATTACGAAAAAAAATTCTTAATGTTAAAAAATGTAATTTTTAAAGAGAAATGTGATGTGTGATGTGATGAATTATATTGGCAGCAAGGATGACTAGACATATCTTGGCATATATATTTTTGGAAAGCTTATTTTTTTTTCCTATTTTCTAAAGCCAAAGCCAACTATGGTTTCCATTTGAAATAACAAAGTTAGCTTTGATATGAAACAATCGAAAAGCGATATATTTTTTTTTGACAAATGCATCTTATTCTACGTCAAAAAGTGCCTGTAGAAAGTTTTTACCGTTTGAAAAAATATCCACAAATAAAAAAGTTGACAGTTTTTCGGAATCTGTAAAATGTCAATTTTTGCCGATATCTTGGAAACGGTTAGAGATATCGAAATGTGGTTTTCACCAATCGGCGTTTCACAAAAATCGAGCTCTAGACTCATATGTCAGTTTTTCTCTACCTGGTCTGGAAATAGGAAAACCAGCCAAAATCAAGCAATTTGGGACACCCTGTACATATGACCTTAGTATTCGTATGTACTAATGTACAGGGTGATCCACTTAACGTTCCTCCCCATGTTTCTCTGTTATTTCTGTAGTTACAAAAAGGATTCGAGGATTCGATAGATTTTCGAAAAATAAATGGTTTTTGTGCTATGAACTTTTTTTCATAGACGAGTAGTTTCTGAGATACAGGACGTTAAAATTTGTATCCCAGAAACTCCGCTCTTATGAGAAAAAGTCCATAGCGCAAAAACCACTTATTTTTCAAAAATCTATCGAATCCTCAATTTTCTGTATTTAAAATTGTTACACCCTGTATATAAAATATTCGAAACTATTAAAAGTTATTACATATTCTATATATTGTTGAAATCAGACTGAAATTCTATGTAGAAAAAGGCAATAAAATACAGGGTGTCCCATTAAAAAAAAAACAATTTATATACATATAACTTCAGCATTTCTTTTTCCATTGTTTCTTTGATGTCATATTTAAAAATGTTAGGAAAAGCCCTACAACTTTTGTGTGAATAATTTTTTATAACTACAGAAATAACATGCAGAGAAACATGGGAGGGGGGGGATTAAGTGGATCAAATTAATAATATATTACGAGATCAAAAGGAACATGAAGGACATCTATGAATTCTCAAAATTTCTGTGATTCTGTGATTTGATTGTTGAGTTAATTGTAATTGTCGTCAGTTAAAGTACGGTTCTGTCACATATACGGATAGATAGAGTGACATTTTATTGACATAGACAGAAAAATAACATTTACGATCCCACAGTTAGTCTTTATTGGCATTTTGGCAACAACTCGAATACGTTCTAACTGTCTTGGTTTATCGCATTGATTATGGAATGAACAAGAACAAGATACGCGACGCAAATGGTAAAGTGCGAGGCCAATTCTGGTGGCGAGATTCTCGATAAGTTGCTGGCATTCCTGTGATACGAATTTTATTTTGAACCGTGATCAATAGCAAGGCTATTCAGGGTTTCGTAACAAAAATTAGAATCTTAAAATATGGAATTTTGTAGCTGTTGTGTGTCGATTTTCACGAAATTCATAAAAGTGTCGTCTTTAAACCTAACGACTTTTTACTAAGGTCATATTTTGATTTTCTGTTTAGTCATGAGCTGACCTATCAGCCCTCCGATGGATGTCGTTGACTTTTGGGACACCCTGTATTATTACGACACCAGTATTGTAACTGTTTATATTACAATAAGAGAGGAGGAAATTGTTCATAGAACAAGAAAATAATATATTTATATTATAATATACCGGGTGTAAACGAATAGTGGGCAACCCCTGTAACTTCCTCGTTTTTAAAGATATCGTGATACAATTTTGTATGGTGAAATTAGGTAAGATTTCTAACTTCTTTGAGACCATATCCGTCACATTTGTCACTTCCGGTTTCACCGGAAATGGCCCCAATAGTCTTTTGTAAATGGACGACCCTGTATGTTTTTACATTTTTGAGATAAAGATCACATTTTGGATACATTTATCCTATTTTGAACAATTTATACGGGGCTGCACGAAACATAATTCGAATTAGTTGTCAATCTAGATGGCTGCGAATATGTTAAAATTATTTTTGTTCCAATGTAATTCATATAAAAAATACGAAAACGTCAATATGTCCAATAATACATTATACAGGGTGCTCTAAACTCATTAATATCACGTTTTTTGGAACAAAAATAATTTTAACAAATTCGCAGCCATCTAGATTGACAACTAAAATTCGAATTATTTTTCTTGCAACCCTGTATAAATTGTTCAAAATAGTATAAATGTATTCAAAAACATACAGGGTGGTCAATTTAGAAAAGACTATTGGGGCCATTTCCAGTGAAACCGGAAGTGACAAATATGGCGGATAGATCTCAAAAAGTTGGAAATCTTACCTAACTTCACCATACAAAATTCTATCCTGGTATCTTTAAAAACGAGGAAGTTACAGGGGTGGCCCACTATTCGTTTACACCCGGTATAATAATGTCGTATGCAATAAATTCAGTTCTGCCCTGTTGGAAATACCTTCAAGCGAGCTCATCATCGTGTAATTGCTGAATGAATCAAGGTGTTGAATTCATTAAGTATAAAAATTGGCATTCACGTTTTTACCAAGGAAGTGACCCAGAGACCTACTTTGAGCTGATAAAAAGTAATGTCAAATATCTTGTTTAAATTGTTCGAGAACCATTACCCAGAATGAGAGTCCCTTGGCAATATATTCAATATAGTTCCTCCCTTACAATTGTTCGATCAGGGTTAAGAGTATCTTTAGACTTTAGTTCGACCTCCTCAAATATTTAAAATGATCTTTTTCTCGACAAAGTCAAGAAAACACTTCCTGAATTTCCTTAACGGTCATGATGGGAATACGCCCAACTCAACATTTTTATTTTTACCAGTTCAACAGAAACCTTGCCAAAACCTAACTATTCCATCTGACATAACAGGGAAAAGACATTAGTAAATATTATAATTGACATGCGTTTGAAAATTCATAGAAGTTCTTGATCGTTTTCTACTAACCTCTCAGTACATAATTACCTACTTTCACTCTGGTAAATCTATCTTATAATGAAAACCCACAAATAAGCTAATAAGAAACATAAGCAATAAAAATGATGTCCCACCTCCAACATGAAATGTATCCACACAAATAGTCAGAAACTAGGCGAAATAACCCCATAAGGTATTTAAAGTTTTTACTGGCCTTAGTAAAAAATGTGTGATTCCCTTTTGTTTCTCTGTGTATTGTGTGAAGAAGTAAAGCTTGAGGTAAAGAAGTATGCGAAGTGTGCTATTGTTAGAAGAAAAATCCAAAGAACAGTTTCAACACAGATTTACTGCCCTCTTCGATTCTCATGTGCTTACCCATACAAATTCATTAGGATACAATTGCTTTGTTTTTGCTGTACGTTTCAAGCACTCTTCATCAAAAATATTCACCAAGATGTTGTATGAAGACATGCATAAAATTGCAAACTACGCCTAAAGAAAACTTGAACTTGTCGGGTGAGAAAATTAGTGTTTTTATATTTCATTTTTTATGGTACAAAATATATTATGTAGTTATGTTTATTTGTGTTATTTAGATCGCAGAGAAATGGACATGTTGTATGTACAGGGTGATCATTTTAAGTGCCTCACTCGATTTTCCTGCTTTATTCTTCACCTAGAAAAAAAATTCAAGAACCGTACTTGTGTACTTTTTCCGAGGAATCCGATCCCGAAAAGATAAAAACAATTGAATGTCAAAGAAAAAAGTTATGGCCGAAAAACTGAAAAAGAAAAAAATATACACCCTGTATATTAATGCGGAAATGGATATGTGACATTTCACTGATTGTAAATGTGTATCAGATATATATTTTTCACTTCCGGTTTGACCGGAAATTGCTTTAATTTTTTTATTTTAGGTGATACACCCTGTATATTGAGCTCAGTTTAAAGAACATTTCTTTCTGAATTCAGCAATATATAACATATCATCTCATCATTGTCTTTCATATTTAATAAGATATTGGGGTTTTAATTTAAAATAACAAAAATGTATGTTATGAAATAAAGTCATCCATGAAAACAAACAAAAGCATTTAAATTATTTATTTATTTCAAAAACAAAAGAAGATATAGCATAATAACTTATATTCATTAGTTTTTGAAATAAATAAAAAATAATTTAAATGCTTTTGTTTGTTTTCATGGATGATTTTATTTCATAACATATATTTGTGTTATTTTAAATTAAAACCCCAATATCTTATTAAATATGAAAGACAATGTGATAATATGTTATATATTGCTGAATTCAGAAAGAAATGTTCTTTAAACCGAGCTCAATATACAGGGTGTATCACCTAAAATAAAAAAATTAAAGCAATTTCCGGTCAAACCGGAAGTGAAAAATATGTATCTGATACACATTTACAATCAGTGAAATGTCACATATCCATTTCCGCATTAATATACAGGGTGTATATTTTTTTCTTTTTCACTTTTTCCGCCATAACTTTTTTCTTTGACATTCAATTGTTTTTATCTTTTCGGAATCGAATTCCTCGGAAAAAAGTACACAAGTAAGGTTTTTAATTTTTTTTCCTAGGTGAAGAATAAAGCAGGGAAACCGAGTGAGGCACTTAAAATGATCACCCTGTACACGATAGGTTAACATTCTGAAACAAATACAAGTCACGTTTTGGGCAAATGTGTGAAAATGATGCTGAATGGGATAGTTTGAAAACTTTTATTGAAGAAAATTTATATCAACAAGTATTTTAATTTAAGAGAATTTTCCCTGCCACATTTGAAACAACCGACACCATTGTTAAACATTTATAAGCTTTTTACATATTGATGCACATCGACAAAGCCAGGACATGAAACTTTAAGCTACATTTAACGCATAGGGTACTTACATAAATTTATAGTGACTCTTGTTGCGAACCCAATCATAATCAGTATTATCATGATGTGTATTTATGAGGTACGACGTATATCCTAATGCTGCTACAGAGACTATTATTAATATTCCGATCGGTGTGAAGAAAAGCGCTATGTTGGAATCTGAAAACATGGATGCTTGTATAGAAACAAAAATTAACTTCGTACGAAAAATTATTCAGTGTTCAATAAAGCAAAAATTGTCTTATTAAAAAATGCTATCTCTTATTACTTTTCTCATATACATATACAGGGTGTTAAGAAAAAGTAGGTCATGCCTTTAACCACAGATTCTTTGGGCGAAAATATTGTGACTTTTATAATGTGATTTTTTATTTTGGAGCGTAGTTTTTTTTATACAGGGTGTTAAAGTTTACATTTTGAAATTTATTTTTATTAATAATTCTGTTACTGTTTAAGATTTTTACCCGAATTTTTGCACAGACTTTCATCTTATACAGATACACTTTTTGTGTAATTTTGGTAAAAAAAGTCAAAGCGCAAACGGGAAAAGGGGGGTTGTGTTACCCATTAACCCCCCCAACTTTTTCATGCGTACGCCTATGGTCTCTAGATATTTATTTTTAAATTAAACACTTATTTCCCCAATTTTTTTTACTCCTACAAAATTTTGATTTAGGACTTGATTAACGAGATATTCCAGTAAATTCAGAATCATTTTCAATATTTCAGGTTCGGAATTTATTGTTTTTATTATTGTTGTTCGTAGTAATCCTGGGTTTTCTTTAAATCGACTACTTTTAGACAAAAAATGCTAGAGACTTTTTTTGTTGTGCATAATCAGAAAAGTTCAATATTTTTGTCAAATTTGTTTTTCACTAACAAAATCTTGTAAGTGGATTGCCCGTAGTAAAATACCTCTCGTATTAATATCACACACCTGAAGTTCTTAAAATATCTCGCTAATCAAGTCCTAAATCAAAATTTTGTAGGAGTAAAAAAAATTTGGGGAAATAAGTGTGTAATCTAAAAATAAATATCTAGAGACCATAGGCGTACGCATGAAAAAGTTGGGGGGTTAATGGGTAACACAACCCCCCTTTTTCCCGTTTGCGCTTTGACTTTTTTGACCAAAATTACACAAAAAGTGTATCTGTATAAGATGAAAGTCTGTGCAAAAATTCGGGTGAAAATCTTAAACAGTAACAGAATTATTAATAAAAATAATTTTCAAAATGTAAACTTTAACACCCTGTATAAAAAAAACTACGCTCCAAAATAAAAAATCACATTATAAAAGTCACAATATTTTCGCCCAAAGAATCTGTGGTTAAAGGCATGACCTACTTTTTCTTAACACCCTGTATTTTAACTTCCAGACATTTTTTTCTATCTTGAGATTATTGCAATTTACAGTTCACTGGTATGTTATTACAGTTAAGTGTTATTTTTTTCTCCTTACCTTCACAAGAACACATGCCTTGCGAGTACATTTTAATAAATGATTTTGGAACGTCTGCCTTTCCATCACTAAGAGATGTAATCAAAAATATTAGAGGAATCCCCAAAGAGAAGCCAATATAATAATATATCCTTGTTAGGTCTGAAAATCGCTTGTAGGGCCTGAAAGAAGAATCAAACTAATGAATGAAGTTTTTACGGTTTTGTCTATGTCTAAAACCAGTTATTTGGTTTGTAACGATATATTCCAAATTGTGAAATGAAAATAATCATTAAGTTAATACTTACTTGACGATAAATACCAGATCTATGCATAAACATGACAGCCATACGTATGAGCATAACGTGGAGAAAATGAATAAACCTCCTGAAACATAAAAAATATTATTTACTACCAGTTACATTGCATTTTGGAGTATTTACTTTTAGGGTAGTTTCTATAAAATATTCTGATAAGTGCCTTTTGTTGTAGATCCTTCGTCATCGCGAACGAAGGACACATATTTGTAATAAATTCCCCTTGAAATTTTAGCCCTTCCGCTCGAAAGATAGAATTTGGTCTGAGTATATGGCTTCGGGTGGCAGTGCAACCCTAGCACTTCCATTCGAAAGATAGGATTTAATTTTAAAAAAACGCGTGCCTAATAATCACATCAACACAGTAATATTAAAAACGTTATTTACCTGTAAACAAACAGCCTGTGTTCACCTTTTGCAGCAATATCAGAGAGAAGAATGTAACGGTCATCGAGGAGGAGTAACCAATGAAACACTTCCTGTGTAAATCTGTTGCCTTCAGTATAAATAAATAACAAAGGGCAGACAGTAAGAAACATATCATAGAAATGATCAAAACTGAAAAAAAAATATTTGTCATTGGTTTCATTAGTGATAGTAGGTGGAAAAGCAATAAACGGTGATAATAATAATGGACAGGGCCGTTCTCAGGGGTGTACATGTTGTGCGACCAAAAATTTAAAAAATATGAAACAATTTCTAATTCTAATTTCTGTGGTGTGTTTAAAACAATAAATATAAAAAATATGAAACAAAGCAATAAAAATTTAAAATAAAGAAGCCTATATCATTCTGATCTAATTGATGAATACGCCTCCGCCAAAACTAGAAAATTTTTTATGCTTTATTTTTCGTTTGTTTTTATTATTAAACTTGTGTTTAATTTTGTATTTTGATTTATTTAGTTTGTACAAAAACAAAACATTTTTCCCACTGGTCCATAGGGCGGCGCTTCGTGCTATGGCACAAAGGCGGCCGAGCACCTAGGAACGGCCCTGATAATGTAACATGGGCCTTATATTTTGAGCTGGGGAGCTGCAGTATCAAAAACGGTATTAAACAAAAATATTGCTAAATTATTTGTCAAGTTAAATTTTTGTTACTACACTGAAAGTGCCAAAGTATAGGTAATCTAATTTTCCTCCCTTATTTGACACTTACTGAGCTCCAAAGGGCTTACTTACTAAAGCACAATAATAGAAGAAATAATATGTTGCATTACTTGGAAAGTACAAATTCGGCATGCCAGCCTCGGTAGCGGGGCTGTTAATACATATTATCACGAGTGGTGTATCGCTTGAATTTGAATTCTCAGCACAATATTCACCATGTCCTAATATGCCGCTCTTGTCTGGCATAGTGTAAATTACACTGCTATTAAATATAAAGCCAAAAGGTCCGAAACCACCCACTGGTACCCTGCAACCAAAATAGAATAATTAGTACATACTTATAATGTTTCTTAGTTAAATACCTATAAATAATTCAGCTTATGGAAGTAATACAAAATTTAATCATGAAACATTTGTGAAATATTGGATATTCGACGTGATCATTATAAGTTTCAAGTAGCATTCATACCAGGAACCAGGAACGTGCGTATGAGAAATTGAAAGTTTTTATAAATATTGTAATGATATGGCACCAGGACTTATTTTTATTTATTTTTTTCCTTTTTGTTTGGGCCCCACGTTGGGCGCCAAATAATTGTAATGTTATTGGGGAAATATTTAATTTTAGTTTTATTTATATTTGTTTTCTGTTGCCCCACGTTGGTGGTGCCTAATATTTATGTAATGATATGAGGACTTTTGGGGAAACAATAATTTTTTGATTTTTAATTTTTATTTTATTGATTTATTATTACAAGGTAAGTTTTTTAAAATTTAAGATTTTCTTTATTATATTTTATATTTTATATTTGCACGTTTAGATATTTAAGTTTTTATATTCCTATATATTTTTATGCATGCACTAGTAATTAAGTTGTTTAGTTTTTGAATTTTAACTTTAATTTTCTAAAGTAGTTGTATATAGTTTTCTGAATTATCGACTTTATAACATACGATCAGTCCGCCACTGGGCTGGATTTTCCAACAGTTTGAACAATAAGCGACAGTGCGTATGATTTTAAGATAATTAAACGTGAAACTTACTATAGGTTTGCTATAATTACTCTTTTTCCTTTCAGGGCCTAAGGGGGTTCCCTTCTGCTATCGAAAAAATGTCTTACCTGTTAATCAGCTGCTGTACACCTGAATAAAGATTATTTAAATTTTGGGCTGGTTTTATTTTTTATTGGATTGGTAATGATCTTGAAATGCTAGAGATCTTTATCAGAATGAATATAATTTTGTCATTAGACAGCTAGATGTCTGAGCTTTTGCTGTAGTATAGATATCCAGCTGAGATGGAGTTGTATGGTTTAGTTGTATCAATTAAACATAGATGGAACAACAAGTCGTATTTATTACACATATGAGACTATTCAAAGTGAAACGTCCTTATGTCAGTGCTTTAACTTAAACTATCTTAATCTAAAACAAATATTGGACAGTGTCCTTGTGAATAGTGACAAATTCAATAAAGTTAAATTTTCTAATTTTAGTTCAAATTACTCCCGGCACACTAAAGTTACCGTGTCGCGGTATTTACTTAAAATTGGCAGACCTGTTTTTAAGTTTTGACACTTGTGCTTTGTGGTCCAGGTCCAGATATGGTAGCTGGCAATTTTACGATTTAGTGCCCTATTTACTGGATCTGCATAAACTAAATAGGCCTTGGATGCCCAAACCGATTTCCACCAATCAGGTGGCTGCTTATTATTTAGGATAAATTTTACCTTTATTGCTGGTAAGTTGATGTCTAGTACCTTATTGTATTTGGCCTTGAACCATTATTCAAATGTACTGGAAATATAAATCTCCGATTTTAATTTCGTATTTCTTTATGTATTTCAGAAGCGATCTGGACATGGGGTTGCTTCTTTTACGACCCAATAACAACTCTCTTTTTTGTTTCGTTCCTAAGGACAAGCAGAAAATTTGCCAAACCATGGATTTCTAGATTTTCAACGGTGGTGAAGGTTGGTATTTTCGCCTTTTTCCACTTTATTATGTATTTTTACTATGAAATTATGGTATTTTTAGCTTCCTTATTCGAAGATGAATCCTTGAATACCCATGTGTCGATATTACGTGAGATAAATTTTAGATCTGCCGTTGGCTCGTACGAGGGGTTACATGACCGTATCGAATATCACTTCACTCACTTCTTAGGAACTAATTTACGTTGTGTCTGGTCATTTGACTAGACTGGAGGTTTTACAGGTTTGTTTTAACTTAATTGATTACAAATTTTATAAAATTTTATATAAATGAAGTCCATCTTTGTTTAACTGTAGTTGACAATCGTTCACCTTATGTTTAAAACATGCATCTGGCAGGTGTTAAGTCATTGATTATTTTAAAGAAACATTGCACGATGTATTTATTTCATTTACGCCTTTAATTTATTTATTTTTGGTTTGTTTTAGCGTAGCTGACCCTTTGTTTACCCAAGGCTCGTTGACCTCGCTAATTTACAACAAGTGTCTCACAGCTGATTTAACAAATGGTTTTAAGATATTATATCCTTTTTTGAACTTGTATTTATTTCATGAGTATACTATACGTAAGTTTCTCATTCCAGTTTTATTAGGAGGAATTTTCATTTTACCCTGGTTTGAATTGAATTTATTTTATTAATTTTTTTTAATTTATTAGTGGGGTTTTAGTTTAAAATACATGACAATATTTTCATATAAAAATAGTTTTTCCATTTTTTAGGAAGATAATTTAGTTCTAAACAAAGAGGCTTTAGTGATGATTTTTTAGTTTTTCTTTGATAGGTACCTAGCTTCGGCACATAGATCTACAAAATGATTCCCCGTAAAATTAAAAAAACAATTTTTTAAAAAATTTATCTATTTATAAAAATAGGTAGGAAACGAAGGGAATTGGGAAGCTACTCGTAAGGATTCCAAGTAAAGCTTAACTTACTTGGCACTTGTACAGGTGTAAGTTTAAACTAATTTATAACAAGTAAATATAAGTAAATAATTTAAAATAGGTACCTACTTGAGTTGGTTCTCGCGACACTTGAGCGAACGATGATATGGTATGAACTCTATATTAGTCATATTTTGGTCAGGATCTATATGCGTTTCGTTACTTGCAAATACAGTATATTCGATTTTTTGTGGAGCGTTGCTGGGCTGACAACCAGCACTGGTATAGAACATTTTGTTGAATGCACAGCATTTGGGAACTCGGAAAATCGTTTTGTTGTCTTGCTGCAAAATTAAACACATTTTTAAGTGTCTACATTAATTTTGGTAACAAAACAAGTGGTTTAAATAAAAACGCACTCTTTGGTACTATGAAAATAAACCTTTTAAACTTGTGAATTATGTTCAGATTTAAACTCACCGTCGTTTGATGAAATCCCAACGCTTCCGGAATGCTTCCTCTGATTTCATCACTGGCGTTAGGATAAAGGTTGACATGGCTTATGTCGCTTTTGGTATCGATTGACCATATGCCTAAATAATCGATTTTGTCCAGAGTTAAATTTCCAGGCAATTGTAAATAAATATTCTGCCCACTATAAGCTTCTAAGATTCCAGTCGTGTTGTTTTCATCAGGTACTAAGGTACCGGTCGAGGAAGGCGATCCTGTTCCAGCCCAAAAGTGAGCACCGCTGTAAGATCCATCGTAATGCAGGTCTGAAATGAACAGCGTCTTTTTGTCAATCAATAAAATTGGACCGGATCTGACGTTGTTAGTGTTGAATCCCTTCGTCTGATATGAGTGATTCGTGACCTGTAAGAAAATATATAATTATTTTATTATTTTTGTAAATCCCGATGGCTAATGTATAGTCTTGCTGGACAAGACATAAATGTGGTATAATCTAGTTGGGGAAAAATGAAAGTAGAATACGTTTCAAGCAGACCGGGCACGTAGATGGTTGGTCTCGACTTTAATCTGGATTATATAGATGTAAAATGTCCAGTGGCGTAACCAGGGGGGGCCGAGGGGGCAAAATCCACGTATACCAAACCAAAACAGTGAACACTATACTTTACTTTAGGTGATTAAAATCTATCACCAGAAGCTTAAATTAGTTTTATCACTTGGCTTTGGCTCCACCCTCAATTCAGTTCTGGTTACGCCACTGAAAATGTCACGTGTTGACGTATTTGAAGATTTTTTTCGGACTAGAGTGCTACGATTAACTGTATATCATCATAAAATGACATAAAAAATAATTAAAAAATACAAATTTGACCAACAAATTTTAACTAGTAGTTGATATAATGCCGTTTTTAATACTTAAAAATTCCAGGGCCGGACTTTTTTAATTCAAGTTTTTTTATTTCTGTAGAGAAAATCACCCTGTATAATATTTTTTTCAAATTATATGGGAAATTATAAAAATCCATACATCAGTAAACAAAAGCATGCGAACAAATTTTTTGTCGCACCTTTATTGATTTTTTTACAAGCGATTGAATTTGGCGAAATGGGGAAATAAAACATAAAAAATTATAATTTGCTTAACTAAAATATATCGTTGGAATCATGATGAAAAACACTAATAAATTAAGGAAAAACAATATCAGGTCCGTATTTGAAAAAACAAAGTAGAGGGTGGCAACAAAAATGTAGAGAAGGCGGTTTTCATTTTGAAATTTTGCCGTAAATATTTGTAAATTATTAAAAGGAACTTGTGTTATAGATTTATTTTAGATAAGGCTATACACATTTATTTCTTATTTGGATAATTTAGTTAAGCTAATTATAATTTTTTTTCTTTCATTTCCCCATTTCGCCAAATTCAATCGCTTGTGAAAAATTCAATAAAGGTGCGCCAAAAAAATGTGTTCACATGCTTTTATTTACTGATGTATGGACTTTTATAATTTCCCATATAATATGAAAAAAATATTATACAGGGTGACTTTCTCTACAGAAATAAAAAAACTTGAATTAAAAAAGTCCGGTCCTGGAATTTTTAAATATTATATCAACTGTGATAAGTACACAAACTGTATAAAATTTGAACAAATTGTGGTAAATAGTAAGGAAGTTCTGACCTAAAGAAATATTGGCCATAAGTAGTTTATCACCCTGTATCTCAGTAATTAAACGCAACAGACAAATTTCTATACCCATTCGTGAATAGTCAAGGGATCCTCTATCATCCTTAGAAGTATGTACAGTTCGTCATGAAACACCCTGCATACAGGGTGTTTCAGTTTTTTCGTTCATAACTTCGGTAAACGATAGAACATATCAAAATAATAGGAGTCTTTCGTATAACATTCTTCTCTAAAACGTTTCGTTTTCAAGATACAGGGCGTTAAACTTTTAAAAAATTATTACTATTTATTCATTATCTCCTAAAAAAGTAAAGATTTTTTATTCAAATTTTGTACACTTTAGTCATAATAAAAGACCAATTTTTTGACGTTCCAAAAGTTTTTCTTACAAAAGCAGTGGCGTAGTTATGGGGTTCTGTTCGTTTAAACCCCCTGAACTTCTACGCCAATGATCAGGAATTATATTTTTATACAAATTGTAAAACTTTTGTATTGTATTGTATTTCCCATAAAAAAGTACTCCTGATAAAAATCGCTAGAAGGCTTTCTGTTCGAGATATTTAGATTCTTACTAATCAGGGGTATATTGAGGAATTACATCTTGGTTGAAAATGACAGGATTAAGTAGGCGTTAAATCATTGACAGTTATTCACAACATAAACATAAAAAAAATGGATATCATTTTGAACATTTATTGTAGATTATTAATTATTTATCATTTTAAATAAATATGTATTAAGATAATTTTTTAATTTGTTTAGTAAATAGCCTGTCAATAGAAAGTGCATAGGATACCCCTGATTAGAAAGAATCTAAATGTCTTGAATAGACAGCCTCCCAATGAATTTCACCAGGACTTTTATAGGAAATACATCAAAGTTTTAAAATTTGTATAAAAATTTAATTTCTGGTCATTGGCCTAGAAGTTTCGGGGGTTCAAATACGGACTGAACCCCATAACTGCGTCACTGCTTTTCTCTGAAATACTTTTTGAAATTCAAAAAATTGGTCTTTTATTATGTCTAAAGTGTACAAAGTTTGAATAAAAAATCTTTATTTGTTTAGGAGATAATGAATAAAGAGTAATAATTTTTTAAAAGTTTAACGCCCTGTATCTTGAAAACGAAACGTTTTAGAGAAAAATGTTATAGGAAAGACTCCTAATTATTTTGATATGTTCTATCGTTTACAGAAGTTATGAACGAAAAAACTGAAACACCCTATGGTATCACGTAAAAATCAGGCTGTCTCGTTTTATGCTTTTTTATGCATTTTAATCAAAACTTGTACCTACAACTCCGATTTTAAAGAACCTGATGTATAGGTAGTACTAAAAAATTATGAAAGTAAATTTACATGTACTTACTAGAAATATCGTTTAGAAAAAGTTACTGAACTGGACTGAATTAAATGTCTGCATTATTATTTGTATACATGTATGCATTTATTTCTTTACGGGTATTATAAAACCTCAAAACCACAAGCGATATGAAAATGTTACAAAAGAAGTGAATGTCTCCTAGTTATAATAATTTAATGATGTAAAAATAATTAAACAGAATAAAAAAAATTCGTCTGCAAGTTTTAACACGACTCTAAATTCCAGTGTTAAGAAAATGTAGTGATGTATATTTTCCGGAAAATTAAAACTCGGAAAATTTTCCGGAAAATTTTGGAAAATTTGCAAAGAATATTTCAATGCCATAGTCTTTGTTTTTATTACTATAAAAACAAAGACTACCTACTAATAATAGTATAATATATATATAGGTATCATATTCATCATGGATTTTAAAAGGTTAGCATTTTTTGTTACTTGAAAATGTATTAAATAAAGAAAAATATATCTTGCAAGAAATAAAAAAAGTAAGTTAAAAAGATGCCATATTATGACAGATTCAGAGTTTCCGTTTTATTATCTATCACATAGAAACTGATTTTACGTTTTACACAGAAATAAAATTACAAACTTGCGTTGTCACATTTTGATTAGGTTATATTTGTATTTCCATTTCACAGTTGATTTGCAAAATTTGTGCGGCATTATGCAAATTGGCGCCAAATTTAAATAACGGAAAATTTTCCATTTTGGAAAATTATCATTTCCGGAAAATTTTCCGACTAATATCTCTAAAAAATGTGAAGTGTATTCCAGCAGAGTGAGAGTTCGGTGGCGTCTATTTTTAAGTGGTTTATCTATTCCCAAAGGCTACGTTCTAAAACAGATCTACCCTGTATGATAATTATGATACGACATGAAATATGTAACTTATTATATAACCGTTGTTACATAATTGTCAGCAACGAGTATTACATTATTGCTTGTTGGTACGCAAATAAAATGCATGTTATTCGATCCAAGAAATGATTTATATTGTGTAAAACATACTGCTATAAATTTAACATTCAATAAATATTCTTGGAATAAATAGTAAGTGACACATAGACGACTAATTCAGGAGAATTAGTTGTAACTTTGTTTAAATAAATGTTTCTAAATATATCATACCTAATAATTAGAACCTACTTGAATACTATCTTGAAATTTTGTGTAAAGTTGGGAGATATTCAAACTGATATTTTGATACTATTTAAAATGTCTTCACAAATATTTCTAGACCCTGTGACCACAGAATTGGGCAACACTCATTTATATTTTTATATTTTCTTTGGATTTACCGTTCTAGATCGGGTCGCCATCTTGATTTCTTAAATTACAACGGGTTCTATGGCATATCACTGAAAAGGGTTTTTTTCTACAGGGTGGCTCATAAATAAATCAATAAATGAAATAAAACAAGAAGCAAAACAAAATATATGAATTATTAATACAAATTATACAAAATTTTCAACATAACCAACCACCATTAACTTCGATACATTTCAAACCACGTTTAACAAAATTCGAACGAATTTTTCGAAGAAGTGCTGCATCCAAATTTAACAAAGTTATATTTTTTACAATTTGATTTTTTATTGTTTAAAATTTTCCTCTGGTTCACTGTAAATTTTTTCTTTGAGCGAATTTAGGAGTTACCCACACATTCCTTTTTCACTAAAAAGTGGACACCCTGTATAATTTCTTGTTTATTTTTTTCTGTTATTTATATGGCTTATATCCTAATGTACGACCTCTAGAATGAATAATAATTGTTATTATTGTTATTTGTCATTACATGCGCATAAAAATATAAAATAAATCCTGAGAAATACATTGCTTATTAAAAAAGACTTTATTTATTTGCATATGTGATTTTCAACTATGCGAATGGTGTTATATAAAGCTTTGCAAACCAAACAAAAATTAACACCGTTTCAATTTAATTTAAATATTTACTTAGATTAACATTTAGTTATGTAAATAAATACATGGAACAAAAGGGACGTGGGATTTACATGACAAATTCCGAAAATACGACAAATACACGAATTATTGTCTTTATTTCGATCCTTTAAAGATCGCGCTGTCAAATTTTGTAAATCGTGGGAAATGATACCTTGAAAATGATGAACTATTTTTCCTTATATTTAATATTTATGTTATGAACATTAGGTCTAAATCTTAAACTGGAATATTTAAATAATGACAATTATTTCTTTGCCTGATGATTTTTGGATCAGTAGTCATAACTTGTGATTTGGCAGTATTTATAGATAGACAATACTATTATAATAGATCACAAAGTGAATTCAACAATCTTAAACAATCAGGAAATGAGATATATAGACAAGATCAAAGGTCCTAAAATAGATCCTTGCGGGATGCCGTTAACAATCCGTCTCTTATTTTCTCTTATCTTATTAGGCCTGTAGAATTAGACGATGTGAACGGGAATCTGTAACTAATTCGATTCAGATAGCCGTAGGTAAAAACAGGTGTATTTAATTATAAGGAATATACCTCTGCGATTCCTCCCAAATCAAATAAACAGAACATTGTTTAAAAGTCACTTTTATGTGAAAAAATCATGAAATTTGGAGTTTTTTAAAAATTGCAGTAAGACTGCAGTAGATTAATTTTTTTGAATGTTTCTGTTTACTAGGTTATTCCAAACCGGTTAATTTGAGCCCCTGTTAATTTCATTTCATTGATTATTTATTTAAATAATTGCCGAAAACCATCGAAATTTTCGAAAATTTCAAGTATTTTTTACTCTGAAAGGAAAAATGCTAGACTCTTGAAACTTTGGTGGAATATGTGTCTCATTACCCTCAACTTACAAAAAAAATTTCGTTTCAAAATATGTATTAGTTTTCGAGAAATTCTATTTGTTTATTAAAAACGTCCCAAATGTTTAATGAAAAATTGACCTATTAACGTTATCAAAAATAATTCAACCACAGCTCATTTTTTTCGTCAAGACGTCAATTTTACGAATCTGTTATGGGCGTATCGATTTTCAATAATTTTGACCGTCAAAATGGCGGTAACAACATTGCTACTTTTCGGAGCAGCGTTTTTTGCAAATAACTTTACAACAAATGAACGTATGTGCACAAATCTTTCATATTTGAGTTGCTGGTATTTTTCTACAAATTTATAAAAAAAAATTGTTGCTCTGGGACATGTAGGAGCCGAGATAATTTTTTAAATTGTTTAATGCGCCAAACGTTTATTTATTAATATTTATGGCCAAAATTGAAACTGGTTGTTAATAAATCTTGAATTTTGTGAATTCATCAAGTCCTATTGAAAACGGGCCCTTTTTGAGGTCAAAATATAATTTTTAATAATTAGTGATTTTAGAGCGTCTTCAATTTGTTTGGCTCAAGGGACAGCTCAATTTTTGATCAAACGAGTTTCAAATTGGGGTAGCGAGAAAAATTCGTCATAACTCCGTTATTGTCCGGTCAATTTCGACGTTTTTTTTTTTAATTTGGGGTAGCTCACGAAAATAATAACAATGGGCACATTTGCAATATTCAAATAATAAACATATAATTATTGTTATAAACAATTTTTTTTTTTAATTTTTTCTTTTTTGGGCTTATGCAACTTATAATGTGCTAATGTATTCAATATAAATTTATAAAGATTATATAATGGTAACAATGTATGCACAAACTATTTCCCCATCAAACAATATACGATTTTACAGCATTGTTACCATTATATAATCTTTATAAATTTATATTTAATACATTAGCACATTATAAGTTGCATAAGCCCAAAAAAGGAAAAATAAAAAAAAAAATTGTTTATAACAATTATATGTTTATTATTTGGATATTGCAAATGTGCCCATTGTTATTATTTTCGTAAGCTACTCCAAATTAAAAAAAAAAAAAACGTCGAAATTGGCCGGAAAATAACGGATATATGACGAATTTTTCTCGCTACCCCAATTTGAAAATCGTTTGATAAAAAATTCACCTGTCCTTTGAGCCAAACAAATTGAAGACGCTCTAAAATCACTAATAATTAAAAATTATATTTTGACCTCAAAAAGGGCCCGTTTTCAATACGACTTGATGAATTCACAAAATTCAAGATCTTATTAACAACCAGTTTCAATTTTGGCCATAAATATTAATAAATAAACGTTTGGCGCATTAATCAATTTAAAAAATTATCTCGGCTCCTACATGTCCCAGAGCAACAATTTTTTTTTATAAATTTGTAGAAAAATACCAGCAACTCAAATATGAAAGATTTGTGCAGATACGTTCATTTGTTGTAAAGTTATTTGCAAAAAACGCTGCTCCGAAAAGTAGCAATGTTGTTAACGCCATTTTGACGGTCAAAATTATTGAAAATCGATACGCCCATAACAGATTCGTAAAACTGACGTCTTGACGAAAAAAATGAGCTGTGGTTGAATTATTTTTGATAACGTTAATAGGTCAATTTTTCATTAAACATTTGGGACGTTTTTAATAAACAAATAGAATTTCTCGAAAACTAATAAACATTTTAAAACGAAATTTTTTTTGTAAGTTGAGGGTAATGAGACACATTTATTTATTTATTTATTTATTTATTTATTATACAATGATAAGAGCAGAGGAAAAATCCTATTGTGCTCATATTAACAGTACAAAAAAAAGAATAACAAAAATGTTTAGTTTACAATGACAAACGATCAAGTCTTACTTAGGAACAGTTTAAAGTAGGTGCACAAACAAAAGAATGGCATATAAATGTTCAGTTTAGAATGACAAACGATCAAGTTTCAAGAGTCTAGCATTTTTCCTTTCAGAGTAAAAAATGCTTGAAATTTTCGAAAATTTCGATGGTTTTCGGCAATTATTTAAATAAATATTCAATGAAATGAAATCAACCGGGGTTTAAATTAACCGGTTTGGAATTACCTAGTAAACAGAAACATTCAAAAAAATTAATCTACTGCAGACTTACTGCAATTTTAAAAAACTCCAAATTTCATGATTTTTTCACATAAAAGTGACTTATAAACAATGTTCTGTTTATTTGATTTGGGAGGAATCGCAGAGGTATATTCCTTATAACTAAATACACCTGTTTTTACCTACGGCTATCTGAAACGAATTAGTTACACCGTTTTTCTATTTCTGCAGGCCTATATCTCTTATTCAAAAAGTAGCGTTGTGTCAATTTCACAGCAACCAAAAAATTTAGCACCGAGGCAAACTCTAGTAATTTCTTACTCCTACAATATCTGGTTATAACAAGACGGAACTACTCCACACTATAAGTTAAAGGATTATCCGGAAGAAGTGTTTCGAGGCCGACGGCGACGATATCTGATTTAACACCTTTTGTTTTATTTTCGTCTAAAGCGAATTAAGAATCCTTCAGTTTTCAGGAATAGCAATACGCTATTGCATAAAAAGCGTCGCAATGCCGACTAACAAATTCCCGGCGTTAATCCAGCGTCACAATGGGATTCCTCATGAGCAAGAATCACACTTCGAATTTCCAACTATCAAAATTTATGGACCTGATTGATAGTCAATACAACAAATGAGCTACCTACATATTATAATATTTGATGCTGACGATACACCTACACTCACATGAATATTATGCAACAATTTCTAGAATTATATAAACATACTTCACATTCAAATATTTTGTTTTAATTAGTGCCCCACGGCTATCAGTGGGCGGTTTAGCGGTATACGACTGACTTAGAAAGAAAAATTGGTGTATAATGTTTGGTTATAGTTGTATTGTAAGGAGCTGTGACAAAATTTCATATCCAGTGCAAGGAGTGCCAAAGGTTATCAATTGATTAATTTCTCCTATTTGCATACCTATTGCATAAGTGCGGCTGAGTTTGGTTCCTTCGCTGAAGATTATGGAATCAACCAATGACGTGCAAGGGTTTCATGTAGGGCAAAGGCTTCTAATATTTAATTGAAACAATTGAGACAATAATTAGAACAATTTAATACATGGAGTAATTTATTCTAAGGAAAATAATGAAATTATGAAAACAATTCATTCATTTGTCCACAAGGATTAAAAACGTATCCTTTTCAATTGAGAATGTAAGTACAGGGATTTATACTAGAATATGGGAGAATTTGTTTAAAACCTAAAAATATGTGACTGCAGTTGTCAGTAAATAACAAGAATTGAAAACAAAGGGCATTTCTAATGAAAGGAATAAGAATAAAATATGTTTTTTAAGGAAGTGAGATGTAATGTGGGAAAACACTGTTTGATAGATATATTTCCCTGTAAATTTCTTGGGACGGAAGAGAGGCATGTGATGTGAGAAATGAAGGAGTGGCAAACACTGTTTTTCCTATGACGTTTTTACTCTGAAAGATTTATTGTATCACTGGTGGAGTGTTTACTAGAAAACGAATATTAAATCTCTAGAAACAAATTAGAGATAGCAAATAAGGCTAGAAACTCATCATATTGTCACGTTTCAAGATCATCAAGGAAAACCCGTAGACAACTCTGAACTTTAACCCGCCATTCCATCGGCCACTCTTTAAATTACCGAGCTGAAAATATTACGATTTAGATCGGCGTATTGCTATACGCAATCGTAGCCATAATTAGTGAGTCATTGTCATCAAAAAATAAATAATCGTTATCTTTGTGTACCTTAATAATAGTATTAAATAACATCCTAACGTAAGATTTGATCTATTTCTCCTAAAAGGAAAATATTCTCTTTTTGTGGGAAACCACATCCGTATAGATAGTTGCGAATCACTTTACAATGAAAATTTGTTGTTTTCTTTTTTGTTATATTTTGCCGAGTAAAGGCATTAACAACTTACAAAATACTTATATTTTATATTGAATCCTAAACACACATTATTATCATTTTTGATATAGAATCTAGCAAAACAAAAGGTAAAAAACATAATTTTAAGATAACGACATTGTTGGCCCATTAAGCAGTTTGTGGATTTGGTGCTAAAAAAAATTATATTTTTGCGGTCCCCCTATCTAGAGATATGCAAAATCAAAATTTATTCAAATGTCTATCTTTTGGAACACTTCAATTGAGCAGCAGTTTATTACATCGTTTAAATTTGATTGGTAGATCCAGTTTGCAGTTTACTTTTACGATTTATGTTGAAACGAACGAATAAATTAACAAATTACATATAATTTTAAAGGTCAGTGTTGGCGCCGAGACAGAATATTAACAAGTTTAAATCGTGCAGTAGGTTTTATTATGTTTCATTTATATGGTTGTATTTCATATATACAGGGTGATTCACGAGGAAAGGGACAAAATGTTATGGTAGATAGAGTTCACTTAGGTGAATTAGAAACGACTATTTAAAAAAGCCTGAGCCTTTTTTTTATTGATCTACAGGGTGATTATTTATGAGTTTTGCCCAATAATTCTTAAAATATCTTTTAAATTAATCACTAGAATCAGCTCGTATTGTGGGTATATAGTATACTATTAATTGTCAATTTACATGCATAATCAAAGACAGAAAATTCCAGGGCCGGCTCAACTAATTTTTATTTTTAGGGATCCTATGAAAAAATTCACCCTGTGTACGTGATTTTTAAATTCTAATACTGAATTATGAAACTACATACAAAAGTGATCGAAAACATGTACTTTGTTGTTTTGCCACAATTTGGGCGTATTTTAAATAAACGATCAATTTTCGCCAAAATCGAAGGTCTGCACAAAACAAATTTATAAAATTACATTTTTCTCTCTTATTCAAACTAAAATATTTGTATAAAAAATTTTGTGATTTCATGGTTGATTATTAATATGAAATAAATAATCAAAAATAATTAATTTCAACATCAGATTAAGTAATTTTTATTTCTGAGTTTTCTGTGAAAAATCAGTTGTATACATTTTTCTCAAATTCTGATAATAAATTGTGGAACTACATTTAAAAATTAAACTAAATTATTTATTTTTTATCGCAATACATCAATAAACAGAACATTATAAACAACAAATTCACAGAACATAAAACCTTATATTTTCAAAATGAAAGCCTTCTGCCTCCCTACATTTTCTTTGTCGTAAAATTAAATTTCCTACGGCTTTCCTAATAACGACAGGATTATTAATGTTCTGTTTATTGATGTACTGTGATAAAAAAAATAAACAATTTCGTTAATTACTTCCTCACCAAAAGTAAGGAAGATATGTAATCGTGAAAAAAATTTTGAAAATTTTTAATGCGTTTCTGGACGATTCTCGACGAATTATGACGATACACAAAAATTTTCTTTTTTTGAAATAAAGCTTTCAAATTTGGTACACAATTCTAGAGGTCAAGGAAAAGATTGAGTTCGTTGATGAGCAAAATCGGTCCACTGGAAGGGGTCTACCGGACCCCAACATTTCTATTTCTAACTTTACAAAAATATTTATTCGTGATGAAAGATTATAAATAGGATCTGATATACAACTCATTATAATATTGTGTCCAAATGTTGAAATATACAAAATACGCCAAAAAAACAAAATACGTACAAAAAATACAAAATGCGTCAAAAAACAAAATACGTCAAAAATTACTTTTGTTATAAACTCCACCACACGGTGAGGAAGTTTTGATCCCATAATTGGCAGCGGTTTTTTTTAATGTAGTTCCATAATTTATTATCAGAATTTGAGAAAAATTTATACAGACTGATTTTTTTCACAGAAACCTCAGAAATTACTTAATCTGATGTTGAAAATATTTATTTTTGATTATTTATTTCATATTAATCATACAATGCATGAAATCACAAAATTTTGTATAACAAATATTTTAGTTTGAATAAGAGAGGAAAATGTAATTTTATAAATTTATTTTGTGCAGACCTTCGATTTTGGCGAAAATTGATCGTTTATTTAAAATTCGCCCAAATTGTGGCAAAACAACAAAGTACATGTTTTCGATTACTTTTGTATGTAGTTTCATAATTCAGTATTAGAATTTAAAAATCACGTACACAGGGTGAACTTTTTCATAGGAGCCCTAAAAATAAAAATTAGTTGAGCCGGTCCTGGAATTTTCTGTCTTTGATTATGCATGTAAATTGGCAATTAATAGTATATTATATACCCACAATACGAGCTGATTCTAGTGATTAGTTTAAAAGACATTACCTTAAGAAGTATTGGGCAAAACTCATAAATCACCCTGTAGATCAATAAAAAAAAGGCTCAGGCTTTTTTCAATAGTCATTTCTAATTCACCTAAGTGAACTCTATCTACCATAACATTTTGTCCCTTTCCTCGTGAATCACCCTGTATAATTAACCAAATGTGGACCAGTAACTAATTTTATTCTAGATGATCAAAAAGAAAAGAAAAACAAGTAAACCATTTGCACAAGCTACTATGGCAAAAATAAAACCATCTGCTTCTGGAATCCAAAAAGCGACCCCCAAAGAATAATCCTACAGCTCGAACTGAGACCCAAGAGGAATCAGAAAATCTTAAGAATTCACTTGAAGATCCACTTGGTAATCAGAGACCGAAGAAAGTGCCTTACTTTTTAGAAAATTATGGGCAAATTCTAAAGCAAGCAACTAGGTAAACTTGCGTTGGCAATAAATTGTCAATAATAAATACATTTTCATACTGCTGGCTGGCTGTTTGACCAACCAGACGGAAGAGTCAGTACCGGTCGATTGAAGCAATTTGGTAGAAAGTTCAGAAAATATAGCCGACCTTAATTTCAAAATGGCCAACAGGAAGCGAGACAAAAAGAGTCAAACAAGATACTTCAAACATTGCCTCAGAAGGTGATATAAAGATGGATGGAACTCGACTATTCCGATTCAGTTGGTGGTTTGGAAGAGAAGAGAATAAACTGAACTACTACTGCTAAAAACTATTACCTACGCAGTTTTCTATGACCAATCACGGTTCATTGACCGGATAATTGAGGAGAACTACACTAATAAAGTTTCTAAAAACCGAGTTCAATACTTTTACTCTGTGACTTTTATCTGGCCACGAAATGAAGACATCGATAATTTAAGATGTTATCTTTTAATCCCATTGGCAGCAGGCATCTAATCAATAAATAACAGGGAAATCTGTTGTTAATATTTTTAGTCTTTTTGTGTAATAATATAAATATTACTACTACTACAATATACATGGAGTACTGACTGTCACACTCTTTTTAATAATATGACGTACATAAAAAAATTAAGTTTTTTATTAAAAAAAATTCGACAAATTCTGTGACACCCCTTACCCCCCTCGTGTTTTTATTAATCTCTTTCCGGAAAAAGAGAACATTCAAATGTGATCGTCTAATTTTAAAATGGTCAGACCCAAAATACGTTGTGGTTGTAGCTTTTTTATTTAAACTCTTTTTATAGAGTTTGATCTGGAATACTACAAAACCTAACAAATAATTGCTTGAGACATTAACATTACCAAAGATTATGTATACACTAGATAGTCAAAGCCACTGTTTATTTCATCGCCCCATCTTCTCTCTCTAACACGTGCAAAATTGGATGCCAAATAACAGAGAAGTATTGCAGTATAATGAGTTAAAGTGAGATGAAGCTTAAGTTGGGGTCCATTTATGAGCGATAAAATTAAACAATAGATCTGACTATCTAGTGTATACATAATCTTTGACATTACTATAAAAATTCTAAATGTCGTTGTATACTACGATTATTTATTCTTCTTGTTTTGTAGTACGTATGAATACAATATTCTGTTCTTATTTTACACATATGGTTCCTCCGAGACTATTTCAGTCGCTCTTTTTCTAACGTGCAACAATAAACGTACTGTCATAGATACTTGGTTTTTACCATTTGCTTTGTCTTTTGGTCCTTACGTACATGCGCATGCAAAACAACGATGATGCAAGAATACAAATTTAGTGAAATATTTGGGAAAAAAATGTTTCCAAATCTATTGGGCTAATAGGTGATGTATTAGATATATCATCCAAGGTCTCACGCGAGTAGCTGAAAAGGTCTGCATGCTATGTTTAGTAATTTTAATTATGTGGTAAATAATTTTAACCATTGTTTTTGTTTATATTGCCTAAGGAAGCCTTGAATTTTATTTAATTAAGTTAATTTAACAGGTTGGTAAACAGACACGGACGTCGCTAATTAATGTAAAATACGGATAACTATATATGTATACAACTGCATTTGATTTATGTTTCCATTTCCTTCACAATTTTTATAATGGTGCTGATTTAATGCGCAAGAAACAAACTTGGTGGCAAAGAATGCTAAGATTTAGCAGTAATGTAATGAAATTTAAGGAAAAAACAAGTGAGAGTTGAACCAAATTAAAACTTAAACTTGTATTGGGCTTCAATACGATACGTATCGTTAACTAACAGAATGCGGTTTCTGAAGCAATAATCAACTTCATGGAATTCTTGGACGCAAAGCAGGTAATATAGAAACAGGTGCCAAACTTTTCTTCAAGCCAAAATACTTGTAAGAGTTCTTGGGGCATTTTCACGAATTCTCTTCCATTTTCAGTAACTTTTCTTTGATAGACCACTACCTACTTTATGATTTACACTATCCCTATAAAATGATATAGTTCAAATATAAGGAAATTAATTAATAATTCTGTCGTGCCAACATTCTATCTATCCCATCTTTTGTGGTAAAAAGTATTTGGTCTATAAAAATGATGGAGTATATCCTGAAATAGAGACTTCTCATGATGGTTTGCTTCAGAGATTTCATGTTAAAGATTTGTTTAGTATTTTTCTTATATAAAATTCTCTGTATAAAACTGATTCCCCTGAAATTCTCGGTATGATCAATTTTTCACGTATCACACACACTTTCACACGCAACATTTATCTATTCTATTTGCCAACACCAAGAACAAATATACCTACTCAGAGTCTCACCTATACATGTAATATGTTCAAAATTACATAATGCAATAGATATTTTTTAATGTAACGTTGGTGATATTAGAAATAAGATTCTTAAAATGTGATATAACTAATTTTTATCGTATATTTCACTGATCGAATGTAATTAATTATTATTGTATTTTTCTTTCCTGAGCTAGATGGGTTCGCCTGTTAAGCAGTGTATGAATAAAATAAATAAAATAAAATAAAATAAAAAAGTTGCAAATTATTATCAATTGTTATGTACTATTCAACATAATTATTATAACCAAGGTACCTAAACGTTAACGATTTCTAAAAATAAGCAACTCTCACGGAAAAACTTATATTTTCAAATAATATAACACTTTTAAACACTAATCCTAAAACTCCGAGTAAAAGAGAAAACCCCTGCTGACCTAAAGGTGTAACTTCCAAAGTACAAAAATAATTGTTTTTAATGTTTTTTGCAAAAAATGTTAATCTCAATATCTGTGTATTTATGTATAAAGCTAAATTATTGTATCTCCTACAAAAAGCTTCTTAGGTACCTACTTATGATTTTTTTGGTATTTCGTATAGTTTCTGAGTCATATCTATATGCGAAATAAGACAAAAACCCATATAGGTAATTCTGCAGCGAATAAAATTTTCTACAAAAGGATTCTTGCGAGTTCTTTCGTATTTCGTGCAGTTTTTGAGATGTAGATCTGGTAATATTCGAATTTATAGAATCGAAGTTCTATATCTCCGATAATGCAAAATACAGGAAAAACGTATATACACTAATATACAGTGTGTCGCACTTAAGACCGAAACACCCTTATAACTTTTTTCAATTTTATCCGATTTAAACAAGTTTCACTCAAAGATAGAGCACATTAGGATCAACATGGCCCAAAAGCCATTTGCCCCTCACTAATGCAAAGCCACCAGCCACCTACGATATCAAAATAAACGGGGAAAATCAAAAAGCATATTAGGCATTTTTTTATCGATTTTACTAATGAAAGTTGTTCAAAATTGTTCAAAAACCTAGAGTCCAAAATTTCATCATAATTAAAAAATATTAATATTTTGTTTGAAAAAATTCTGGAAATATAATTTTAATGGGTTTTTGCGTTTTTGAATAGCGTGCTGTGACCACAATTTTGTCTGAAATAAAATAACGCAAACTGACAGGTAGTTGTCAAGTAATTTAGCTGCTTTTTTTTGTTTTACGATTCTAGTTTGTAATAATAATGCTTAGGATGTCACATCAGCAAGGGATGTTTGAGAACATAATATTTAATGTGTTTTTGCTAATTAACAATTTAATTTTAAATTTTCTTTCGTTGTATTTAATTTAATTTTTTTAAGTTTGTTATCTCCGAGGTTATCTCGTTTGTAATTCATTTCCAATTTATGAAAAATTTGTTCCTAAAAATAAAATTAAACTCGGAATGGATTGTAATACATATTTAGTTTTTTATGAAAAAAAAAAAATAAAGAAATACTCTGCTAAACTAAATACATAATAATTGATATTGTGAAATTATTTATCGGACTTAAAATTTTTTTTAATAAATATATCAATATTTTCTAATATTGTTGAGATTTTGGATTTAACGTTTTTAGATAACTCTGGACAACTTTGGTAAAATTTTCCGATAAAAAATGCCTAATATATAAATACTATATAAACTATTTAAGACACTTTCCGAAAAACCGTAAAATACCCTATAATGTTCAATTTCAATTTAATTATTGAAAACTAGTCATTTTTGTTACTTTTATAATGCATTTGTGAGAAATACCATGCAAACGAATTTTATTGCTTTGAAATTTGGAAAAGTTAGGGACGAAATGCATGGTTGTACATCAGCAAATTGCAGTAACTCTGCAAAAAATGAAACGCTTTCCCAGAGTCCCAGTAAGGAGAAAAGAATGGTTTATCAAAATGAGATAATTGGAAACCACCAGATTATTCTTGTATATGTGAGGTAGATATATTTTATGTACCTACAGTTTATTCTTATAATTAAATGAATATTTAATCTTTGCTCTTAGTAAGGGAAATGTGCAAATTCAACGATGAAAGGTTCCCGTCTGACGGCGGTAAATCGAATAGACCATATAAATACAAAAGATTTAACTTTGGAATAGCATATCACAATACAAGTGAAGAAAGTAAAAATTTTGCTCACACGTGTGCATTTTGCACACGAGGCGTCAGCCGAGTGCACAAAAACACACAAGTGAGCGAATTCGTTTCTTCACCAGTGTTGTACAGCGTTTTGTTCAATCCTGCCATTAAAATGTTAAAAGAATTATTAAATTTTGTAAAAGCTACTTTATTTTATGGTTATATATGAAGTGCAAATCAACGTAGATGACAGGTTGCGTTGCTATGGTTCGTGTAAATATAAACATTTGTAATTGTCACGAAAATTATTGACCTGACGCGTGATGAACATTTTTTATAAAATTGTGAAATAATGGAAGTAAATGATGATATTACTGTGCCAGCAGACATTCTAAAAGAAGCTAATGCTGCTACGTTTCATATATTGCCGGAGAAACCTAAAACAAGGCATTTAAATGAAATGGAAAAATTTCGTCTGAATTTTATTGTAGTTTGACAATTGGTAATTGGACAGTAGGGTAGGCGAAAGTGACACAAGAGTGGGCGAAAGTATTTTTACTCACTACTTTTGCTCACACGTTGCCATATAAACAACATGAGTGAACAAAACAAATGGTCTCGAGTATTTTATCCAAGTAAGAAACTGCATGTTTCAAGAGCGGAAATAAACAAATGTTTTTGGTTTCCTAGAAGGGGGTCGAAAATCAGTTTCATGTTGCATATTATGAAGCATGACTTAGGCAGAATGACGTAACGCGTGAGATTTTAGCGGTTTCAGAACGATAGAGGTCAAAATTAAATTTTTTCGTTCACTCCTCCTGAGCCTAAAATCAGAGCGTGACCTGAATTCACGATGTAATTCTAAGTTCAATCTTCTAACTTGGATTTCTTACCAGAACAGTCTCTCGGATATTTGTTTGGAAATAGTGTTTGAAGTTTTCGTGTTTTTGGAATTTTTTCAATTTTGTCAATGTCTTGCAATTTGAAAAATCATAGGGGTGGATTTAGGACCGGGGTTGCTCTGCCAATTTATCGATATCTGATTTGTACGTATTACCGAGTGTTAGAGGTTTGAGTGCCATTACCGAGGCCATTACTTTAACATGAGATAGATTAAACAAAAGTAAACAAAAAAGTGTTTCATGGGAGATTATTGCTTCTTCAAGAAAGTCATGCCCAACAATCTCCAACACAACTTAACATTGAGAAGCACGTCGAACAGCTTATTTCATTTTTTCTCGTCGAAATATGCATAGCCGAAAACTAACTAACTTACATTTACAATTTACTAATTTACAAAGACAGAGGTGATTTGAAATGAAGCAAAATAATATGTATGTTCGCCTCATCTCTCAATCTCCTCTCATATCCAACGATATGGCACAGGATTATAGTTTAGTCAAAATGTACCGAAATTCATAAAATAAGCAAGAAAATTGCGAAGTCTTTGTAACTCTATACTTATTATTTATGTAATTTGAAGGTGGATTTTTATTGCATCCAGTTATAAGGCAGACAAATAAAACTTATAAAGACATTTGTGCGACGTATGTTAACTACGTGAAAACCAAATTTAGGCAAAATTCAGTAATCGTAACCCTCCCTCAATAAAAGTTTTTGTCAAATCATATAAACGAAATCCGAAATGGCTTGACAATGAAAAAAATCCACAAGAGTGGATAGAATAAAATTAAACAAACGTAGAATTGGTAAAAATAATTTAATAAAAAAGTCAAAAATTAATATTTCTCTATAAATGAAAATATAATAGTTATTCTTATTTTTTGACAATTTCTCATGGTTCAATTGACAATTTTTATTATACATGTGAAAACCTAGTTCATCCGACGGTTTTTCAAGTAGGCGGCTCCGACACACCCCTTACGGTTCGGGACTCTTCAGTTTCTTGAAATATATGTATTTTTAAACGTATATGTCAAGTTTCAACGAATTCGCTATGTTCTTTTTTAGTTTGCACACTTTGTCTGTACTAGCTACGTTTGATAGTTTGCGATTAATCGATATCGGTATTTGTAATTATTAGGAATCACTTTTCATCATCACGAAATTATTTTAAATTATTTTAGTTTTAACATTAAAAATATTTGTTAGTGAAAAAAATTTGTATAATACCATTTTAGTTTTAATTGTGAAAATGTTTTTGTTAATAAAATAACTTTTTATTTTAATTTCCAAATAAAAATACTTATAATACGATTTTACTTTTTGAAAATAGAAACTATTTACTACTTTGCAACAAATTTTAATTTTTATCACATCCGAAATTTCACAAGATTTGCGTTCTACTTCGTCATTTCCAATGTCTCTCCTCCGGTTGCATCTTTGCGAAGGACTGTGAATTTTTTTTAAAAGGGTAGGTCTTTTATGTACTTTTTTGTGAATGGTTCATGGTTCGACGACTTCCATTCTGGCAAATTAATCTGCTCAATGCCCATTCCCTGAAACTCCACGCTGTCCAGGAAATCATACATAAGGTTTACCTCTTTATTCCTTCAATGTCTTCGATGGCATCTCCTGACCTGGGCCTAGACAGAAAGTTTTTGGAGCTACTAATATGTTGGAGCAGATGTATTTTCTTTTCCTCCAGTTTCTTGATATTTAATAGTGTCTTTAGCAAGACATTTATGTTCGAGCGCTTAATTCATCAAAATAGGTTTCAGTCACATTTTTATTTTTGTGAGCTACAATTTAATTATTTTCATGTTTCCCTTTTATAGGATTGGTGTGTACTGTGTATCAATAAAAAAATATATTAATAGTGAACTTGTATCGGAAACAATGCATAGAGACAATATTTATCTTTATTTGATAAAGCGATGTACTTATCAGTATCGTGGTATTTTTGATAAATTACGTAACGAAAAAGATTAAACAAATGAAAACTGACAAACATTAAACATTTAGCAGTTACATCCCTTCAAACAGTGAAATGTAGCGTAACTTACGGTACAAGTACAAAACGCTTTCTCTGCTACTAGCATTAGAATTATTTTTAAAAAATATTTATTTATTTCGTGTTCAGTAAACCCATTACCCGCTTGGAATAAAGTTTTCTGATATAATATGTTCAAGGCCAACTGCATTTTATCTCAGAATATTCCAAAAATTACTTAATTGTTATATTCATTAAAAGTATCAAAAAATTGCACTTGCAATTAGACACATGGATTTTTACATAAAAATTCGTTAAAATATTCTGGGCTCGTATTTCATATAATATGTATACCTGCGGGTCGAATTAACAACCTATTCCTAAATCGCCTAAAAAAAAGATCAAGGACGACTAAAGCAAGACTAAAGCGTTTCATTAACTTTTTTATCATTATACGAGCTAATGTTCATTATGTTAACAGCGTGTTAACAACAATCATTCCTGTAGACACAGTAAAAATATGAATGGAAAACCTTGCGAGGAATTCAAAAATACTGGCGCAATGAGTATGGTAATACCTTAACAGTATACCGTATATTCCACGTATCAATTAACTATAAATAAACATACCGGTTTTATACTAGTTGTTGAATTTGTTGTGGTTATATTTAAAGCACTTTCTTGTCCATTAATGTCCCAAATATTCACAGCTAGGAGCACTATTATATTAAAATAAATATGAACCATGTTCAGTTTTTGTCGGTATCACTACCCGCACTTAAATAATCCCTAAATCAATCAAATCACACACGGACGAGCAACAAATTCAGCTCCAAAACAATACATCAATTAGTTCAACTTGAATACATTTTAATTTCACTAGTAACTATTATTGTCAGACTTATTTTTAACTAGTTAATTAGTTCAGTTCGAATCAGTTGTACATGACACCGCAATGAAAATGATTTGCCCGCCGAGAAACAACATCCAAACCGCGTGAAAGTCAGGGACTGATTGAGACAGACGCTTATGTAGTCTATTTGGTTGTGTTATTCATCGGAAATTTGATAACAGATACCGCACTTATTTAAAATCTATATAATTGTGGAACCACGCGAGTCGCGCACGTCCGTCGTTCAGGTACTCATAAGTAAGTATAATTATTAGTCTGTTCGGTATTAGCGCGCCAATACTTCTTTATTTACTGAAGGATTAGTCACGTCATCTTTGTCAACAGGTTTTTGAAGAAATCGCAAGGAAATGGGGATTCCCATTATTACTATTGTTATACGACTGGCTAATAATGAAACTCCACTGGCGTCTGGGTTATCTTCAAATGTAGATAAGAGGAAAATTGATTTATTTAATTATTTAATAATATAAGGTAACACGCGGATAGCGGGTTTCAGGTCTTTTATTTCCCTTCGACGGGCAGTCAAAGATACTAGCGAGATTTAATTAATTAATAATGATAGACTCTTACGGGGCCCATGGCTTCAAACTAGAGTGATACTGTGAAAAATACGTATTTAATTTATTTCTACCCTCGGACGGATGGATGACGCTCCAATCTTTTTCACGCAATGAAGGGTCAGCTCTCCTGTTATATAATGTCGGCTGGATCGTTGAGTCTCCAATCGTTTTCACGCAATGAAGTGTCAATTCTCCTATTATATAACGCGGCGACCAATGAGATAACAACTGTCTATGTCTGCAAAACATAATTGTTTTTATTTTATTTTAATTATATTTTATGTCAAAAAAACCAACCTTTAACTGTTCCTTTGACGTAAAGTCACAGGCGTAAAGGTTATTTTTTAAATAATCCAGATATTTTTCAGATTATCAGATGAATGTTCAGATGTGTGGCCGTAAATCCCAAATAAGAACAGAAAGAAAATATACAGAGTGTTATATCTAAAATAGAAACATTGGTGCGCTTCCGGTTAAGACGGGTTATCTCTTCCGGTTAAACCGGCAGTAGTATTTTGTACACAACTGTACCAGATTCTTATTTTAGTTATCTTAATATAATATACAGTGATGTCTAAAATAGAAAGAGCACAGCGTCTGCGGACATACTTTTGCCTCCTTCTGAAAAGGAATCTACCAAACTAAGAGGCCATTCAATACCGACGCTCCAGTAAAAATATATTTAAATGTTCTCTGTTAGATTTGTAGCTGAATCAAACGAAGTGGGTCCAGCAATGAATCTGGAAAACCTGATAGATTTCAGTTCCACGCAACAGGATTATGTGCAATATATGCAGAATTTATTAATAACATTCTACAAGCAACTTGTTTCTATGTTTTGCAGTACCAGTGCCACTCGTGATATGGATTGAAGTAGAATACACGATTGACTAAAGTCGATAGGCAACCTGTTTTTTAGAAAAGGTGTCTTTTGATTTTGGGCTATTATGTTTCTCTTTTCAACACTCGCACTGATTCCAGCAAAACTGTATTTCTTGAATTTAGGAATTTTCCTTTGTTTTATGTCATAGTGTTTAGAACATGTATTTTTCTTCCAAGAGATGACGTGATGACGATATGTCCAGTTCCCAGATATAATTCTGTCTCGATGTTATAAGAGCACAATATCCTGTGGTGGGCTGACTAAACCGTATGTGAGGACTCATATCGACTCCATCTCTAAATTGTCTTGAATTTAGAAAATTTGCTCTGCATTTGTATTTAAAACTATGTATTCTCGTAGTGCAAGTATCTCTCACGAGATGGCGATACACCTAACTCGCAGACACATTCTGTCCCAGGTACATAGGTACACGATCCCCGTACGGTGGCTAAACCAAAGGATTGTGCCTTGTGCCTTGCACTGACGCCAGCACTAAGCAAGCTGCATGTCTTAAACTTACAAAAGTTGCCTTGCATTTGCAATATGTGTATACATAAGTATGTATTTATGTAGCACAAATATTTCTCACGAGATGGCGATATGCCTAACTCGCGGAAGGATTCTGTCTCAGGTATATAGACATACACGATCCCTCCTGTAGGGTGGGTAAACCAAAGGATTGTAAGCCTCCTTGTGTATACATAAGTATGTATTTATGTAGCACAAATATTTCTCACGAGATGGCGATATGCCTAACTCGCGGAAGGATTTTGTCTCAGGTATATAGACATACACGATCCCTCCTGTAGGGTGGGTAAACCAAAGGATTGTAAGCCTCCTTGAACTGACGCCAGCACCAAGCAAGCTGCATGTCTTAAATTTACAAAAGTTGCTTTGCATTTGCATATGTGCAATGTATACATTATACAAGTATCTCTCACGAGATGGCGATATGCCCAACTCGCAGACACATTCTGTCTCAGTTATATAGGTACACGATCCCCTGTACACGATGGGAAACCAAAGGATTGTGCTACACCGTCACAAACTGGCGCCAGCACCGAGCTGTGCATTTCAATCTTCCAAAGTTGATTTGCAACGGTATACACGTGTACACGTGTACATACATGCATATTATATATAGTAATATGTAGTACAAGTATCTCTCACGAGATGGCGATATGCCCAACTCGCAGACAGATTCTGTCGCAGATAACTAGATATATACGATACCGTACAGTGTGCATATATACGATACCGTACAGTGTGCCTCGCATTGACACGAGCACTTGCTGCTAGCATAAATTTACAAAAGTTGCCCAGCAACGTGTGTACACACACACGCAGCAGCACCTACGAATTTTTGTAGTACAAGGACCTGCTCTCCTCTCGACGTGCTGTGATGAGTACCCCCATACATACACGAATAATACATCGAATGTACGATGGGCGATACCTCGCGATATGTGCGATACCCTCGTAGGGAGGTGGCTTCACCGAGAGGGCGATCGTACCGCCGCCTCCAGCCAGTCGGCCTGTTGGAATGTAATTCTACATTACGGCGGAATTATTGATGAAGGGATATTGAATTATAGTATTTGTATATTTTGGGCAAACATTTGTCGGCGATTTAGAAGTGGCGCCATCTTCTGGACAGATTGCCTAACTCGCAGAAAAGAGTTTTACTCTCGTCGCAACAAGAGTTTTATCTCTCGATACTTCGCCATCTTCTGGACAGATTGCCTAACTCGCAGAAAAGAGTTTTACTCTCGTCGCAACAAGAGTTTTATCTCTCGATGGTATATTGTACGATATACCCTGACTAAACCAAATGGTTTGGACTCGCACCGACCCAGCCAGCATACTGCCTACATAGTATTGCCTATCGGAATGTAATTCTACATTGCAAGCAACGGGCTATTGAAGAATGTATTGAATTGTTGTGGTATTTGTCTATTTTGGTCAAACATTTGTCGGCGATATAAAAGTGGCGCCACCTTCCGGACAAACAAAACTATCTCTTTTAGAATTAAGAAATAACATTTTACTACTTTATTCTATGATAAACAGAACTATATGTAAGCTCCCTTATGAAGGTACTAAAAAATGTCATCTAATAATTAAGGTGGTCTACACTTTTAGACTTTAACAGTATAAAATAACATAGTTTCATGGGAATGGAGTTTGAAAATTAAATCGTTAGCTTACCATGTTATACGTTTAAATGATGTTACGAATATTTTTAAACGTTTGTATCCATATCCATTCTTCTTCATCTTACATGGTCAACGATAAATTCACAAAAGCACAAAAGTCCGAAGTCCAAGGACAACTTAATTTAAAAATACAAGTTGCCCAACAACTTCGGTCGGTCGTGTCTTCAGTTCGTTGATTACGGATTATCCATTAGAGACTGTGTGTGAAATTAAAAACGTTTCTGAGTTAGCAACGTTTCTGGATAGTATCGGTCTGCGCGCCGATTATAAGAGGTGGCCAATTTCCAGTCCTGCTATCAGATTTTTCGAAAAACCCCTAGAAGTGTCGTGATATGCAAAAAATGCAAATTGAGGTTCGCGACAACATAAAACTAAATAAATTTTTTCTCGAAAAGTATACAGTGTACCACCCTGCAAATTTTACATTATACTAAAGAAAAAGCGTTCTTTCCAGTCCTGCTATCAGATTTTTCGAAAAACCCGTAGAAGTGTCGTGATATGCAAAAAATGCAAATTGAGGTTCGCGACAACATAAAACTAAATAATTTTTTTCTCGAAAAGTATACAGTATACCACCCTGTAAATTTTACATTATACTAAAGAAAAGGCGTTCTTTCCAGTCCTGCTATCAGATTTTTCGAAAAACCCTTAGAAGTGTCTTGATATGCAAAATTGAGGTTCGCGACAACGTAAAACTAAATAATTTTTTTCTTGAAAAGTATAGAGTGTGCCAACCTGTAATTTTTACATTATACTAAAGAAAAGGCGTTCTCTCCAGTCCTGCTATCAGTTTTTCCGAAAAACCCGTAGAAGGCTCGTGAAATGCAAAAAATACCAATTTAGGTTCGCGACATCATAAAACTAAATAATTTTTTTCTCGAAAAGTATAGAGTGTGCCACCCTGTAATTTTTACATTATACTAAAGAAAAGGCGTTCTTTCCAGTCCTGCTATCAGATTTTTCGAAAAACCCGTAGAAGTGTCGTGATATGCAAAAAATGGAAATTGAGGTTCGCGACAACATAAAACTAAATAATTTTTTTCTCGAAAAGTATACAGTATACCACCCTGTAAATTTTACATTATACTAAAGAAAAGGCGTTCTTTTCAGTCCTGCTATCAGATTTTTCGAAAAACCCTTAGAAGTGTCTTGATATGCAAAATTGAGGTTCGCGACAACGTAAAACTAAATAATTTTTTTCTTGAAAAGTATAGAGTGTGCCAACCTGTAATTTTTACATTATACTAAAGAAAAGGCGTTCTCTCCAGTCCTGCTATCAGTTTTTCCGAAAAACCCGTAGAAGGCTCGTGAAATGCAAAAAATACAAATTGAGGTTCGCGACACCATAAAACTAAATAATTTTTTTCTTGAAAAGCATAGAGTGTGCCACCCTGTAATTTTTACATTATACTAAAGAAAAGGCGTTCTCTCCAGTCCTGCTATCAGTTTTCCCGAAAAACCCGTAGAAGGCTCGTGAAATGCAAAAAATACAAATTGAGGTTCGCAACAACATAAAACTAAATAATTTTTTTCTTGAAAAGTATATAGTGTGCCACCCTGTAATTTTTACATTATACTAAAGAAAAGGCGTTCTCTCCAGTCCTGCTATCAGTTTTTCCGAAAAACCCATAGAAGGCTCGTGAAATGCAAAAAATACAAATTGAGGTTCGCGACAACATAAAACTAAATAATTTTTTTCTTGAAAAGTATAGAGTGTGCCACCCTGTAATTTCTACATTATACTAAAGAAAAGGCGTCCTCTCCAGTCCTGCTATCAGTTTTCCCGAAAAACCCGTAGAAGGTTCATGAAATGCAAAAAATACAAATTGAGGTGTGCGACACCATAAAACTAAATAATTTTTTTCTTGAAAAGCATAGAGTGTGCCACCCTGTAATTTTTACATTATACTAAAGAAAAGGCGTCCTCTCCAGTCCTGCTATCAGTTTTTCCGAAAAACCCATAGAAGGCTCGTGAAATGCAAAAAATACAAATTGAGGTTCGCGAGAATATAAAACTAAATAATTTTTTTCTTGAAAAGTATAGAGTGTGCCAACCTGTAATTTTTACATTATACTAAAGAAAAGGCGTTCTCTCCAGTCCTGCTATCAGTTTTTCCGAAGAACCCATAGAAGGCTCGTGAAATGCAAAAAATACAAATTGAGGTTCGCGACACCATAAAACTAAATAATTTTTTTCTTGAAAAGTATAGAGTGTGCCAACCTGTAATTTTTACATTATACTAAAGAAAAGGCGTTCTCTCCAGTCCTGCTATCAGTTTTTCCGAAAAACCCGTAGAAAGCTCGTGAAATGCAAAAAATACAAATTGAGGTTCGCGACACCATAAAACTAAATAATTTTTTTCTAGAAAAGTATGGAGTGTGCCGCCCAAAGTCAGACAAATATCTGTTTTCTTTTTATTTAGATTTAGTAAGGGCTTTAATATAGACTTAAAAAAAAGTAATAATTTCGTCTGTAAGAAACATAACTTTACTGTCAATATTCAATATCATAAATTTCAAATTCCATGGCGCTGATTTTGTTATTAAATTGTGCATGTAAACAACAAATATTCGGATTCGACAAACATTGCATCTTATGTGCTTCGGGGTTCTGCTCTGGGGCCTCTGCTGTGTTATATTCATACGAATGTTAAATGATCAAAATATGTTTAAATGCCTTAAATGCAAGATTTTACTGACGATATCGCTTGCTTCAGTATTTTAAAGTGAACCACGAAAATGTAACTTAGAAAACATTTCGGCAACAATTAATTTGTAACTCGAGAATGTGTCATTAAAGTCAGTACGAAAAATCTCGGTTTAGAGACATCAGTCTTAGACTTCAAAACCACGTATCTTCAGCAGTAAAAAAATGCTACGTAGTCCTAAAATTATTATATACCAACATTAATATCATTTATTTTAAAATAAGAACAAAAGCTAGGTGATTATTTAGTCTTACCTATTTTAAACTATTACAATTTTGTTTTTTATTCGTGCTTAGATCAGTTTTCTTAATATCACGTACAGGAAGTGTGATAAATGATAGGTGCAGATTTGTATTCAAATTCAAATAATTGGTCATATACTTATTTAATAATTAAGGAAGTAGGCTGGCTTAAAATTAAGAACTTACGCAAACATTATTTATTTATATACACTTGTTTTGCTATATACCTAAGCGCCACATTATCTATTAGAGATACGGTATCCATGATATAAAACTCCGTTTTACACATAATAATGACTCAGAGATTTTTTCTTACGGTGCCCCCCACCCGTGTATATTGTATATCATAATAAGTACTCATTAACAATATTATTTTTATTGGGAGCCTTCGCTCTTAGGTATAACTGTAATAGTAAAATAAAATTGTCAGTATTAGTATTAGTATTAAGCTTCATAATCAGTATCATATGCTAAGTAAATTAATAAAGGTAGAGTGGCTGTAAGGCTAGTGTAAAATATGTACCTATCTCAGTTTAGTCGTCAGTTTTCCCCCTCATTTATCTACAACCACATAAACAATTAGTTATCGCTCTCGTATGCAACTTGGGCTAGTAAAATATTAAATCCAAAGTACAAAGCAATTCGTGGAAAAATAGCTAGAATAGTACATAATCGATTAAAATTAGAAAATAAAACAAACAAAATAAAAATAATAGGTAGATTTAATAATTATTATAAATGAGCAAAAAAGCAAACAATTACTAGATTAGATTATTATGAATTATTATAACCATATTTGGTAGTTATAAAAATATTAATGACGTCACATTTATTATTTGTTTCATTTGTAGACAATGTTGGCCACTTACAATATTACTAATTTTTTAATTATTGACATTACCTCTTGGAAATGTCACACATTTTATTCGATATGAAACATTTGTTTCATCCATTTTGGACACCGAAGCGTAGTAATTAGGCATGTTTAATATTCTTCATTTGCAATGTCAGTCCAGCCACATTAATTTGGAACTACGAGTGAGAAAGGTATGAAGAAGGTATTCGTGAAAAAATTTTTGAAAATTTTTACTGCATTTCTGGACGAATATTTATTGGTGATGAAAGATTATAAATAAGATCTCTGATATACAAACCCATTATAATATTGCATCCAAATGTTGACATAAACAAAATACGCCAAAAAAAAACAAAATACGTCAAAAAAAACAAAATACGTCAAAAAAAAAACAAAAGACAAAATACGTCAAAAATTACTTTTATTATAAACTCCACCACATGGTGAGGAAGATTTGATCCTATAATTGTCAGCGGTTTTATTACTTATTTTTAGTGTAACTCTTGATTGAGTTACTGTGAACTAAGTAAGTACTTTTTATTACAAAGTTAATCGGCGCAGTGGAGTCAGTTACATTTGTCGAAAAATGTTCCTTAATTTCCAAAAAAATCTCCAAAGAAGTCTTCTACATCAATACTCTCTACAAAGTAGGTAAAATTGCAATATTTACTTAATTTTAAGGATATCAGTAGGTAATGAATCACTCGGATTCCGTCCGGATCTTGATACAAATGCGTACTTATGTTTTTGTTTTCGGGGATCGGAAGTAACTACTTGACCTAGTGACTAAAGCGATTAATGCGATCCTTTCAACTCTATCATTTATGTAAATAGTAATAAACTCATTCATCGTGTGCCAATTTCTTTATGAGACATTTCCGCGAGCTTGAATCTTTCAAAATGAACATCAAATTATAGCCATCAACTCTTATCTAAGTTGAACAAAGACAATTTGATACTACATCATTTTTCTTATTGGATTTATTGGGTTTGATAATTAAACAATAATTTTACGAAACATTGACTTTTTTACCAAGAATTAATAATTGTCTTAGTTTATATCTACTAAGAATTAAGTACATCGAATTACTTTAAAAGCTATTCTTCTCTTGGAGATGCCTAAATTATTGACCACGAAAATACTAATGAACTGAATCTGTGGTTTAATAAATATGTATGTAGCTCCCGATTGAATTTGATTATTTGATAGTAAATTTTTCCTATTCAGACCTCTTTTCCCTCCAGCCTCTGGGACATTGCGACACCTAAAGAGTGCAGCCGAACTTTTGTTAACTTTTATATTAGTATATAGGCGCTATAAGAAAACAACATTTTTTTGAACTGTAGTTCGTTTTATTAAATTTGACAAGAACAATAATCAGGGTCTACAAAAAACTTAACTCTTCTTCTTCTTCTTCTTCTTATCCTTCATCATAGAACCACAGACATACAATACCAAAATGATATCACTCCCTCTCGATTTGAAAAATCATTATACATTAAAATCGCTCATGCATATTTAAGCCTATCTATAACGACTAAATAACTAAAGCTCTGTTTCTAAATTATAAAAAGGTTCTTTGCTAAGTGCCTTAGTTAACATATCTGCCAAATTTTGGTCAGTTGACACATACTCGATCGAGATTTCTTTACGAGCTACTAGGTCTTTCAAATAATGATTGATGTCAATATGTTTAGCCCGTTTGTAGTTTTCATAACTTTGTGACATTAAAATAGAACTCTTCTTATCACAATAGAGTAAAGTGTCGTTATTTAAACCAAAGTCATTTAGAATTCCTCTAAGATTTGGTAGGTCTTGAGCACAAGCAACCGCTGCCACATACTCTGCTTCCGCTGTTGAGAGAGCAACACAATTCTATTTCTTGGAAAACCATGCAACTGGTTTATTTCCATGTAAAATCATGCAACCACTCTTCTGATCAGTTTGATCCTTTGCCCAGTCTGAATGTGAATACCTTTATTAATTTTACCTCCTTATATTTATACTTCTTACGTATGTTAGTGCTTTTTCTTTTGTTTCTTGTAAGCACCTTAATAACCTTTTTACCTGCATCCCATGTTTATTTAGTTGGTTTGTCCAAATATCTACTTAAATATGAAACAGCGAATGTGATATCCGGTCTGGTTGTTGTACCTAAATACATTAATCCTCCAATCAGTTGTCTATAAGGAACGTTTATTATTTCACTTTCTTCATTGTACTGAAAACCTTTTTCCATAGGCGTAGCTTTTCCTTTGCATTCTTCCATGTTGAAATGACTTAACAATTTTTCAATAAACCGGGTTTGTTTTATTACAATTTATTCACAGTTTCTTTCTATTGACATGTCATCAACATAAATTAAAATAAATACATTTTCACCGCAGTATAAACAACAATCATATTTTGATCTCTTAAAGTTATGTTTCACTGCAAAGTCATTAAAAGTATCATTCCATACTTTGGGCGATTCTTTGAGGCCATACAGTGCCCTATTTAATTTTAACGTTGTTGTTTTTGTCTGTGGTGTATAAGTACCAATAAGTATACACTTCGCGTTCCAATTTTCCATTTAGAAATGCTGTAGGAATATCCAACTGTCTTATTTCCCAATGATTTTCTAATGATCCCGACAATAGAAATCTTATAGTTGAAATCCTTGCCACCGGTGCATATACTGTATTAAATTGATTCTCCTCCTTTATCTGAAAGCCTTTTGCAACTATTTTTGCTTTCTTTGTACCGTCTTCCTTTGTTCTGAACACCCACTTCATCTGAAATGCTTTCATTGCTTTTGGTAATTGAATTTCTTCCCATGTTTGATGTTTTTCATGTGACTTTAGTTCCTTTTCAACGGCTTTATTCCATTCTTTGTCTTTTATTCATGTGTTGAAAACAGGCAATGTGCTGTGTAGAGTTCGTATTCGTTTAAGTGTTTTGGTGGATTTATTTTCCTTTCCCTACTTGTTGGAACATTTTCTTCATTTTTCTCAACCTCTCTTGTGTCTCATTCAAGTTCTTCATCTATATTTTCAATTCCATTTTCTCTTAATCCCTCTTCTGTATTTTCCTCTTCCCTTTGTAATATCATTTGTTGATCACCATTATTTATATCTTTAACTATTTGATTGTAACTAGTTTGGTTTTCAGTTAATTTTTTTTCATATTATCCCTACTAATTACAGTGTTGTTACTACTAAGACTATTTTCATTTGCTATTTAAATAAAGTTCAACAAGAATGAGTCTTTCCACGAATCACAATATTATGAAGAATTATTTTGTATTAATTTTGCTCTTGCTTTTCCTTCTTTATTACTTTCAAATATTAATTTAAAACCTTTTTCTAGTAATTTTGAAACTGAAATTAAATTGTGTGACATACCTTGTACAATCAATGCCTCTATTTTTATTAGTTTTCCTTGACAAGTTCCTCTTAGCGTACCTTTCTTTTAGGCATATATAATATTTCATTACTTTTTGCTGTACCTATCTTAACATTTCTTTCCAAATCTATTACATTTGTCATCTTCCTTTCTAAATCTCCTACAACCATATGTTGCGTACAATCTGAATCTAAAATAAAACTGTTAATCTTTTTTGAACATGTATCAGTGTTTAGAGCTATAAAAGAAATTTCATCAGCTTCGTTAGCCTGGGAATTACGACCTTGTCCATAATTTCCTCTGAAACCTCGGCCTCTTCCATTTGAACCGTACCATCTACCGCTGGAACCTTGCTTAGAGTCCAATATTTTATGTCTCTTTTTTCCACATTTATGACATGTGTAAGGAAACGCTTTAAATATAACTTCCTCATGAGTATTTTTCGAAGTATTCTTATTTCTATTTTTAATTTTCAGTTCCTCATCTAACAGTCTAGATTTTACAAAATCTATGGTAATGTCTGCATTCAAAGTTTCTATTGCCGTGATAACTAGATATTCCTCATTCATTGATAACAGCAGGTGGCACACGTTATCAGATTCTTCCATTTTACTTGATCCGAGGTTCTCTAATTCTCTGATAATTTTCAAAATCAAAATCAAAATTTAAGAAGTGATCTTCTAGCTTTTCGTTCTGTTGTAATTTTAGAGTGGGCAACTTTTTCTTCAATGTCAACTCTGTAAACACACTCTTTCTTTGGAAAACATCTTCAAGTGCCTTCATCATCTGTTTGGCAGATTTCGCATCTTTTACCAAGTCCAAATGCTTGTACATATTATGGTAGACTTTGCCCTTGCATCTTTCAGTTCAAACTCCTTCATGTCTTTTGTTTCAGTATAATCCGTGATTGTTTTCTCTAACACTACTCTAACTTGTTTTTTCTGCAAGGAGAGCCATCATTCTAAACTTCCAATTATTGAAACTATCAAAATTCAGTTATGGTAAATTCGACGCTGTTGAATTCATTATGGCAGTTAACGCTATTTCTTTCACTTTTCACATCAATATTTTTCTTATTATTCTTTTTACTATTTGCGTAGATCTGGGCTCATAACCTGTTAACTTTTAGTATAAAGGCGTTATAAGAAAACAACACTTTGCAATTTTTTGTTTGAACTTTGTGGGCAATTTGTTCCTTAATATTATTATTATTATTATTATTATTATTATTATTATTATTATTAATAGTAAATATTTCCTCATCACATCTCTTTCTCTTCTCTACTAACTATTATAATAATATTTTATTAAAATATTTAAATCATTCATCCCAAAGACACCTGAGTCAACTGGATTTCTTACTTTCGATAACCAATAAACCCCAGATTTTCCTAATTTCCATAACATCGGGCGAAATTATTATTAGTACTATAATTTCCTGAATTCAAAGGATTTTATTATTTGCTTTATTACGCGATTATTATCACATAAGATAAACAATACGATTTTTATAGACCGTTTTAATTCAGAAGTAGGTAACAAAAAAACTACAAAGCATCGTCACGCAATTCAGTAAACGTCTACTAGTACTACATACAAATTACAAGCATTACCTAAACGTAATAACATATATTACAGCACGAAAACATTTAACATTTTGAAAGTACACATAGGTAAACATAATAACTTTATGTATTTCACTAAAACCGCATAATTTGAGATAAAACTTTATTTGTTTGTGATTCAATATTTTTAAGTGACGTAACGCAGAAAGTGTATCGAGCAAATTGTAGGATACCAGTGGCGCCTCGTCAAATTTAAAAGTGAATTTTCTTATAAAATATTGTCAATAATCTGAAGGTTTGTGAAGCTTCGGGTATGTACGAAACTGAAATGGAACTAAAAATTAAAGTTGAGCCATATCGAACTATGTATTTTTGAAGCCAGCGATGCTATCATCTCAAAAATATTTTAAGCACAAATGGGATCATTTTGTATGTACCTCATTTCAAAGGTATTTCAATTATCTGCCAGTATGGTTTTTAAAATATGGAAATTGAATTATTCGTTCACTAGTTACAGGCTCTAGCGCTTCCGCCACTTTTTGCAAAAAGGATTCTTGCCTCTCTTTATATAGAATTATAAAAAATTAGTTTAAAATATAATGGCAGCGAGTGAAATTTTTCTCTTCCACACTTTGGTCACATTTTTCTATGATAAAAGCCAGTCTTGTGGTCAAAAATAATGTTGACATCAGCAAGTATTCAAGATTATTAGCATTTTTGAAAAGACAAAATGTCGGATATCAGCCAAAAAAATCGAAAATTCTAACTAGAGAGCAAATTAATTAATTTCTAAAAGAAGCTCCAGATGAAAAGTTCTTAATAAATTCAATCGAAAAATAAATTTCTACTATTTCAGGTATATATCTAAAAAGATATATTCGATATTTAGCCATCACTGTGAATTTCTTACACTTTTACCAACAACAGACAAAGTGTAAGAAATTCACAGTGATGGCTAAATATCGAATATATCTTTTTAGACATATACTTTTGCCAAATTTGTTTGGCTGGGGCAATGTAATCCTCAAGAAATAACCTATATACTATTTCAGGTTGCAATGAGTATGAGCATTGCTGGGGCTTTGAGATTGGATGAACTGGTAAAATTGATTATAGACGATGTCCAGGACTTGGAATCAACCATTTTAGTATCTGTAAATAATACCAAAAATTTTATTTATGCTTTTTTAATCTAGGGAGTAAAAGACTCACTTTACTCCCGCTCAAAAGCGTAAAAGCGCTAAAAAAATATTGTAAAAGTTGAGAAAAATCCTTAATGATTAATAACGTTTAATTAGGATTAACTCAAAAATGGATAATTTTTGAGAAAATACACTTTTCTGTGTAAAAAGGCTCGGGTTATTAAATTTTTGTCAGAAATTGGTAAAAAAGTTGGTTGTAATGTTTTAACCTTGCCCCCCTAGTTTTATCCGCCCCTGAATTATTTGGGTAGAAAGAATTCTTTAGTTTATGAAAGCATAAAAATCTGAAATATTATGCAAAATTTCAATTGTTTATTTTGGTCAAAATTATGCAAAAATAGTTATTTTCCTAACAAGTGCGGAAAGTGGTACTTTTCCGCACGCGACTGCCGTTGAAGCATTCGAGTGCGGAAAAGACAGTTTGGCATGTGTTAGGAACAATATTTTTCCTAGGAGCGTGATGAATACATTATTTACTTCATTAAGAAACTAGACTCTACTTTAAAAAGATGCTACTGTTTGCCTTGACATTTGTTAATTGTTATGTGATTGAGAAACGTCAAAATGAGACAGATTTTTTGATATTTAAAGTTATAGGAGCTACTTCAAAAGAGTTAGTATAAATAGAAATGATTTAATTTCATAAAGTGCGGAAAAACGTATTTTTCCGCACTAGTGCGGAAAAGTACATCTTTCGAAACTAATATCGTAGGAAAAAACATTTTCAGAATTGTAACTTCAACACCCACCCTGTATCTCGGAAATTAAGCGTCCCCCCCATGTATATAGGAACTATTTTTCATATTTTGTGAAGTTCTATCATACCGTAAAGTTTGGACTGTACAATTCGGGACACCCTGTCATAGAGAAGAAAAATAATTACTGTATTCAATAGGTTGGAAAATTTTAACTCAAGTGAGTTTTTATAGCTGTGTAACCACGAATTAACGAGCGTACTTTCTTAAAAAAATTTTTCTTCGTTGAATATATTTAAATTTCAGTTTGCGAAATGATATTAATAATTAATGCTAGTATGCCGGTACCAGGAACAATATATTTATTTTACATAATTTAAAAATTTGTATTATTAAACATAACTGAGATAGACGTGATTTCAATTCTAAAAATAGCATATATTGTTTGCAAAATGATTTTTATTTCCGATTATAAAATGAAGTATAAAAATAGACCATTGTATTCCTAGAAAAAATTTATTGTCAAGTGGTTTACCTAAACAATTTTACCAAATAGTGTATTCGGTAATTCACAGCGGTGATGAAAACTACTAATAAAAATATAATATTCATAAAGTAAGTTTCAAGTGCAACAAATAATGGATTAAGGTGGGATTCCCCATTAATTTCCTAGTCCCTTAACGCTTAAAAATAATCAACCATCAGATACACTTCGCACATAAATTATGGAATAGGTAAAGAAATGAGTCAAGTTTATACATTCATATTTTTGTTAATATTGAAGCAATTTCAATAATTTTTTTACTGCGGATAGGTCATTTCTTCTGCAGTTTAATACCGTATGTTCGATTTAACTACGAGTTTTGTTATACAGGGAAACGCGAAAGTATGAGGGCATGTAAATTCCCTAAAATTTTAAAATGATCTGTGGCAATTAGGAGCCTATGAAAATTTATTTTTATAAGTGTTTCAGTTATGGCCTATTCTATTGTACTCACTGCGCCAAGCAATTTGCCATACGGTTCTTGGTAAATAAAAAATTGGCAATTCTTTGAAAATTGTTCTGTTGCCAATAATTGTTAAAAAACAATGATTTTAGTGGATTTTGTTTCATTATCCTCTCATTAAAGAGTAATGAAACCAATATCGAGGTTAATAATACGAGTTGGAATAAAAATAACTTAATAAATTTATTTAACAGGAAAAAGGACGATAGCAATAACAAAAATCTAAGCAATAATGCAAACTAATAACGGTTATTACCTCCCCTGGCATTCACTACAGTTTGGCATCGATTGGACATACTTAAAATTAAATCTGGAATGAACATTTGATCGACATTTTTGAAGGCTTCTAACACAATTAGTCTTAACATTTACTTAACAAAATTTTCAAAGAATTACCAATTTTTTATTTACCAAGAACCGTATGGCAAATTGCTTGGCGCAGTGAGTACAATAGGAGGGGCCGTAACCGAAACACTTATAAAAATAAATTTTCATAGGCTCCTAATTGCCACAGATCATTTTGAAATTTTAGGGAATTTACATGCCCTCATACTTTTCGCGTTTCCCTGTATAACAAAACTCGTAGTTAAATCGAACATACGGTATTAAACTGCAGAAGAAATGACCTATCCGCAGTAAAAAAAATATTGAAATTGCTTTAATATTAACAAAAATATGAATGTATAAACTTGACTCATTTTTTTACCTATTCCATAATTTATGTGCGAAGTGTATATTAAAAGTGGGTGCCTCGGTGGACAAATTAAAGTTTTGTAGTCAAGGATGAAAAAAATACAAAAATTGGCTTAATCTAGCTCTTTTAAAATTTTATTTATTTCATTTTTATAAAAAAGATTTTGTCCACGACTATTAAATAATGTACCCATGTATGTGTTTCCTCAACGATAATGCTATCCATTATTTTCTGCATTGAATAACGATTTCATTATTCACTGCAGTGAATAATTGACAGTGAATAATGATTTCATTATTCACTAGTGAATAATGCACAGTGAATAATGATTTCATTATTCACTAGTGAATAATGAGGACAGTCAGTGGATTATAAGAAATCACGTTAGTGACTTTTTATTGAAAATTTCAAATGTCAAAATTGCAGCCACCAAAAGACAAGTGTTTACGAAACTCGCCTGCGGCTCGTGTCGTAAACATCACCCTCGTGAATAATAGCCATCATTATCACGCTTGTCGAATATTATACTATTTTTTCAAAGTATGAAATAAATATTTAGTTTTAATATCTTGACATTATTTTATTATTTCTTTCTATGGAAATAACAATAGAATTTAGTCATCACGACGTGGTTACTATTATATGTAATTTGTCAAATTGTCGTATTTAAAAAAAATTATATTGGATTTCTGTAATTTCGAATGTCGACACAAAAAATTTTGTATACAGGGTGTTAAGAAAAAGTAGGTCAAGCCGTTAACCACAGATTCTTTGGACGAAAATAATGCGACTTTTATAGTGTGATTTTTTATTTTGGCGCGTAGTTTATCTTATACAGGGTGTTAAAGTTTATATTTTGAAAATTATTTTTATTAATAACTCAGTTATTTTTTGAGATTTTTACCTGAAATTTTGCACAGACTTTTATCTTACGCAGATGCACTTTTTGTGTAATTTTGGTTAAAGAAGTAAAGGTCAAACGGGGAAAAGGGGTGTTGTGGTACCCATTAACCTCCCCAACTTATTCATGCGTACGCCTATGGTCTCTAAATATTTATTTTCAGTTTAAATACTTATTTCTCTAACTTTTCTTACTATTATAAAATTTTTATTTAGGACTTTATTAACGAGATATTTTATTCAATATAAATTTTCAATATAAATTTTGTTTTACAAGAGTATTTGTTTGAATTTTTAATATAGTTATTAATGTATGAATAAAGTGTGAAGCTAAACACGAATAACGCATTAAACACAAACCCAACAAATAAAAAAAATGCATATATTATAAATGAAACGCACACGCCTATGTGAATGAAACTTTGGAATGAAAGAATAACTCATATTGATTTTGTCATTATTACCTATAAAGAAATATTTATTTAAACAAGGTAATCTTATCAATAACTAAACACATTAAAAAAAATACATGTATATACTTATTAATAATAATGATGACAATATGCTGTATTTTTACTTTATTTAATAATTTTTATGGATTATTCATGTATATCTATAGACATTAGGCGAAACTCATAAATGAGATTTCAATGGGATTACATTAGTGCATGTAATGACTGTATAAATAAATATATGATTCTAAATCAGTCATGTAGAACTTAGATATACAAAACAGCTAATAATACCGTTACCTTGTGGCGCCCTTTCCAATTTTTGATAGCCAGCGCGTGCCGCAACTTCATATACAGCAATATTAAACGTGAGTCTCACTATGCCCATAGACTGGGCGTTTCATATGTTATGGAAATCGACCATTGGTAATTATTTTGATATTGACGTCTATTTATTTTTTTTGTATTATAATTTTCCAATTACCAAGAACACTGGAACTGAAATATTACATGAATTCATACATTTTTGTCTGAAGTATACATCACATGATCAGAAAAGTCAGCAAACGACTTTAAAGATGAAGGAAAAAAGTATTTTTGGCATTTATTGAAATGATTCTTATACCAATTCGTCAATTTTATATGCGCAAAACTAACGTCATTGTGGTCATGTGGTCATACAACATCTAGAAATAATTTTGCTATGCGTATATATTAATTATGTATGACCACGATGACTTGGCTAGCACGTATTAGAAAGTGATTCAATAGATGAAGGAACGCATTATCGTGGTAATTAAATTATTATGCGATTGGTTATATTTTTGGTTATTTCAACGAGAATTTTATTGCTTTAATCTCTGTGCGTATGTTGGTGTATTTGAGCTGATAAAGCAATGCGTAATTATTATTCATCATGGAAATATACTGTGCTCTCCAAAAAATGTTTTAGAAAATATTCATATGTTTCCTACGAAATTTTGTTTCTGAAGCTTTCATGGAGTTGATGATTTGTAGAAGAGTTTTCAGGTTCTTTTCCTCGTTGAACATTTTGAAATCTCGACGTTGCGACGTCCTCTCTGAAGCGAAATTCAACACTTGAATACTGATGAATTAATTTGGAACAAAAATCAAATTTACACCTACTTCACACAATCTGCTTGACAGTTATAAATATTAAATTACTAGCCCAGATAGCACAAACATATCCCTAAATTATTTTTAGAATATTTTTTGCAGAAAATTCTATTGTTCTTAACCTATAAGTAAATAAGAATATTCATTTTAGAATATTCTTAGAATAGCCGAATGGGGCCCATTTTTCTCTTGGGAATATCCTAAGAATAATTTTCAAATTATTGTCAGAATATTTTAGATTGTTTTCAAGTTAACTATAGAATATTCCTTTGGGCTTTTTTTGGAATATTCATAATAGAATATTCTTCTGCAGAAAATTTTATAATTCTTAAATTAACCTTTAAATAAGAATATTCTTAGAATAGCCGAATGGGGCCCGTTTTTTCTGTTGAGAATATCCGAGAATAATTTTCAAATTATTGTCAGAATATTTTGGATTGTTTTAAAGTTAACCATAGAATATTCCTTTGGGCTTTTTTTGGAATATTCATAATAGAATATTATAATGGAAATAAGAATATTCTTAGAATACCTAGCCGAATGGGACCCATTTTTTCTCTTGAGAATATCCTACAAATAGTTTTTAAATTCTTGTCAGAATATTTTAGATTGCTTTAAAGTTAACCGTAGAATATTCCTTTGGGCTTTTTTTGAATATTCATAATAGAATATTCTTCTGCAGAAAATTATATTATTCTTAAATTAAATAAGAATATTCTTTTCAGAATATTCTTAGAATAGCCGAATGGGACCCATTTTTTCGTTTGAGAATATCCTAAGAATAATTTTCAAATTATTGTCAGAATATTTTGGATTATTTTAAAGTCAACCATAGAATATTCCTTTAGGCTTTTTCTGGAATATTCATAGTGGAATATTCTTCTGCAGAAAATTCTATTATTCTTAAATTAACCTATAAATAAGAATATCATTTTTAGAATATTCTTAGAATAGCCGAATGGGATCCGTTTTTGCTCTTAAGAATATCCTAAAAACAATTTTCGAATTATTGTTAAAATATTTTAGATTGTTTTAAAGTTAACCATAGAATATTTCTTTGGGCTTTTTTTGGAATATTCATAATGGAATATTCTTCTGCAGAAAATTTTAGTATTCTTAAATTAACCTTTACATAAGAATATTCTTTTTAGAATATTCTTGGAATAGCCGAATGGGACCCGTTTTTTCTCTTGAGAATATCCTAAAAATAATAATTATCAAATTATCGTCAGAATATTTTGGATTGTTTTAAAGTTAACCATAGAATATTCCCTTGGGTTTTTTCTGGAATATTCATAATATGTAGAATATTCTTCTGCAGAAAATTCTATTATTCGTAAATTAACCTATGAATAAGAATATTCATTTTAGAATATTCTTAGAATAGCTAAATGGGACCCGTTTTTTCTCTTGAAAATATCCTAAGATTAATTTTCAAATTATTGTCAGAATTTTTTAGATTGTTTTATAGTTAACCATAGAATATTCCTTTGGGCTTTTTTTGGAATAATCATAATAGAATATTCTTCTGCAGAAAATTATTTTATTCTTAAATTAAATAAGAATATTCTTTTCAGAATAGTCTTAGAATAGCCGAATGGGATCCATTTTTTCGTTTGAGAATATCCTAAGAATAATTTTCAAATTATTGTCAGAATATTTTGGATTGTTTTAAAGTTAACCATAGAATATTCCTTTGGGCTTTTTTGGAATATTCATAATAGAATATTTTGAATTGTTTTAAAGTTAACCAAAGAATATTCCTGTGCTTTTTTTGGAATATTCATAATAGAATATTCTTAGATGTGCTGCATTGAACTTGTTTGTTTATATTGTAGTATTTACGTCTCCTATAAACGAAAATAAAAATAAGCAGTATAAAATAGCTTTAAATGTTTTTACCATATTTTTGTGCGTAATATAGAAATGATGTATAAAATAATTAATAAAACATATTTAAAACAGATTCCATATATATTTTATGTATCAAAAATTGTTTTTACCATATTCTTTGTGAAGTATTTTCAAAATAATAATCCAAAGATAATGTACAAAGTTATTCATAAAATATATTCCATACATATATTTTTTAAATTATTCATAAAATATTTGGTAATTCTAAGAGTAATTTAAAGGAAATTTTTTCATTTAATGAAATGGTATTATTTAAGAAGATTGTCAGATTATTCTGAGGATATCTTGTGTCTATCTGGACGTGCAATTAATTTGAAGCGAGACGACTTGATTTGCAAAATCTAATATTAAAAAATTTATTTATTTAATAAAATTTGAAGACAGATTTTCAGTAAAACGGTTACATTTATCGACTTGAATGAAGAATTCGTAAAGTTTTATGATTTTACTTCCCTTTAAAATGGCGCCTTAAATTTTATGATACCTATTGAGGAAAAAAGTTATGGGATACATACATTTGTAGTTGGGTAATGTGCCCTCTGGCGGTATAATAATGAACTAATTTAATCATATTATGAGAGAGCTCGTTGCGCCTAATTTGTGTGCCAAATTCATTGATATTATATAGAATTAAGTGAATTATGTCAAAAAGAAAGTGAAAAAAATTTACTTTGACTTGAGTGGCTGTAACTCGGTTACAATTGAAATCTTTGTTTTTTTAGAAGCTACCGCTACCATTAACGTGTCACCTCGCAAAGTTTCGTGATGCATTTTTCGAACACCCTGTATAAATAGATTATGAGTAACATTACCAATTTATTTTCTTAATCTATTTAATATCAATGCACGTAAATTGTGGTCTAGTTTGGAAATATTCGTCATGATTAATATTTTTTATTTTCTTACTAATCGTAACTTAAACCGCGCTGGCGCTCGGCGCTCGGCTCGATAAGCGAGAAGGTATCGGCATTTTTAAATCAAATAATATGGAATTTATTAGAAATACTTAATAAATAAAGAATTTTTTTACTTGGCTAAAGGCTGCTTATTTATTGGCGCCATCGATTTAATTCCTTGATTTGTAACAGGCTATTAAAGCCATCCTAAAGATTTTTCTAGTAATAACTTTTATAAAATCGCAGAAGAAATCTAACATTTTTGAACTATTTATTTTCGAATATTGAAAATGAGATATGAATGAATATGACAATATATGTTTCTAGTATTGCCGAATCCTATAATATAACAAATACGGATATTTTTAAACTACTCAAAAAAATAAAAATACTAAACAAATTAAGGGAGAATGGGCACAAAAAATATTAAAATTGATGAGCTTAATAAGACGATAATCAAATTAGAAGCTGAAAATACAAAATTGAAATTAAAATTGTTTACCGCTCTAAAATAAATACAGAAAATCAATTTGGATGAGAGCTACAATGCCAAAATATCCGAAAACAAATTAATTGCAAATGGTACTAGTTCACATTTACTACATTTTAAATGATTAAGTTTTTTAACAAATGTTTTTGTCGACAACCCTTGTATTCAGCATTGATAAAATTTTCTGTGGCCTGAAGATGTGAAGCAAATTTTGTTCACGAAACCGGTCGCTGTAAAAATAAATTATTTGAATTTTTTTGAGAAAAATACTCTTATTTCAACATATTTTTAGAATATTTCTGCAGAATATCCCATTGTTCTTCAATTAACCTATAAATAAGAACGTTCTTTTCAGAATATTCTTAGAATATTCTTTTTAGAATATTCTAAAAATGGGCGAATGGGGCCCGTTTTTTCTCTTGAGAATGTCCTAAGAATATTTTTCAAATTATAGTCGGGATATTTTAAATATGGCGAATTTTCAAATGATTGTGAGGTTATTTTGAATTAATTTAACCATCTTTGTACTTACTTGAAGAATAATTTTCAAATTATTGTCAGAATATTTTGGATTGTTTTAAAGTGAGAATATTCATAATAGAATGTTCTTAGATATGCTGCATTGAACTTGTTTTATATTGTACGTCTCGTACAAACGAAAATAAAAATAATCAGTATAAAATAGTTTTTAAATATTTTTACCATATTTTTTGTGAATAATATAGAAATAATATATAAAATTATTGATAAGACATATTTAAAACATATTCTATACATATGTATCAAAAAAATATTTTAATTATTCTTTATATGTATTTTCAAAATAATAATCCAAAGATAATGTACAAAGTTATTTATTATTCAATAAATATATTTGAAAAATATATATATTTTTAATTATTCTAATATTATTTATTATATGATATTATAAAAATATTCATAAAATATTTGGTTATTCTAAGAGTAATTTAAAGGTAATTTTTCAATTTAGCAAATTTTACATTCTCATTGTGTTTCCATCGACAATTTTAAGACCATTATTATACCGAAAATCAATAAGCAGCATGAATATGAATTCAGAATTTAATCAACCCAGTACCGAGAAATATTTTGAATTTGTGCAATACCTACCAATAATTAATTAATATTGCGTCAATATGTTAGCACCGACAGGAACATGTGCTACACTAATATGCAACCAACAATACATCTCTGGAGTATATGAAAATTACATATACTTATAGGTCGATATAGCTTGTCTTTTTAATAATGAAATTAGTGTAATTTCCAATTGATTTGATTTAAAATAAACTTTTAATAAATAACACGCGATTTTCTTTTTCTTGACCGTTAATATCTAATATTTAATAAACAAATCAAAACAACATTACCACCGCCGTTTATTACGTAATATGCAAAGCAATGGAGACATCGGCGCCGTGGCTTAGTTGGTTAAAGCGCCTGTCTAGTAAACAGGAGATCACGAGTTCGAATCTCGTCGGGGCCTCGTGGAGATGCATTTTTTCATTTTTTTTTAATGTACCTAACCGATTTTTTAATATAACCAGTGAATCGTCCTGTACATCTCAAAATAATTTAAAAATATGCTCTATTTGAGTTTATATCAATAAAAAAATGCAAATCCTTTTGTTAAAAAAAATACCTATTTGTATAATAATATATAAGATTTCGCACATCCAGGGTAAAACAAAATTTGCTATGATTTTTCTCGTTTTAAGTTCATTTTTTAGCCAGCAAAATTATAAAATTTAATACATAAGTGGGACATAAAAAATAGGAATAAACAGGAAATAAAAATTAATTTAATACCTATCCAAAATTTTTAGTCTGTTCTGTTCCACACGTACTTACAGAACTTTTTGTTTTTTGTTTTTACCAGTACATACATTATATTTTCACTCCATGCAATCAAATTACTGTACGTATCCAATTTGTCTTAAACGAGGATGAACTCTTATTATATATTGATGAAACATTCATTATGTTATGTATTACGTATACAATATTTTATATAGATCGATAGACAACGAATGAGGCGCCGAGCCGGGCCGTTACATGGTTATTAAAATGACTCGTAATACACACATAAATTTTTCGCGGACATTACATTTACCCTTTGTCATCCATAAAATAAACCTCTATTTACTGTTCGGGTCAAAGTTGAATAATTCCATGTTTATTTTATTACCTCCATTTATTCGTATCCCAAAATGGTCAAGGGAATGAGGCGGAGCGGAGGAGCAAAGAAAAAACATATTTTGAATGCGCAGTTAAAATATGTAACTCATAAATTTTATTATATCTGCCTAGTACAGGGTGTGTCAGATTTAAAGTGACAGTGAGGGGTAGAACTTGTTTATTTGAATTCAACATCTCCAATTTTATTCTTGGAAGTTAGCCATTATTGGCCACAACAAAAAAAATTTTTTTAAATGTAAAATTCTGACTTTTATATTACAATTCTGACTTAAAACTCAGAATTCTGACTTTTATCTCAGAATTCTGACTTTAATCTCAGAATTCTGACTTTTATCTTAAAATTCTGACTGAAATCTCAGAATCCCGACTTTTATCTCAGAATTCTGACTTATCTCAGAATTCTGACTTTCAACTCAGAATTCTGACTTTAAACTCAGAATTCTGACTTTAAACTCAGAATTCTGACTTTCATGTCAGAATTCTGAGATAAAAGTCAGAATTCTAAGATAAAAGTCAGAATTCTGAGATAAAAGTCAGAATTCTGAGATAATAGTCAGAATTCTGAGATAAAAGTGAGAATTCTGAGATAAAAGTCAATATTTTACATTTAAAAACATTTTTTTGTTATGGCCCTTCTACGCCTTCCTAGATTTTGAATTTAATTTAACGTCTAAAAATATTTGGATAAAATTTGGTATAAATATTATACTTTTTTAGGCATAATAGAACAAAAATAATCCGGATGGATAAAATTATAGATATCATATTTACATAGGTACAGTTTATGAGCATCCTTTGGTATGAGCAATTATCTTTTGCTTTTGATATCGCTGAATTATAATCATCGCGCTTGTCACTTGTTAACATATTATTTAAGTAAAGTAATTGGTATCGCAGTTTATTGGAACAAGTTTTTACACACCCATTCGTCCTACTTCGACAGACGGCCTTGTTAATTTGAGGTCACAACTTGGTTTGGTAATTATGTAGATCTGAACCTACAAAGTACATTTTTTTATGTAAAAGGGAGCGAAGTTGCTACTTCACAGTTCTAAAACTGTACAGGGTCATCATGTGAAAATGTTAGATTCTACTGTAACTTTGTTGCCTTTTTATTTATCGGAAAAGTAAAAATTTCTTTACCGACTAATTTTTTGTCAGAAATTCAAATTTTTATAGAAAAAAAAAAACAATCGAGCGTCGCACTCCAGAGATATAACTCGGCTTTGTTTTTTCTTATGTAGCAACCTGTATATTATGATATCCTTTGATTCTTCGTTTTTTCCTAATTTCATGGATATAAACCTGTAAGCAATTATCTTTTATTTTTCACGAGATGTACATAATTACACAATTTAAATTACAATAGGTAATTAAAAGATTTATAATTATTTTTTATAAATTTCGTTCAAATTGCCTTCCTTGCTTTTCCACACATAACCCATATCTTTTTTCCAAATTATCTATATCTCGTAAAAAATAAAAAATAATAACTTACATGTTTATATCGATTAAATCAGGAGTATATCTCTACTGAGATGCTCGATTGTTTTTTGTATAAAAATTTGAATTCCTGGCAAAAAATAGTCCAAAGTTAGTAGAATCTAACATTTTCTCGTGTTGACCCTATACAGCAGGAGCGGCTATTGTTTTTAATTTAAAATTGTTTTCATGTTTACGTTTAAAATCCTAAAATATTCGAGTCAAGCTATGGAGTCTGCAAAATTGTATGTTTTCCATACAAGCATCCTCAGATGATTCTAGATGCTCAATTATTTATCTAAAGAGTTCAAAATAGGCCCTATGGGGGATTTGGGTCCGATGATTTTAAATTAGATGTGAAAACTGGAAAATTCCGCGAGGAAAATCCAATACGGTGGCATTTCCATTTTTTTATTACATTTTTTAAAGAATCGTGTACTCAAACTCAAACTCAGAAACCAACAAACCGATTATGCAATATGTTTATATATTTGTAATCAGAATGATTGGAGCAATTCAAATTTGTCCAAATATACAGGGTGTTCCGTTTAAAAAAACCTAACTTTTTTGCGTAGGTACCCTGTATATTTAAAACGCTACTGCCAATCCGTTAGCATGAGTGGAATCTACATAAAAACAGTGTAAGGTCAATTTTTTGAATCGGTCAAAGATAAAAACAAAAATGGGAGGTTTACATTAATAAAACTAACCCTGTACAAGGGGCTTTTAGGTTATTGATTCTAAATTTTTTGTGAAAATCGGAAAATTTCATGACAGAAAAACTTTCGAAAATTCAAGTTTTTAACGAAAGCTTGAAATTCTTATTCAGGGGATTTTTTGGATCGCTGATTACGAATTTGTTATGAAAATCGGAAAATTCCGCGAATAAATTTCAATACGACGGATTTTTCACTTTTTTAAAAATAAGTTTACAGAATTATTGTGTAATACATATCACAAGGGGTTTTCACGGTTGCTGATCCTCTTTTTTTAGTCAAAACTAGAAAACTGAGTTTGGAAAATGTACTTTGATGAAAATTGTATGAAAGGAATTTTTTTTTTAAATTACTGTGTTCCCGTGGTTTTGGTGCAATGTATTGAAATCCGGCATCAAAAATGCTCCAACATATCAGGATTTTTTCTAACTGAAATAGTTTTAAAAATAGTCTAAAATACTTTTCTTGTCCAAAATACCGACCCTCAGATTAAAATACCCTTCCCTGTTCCAGATTCATAATCTGTGACCCAAAATACCTTTTAAATAAGAATTTTAAGATTCGTCTTCTACTAATGCAAAGCCAACTGCGATACCAAAATAAACGGAAAAAATCAATAAAACATATTTTTATCCAAAAATTTTACTAACGAAAGTTGTTCAGAATTGTCTAAAAACCTAAAATCCAAAATCTCATCAAAATTAAAAAATATTGATATTTTGATTTAGAAAATTTCAAGTCCGAAAATATAATTTTACAATATCAATTATCATTCGTATTTAGTTGCAGAGTATTCTTTAGTTTTTTTAATATAAAAAATAAAATATTACAATACAATAACCCATTAAAGTTATATTTTCAGAAACAAAATATTAATATTAATATTTTTTGATTTTGATTAAATTTTGGATTTAAGGTTTTTGAACAATTCGGAACAACTTTCATTAATAAAATTTTTGATAAAAAAATGCCTATTAATATGTTTTTTTGATTTTCTCCGTTTATTTTGATATCGTAGGTGGCTTTGCATTAGTAAGGGACAAATGGCTTTTGGGCCATAAGTTGATCCTAATGTACTCTATCTTTCAGTGAAATTTGGGGTAAATCGGATAAAAATGAAAAAAGTTATAAGGGTGTTTCACTCAAGTGCGACACACTGTATATTATACAATTCTACAAACTTACGTTAAAAAAACTGGAAATCCGTCATACTGAATTTTCTTCGCGGAATTTTCCAATTTCCTATTCGAATCAGCGACCCCAAAAATTCCCTGAATAAGAAAGAGAACTATTTTAAGGACGTATTCTAGAGATCAAAATAATAAGAGCCCGAAATTGCTTCCTTTTTGAGATACAGGATGTTAAAAATAGTTAAGTATTTTCCTAACAAGTGCGGAAAGTTGTACTTTTCCGCACGCGACTAAGCGGAGTTCGGTCAAGCAGTCGAGTGCGGAAAAGACAGTTTCCGCATGTGTTAGGAACAATATTTTTCCTAGGAGCGCGATGAATACATTTTTTACTTAATTAAGAAACTAGACTCTACTTTAAAAAAGATGCTACTGTTTGACTTGACGTTTGTTAATTGTTATGTGACTGAGAAAAGTCAAAATGAGACAGTCATGACTATACGCTACGTGATTTCTTGATATTTAAAGGAGCTACTTCAAAAGAGCTAGTATAAATAGAAATGATTTAATTTCATTAAATTTGTATAAAATTACCCAAAAATTCAAATAAAACTATAATTACTTTCGCGGAAAAATACGTTTTGCCGCACTAGCGCGGAAAAGTACAATTTTCGAAACTAAAATGCGTGCGGAAGTGATATTTTCCGCACGCTCGTAGGAAAAATAATTAAAAATACGTTTTTCTGCAAGCAAATAACCAAACTGGTGCACAATTATTGAAGTGGATATTAGAGAGAGAATAATGAAATTTAACATAAATGGATGGATAATCGCCCTGTCGATAAACGAAACACCGGTAATTTAAAAATCAATTATTTTACAAACGTATTGAAATCGGAAATTAGTGACGCAGAAACACAGTTTTTAATTATTATTCGATTACGATTTGTTTTACCAGAAAAATTCATTTTGTCCTTTTCGTTTTAGGATTGGCTGCTGAATAAGAAACCAACGGTTTTGAAATGTACTATTTTTTTCGTCAAAATAATATAATAATTTGCTGTCATGTACGTCACTGGTGGAATGGTCAAAACTCAGTGTTTCTATGCCATTATAGTATAGTGCATACCAAAGCTCAATTTAATATCTTAAACCGCTTTCGAGATATTTAAAAATTTTTAATTATTTTTTTTTGACACTCTGTATCTGTAAAACCAAACCTTTTCTTTCAACGATTGCACGACATCGTCCGCAGTTCAATTTTTCACAGATGAAACATTTCCCATTTTCTGTCATAGTGACAATTATGACAAAAATATGACTGAAATACTTATTTCTATTATTTACACTTCACAAAGGTACCTTCATTATTCCATATTAAAATGTAACGAATTTTGCACTCTGTAATTTCGATTTTATGCAAAAATCGAACAGAAGCTCCTTTATGGGAAATTTTGTGGTTATTAATTTCTATTAATATCAATATTTCACAATATACTTAGAATATCGTTAAACTATAGTAATTTTTCGAAATGGCGGCGATTATACTTTTGATTGATAAACCTGTGTCGTGTCTGGTTTAAATCATTTATAATTTAGTAATAATAAAAATTTTAGTTCAAAATTATTAACTGAGTACGTTATCTCTGTCAGCAGTTTCTCAACATTTGTTTGACTTTTAACCGCCACATAATTTTAACCTAAACTCAATCTGAACATTAAATTTTTCATTATATTATAAATGATATAAAACCAGAAACGACACAGTTTTATTAAAAGCATACGACGTGAATCACAGGAATGCCACCAACTGACTGATAATCTCGCGGCCAGAATTGGCCTCGTAATTTACCGTTTGCATTGCATCTTCTTCATTCCTTAAGCAATGGCCTTAGTGAATATGTCTGCCGATTAAAAATAAATCGGAATTATTATTTTTATTTGCTCAAATCGAGCTTTTGTTGACTGGGCTAAAGCCCCTAATAAAATCGATAATCAGATTTTTCTGAAAATACCATTTTTATATTTTAAGGAAAAAAAAAATAGAAATCAAGGTTATCTGTATTTTGATAACTTTCAAATAACAGCCAAAAAAATATTAACAATAATAATTTCTATAATTAGGCCTTTATATTTATGTATTTGGAAAATATTTCTACTGGTACTAAACAATTAAAATAAACATTATTAATATCGAACCTTCCACATTTCGTCACTCAATAGTATATGATTGATATCGGAGTTTAAAATGATTTAACGCCAACGGCTCTTGTGTCAAGAGGGGAAGTAATTTCTTAAATATTCAAGGGATGGATGTGCAGAACATTTCGATATATCGTAATTGATATACGGTTATTATCGCATTTTGTTGGTGACGTGATACATTATCGGAATTCACAAATAATTGAAAATAATTAATTCTTGTTTAGATGGGGTTGAGGGTTTTTTTATATAGTCGACGTTTCTAAATTTTTACTTTATTAAAGAACAGTGTTTTTTATTTATTGGACTCGCTCTACCTAAATTTGAAGGAGAAAACATATATATTCATTTGTTATTAATTTTTGTGCTATTTTGCAACAAATAATACATTTGATTGGAAAAAAACTCTAAAATTGTATCCAATATTTCACGAATAGAATTTACAGTTTATTTAAGGACATAAAGATTCACATAAATTATAGAAATAATAGTAATTATTATTATCGAATTTTGAATTAATTATAAAAAACAACTATTAATTTTTTTTGAGTTTAATTATCAACGGTTTTTGGGTTTAACGGTACCGTTGGATTGGTTTTGAAAAGTTGTATTTAACTGAGGTGATGCCATTTGAAAAAAAGGCTTTTTGCAATAAATTAAGCTTCTAATCTTTCGAAATTAAATTAAAATTAATTTTGTTGGTTAAAAGTCAAATTTGTATTTTTCCATTATTTTGTATGTCATTTATGATAATTTAAAGTTGATCGCAGCACTCTAGATTCAAAACAAAACTTGACTCTAAAAAAATCAAGTCGCCCTAAAAACGCATCAAAATAGTTCAACCTCATTCAGCATTTTGCCAGGATTTTGAAGACGCAATAACACACAGGATGTTTCCTTTAAAAATCAAGAATTGTTGTCACTTCCGCCTAAACCGACAGTCCCAAAAAATCTTCTAATACACCAAAATGCGATATTTTGCGTCCATATCAACTATGCCTAGTTTCATTTTGACATCTTGAAAAACAAGGTGCAAAACAGGGATATCATTATCACCCGGTATATCTACAAATAATGGCGTAACTGCAATTACACGAACAGTAATCTAATTTAACGAATTCACGTCGTTTCCGTTATTAGTCGCACAAAATCCCTACTGAGCTGGGGAGGAAGCAGGCCAGCATCCAGAATAAAATGTTGCAAGCTATATTAATCTTTATATATTTTTAATTCAAGGTACGTTATTGGCTGGCATTATTTCCATTGGAAAACAACAGATACTAATCGATAACTTGACCCAGATTCACATTATCATCCATTAGATGAGCAAACACTCGAACAGGAAATGGACTGTGGCATAAAGGAACTGGGAACGTCGAATACTTGAAAAATAATAGTAATAGTAATATACCACTGAGCTGCCAATTAACAGTAGAAACGAGTTAAATTTGGAAAAAATTTGATTTTACAGTTAAAATTAAGAAGAAAAAATATGTTGCGTACGGAAGTAAAAGTGTAAGAAGTGAGAATTTTTTAAAAAGGCTGATTATACAGAAAAACGGTACTTTTCCGGAGGCTCCAGCTTCTTTTACCGGAGGATTTTTTCAACCGGACTTTAAAGGAATCTAGTCCCATCACTCCTGTCGGATCTCCCCAAATTTTAACCCTTAATATCCGAACATAATAAATAAATAATAATAAATACACCACATGTAATTACGACCCCCTTTATCCCAGAAGGCTGAGCCTTGTGCGGGAGGGGGCTACACATTTAAAGACAAGGGACAGACATCCAATATCCGTGTATAATGGAAAAATCCCTCTCACAGTATTTTCCATTGCCACGACCGGGATTCGAACCCGGGACTTTTGGGTGAGAGGCAGGTACTCTACCATCTCGACCATCAGTCATATAAACATGTCCGAACAGTTAATTTTTTAGCGAACCAAGATTTGTTTCGCCAAATTTTTATCTTGAAATTTATAGTCCGTCCGACAGATTACAGCTTATAGTCGATCCAGCGAACTTCAATTTTTTTTTGTTTTGGTCCTAGGATAGAAACAATAAGTTTCGGAATCCGGACGACTTCAGAACCACGAAACCATTTTCGGTTCCTCGACAGGACTCCTCCTTCACTTTGACATTTAAACGTCACTTTTGACAGTTTCTTGAAATTTAACGAAGAAACGTGCTATTCTCAAACACCTCTTATATTTTTCTCGCTTAACCTCTATTTCTATTACCAAAACTCCTTCATTATATTTATTCCTAACCTGTATTAAAACGTGATTATTTCGCACATCCCCGATTGTAAAAACATGTAGTCCCCTACACCCATACAGAGTTTATAGGAATTCCCGAACCCTCCACATATCACATCTACTCATAACTCGACACCGCGGGAACACAGAATTGGGGAAGGTCGATGCAAGTGCATCGCGTCGGCGGTTATGTCCCTTTATGATGACTTATGTTATCGTAAAGGGTAGTAGTTCCCCCTGCAGGGGGGTGACGACTTTAATAAGCAAATACACCAACGGCATTTAATGAACGCACTTAGGGGTACGTGTACATATATCGCTAGCGCCAGGGTGCACGCTGCACAGTGCACGCAAGGGGTGGAAAACTTGGAAACCTTGTTGCTGAGGATACGGCATTAATTATTCTGCAATCGTGCTGAAAGTTGCGTTTTTTTATATGAGTGAGGAGCGCGTAAAAATGTGGACGTGGCAGAAAATTAAAAATGAAAAAGATTTAAAACGGCGCGCGTCGGCGTCGGGCGAAACTTGTAACAGAATTCAATTAAAAATGGAACAAGCTTAGACGGTAAAAATAATAATCTGTTACAATGTTTCCTGAACCTAATATCCTAACGCGTCCGGACAATTAATTTTTTAGCGAAGATTTGTGGAAATTTTGCAAATTTTTTAAATTTATAGTCCGTCCGACAGATTGCAGTTTATAGTCTAACCGGCGAATTTTTTTTGTTTTGGTCCTATGGTACCCATTGCCAAACGTACTTTTTAAACCGCAGACAGCCCCGAAGAAGGGAAAACAATTTCTATATTATGTGAGCTACATTTTCGTATTTTCGAAAAAACAAATGAACGTCTAACAATTTTAGAAAAATAAAACACCGAGTTAAAAAAATAATTCGAAGATTAAATGAATTTCGAAATTATATTTGAAATCAGCGCCCAAATTTAATCTCAATTTGCTAATAACTTTTTTTAATTTTTAAAAAAGAAGGAAAAGTAGCTTACATCATATTGACATTTTTTCCCCTTTACACTTTTCCGCTACAACAATTCGTTTAAAAGTTACAGGCGATAAACAATAAACCAAACAGGGAAATCATACTTATCGGAAATCAAATAATAATTGCGAAAATTGAGGCAAGCTATGATTTGACAAAAAAAAATTATAATAATAATATAATTAATTTCTTCTTCGATTTTTTAACCCGTTTTTTTATTTTTCTAAAATTGTTAGACGTTTTTTTATTTTTCTAAAATTGTTAGACGTTCATTTATTTTTTCGAAAACAAAAACACGAAAATGTTGCTCATATAATACAAGATTTTTTCCCTTTGCACTTTTCCGCCAAATCAAATCGTTCAAAAATTACAAGCTGTAGAGCGATAAATCAAACACCCTGTACATATACGAAATTTTACAGATGTACCTATACAGTAAATAATGATCACTTCCGGAATGGCTCGTTTTGTCTAGGAAGTTGGAGAACATTTCGATCTTTATATCCTAAAACGTAGAGCTTGAGAAAGTTAAAATTAAATATTTTAGTGAAAATTTCACACGTCGCATTTTTAGCCAATCAGAAGTTTGCTTTTGGTTTCGTTACCATGGCAACCCAAAGAATTTCCGGAAATTTTCATCCTCCAGCGAAATTAATAAGTGGACATTTTTCTATCAAATTATTGAAATGTATGATGATCATTTACAATAAAATTGGCCGCGAACGAAAAGTGGCGATTTTGACGTCTACCACGGAATTGGCCGCGACGAAAAGTGGCGATTTTGACGCCTACTATAAAATTGATCGCGAATGAAAAGTGGCGATTTCGACGTCTACCATAAATTTGGCCATGAACGAAAAGTTGCGATTTTGACGTCTACCTAAAACTGACTGCAAAACGAAAAGTGGCGATTTTGACCTCTACCATAAAATTGGCCGTGAACTAAAAGTGGCGATTTTGACGAATACTATAAAATTTGTCGCGAACAAAATGTTGCGATTTTGACGTCTACCATAAAATTTGCCGAGAACGAAAAGTGGCGATTTTGCCCTCTACCTTAAAATAGGCCGCGAAAAGTGTCGATTTTGCCGCCTACTATAAAATTGACCGCGAACAAAAAATGGCGATTTCGACGTCTACCATAAATTTGGCCATGAACGAAAAGTTGCGATTTTGACGTCTTACCTAAAACTGGCTGCAAAACGAAAAGTGGCGATTTTGACCTCTACCATAAAATTGGCCGTGAACTAAAAGTGGCGATTTTGACGAATACTATAAAATTTGTCGCGAACGAAATGTTGCGATTTTGACGTCTACCATAAAATTGGCCGAGAACAAAAAGTGTCGATTTTGACGTCTATCATCATTTTGGCCATGAACGAAAAGTTGCGATTTGACGTCTACCTAAAACTGGCTGCAAAACAAAAAGTGGCGATTTGACCTCTAGCATAAAATTGGCCGTGAACTAAAAGTGGCGATTTTGACGAATACTATAAAATTTGTCGCGAACGAAATGTTGCGATTTTGACGTCTACCATAAAATTGGCAGCGAACGAAAAGTGGCGATTTTGACGTTTACCATGAAATTGGCCATTTCAAATTTTCTAACCTCATTTATTTTTTCGATCAGAATCGGACTATATAACAGTTTACGCTATTACATCCAAAACGAAACTAAACCTGTAGAGAATAAAGGGTGGCCCATAATGTAGTGACACATTTTGAAGTCTAATAACTATGCCTCTGAAAAACCTATAGGTAAGTTTTTGGTGTTGTTCGATAGAAAAACTCAAAAAGTTTTTTTGTGTTGCAAAAAAATACAGGATGTACCAAAGGATAAAACGATTTTAATCAAAATATAGAATTCAAGAAATTTAATAACAAGGGAAACTAACATTAATAATAATAACTAGAATAATTTTTAAAAATTGTGTCTAAAAGCTGATGACCTTCTCTTCTTGAACATCCCTCAAACTCTAGACACCATATTTCGCATAGCATTATGCAACATTAATGGAGAAATATTCCGGATTTCTGTTCGAATATTTTCTTTGAATTCGTCGATATTTTGCGGATTATTGATGTAAACCCTGGATTTTAAATAGCTCCATTACCAAAAATCACAGGGTTGTTAAGTCACATGACCTCGAGGGCCACTGGAGATCACCAAACCTTGAAATCAATTATAAATCTCTATGGTTACGTTGCAAAAAAATAGTAGTACTTATACAGAATGTAACTTTACATATGTAGTTATTTTTTGACTTGAATTTTTATACTTTGGTACACCCTGTATTTTTTTGCAACACAAAAAAAACTTTTTGAGTTTTTCTATCGAACAACACCAAAAAATTACCTATAGGTTTTTCAGAGGCAAAGTTATTAGACTTCAAAATGTATCACTACATTATGGGCCACCCTTTACATTATCCCTCTAATTCAACAAAACCAGGTAACTTTCATCGTCTATAATTACATTTTACTGGCGACCATAAAATTTAATGGAAGTCATGATTCCGCAAAATAACAGTGTACCTTTCCAAAAAAAATTTTTGAAATTTTTTTTTCGAAAAACCCATAAATTTCTTCTTTCAAAAGGAGCTGTCTGCTTAATTTTCGATTTTTCCTCCATTCACTTAACTAATCGGAACGGACATCGTCAGCTTTATTTTTTTTTGTTTTTTCAATTTGTCAAGAAACCCTAGATTTTCTTTCACTTTTTCTACCCGAAAGTTTGTCAGACTTTCTGCCCGATAGCTCAAAAAAAATATCCACAAATATTGCAATAGTAAAATACCACTTAGATATCCCTCGCAGAGCTAGATCTAGTAGAATCTAGTAGGTAGGTACTGTTTAAACTTTAAACACCGTTTTGATTAATACATAAAAATAAAATAAAATACTGAATTTAAAAACGACACAACAAAGTGGCAGATGCAAAAGTAAAACGATACTCTTCGAAAGTATCGTTTTACTGTTGGCACCGAGAAATAAAGCAAAAAACTCTAAAAACTAGTAAATAAAATCTCACCCAGCTTTGTAAGGGCCTGCCAACCAACAAGCGTAAAGCGAATATTTAAAATCTAACATGGACCAAAGTATTCACACAATATGCAAGTCACTGTGAACGAAAAAAAGTAGGCAACAGAATTATGTTATAATTGACGGCATTCGGCGTGAATAATTGCACGCCCACGTTCCACTTCCACAGAAATGTATATGACCATTTATCGGACCGATTACTGATGCAGAAATAATCCAGCAAACGCGATCACTTTATAATTGAACAGCTACCAAGTACCGTCTGGTTAAAAGTGGGCCACCACCCACACTGACGTCCCCCAGGGATTTAACGCTTAAGCATAATTAGTTGTCCCCTAACAATCCAACCCTCTTTATAAACGAAAATCTCCACACCCTCAGCTATTTCAGGATTTTGAAATTTGGCACAACGCTGTCCAATAAATGTTACATTTAGATTATAATCGTGGTTTAAATATTTGTTTCGCCAAGATATATTTTGAGTGATTTTATGTCAGTAGAGGCAATTTTTTATTCTATGCTGTCGTATTCACTGAACTTGAACGATTTGAACTTTTCTGAACAGGGTTGGAACCTTCGATGTGATATATTGAGGTTTTCAAAAACACCAAGAAACCAGAGACTTAATAGACGAAGAATTCTGCAATCAAAGTTGGTCATTATCTGCTGGTCAAATGGTAAGAATCATGAGGAAGACATTTAAACGTATAAATATATTGTTATGGCAAGGGAATTTTTGGAGATTTATTATAATTTTTATTACTTTTGTTTTTATTTTAATTAAATTTTGAATTTTTATTTTCTTTTAGGTGGCGCCAATTTATATGTTATGGCAAGGAAATTTATGGAGACAATTATATTTTTATTTTTAATTTTTTTTTGAATTTTTATTTTCTTTTGTAAGTTTCAAATTTAAGATTTTGTATATTATATTTGCACGTTCTAGATATTAATTTCACTTATATATTATTATGTATGCACTAGTAGTTAAGTTATTTAGATTTGAAATTTAAATTTATTTTTCTAATTTAGTTGTGAATAGTCTTTTAAAAGAATTTTTTTTAGTTCTTGTATATAGTTTTCGAATTATCGACTTTATAGCAAACGATCAGTCCGCCACTGGGCAGGATTTTCCAGTGTTTTAAACAATAAGCGACAGTGCGTATGATTTTATGATAATTTAACGTGAAACTTACTATAGGTTAGCTATAATTACTCTTTTACCTTTCAGGGCCTTTGGGGGTTCCCTTCTACCATCGAAGAAATATCTTACCTATAAATCTGCTGTTGTACAAGTTTTGAATAAAGATTATTTAAATTTCGTGCAAGTTTTATTTCTTATTTGATTTGTCACTTGAAGAAACATATTGAATTTTCAATCGATAACCTAGGAAATAAATTACCAATGAAGTATCTGTGAATTTCAAATTTTGCATGCATCGTCATTAATTCGTAAAGCTTACCGCGTTTACGCTAAAACTCTTCAAAGACACATTCCTCCCGGTATAAAAGTATTAATATAAATACTACTAAAGCGCCTGTTTACGACACAATAATGAAGTTATAAATGCTACTAATTATTCAGCTGAAAGGCATTTAAAGGTGGAGCTAACCCAGGGGTGAATCGAAAGGGGAGACTAATTGTATTTTGCAGGTTGAATTTTGCATTTTATGCTGCACGACATATAAAGCGGACAGCTAAATTTGAATGGTAGATTGAATTCTGAAATTGTCAATTTACAAAACTGCGTTTTAATACTCTGCATACGCTCTGATTGCGTTACATAATTTGTCGAGTGACAATATACGTAATTAGTGTAAATGCATTATTCGGCTCTGGTTTCGCTGGTGCAAGTAAAAATGAGGAAAACGGTGGACGTTTCAGACCTGGAATGAAAGAGTAATGTCTACGTTGATAATGATTTTATTTTTTAATTTTTTAATTGTACGTCAATCCACGATTATTTTGCCACACATGATGTACAAATTCAAACCTCTAAAAATACATTGGATTATTCGTGACAATAACCTCAAGAAAATCCTAGAATTTCGTGCTAGGTAAAGAAAGACGGAGCCCTACAGTTTATTGTGGAGTTCGAACCATATCTAGGGCATTAACAATTTTCTATGCATCTAAGTTCGAACCCAATAAAAAAAGTCAATTTGCCTTAGCGCAAAATATGTCCCAGAATATTTGTAGGTTTTATAAACGTATTATTAATGTTAGGTGAATCATTATTATTTTGCTATGTTTCAGAAACATTTCATACATTTTTTGTTACCGTATTTAGATACGTTTCCTTGCAAATGCGTTTCCTTCTGGTGAACATATTCCATTAATTTGTTTTTACATTGTTTAAAAAATTCATAAAAGTAACGTGTTTGCAACATTCTATAAATATTGTTTAAACGTTATTTGTGGCATATTTCAGTTTTCTTTCCCAAATAAGAACAAAAAGAAATTCTATAAATGTTTCACTATTTATATATTTTTAATAGGAGACATATGAAACTGGTAAGAATAACGTCTTTGAAACATTACATGAATGTTTCACTATGTTACAAATTTATTTTTAAATGTATTATTTATATTAACATCGCTACTTGTTCCAGCTGAAATTCGAACTCAGAAGAGATATGCAGTGGATAGTCCTGATTCTCACAACTGTTATCTATTTTACGTTTTATAAATGCATTGTTATTTACATTATGTTAACATTTTTTATTTTATGTCTCTGAAACATCACATAAATGTTTTGTCATGTTTCAGAACCATTACAGATTTTATAATAATTGTACTGTTATTGTTAGGTGAATTATTATTGTTTCTCTGTTTCTGAAACATTTCATAGCAGTACGGTTCACGAATGTTTTGATGCTGCATGTTTTCGTAACGTTTCTCTGAAAATGTATATACAGTTTTGACCACACCGTTTTTACTCCCTTGAACACAATCAAATAATTTTTTGAAATGTTTAATGAAATTCATAGAAGCAACGTATTTGAAACGAATATTTTGCAATGTTGCAGATATGTTTTTTAAATATCTTAATTATATTAATTTCCTGTCGGAGTTTAGCATGACCTATTGCACCATTCATTTACCCCACACAACACAACCAATTACTGAGGCATTGCCACTTGCCCAGCTTGCCCTAGCTGGAATTCTAACTCAGGAGAGATATGCAGTGGATAACCCAGCTTCTCACAACTGTTACCTAGATGTAGATCTCATAAATGCGCTCGGTGCATTAGACCAACGTTTTTTTAATGTTTCAGGAATATTTCATAGCGATACGGATCATAAATATAAATATTTTGTAGAATAATGTATTTAATACGTTATATTTACGTTTCGCAGATTTTACGGATATGTTGGATATAGAAACGTTACCGATGCAAGAATTTACCATCCAATTCTTTACAATTTTCCAATTAATTTGTCTATACAGTTATTCTTCAATATTAGTCGTAGTAAATAACCTAAATAGTTGTTGTTTAAACTGAAATAAAACTTTTATTGCGACTTTTATATTAAAAAGCAGAAACTTTTTACTCCCATTTTTCTTTTATTTCATTCCAGCTCTCTCGGAAACGTAGAACTTTCTCCTCCCAAACCGCACAACACGAAGTAACAAAAGAACAACCCAAAAGGTTAAATCCATACTTTAGGAAACCTTCATATGCGATAAATTGTAATAATACCAAAATGGGTAGACTTACAGGGCCCAGTAAGTGAGGAGTGTCGTCAAACACATATTCACGTTTGCTGTTTGATCGGCTCGGAGATAAATAAACACACAGCGTGCGTTCCCTGGCTTTGTTAAAAGAACAGGGTTGGATCAGAAGCATAGTGGAATCTTACCTATACCTGAAATGTGGTTTATATGCATGCACTTTGAAACGCTGTTATTCAGAATCAGCTATTATCAGCTATACGACTTCTCCAACCTTTAATCCGGGCGAAAAAATTCTACAATCATTTGTTATTGAAAGTTTGAACATCGAATCTAGCTCATCCAGGATCGTCCTAGTTCGTTATCAACATTTTGACTTCATTATCTTCCGTTTACTTGTTACATCACTCGTAAAATTAACACTAAGAGTAGTATTTGCTCCAGACTAAATAAATTTAAATGATTGATTCGGAAAAATCACACAATGTGAAGATAGAACTTCCAAATGGTGTCACTTGACAACGTGGACAACGTGATTGCCAAAATGTCTATCCCTTGACTGTTTCAATAGTTTTTCAAAAAATAATCGAATAAACTGGATAGTTTACTTAAGCATTCCTGGCTATCATAAAGGGTGATCTTTACATCAGACTTTTCCATTTTGACTACCACGTATCAAAAATTGTAATCAGATATTCATTTCTCACATATGTGGACAGTTAACACTACTTCGGCACTAACGTCAATTGTGTCAAAATAAGGTCGATAGAAACCTCTAAATCCACCTCTGGCCTGCCACTCCCCTTAAGAAAAACTCTCCAGCAGTGCACCGACTGCATGCGACGTGCCGATAACGTTCGGAATTCAGAAGCAGAGTTGAGTTACACATCAAAATAAGAGACGGGCAGAATGTTTCAATCTGATAGAAAACTTGGAATAACAAAGACATGATTGCAACAACTTTTATATTTCATAATCATAATAAACAAGAACCTTTTTGTTTGAGAGTTTAAAATGAATTGAGGCGAATCGCTTTAAAATTAGGGCGATTCAAACATTGATGACTCCTGCAAATTTGGATCGATTTTAGTGACTCTGCATTTTTGATTAGCAAATTTCATTGACTGAAGGGTAAATTTAGATTGTGAAATTAACTTTGGATTGAGCGAACATAATATGCCATTAACCACTACCGGTACAATTTTTTCATGTGTGTTTTTATGCCCAAACTTCGAACTAATTCTATAGCTACTTGCAATTTTTTTTTTTGAGATTCTTAAATTTTAGGGTATCAACTTCAAATATTAAAAGGGATATAATATGTACTTTTACCCGTAAGAGGGTGAAAAGTCGACACCTAATAGGAGATCGGAGATAATTGGGTATATTATTTGAAATATGTATTACCAAGAGCTAGGCAGTGCACTAAATTTATGGTTCTTGCTATTTCCACCTCAAGGCTTTCTTCATTGTACGAGGCCATGTACTTGCCGATTGCCCTTGTCTGATCAATAAACAAAGGAATATAAACATTGCACCTACACCTACAACAGACCTCACGACGACAATAGCGATACTGGTATGGTATAATTCATCTCTTACAACAAAGATATTCTGCATGAGCCATGGCCTTTCGTCCCTCAGTGCAATGCCAATGTACACAATAGCAGCAATTCTGCAATAAAATTATGAAAATTGTGACAAAGCAACACCATATCTAATAACAGTGTAAATATTCTAAAATTAGCAGTAAATATTATAATGCCTATTCACTGCTTCTGCTTATCTATCAGAATGCGTTTGTTGTTTTGGATAGACAAGCGCTCATTGGCTGAGGCTTCTAAGAAACCGTCCAACCGGGACAAACTGCTACGGTTAAGTCTGCAGGTCCCCATAGATTATAAACTTGCAGTATTTCTCGTAAGGTATTCTCTAATCCCATCCAATTAAAAAAGTAATCCATTAAGTGCCATCGGAATAACGGTTAGATTACTGCTTCGGACGATCTCTGTGAACTATTAGGATACGCAGTGGAGCTGTTAGTACCATTTTAAAACTTTTTTATTCTTTTGAAGTGAGCATAAAGCAGATAACGCTATTTTAAGATGATTGATTCGCACAACTGTGTTGGTGGAATTTTTTTTAGTGTTTTAATAGCTTTTAGTATTAGCTAAAGCTAAGATATAGTGGGCTTCGTGGATTCTTTTATATTAGAAAAAATTTGTTTATATTTAGTAATTCCTCATTTTCAGTAGTAAATGTAAGTTTTGGGGTGTTACAGGGTGTTTCATGACGAACTGAACTTACTTCTCTTGACTATTCACGAATGGGTATAGAAATTTGTCTGTTGCGCCTAATTACTGATATACAGGGTGATAAACTACTAGATTATTTTCAATAACCAGTTTTAATTTAGAGAAATATTTACGATATTATCAAATACGTAGGTACTAAGAATCCTTACTACTTACATATTCCAGCATCAAGTACGTACAGATTTTCGATTTCCTGTCCTGTTATTCTTTCATCTCCTATTTCCGTAGCTGTAAATGAAATATTTAAGCCCACTTAGACGCGTGTGATTTCAAGAAAACATTAAATTGAATTTTTGCGGCAGAGCCATCAACCGTGTGATCCAATAAAAAGATTTGTTCGAACTGGTTAGGTTCGTATTGAATTTCGCACCCCTCTAAAATATCTTGTTTTTACTTTGGGCACTGCAACATTTCGCATCGGCAAACAGGCGAACACTTGCGGATGCGAAAAATATTCCCATGCTTGTCCCTTTGAAATATAGGTGTAATTATAAATAGTCATGCCCTGGACGCCTGGACTTAGATACACGTTTTAAATTAGCGTACACGTCCAGCAACAATATTATGATGTCCAAACAAGTTTTAATTTAAGGGCTTAGGGAATGGGTGAATTTATTATGTTTGTTATTGTAGAAACGTTGAGCGGAGATGCTTTTGAAATACTTATAACAAATCTGTACAAACATCGAAATGGAACCGAAAGTTTATTGGACACCAAATAAATCAAAAGCTTTACAGTTTTCTGTGTGTTCCTGACTTAAATTAGTCAAAATAATTGATGAAAAGTGATGTAATCGAGTTGAATTTTTTTCTTTGTTTTCTTTTTATACATGCAAATGAGTCGAAAACCGAAAAAATTAGGAAAATCGGGCTGGAGCTTCGCGAGAAAAGTGCATAAAACTGCATTTTTGATGCATTTCGAAACTTATATGAAAATCTGGTATAAAAGATATGAGAAAATGTCAAAAAAGTGAAATTAAATTATTTTTGTTTTAATTAAAAATAAAACATATTAACTTGATAAACAGATTTTGGTATACGTTCACAAAGAAGCATTTAAAAAAACCTACTCTTACAAAAAAAAAGTTTAACTTACGACCATTTTGCATTAAATGGCAAGCGTGTTTTAATTTTTTTCGAAAATGTTCAATTGCGACCATAAAAATAATTTTCTTTTTAAATTTAATCACGTATTTATAGCATGAAAATCATATATATTTTTTTAAGATCAGAAGATTTTTACCCCACTTATTGCATTATTAGTAAAAAAAAAATAAACTGAGAAAATTACATTTTTTGAGGTTAGGATGCACTTTTAATACCCCAACAGTTTGATAGGCTATTCATTTACGAGTATTTCTAGTTGTAGAATAAAATTTTAATGCAATAAGAAACAACGCGTAATCAATTGTTTTTATTTTTTTTAAATTTCTAACACGCTTTACATGCTCCAATCAATAAATTGAGAGTATAGATTACTTGATTGATACTTTTATATATATTTGGTTTCATTTTGACTATAATAATAATAAAAAAAGAACTAATAATCATTTTCTTAAGTTTCCAATTCCACTTTCGCTCTCCCACAAGAGTCCATTCGCATTGGATAGGTATTGCTGTTTAGATGATATTTCTATGAAATTCAGCAACTTGAGATGAGGATGGAGAAATAAGAGAAGAGGTAGAAGGAATAGGAATGTTCACTATTTTTTAATTGTAATAAAAAATGATAGTTCTAAGGCCACAAAAACACGTAGTAACCATTAAAACGCCTAAAAATCTTTTTCTCTTAAAAATAAAATCGCCGAAACGAACGAGGCTAGCAAACGATCCCTGCAGCGAGACTAGCGCGTGTGATGTCATAATGCGTAAGGGACCACAGGTGGCGAAACTCGTTTACCTGCTTGCTATTATATTCTTTGTTTTAGTATTCATTTATATGCGTTTTTGTTAAGATGGAAGACTCAAACAGTGTGAAAGTTACCTAGTGGGAGAAAGTGGTGTTTTGTTCCTGGATGTACAAATACATCAATAAATAACCCGAAAAAGGTTTTTATAAGTGTACCAAATAATTTGCAAAGAAAAAAGCGGTGGTTTAGTGCAGCTAGATGAGGGCTTAAAGAGGTTTCAATTCCAATGCCAAAGTAGCGTCAAATGAGCTAGAAAAAGAAAGATTTCTGAAATTTTTGATTCACATTAAAGTCGAGTTATAAAACGTGTTAGAGATTTTAAAATTTTAGGTCCCCATATACATATCTGTTAGTTTAGACTTGGTTCAAAAACTTGATTACATTATGGTTATAGCTTGTGCAAGAATAAATTTACAAAAACCAATTTTATGAGGCACCCCTGTATACTATTGAATATGGTAGCAACAAAATTCTTAGAATACCCTAAAACTTTTGTTTAAATTTTTTTTCTTATCTTAAAGTTCTGCGACAGTTCACAAAACAACACTTCATGCCTAAGCGATCGAAACGCGCGGTATCGTTTCCCATAAGTACTAAATAATTTATATCTTTCGCTAGAATACTCCGATTGTAAAAATTCTTTCACCAAAATTAAATTTGAACTTTCTACTACAATACCGCTCACATAACCGATATAGTATCTCTAAAAATAGAAAAAGTAACTCGATGCTACACTTTTCTCTACAATATTTCTGCACCCCGCGTACTTTATTTTTTTCTTGGAAGATCAATAATCAAAATACTATTTTAACGCTGCTATCGTAGTCGCCATACATCATATAACCTCCGTCTAAAATTTGATCCCTGCAGGTTTGATAGTTTTGGAGATAGCACGAGTTATATCTGAAAAATTTTAAATATAGTGTATCGCCGAAAAGGGGTGAAAAATTAATATAGGGGATGAACGCAAGCTCATATCTCAAATCGCGCCCCGGAAATGGATTCGGCAGAATATTTTACATAACACGAACCTAATTTTAAAAGTATGTCAAAAGTTACATAGCAACAGAGAAATAAGCGGAATTTAGTTCACTGGATCCCTGACTATAACTACTCATTCTCGCTTACCTATTACGCATAGTGACGTCAGATAGCGTTTCGCGCAATTAAACAAATATTGATATTTCTTTTGGGTTTCCTCCATAGAATGGATTTATCGATTTTTGTAAAACTTTGAAGATGTGATTATGAGACTATTTTTAATCATTTTATGATGTTTAACCAAGATTTCACTTTTTTGTGAACATCCCTATTATGATGCATCAAAACCACAAACGCTTAGATAATGAAGATTAACAGGGTGTGAACGGTCTTCAACTAGTCCGGCGGAAATTGGATTTGGAGTAAAAATCTTCAGATTTCGTTGTAACAGAAAATCTTAATGCGGACACTTGATAGGTGGAGGAACATATTATATGCAAAATGGCCGGCTCTAAATGATACGAATTTTATCAGGTTGTTAAAATAGAATAGAATATAAATTCTTTTGCGATACGGTGAAATAGAATGGTCCAATATTATTGAGGGGAGGAAAGTGATTTGACATTTGAATATTTTTGACGTTTAATCAAGTTAAATAATAATTGTGCCAAAAATGATGGATTCGGACTTGCAAAGGTTGGTATTTTTTTTATAATCGTAGATAAAGTATAGTATTCAACTCGTGGTAATACTAAATAACTTACTTGATGAATTACAGCACTCGCCTTCGGCTCGTACTGCAAAATTTTCATCGGCGTGAGTTAGTTAGTATATTACCAATTGTAGAATAATATACTATTATTTCAACTCACTCGCCCCACTTATCTTGTATCTTAAACCGTAGCTATTTTTTCCTGCGAATTTATTTTTATATTTACTTTTATTTTATTTTTATACAGAACATTAAAGAAACATTAAACAAATATCAATTATATTTTAAACATTTAACAAGGTGGGTCATTGTTAGACGAATCATTGTTGCTTCCAGCATTACTGTCATCATCTTCTGCGGACGCAACATCTTCAGGTACATTAAAAAAGTTATCTGTTAGCTTTAAATATTAATTGTCAGTTTGGTTTTTTTTTTTCTTAATTGACATATATTCGCAAAACTTATTCTTAAAACAAATGATAAATAAAAAAAATTAATTCATAAAGGTACATAATATATCTATTTTCAAATAAATTTAAATACTACATAATACAATTTAATATTTTTTTTAATTCGCAGGAAAAAGATAGTAGGTACACAGTTTAAGGTACCTACACAAGGTAAGTAAAAAGTGGAGGGGGGGGAGTTGAGAAAAGTGAATTATTTTAACAACCTGATAAAATTTAATATTTATTTCATTCAAAGTGAATGAGGAAGGTAAACGAAAGGGTGGGGTACGTGGGTGAATAAACATAAAATAAAATAAAAAAAATGCCCAGAATATTTCAATATCATCTGAATATTCCGTCTACTATCCCAGACATTGTTCGTTGATATACCAGCCACAACAAAGCGATTTCCTTTAATAACCATCGGAGCATTGGACCATTACAACGCGTGTCCAGCCTCTATCTAATACATCCTGCGTTACATAACCCCACTTTTGGTGTTTGTGTGGTGACAGGAAGGGAAGTCACCAATGTTTGCATTAATTCAGGACAAGCAAATTAACAATGAGCCCCGCTGTCTGCAATATTCAGCCGTTTGATGTTAGCGTTAACAGGTAGAAGGTAGGAAACAGGTGGTCAAAATTAATCAAAGGGTTACAAGTCGAGAGTAGCCTTTATAGGTTAGGTTGAATGCCGCCCGATTCTCGACTTTTAAAAGTGCAGATTGGAATATTATAAACAAAGTATAATGCTAAAGGCATTGGCGAATGGTATTTAAGATAATTAATATTGGATTTATATTTAAATTAATATTACGTAATTAGCTTTGTAGAAAAATTTAATACTTAAAAATGAAGTATTTTAAATATTCGAGTGAATAAATAATGCAAAAAAAGATAAAAAATATTGTAATGCAACGATGTGCAGCAATAAAACAGAATCGGAAAAATGCATATTATCAATTTTATAAACCACTAGAAAATAATTGCCATTGCAATTCGATATTTCAAACATTGCGAATATAATTGAAAAATAACTCACTTTATCATAACATATTTTCGTTTGTATGGAATTGCAAGTTCATTAATATTCAATTATTTTAATTAATGGAATAAAATTAATTTCCTAAATTTGTTCGTTACACATTTGGTAAAATGTCGAAAAAAAAAAGCTTTTGAGCGATAAATTATTTTTATTTATGAAACAAGGGGAAGAAAATAGAAAGTGTCAGATCACAGTTTGGTAAATTTAACAGACGCTTCTTAATTCTCAGTTGCATTGTAATAAAAAAAAAGTTCATCTTTTTCATTAAAACAATAAATGTAATTTGTTTCTTGGTTGATAAATAACAAACCACCCTCACCCTGTATATATTTTTGACATTTGGCACACGTATTCTACATATTTTGGCAAATCCACTAAGACATTGAAAATGAAGAAAATCCAGGTCCGACTTGACAAAAAATTTAGAAAATCTTCCATCCTTAAAACAACACCCTGTATATCTGAATTTTCAAAATTTGTTTCCATATTTTGAAAGAGCGCTGAAAACTGAATTCAACCATGTACTTTTTATTTTCCCACAGAAAATTTTACTACTAAAAATTTTGGTAAACATTTTTTATGAGCATTTTGGGGGTACACAATGAAAAGATCGATTTTTTCCGGAAATTTTCCGGAAAAAATGAAATAACCTTTAAATGTGTTACAAATAAGAAGACGATCATTTTGATACCAAATACTTATACATATAATGTAAATTTTTGCAAAGAACGTTCATAATTACACTGAAAAGAAAACATTCTTAATATTACGAGCGTTACAAAAAATTACATCAAGTTACCCATGCAAATGAAAACGACGAAAACGTAGGGCTTAAGGTTAGAACTCACAGATGCGTTTTGCATTTTATTTCTTTTGCGGTGATCATCTGATTGGTTAAATTTTTTTGAATTTTGAAACAAGTACCTATTGCTTTATTTTCGCCGCGCCGCAAAAATAAAACGCAAAACGCATCTGTGAGTTCTAACCAACGTTTCCATTTGCATGGTCAACTTGATATCATTTTTTTACGCTCATTATTATTTATAAACGAAAAGATAATAAGAAGTGTGGATATTTTCGAAGCATACTATTAAAAAAATTAAAAGTAATTAGATCAATAAACTCTAAACTTCATTAACAATGAAATGATAAAGTAAAAAAAATAACATCTATAAAATGTCAAATAAAAAACAGAAACATATTCTTATAAAAATATATGAACCCAAATTGCATTGGTTGTTAACTTTGAAAAAAAATAAAAATTCATCTGAAGACATGTATTAAATCAAAAAACTTTAAGGTTATGTTCAAATATTTGTGCGGGAAATTCAAATTAAATTATTAAATTTCATAATTTCTTTCGGAAAAAATCATTTTTTCTTTCTTACCTTCAGCATTTTCATTTTTTCAATTTTCCTGGAAAAATTGATTCTTTCTTTCCGGAATAAATCAATTTTTCCATGTTATTTTCAGGGAAAATATTGACCACTCACATCACTATATTTATGTACTACTTTTTTATGATAAATCTCACCATCTTCTTTTGTTTTTTAGTTATCGTCGAATATCGATGTTTCCTATATTTTTTAAGATTTCAGCGGCGTACTTCATTTTAATATCGAGTTCATAGTTTTTGAGTTATTGCACTAAATAGAGCATTTTTTTAAATTCCAAAAATATATAGTTTTGCATAGGTTACTTTTCGAAATTAACGAAAATTTCATTTTTAATTTTTAAACATAAGTAACCATGGAGAAAATTTTTGGACTATCAAATTTTTTTAATTCATCGTTAATTATAACATTTATAACCTATAAGATGCTATAAGATATTATATTATATATAATATATAAAATTAACGTAAAATAAAACGATAAGTGAAGATTGAAGTATACGTATTTTTACGATGGCATCGTTTTATATTATTGAAAAATCTACATATTAACAGAAAATTATTAAAACGTATGATTAAGAAACAGTGTTTTTTTTTCCATGTAATCCATGCGATTTCTGAATGTAATTTAAATCCTTATAACTCCAAAAAAATAACAAAACATAAATAAATATTCAATAATATAAGCGATTCTTTGGCACAGGATAAACTAGTCGGATGGATCTTTAACTGCTGGCGGTAGATTGGATCTGATCTTTAACTGCTGGCGGTAGATTGGATCTTGGATCTGATCTCGACGGGAGTGCCATTTGGCATTTTTATTACCTTTCTGACGTAGCTAGCTGTCGTGTTAAAAGAGAGGTGGTCACCGACTTTAAACGACGGACTTGGATCCACCACCCAGCGTAACTTGCAGAGGTGCAGCGGATTATGCAACTAGGCGCATCAACTCAGAACGCATTTAACCGGAAATGAGTTTCTTACACTTTCTATACTATATCGCAAAAAGAAACGGATTAAACCGGGCAAGGATTAATATTTTAGTAACGAATGATTTTTATTTCAGACTCGGCCGTTATTTTTAATAATTCTTGGATGTTGCTTATACGAGGGATGGTCGAAAGTTAATCAATTAATTACTTGATTGCTTGTTTACCAGCGGGCTTTTTAACAACTCATTTATAACTTAACTAGAACAGAATTTACTTACTAAAACAGTGGTAGGGTGTACCCAAGTGACGGTAATATTTAAAGTAAAAATGAGCATTCCTTGATTGGAAAAATCACTTCGTTACAGTACTTGGTTTGGAAAATAAATCCAATTAAATCTGTTGATTTCTTTTACAAATTTCATTCAGTAGATATTATTAAACAGCTAAAGCCATAGATTAGGACTGTAATTTTTTGACAAATTTTTAATACGGATAAAATCAAAATGGCGAACACAATAATAATAAAGCGTATTTGACGCGTGGGTGGTACTTGTACCTTTCCGGTCTCGTTTTTCTGTTAAAAATAAAGTGAATAAGCATGTTAATATTGTTGAAATATTCAATAATAGTAATGCTTACGTAGTATCTTCTATAAAAAGTATTAAATTTTAGTAAACTTGGGCCAAATGATTATTAACAAATAACATAATTCTATCGACTATTAGTAAAAAGTTACAATAAAAAATAAAGGAGTATTTGTTTTTCATTTTTTAAACTACAGAAAGTTTCAATAATATTGTTTATTAATGTTATTTTCGTCAATTGCGTGGAAAAAACAATTTATAAGTAGTTGTTAAAATTATTATAAGTAAAATTACGCCTTATTTGTTCAGCTTTTTTATTTCCAAAGGAACTACACTTCTATTAACTTTAATATTTAATGAGATGGGGAAAAATAGAAACACTGTACAAAACATTTGTCCCTATTTAAAACTACTAATGGATTAGTAGAAGATCGATGGATACATTCTTAGTCTAATATAAATTACCTGCTTGGCATTGTATAGTTCTGTGACAATTCCTATAAAGTTGGCAATGTAGTTGTCTTAAAATAGAGCGGGAATGGGTAGAACGTGGTAGCTGAGTAGCGACGTGTGGGCTGGGACTTTCACTTTGGACGCTTTTTATTTTTTCTAAGAGGAGAAACTAGGATCTCACGTACACTTGAAAATTTTGAAAACTTTTTTATAACTGTAGCTTTTGTTACCTGTATACTAATGTACAGTCGTATTCTTGGTATCACTTCTATTGGTTTATAAGACGGATCGACCTTTTGATGTAGCACAAAACTTGCAACTTTCAGAAGATTTTTGGTTTTCAAAATAAAAATTGTCTTGTAAAACTTTTCTTTGGAGCAAATTTCATCACGCTCTATCGAATTAAGATCGGGTGAGTGAGCAGACTGCAGTAAAATTGAAATTTAGTTGACTTCCAGATCCTAATGGGGAAAGGGGAAGCTACTTGCTAAACCGGTTTCATGTAGTCTGGTTTTATAACAGCAGTATTGGAAATTTTAATTGGACTGGATCTGATTACTTTTGGCCAGGTTGCTTCGTGAAATTTGACCAATGTCCTGACTCCTGTTCCAAAATTGCCCTTATTGATGGGTCTAAACTACAACTACATCAATGTTGTGCACCATTTTCAAGCATTTTTTAACAGTACGAATTTTTCCTATTTTCTTGCATTACCTATAAAAATATTTAGCATAGATATACATAAATATTTATCACACTTTATAATTTTCCATGTAATCCTCGATGAACTGAAATAGCACGCGAAGTCATCCATTTTGTTTCGTTTCCTTTGTTTTGGGCATTTTTTTTTTTCCTTATATCATGTAGCATCCACATGACGTCACTACCGGACAGATATATAGACCGTCCAAGTACTTTCACGGTCCCACGTCTCTTGGGAAAGAGATTTGACGTAGAGTGTACAGGCAGAGTATTGATCGGGGGCCACCCCCGCTTTACAACCCTTGCGGGGATCCCACTATCAAAGCTCTTTGTCTGCCGCTTCCTATGTGCATCAGCCACGTCCTTTCTATGTTCACCTTGTGATATCATCCATCGTTATGCGATTTGTCCAGGTACAATTTGTCATGCGGTATGGGGTTTCATTGGCAGGCGCCGAAATCCGAGGAAAAAAAATCTGAAAATCCGTTGAAATCGCATTTCGGATGGAAAGAAGGAAACGCTAGTAATCTGCATATTTATAACAAATACTATAGGTACTAAGAAAGTAACTAAAAGAAAATTTTCCGATTGATAAGAAAAAATCTAGGTACTCATTTTTTTTTAAAATCTGTACATTTTAGAAAAAAATTTTAATATTGTAATATAAAATGTATTTATATTTTTTAACACTAAAACTATTTTTTCAAATATCTCTGCATTGGCTGGATTTTGCTCAAACTCTAATCAGATCGAAGTTAAATGCCGACAAATACGAAACAACCACACGACCCTACGTCATTTCACTTCTACGATATAAGAGGAAACATTTTACCTCATTCACAATCCGAAAATAGACTTAACGATTCTTACACTATAAAAATGTGAGGAACTCTTAAAATTTTCGTTTTTTTATTCCAGTGCATTCTTACCAAAGAATTGGAAAGTAAATAAAACACAAATGCAATCAGAAGGAGGCGCGGAAGAAATCAGAGCATCGCATCAGCCCTCTCACGAAAAACCAAACCATCTAAATCGAACGTAATGAGAAGGGGAAGATAAACCATGAAAACATTCAAGTAAAACATCTACATATCACTTTCGTCCATAGTATTAGTGGATATAGACTACAAGCAGAACATAATGAAACTGTTAGATGATCCAGCTGATTCAAATCACAAGAAGTCCTTCAACAACTATGAAAAAGTATCAGCGGACTAGAAAAAATTATATTAAACGACAATATTAACATTTTATCACTGTTTTTATACTGTATTGCTTTATTTTGTAAAAACATATCTTCAGAACTACCATTATTAGTTTTTTTAGAAAAAAAAAAAAATAAATAGGAAAGCGAATGGGAACAGCAAACGAAAGGAGTGAACTTGGAGAAGTCTACCTAAGCCATTTACCTATGACCAACAACAGTTTAATCACGATCGACTAGCTGGAGAATATATAAATAAACTGGAAGAGGACCTCAAGGAAGTCACTGGGTGCTGTTTATTTGGGTACACAATGAAATTGGGGAAGCAAAACCAAATGGTTTATGGGGCCCGGCTGGGCTGCTTTTGAAATATTTGTATCCTGAATCTTAAAACAGAAAATATTAGTGCCTTGCATCCTCCTGGTTACAACGGATCATTTAGTAACTATAACTCTTATAAAAAGGAGCAGAATAATCAAATATAAATAAGGATAATTATGCTCAACAGGATATAACCTGCCAAGAGAGAACAGACAAGTATTGTTTGTAGTTTATTTGTGGCGGATAGTTAATATTCATTGAACTTAATTCTGGGAATCACGCCAAATTCTAAAAAATAAATAGAAATAAGAAAATTGCCAAAATATGTCAAGATAAGAGTGTAGTATCAAAGGCAAACCTCAACAGTTTGCCCCAGAAAACCACTGTATATAGTTCTAAATGAATATAAATACAATATTGTTATCTAAAATTCGTATCAGTGGTTTTCTAGTATTTTACACTAGAAAATATAACAAAATGTATATTATATAATATATAGATATATATATATATTTATATGATATGTAAAAAACAATTATAAAACAATAACTTATCTTAACAGAACGTTTCGAACCAAAGTCTAGGTCCTTTTTCAACTGTGATTACAAAAAATTACTTGTCAAAAAATATCACTTTTACACCTGACCCTGATTATTAATTAATGCATAGATCACTAGATAAAGAATTCTAATTTATTTTGATATTTCCGTCACGTACTTCATTTTGGAGAATCGGTAGCCAGACTTCGTCTAGCAACACTGAACTAGTAGAGACAAAGTCGGTACTATTTAGTTGAATACAGGCACTCTCTTTAAGTTTTCGTTTATTACAATGTGTCTTCGCTTGAATTATTTTTGCCTGTGTCCAACTAAATCTGTGGCCATTACTCCAAGCATGTTGTGCCAGTGTAGATTTATCAACTTGGTAATTTTTAACGTTATTTTTGTGTTCAGATATTCTAACTTCTAATGGTCTAGACGTCTCACCTATATATAGCTTTCCACACTCGCATGGAATAATGCTACGAATACAATTTTTAGATTTTTGAACACTGTTAAAAGGGTTTTTGTTAAGAATGATCTGATGGTATTGCAATATAATATAATTCCAAATCGTTAGCTACAATATTATTGAGAACCAGAGATTGCGAAAACTTACAAATCAAAACACTATTTGCAATTAGTTTCTTAATAATATTTTGATTCTAAGGTTTTCGCAGAGCTGATGATTTGTGAAAGAGTTTCCGGATTCCCTTATCGTGTTGTGACGAAGAAGACCTTAAGGTGGCTTCAAAATAATCAACACTGCTTAAAGGAACCCAAAAACATCTCTATAGTACAATCAGATTATACATTGAGCGATGCATCGAATCAGGTATTTTTGCTTTTTTGATACCTATGTTTTATGATGGAAAGACAATGTTAAATCCAAGTTTTCGACCTCGGCAAATGAATGTCAAAAATCAAGAAAATCTCGAAATTTTTTACCTTTTTTCAGTTTTTGTCGATTTTGACCCGGAAGGACTGGTTTTTCATCAAAGACCGTTATAATCATTTTTGAAGTATATTAAATTTGAGTCCATAACGGTTTTTATAGGACCAATAGTTTCGGAGATACAGCTGTTCAAAATTTGGGTCATTTTTCAAGTTACATAATTTTCAGCAAAATTCTGGCTAACCAGAGAAAACTAACATTCTTCTGAGTTCTCTTGGAGATGTGCAAAAATTTGTTCCATGGCATCCTCAATCGTGGTGTGCTTGCGACCACCCCTCTTCACACCTTCTTGTGTTGGGGGCAAGTAGAGTCTCTTTTGGCAAAATCGGTGATATCTCGCGTCTACTCGCGTCAGTGTCATCAGAAATGCGATCTTTAATTTTGAAGGTCCAGTCAACACCTCGTTTTTCTGCTGCTCTCAACATTTTTACACTAAGATCAACTGTTCCCACAATAATGACGTTAATTCTTTTTGCTGCGTTTTTTCTCTTCTCGGCCTCGATGAACTGTTCTGTAATTCTATCTCCACATAGAAAACAGTGTTTTGCATATTTTTGCTTTCACATCTGTTTCTCCACGGCGAACTGCTGCTGTTATCAACTTGGGGTTGTTGTACCTTTTCTGGCAAGCAGTATGCACAGAAATCTCGTTCATACATTTCAACAAACGCTCGTATTCTCGATTTTTCATTGAAGTACTGGACGCAAGAAACGAAGAAGAAAATTATGTAACTTGAAATATGGGCCAAATTTTCAAAATAGAGTGCCAACTCCATTCACCAAATTTACTTAGTGAATATCTGGATATGCTGATGAAAGAATAATACGTTTTGGAATTGATAGAAAGCCTCCAAAAAAACTATATCAGTGCCTAAGAAGAAACTAGAACCTGAACGTAAACGTCCGGTAAAAAATCAAGCTGTTGAAATTGCAATTTTGGGACAAGTTGCTGCAGCTCCAACATTAAACACGAGAAAATGGCTACTATTACTAACTGAAGACTGAATCATGAACCATTATAAATTTCCCTCCTACAAAATTCAATTAGTACGCGTTTTGCATTTAAGATAACCTCCAGGCCCGTAACTTTACGTGAAAGAAACAGTTAAATGTTGTTTTTTTATATAAACCACAAGCAAAAATAGAAGTAATATTTTTTAGATCACCAGGATTTTTCAAATATTCAAGAATATTGTCATGTATACCCACTACCCAGGTCAAAAATAAATAATAAATATTTAAAATTTAAATAAATTAATGTAAAATTCCTACTCCAAAAAAAAACCCAGAAAACTTTACTTACGAACTAAAAAGTGTGATTTTTAAAGAAAACAAATCTAGGGAAACTTATTTTACTCTGAGAGGTACTTGCAGCCATCGTGTAGAAAATAGTCCACGGAAAGAGGCTCGTAACACCTAAAAATCATGCAAATTACAATAAATTAACCACAAGCCTAGACAAATCTAGTTTTAAAATATATATACAAGAATCAATAACAAAGCAATAACAACTGATGAAAATAAGGCATATTTAAAAGTTTAAACAAACTTAAAAAAGTTCAGATACCAGCATTCGATGCAAATATGTAATTTAAGACTAATTTATAATAGAATGTAAGTAGAATAAGTAAATCTTTATACAACAAACATAAATCAAGTGAATTTAAATGTCAAACAGTGTTTAAAAAGTGAAATTAAAAAATCAGTGTGCGAACGTACCAAGTTCAGAGGGTCAAAATTTCATCCAACGTAATGTGACATAATATGGGGTATCAAAAAGAAGGTCCTGGCGCCAAGAAGCTAAAAAGGAGCATAATTCACGATATTATATCCAAATAAAAGTGAAAACTTAGAAAATACTACTACGAAACAGAGTTGTCATCCATCAAGATTGCTATGGAAAAGGCACAAATTTCTTGAAGTCTCCTTGACTACGAATAACAAACAGTCGAGAGAGCGTCCTTTTAATCCCATAGAGGAAGAAGTTTTCGGCGTGGTTCCAAAAAAAATATATATAATATTTAAGAAAATACTTGAGAATTCAACCTCAAAACCTGTCGAAGGTCGCTATAAGCATATTTCGAAGCATAGAGAAACAACCTGTAGCTGAGAAGCAGAGAAAAGTACCCAGATAAGGAACGAAATGTACAGCAATCGCAGCCAGTCGTGGCGAGCGGTGGGGATTGTAGGAGAACATAGTCGACCTCAAGGCTAATTATCAGCGTTGAGGCGACCTATCAGAGAAGAGCCACTGCAATCATGATAGCGATACGTACGCTTGTTGTATACCACTCTCTACATACAGATTCCCCTAAGCTCGCCACGACTGGCTGCGATTGCTGTACAAGGTACTTACCCAAGTTAGAAATCACGTTAAATATATCCAAACTGGACTAGCTTTTCACGTGCAAAGTGTAGAAATAACATTATTTGGCAAAGTACAGACATATTTTGATTTTTGACAATATTAATACAGTGAGAGTATAGCCATCGAGCATAAAACTCTAAATAAACTAGATCCCAAATTTACCATTAATCAATCTTGAATATTATATAAATTTATGAATAGTTCACTCTGTGAACCAATTTTATTCCATATTATAAGTTAGATAAGTTAACGCAGGGTAATTATAAGTAACTATTAAAAATAATTGTCGCTTATTTGCAATAAATTATAATTCTTGTTCTGTGATATTTGAAATGTTTAATAGAACTGTAAAGTTCTGCAGAATAGTAAAGGTAGTTAGCGCCATCTAGGCACAGAGAATTGCAATTACCCTCATAAAACTCATCATAGTTCAGAGATAAATACATAGTGATCAACTACCTCTAAAATAACATTTCAATTCAACCAATTAAAAGAAAATAAAACTAAATCAATTTTTCACATCACTTTATTAAAAATAATCACAAGAGTAAACCATAAGAGCAAGGTAAGTTTCTCCTAAAGCCCGAGGAACTCCTTAACGGCCCTGAAAAATCAAAATAAAACAGGGATCAACAAGACCCTTGCAAGTAAAATCTCCTGGTGGCATACGCATTGTCGTTCACAGATCTTTAACGGAGTGTAAGTAGAGTAAGAACAGGTGTAGTGTGTACTGGGAAAGAAATTTTGTGCGTGTATAGGTGGAAAAAAGTATAGAATCGAATAGAATTCAAATAAATAATTTCCCCATCTATCACCACAATATGTAGTAATAAATTCCAAACTAGGAATGAAAGAAGACCATATGATGTTGCAACAAGATGAAGCCCCTTCACATTATGCATTAGCTAACAGCTAATGCATAATGTTATTGGAGTTATTGGATATGATGTTTTTTAGACAATGGATTAGACGGAGAGGTTGGATTGGCCGAGCAGTTCTGCAGATTTAAATCCGCTTGATTTTTCCTTGTGCGACCATTTGAAGAGTGAAATCGATTATCGTAATAACGTATTCCAGATAATGAAAACGAAATCCGAAATGTCCGTATTTACTTATTATTATCATTTTATTAAACATGCTTTTAAACTTGTTGGTACAATTTAGTAACAAAATAGAGGAAACTAGTTAATGGATTTTCGCCTAATTAAATGTAAAATTTACATTTAGGGATTACGATGGAAGTGCTTCCAGCCAGGGAAAGGGTTTTAATGCTGGAAACAGTCTTTTGGTAACGGTATACGGTCTACCAAGGGAATAAAAACAGATAATGTAGCGCTGTAATGCTAACTAATATAATTTAATATATCATAATTTTGTACGCTTTAGTTGGTGGGTGTACTTGTAGACTTCCGTTGTGATTTTAATAATAACGACTATATACAGGTCTGGTTTAAGTGGAGCGCTTAAAATAACTTTGTTAGTATTAGTACCAGTAAAAATTGTGTTAAAAAGGAAACTTGCCCACAAAGTCTCATTTGGCTTTAGATATTGTAGAAGTTTGAAATTAAATCTAATTAGATTAAATTAGATTAGATAGACCATTTGCGGAATTTAGTTTAACATCGGTATGAACTTCTAACTAAAAGGGGTTTAAATGGTAACGGCCAAATGTAACGATAACATTTTATTCAAAAGTAAGAGATTTGTTTTACTGTGATTTGAGTATTAATACATTCTTTGACTAGTCATTGATGACCCCAAAATGCTTTAAGAGACTTTTTCAAGGAGTAACGCAGATAATTGGAAGAAGGCTTTGCAGAAGAAATACAAGTCTCTAAAGAAAAATAAAAAATGGGAACTTGTTGATCTACCAAGTGGGTTTTGAAAAGAAAAATCAATTCAAATGGAAATCCAAGTACAACGTTCGCTTGGTGGGTCGAGGTTGTTCTCAGATATATGGAATAGATTATGAGTAAACATTTTCTCCAATCTTCGTTTATTGATTTCCATTGATTTCCATCTGAATAATAGAGGTCTGATTGTCTGGATGCTGAAGGTGTTGGGATCATTTAGTGCCAGTTTCAGCAATTGCCTTAGTCCTCCTTGGGTCTAATTCAAATCCAGTTTCATCACAATAATTGAAAACTAAGCAGCCTTGCTCAGAATCACCTGATATTTCTGTGACAAGTTTTTCATAGAAGTCTAACTAAAACGACAAGTGGATCATTAGATGCAGCTGAGCTGCCTTGGTTTTCTGAGAGACAATCTACGATGTCTTTTCATAAAAATCTTCTTCAGTTGTCCAATTGTTTTCCTTATTTTTTCCATATGACATTCATTTGTCTCCTCTAATTTACCTTCTCCATCTTCACTTACAACTGGAGAACTATCAAAAGCATTTTTTTTTTGCTTTTGATTATGTCGGGGCCTTTGCCCGTCCAGTAGTTGTTTCCTATAATCCTATCTATTAAGCATGTTTTAGTCCATCAGGGCTAGAGGTCGCCGCTCTTGGTGCTTGCTTGGCAAGCCGCTATCGGTCACTAGACATCTTCGATGTCTTGACTGGTAGTAGCAACTGACCACCAGAGGGATGTACTTATCTCTCACAGTTACTATGTGCTGGGTCTGCCATAGACCAGTTTGGTTTGCCTTTGTTATTTGTCTTTTCAGCTACCTGTGGCACACTGATGAGAACATAAAGAGTTCGAAACCGGTCTGTGTCTGGTGGAGAAAAGACAGATAACAAATTTGGCTACCAATTTTGGATTTATAGGTATAATTCAATGGGAGTCGGGGCCTTTGCCCGTCCAGTAGTTGTTTCCTATAATCCTATCTATTAAGCATGTTTTAGTCCATCAGGGCTAGAGGTCGCCGCTCTTGGTGCTTGCTTGGCAAGCCGCTATCGGTCACTAGACATCTTCGATGTCTTGACTGGTAGTAGCAACTGACCACCAGAGGGATGTACTTATCTCTCACAGTTACTATTTGATTATGTGTAAAATTTGAAAATATCTTCCAGACGTATTGCAATAATTTAACGGTAGACATGGCATTTATACCTATTCTAACGTGTAAACGGAACGTAATATTCCAGTTCCTCCAGACGGTATTCTAATAACGCAATTTGAAATTGAAATATATGTAAAAAGGGGAAAGATCTGTCTCCACGCCAAAGTTAGTCAAATATTCTGAAAAGTCTTCCGTTGTATCATAAATAATGTAGTAAAAACTTCGTCAATATGTTATTGATGAGCGTGTCGCATGCCACTCATTTGCCTCTCGAGCACGGAATCCGAAAGCGTCGGAGTGTGGCGCATACTTTTCATGCATCGAAGTCGTCACCCTTGGGACGTGGTCGCCCGCAGCTGAATTTTGTCCCGTGTAAGCGTATTACTGGTATTACTGGATTATTGCCACGCATGCAGCTTATTGTGCAGCGCGTGTTGAAACAGATTTTATTGTATAAACTAGCCATTGTGACTGTGTTTGTTGATACTTATTAGGCCACTGGCCACGTTAATTTGAACTTACATCATACCCTGAACCGAAACAAGATTTATTAAATTATGGCCTCTCCATTCTCATTTACTATGTCTTATAGGTCCCATAGTGCACATCGGCACTGACGACAAATTTTTCCTTACGTATCTGAATTACATAACTCTTGGGCAAGTTTTTATGTATACTGTTGATACATCTATAGTGATTTCAGCAATCACTTTGGAAGAACTGTTACATAGTGAATTACAGTTTCATGACTAATGATCATTATGCAAAATATGTTTTTCAAAATTAAATTCAAGTATAATAGAAATTTATTAGCACTTTTTCTTTCAAAAAGAGTTGCATTTATTTTTTTATTTTTTCAATTTTAAAGAAGAAACCGTAAATTTCTTCTTTCAAACAGAAAGGCTGTCCGTTTTGTTTTTTATAATTTGTCCAATTTTAAAGAAGAAACCCTAAATTTCTACTTTCAAAAGAGTCCGCTATATTTTTTAAATTTTTCCAATTTTAAAGAAGAAACCTTAAATGTCTTCTTTCAAAAAAGGGTCCGCTTTATTTTTTTAATTTGTCCCATTTTAAAGAAGAAACCTAAATTTCTTATTTCAAAAATGAGTGCGCTTTATTTTTTAAATTTTTTCAATTCTAAAGAGGAAACCCTAGATTATTTCTTTCAAAAAAGTTCCATTTATTTATTTTTATTTTTTCAATTTTAAAGAAGAAACCGCAAATTTCTTCTTTCAAGAAGAAAGGCTGTCCGCTTTATTTTTTTTAATATGTCCAATTTTAAAGAAGAAACTCTACATTTCTTCTTTCAAAAAAGAGTCCGCTGTATTTTTTAAAATTTTTCAATTTTAAAGAAACCCTAGATTTCTTGGTTTCTTTAATATGTCCAATTTTAAAAAATAAACCCTAAATTTCTTCTTTCAAAAAAGAGTCCGCTTAATTTTTTAAATTTTTCCAATTTTAAAGAAGAAACCCTAAATTTCTTCTTTCAAAAAAGAGTCCGCCTTATTTTTTTTAATTTGTCCCATTTTAAAGAAGAAACCCTAAATTTCTTCTTTCAAAAAAGATGGTCCCGCAGGAGCTGCCCACTTTAATTGTTTAATTTTTGTCAGTTTTAAAGAAGAAACCCTAGATTTCTTCTTTAAAAAATGACGCTTTATTTTTTTTAATTTGTCCAATTATAAAGAAGAAACCCTAAATTTCTTCTTTCAAAAAGAGTGCTCTTTATTTTTCTTAATTTGTCCCATTTTAAAGAAGAAACACTCAATTTCTTCTTTCAAAAAAGATGGCCCCGCAGAAGCTGCCCGCTTTATTTGTTTAATTTTTTCAATTTTAAAGAAGAAACCCTAGATTTCTTCTTTCAAAAAAGAGTGCGCTTTATTTTTTTAATTTGTCCCATTTTAAAGAAGATAGGTACCCTAAATTTGTTCTTTCAAAAAAGATGGTCCCGCAGGAGCTGCCCGCTTTATTTGCTTAATTTTGTTGAAGAAACCCTAGATTTCTTCTTTCAAAAAGCGTCCGCTTTTTTATTTTTTCAATTTTAAAGAAGAAACCATAAATTCCTTCTTTTAAAGAATATGCTTTATTTTTTTTTTGTCCAATTTTAGACATTTCTTTTGTCAAAAAAGAGTCCGCTTTATATATTTTATTTTTTTATTTTCAAAGAAACCCTAAATTTCTTCTTTCAAAAAAGAATGCGCTTTATTTTTTAAAAATTTTTCAATTCTAAAGAAGAAACCCTACATTTCTTCTTTCAAAAAAGTCGCTTTATTTTTTTTTAATTTGTCCAATTTTAAAGAAGAAACCCTAAATTTCTTCTTGCAAAAAAGATGGTTCCGCAGGAGCTGCCCGCTTTATTTGTTTAATTTTTGTTAATTTTAAAGAAGAAACCCTAGATTTCTTCTTTCAAAAATGACGCTTTATTTTTTTTAATTTGTCCAATTTTAAAGAAGAAACCCCAAATTTCTTCTTTCAAAAAAGAGTGCGCTTTATTTTTTTAATTTTTCCAATTTTAAAGAAGAAACTCTAAATTTCTTCTTTTAAAAAAGAGTCCGCCTTATTTTTTTTAATTTGTCCCATTTTAAAGAAGAAACCCTAAATTTCTTCTTTCAAAAAAGATGGTCCCGCAGAGCTGCCCGCTTTATTTGTTTAATTTTTTTTTTTCAATTTTAAAGAAGAAACCCTAGATTTCGTCTTTCAAAGAAGACGGGGTCTGCTTTATTTTTTTATTTTGTCCAATTTTAGAGATTTCTTCTGTCAAAATAGAGTCTGCTTTATATTTTTAATTTTTTATTTCCAAAGGAGCCCTAAATTTCTTCTTTAAAAAGAGATGGTTCCGCAGGAGCTACCCGCTTTATTTGTTTAATTTTTGTCAATTTTAAAGAAGAAACCCTAGATTTCTTCTTTCAAAAATCACGCTTAATTTTTTTTAATTTGTCCAATTTTAAAGAAGAAACCCCAGATTTCTTCTTTCAAAATGACGCTTTATTTTTTTTAATTTGTCCAATTTTAAAGAAGAAACCCTAAATTTCTTCTTTCAAAAAAGAGTGCGCTTTATTTTTTAAATTTTTCCAATTTTAAAGAAGAAACTCTAAATTTCTTCTTTCAAAAAAGAGTCCGCCTTATTTTTTTTAATTTGTCCCATTTTAAAGAAACCCTAAATTTCTTCTTTCAAAAAAGATGGTCCCGCAGGAGCTGCCCGCTTTATTTGTTTAATTTTTTTTTTTCAATTTTAAAGAAGAAACCCTAGATTTCGTCTTTCAAAGAAGACGGGGTCTGCTTTATTTTTTTATTTTGTCCAATTTTAGAGATTTCTTCTGTCAAAAAAGAGTCTGCTTTATATTTTTAATTTTTTTATTTCCAAAGGAGCCCTAAATTTCTTCTTTAAAAAAAGAGTGCGCTTTATTTTTTAAAGTTTTTTCAATGCTAAAGAAGAAACCCTAGATTTCTTCTTTCAAAAAAGACGCTTTATTTTTTTTAATTTGTCCAATTTTAAAGAAGAAACCCTATATTTCTTCTTTTCAAAAAGAGTCCACTTTATTTTTTTTAATTTGTCCAATTTTAAAGAAGAAACCCTAAATTTCTTCTTTCAAAAGAGATGGTCCCGCAGGAGCTGCCCGCTTTATTTGTTTAATTTTTTTTCAATTTTAAAGAAGAAACCCTAGATTTCGTTTTTCAAAGAAGACGGGGCCTGCTTTATTTTTTTTATTTTGTTAAATTTTAAAGATTCCTTCTGTCAAAAAAGAGTCCGCTTTATATTTTTAATTTTTTTATTTTCAAAGAAGAAACCCTAAATTTCTTCTTTCAAAAAAGAGTGCGCTTTATTTTTAAAATTTTTTCAATTCTAAAGAAGAAACCCTAGATTTCTTCTTTAAAAAAAGACGCTTTTTTAAATTTGTCCAATTTTAAAGAAGAAACCCTAAATTTCTTCTTTCAAAAACCACTTTATTTTTTTTAATTTATCCCATTTTAAAGAAGAAACCCTAAATTTCTTCTTTAAAAAAAGATGGTCCCGCAGGAGCTGCCCGCTTTACTTGATTAATTTTTTTCAATTTTAAAGAAGAAACCCTATATTTCTTCTTTCGAAAAGCGTCCGCTTTTTTATTTCTTCAATTTTAAAGAAGAAACCATAAATTCCTTCTTTTAAAGAAGTCTGCTTTATTTTTTTATTTGTCCAATTTTAGACATTTCTTCTGTCAAAAAAGAGTCCGCTTTATATTTTTATTTTTTTATTTCCAAAGAAGAATCCCTAAATTTCTTCTTTCAAAAAAGAGTGCGCTTTATTTTTTAAAATTTTTTCAATACTAAAGAAGAAACCCTAGATTTCTTCTTTCAAAAAGGACGCTTTATTTTTTTTTGATTTGTCTAATTTTAAAGAAGAAACCCTAAATTTCTTCTTTTAAAAAAGATGGTCCCGCAGAAGCTGCCCGCTTTATTTTTTTTATTTTTTTTCAATTTTAAAGAAGAAACCCTAGATTTCTTCTTTCAAAGAAGACGGGGTCTCCTTTATTTTTTTATTTTGTTAAATTTTAAAGATTTCTTCGGTCAAAAAAGACTCCGTTTTATATCTTTAATTTTTTTATTTCGAAAGAAGAAACCCTAAATTTCTTCATTCAAAAAAGACGCTTAATTTTTTTTTATTTCACCCATTTTAAAGAAAAAACCCCAAATTTTTTCTTTCAAAAATGAGTCCGCTTTAGTTTTTTAATTTGTCCAATTTTAAACAAGAAACCCAAATTTCTTCTTTCAAAAACGATAGCGCAGGAGCTGTCCGCTTTATTTTTTTTAAATATTTTCAATTTTAAAGAAGAAACCCTAAATTTCTTCTTTCAAAAGAGTAGGCTTTATTTTAAAAATTTTTCCAATTTTAAAGATGAAACCCTATAAATTTCTTCTTTCAAAAAAGACAGGCTGTCCGCACTTTTTAGTAAAATCGAGGAAAATTTCGCCCAGCATTTTCACCTAATTTTCAGAAAAAAATATTCTGTTCGTCCATCTCGAAGGAGCCGCGAGTTATTAAACTCGGAAGGGGGACATGTTTTAGAAAACCGAAAAAATTGCGAAAACACGAAAACTTCAAACCTAGGCTATGTCCAAACAAAAAACCGCCGCCGGGGGGCCATTTTGGTAAAAAATCCAAGCCTTTGATCCCACAAAGTAGGTACATAAAAAACGATTTTGAACACTAAATTTGATGACGTTCTTATTTCCAATATACGGGGTAAATGAGACTTTGTTTAAAAAACTAATAATAAAATAATTGCCAAATCTAGTAAAGATAGATTATTACTTCCTTATTACCCCAAATTAATCTATAAAAAAAGTGTGTAAAAATTTAAAATATATTTTTCTGAATAGGCTGTGAAGATATTTGACATTAATAATCCCAATTATTTATTACATTTCAACCCAAAAATCCATTCGATTCATTTTGTGCATTAATAACAAATTCTTGTACTTTAATTCATTTATTTTTTCAGTAGTTATTTTTTATGAAAAATATATCATCGTATACATATAAAAAAATCCACAGTTATTTGATTTTTTTAGAAAAATTAACAAGTCCTTTTATTTGAAAAATACCTGACACTGCGTTCCAAAAATATAATCGTACTTTGACATTTATAAAATTTTACAAACGACAAAATATGCCTGCAGTTCTAAAACATCTCATCCTCAGTCTTTATCACCAATTCGGGCTCTGCAATAACCTCGAATTTCAGTTCTTCCGGTGCATCCCTACAATCTTTATACGTAAGCTCAATGCTACTCGTAGATGGCAGGGTAGCAAAATACTCGATGATTTGCGAGTACCACTCGGTTGATTTTTCCAAGTCGCTTAAAAGTTCCCTTTCGATTGCCAAGAGAGCCAGCGCACTTCTAGGTTCCTCTTTCTTATTCGAGCCGCAGTACTCTCTGATCCTATTCAAGGCACACGACGAACCTTCCAACGGTTCCGCCAAGCTCGGCACCGTAACGACTAGTTCTAGAAGTTTGTACAGTTCGGGAACGCAGGCTTTTATCTCGTTGTCGTGGATAAACTTCAGTATGTCGCTAGTTCGCTTTATATCACATTCCCCTATGCCGCCGATTGTTGGGTCGCCGTAAAACAAGTCAAGTTCAGTCTTCAACTTTACCGTGTCGAAGAGCTTTGGGTAGTTTTCGTTAATGCTGCTCAGTAGTGAGCTATCCGGGGTTTTCTTCAATCCTGGATATTTGGGTATGTAGTCCAAACTCACAAGAGCAAAGAAATCTGAAATTTCTATGTCTAGAAATCTCCCGTCTACGTCGTATATTATGTTATCCAGGATTTGGACATACAGTGCTTGCATGCTCGTTAAAGTTGGTTGTGCCTCATTGAACAGGGAACTTACGTTATGGACTAGCCTGCTAAATTCTCCTTCAGTTTTCAATTGTTTCAGTTTCTCTATCAAATCGTTGACTGCCATGCGGTAGTATGTTGTGTCTAAGGGTTTTTCTTGGATAGTATCAAAGGTCTTATTGACCAGCGTAAAAATCTTCTCAAATATTATCAGGAATATGATAAACTTAGGACTTTTCAAGTGGTTTACCAAATTGATGGCATGAGCAATGACATCTACAGAATTTTCGAACTTTTCAGTTTTGGTGACGAACTCTAGAATCTTTAAAATTGTGTCGTAGTTATTTTTCACAGTTAAAACACACGTAGGCACAGAGTTCAGCCAAGCAGGAGATACGTTGATCAAAATGTCTTTAATTTGGATCTTCTTAAAGAAGCTACAGAACAAGGATATAACAGAAAAAAATAATTTACACTCCTGTAGCGAACGTAACGACTGAGCTAGAAGCGAATTGAACTCATGAGCATAACAATGGACTGATTGTGCTAGTCTAGTATCTCCCTGATGGCGTTTCACACACTGTTGAAGACTGAACAGCTCTGTTGGCTTTACGACTGCTCCGTCGTAACATTGCGCGACCATTTTTTCCTTGTAGTTAAACCTACCCAGTTCTTTATCCACTATGACCATTAGCTCGTCGGATTTTTTGCCATAATTAACGTCATACAATCCAATGAATCTTTCTATTGGTCTTCCATTTTTCACGAACCTTATGGCTATGGAAATTTGTCTCGAACATGGGTTGCAATTTATCTCGTCCATCATTAAGGCGAAAAAATTCGCCGCGGTAACTTCCTCGGTAATGCGCTGCAGAATCACATGCGCAATGGACTGAACAAGATCAATTTGTATTGTTTCTGTTAGGCCCGTGAACGGGCTCGTCTGCTCCACCTGAGTGCGGACGATGTCGTCGTAATTTTTGAGGACGCTTAGGACACCTGAAAGAATTAAAGGAAATTGTTCATTAAAAGGTTCCGGTTGTGCGGTTCTTAAACTAACAGCGAAACAAGATTTTTTGAATCTAATTGGGAAATTATTGAAATTGTGAGTATGCAAACAATTTGTTCTGTTGTTACCTAGAATATTGATGTTGGAATTTTGTAAAAGAGTATGGTATACTGTTTTACAAGTTTTTAAATACATTTTAATGACAAAAATAAGATATCTAATTTTTTTTAGCTTATCTGTTTATGCCAGCTCATACATATGTAGAGTCCGGCCGCTATAAGAACAAGCCAGGGGCGTTGTAACGGCTGAGCTAGTTTTGGCGATATCATACTTCTACCATTTATCAAACTCAACGCTGCGAATAACAGATTTTAAAAATATTATGATGATACGCTTATGCTAGAGCGCGGGACTTCGATGGACGACCGCGAAGATATTCTTTGATGACGTTGGTGGCTTGTTCTTATAGCGGCCGGAGTCTACGAGTAGATGATAAATACAAAGAGGATCATGCGAAGACACATAATGGAGGCCATTGGTGGCAATAAATTTAAGTTCAGTCATGTCAGTGAATAAAACCCCAAAAAAATTAAATTAAGGAATCCTGCATTTTTGGCACAGATACCTGTTATGAACAGAATAATTTTTAAAATTCCGTATATTGATAGAGTTTTTAATTATTTTCTCAGCTATTTATAAATATCCTTTTGAGGCCATTTGAAGGTTCGATTTCGTTTATTTCTGAAAATTCTTCTGATCTACGAAAAATACTGTATTAACAAAATCCTTCAAAATTGCTTTATACTTCAAGGATACAGCTAGGAAATCCACTATTTGATGGTCACCTAACATGGACCACCCTGTACAAGAAGATAAATTCAAACAGTAAAATTTTAAGTTTTTTTAACATAAAACATTGCATTTTCGTAAAATTGATTTCAAAATAGGGTCTCTTGCAATTTTCAGGAGAAAGTTCATGGGTCTCCTCCAATAGGAGAAAATTTAACAAAAAATTTTTTTAAAAATGATTCAAATCCTAGGAAAATAACGTCATATTCGTGTTCAGGACGGGCGAATTCTAAACATAATAATATGTCTTTACACACCTAATAAGACATGACTTGAAATGCCTGAATATTCTAGTTGGCATAAGATGGAAAAAATCCCAAATGAGGCGAGATGCATAATATGTAAAACATAATTCAATAATAAACTGCCAAAATAAACTAAATTAAATTTTTTTTCCTAACTCCAACATTGTACAAAACTATATCATGTGACAGAACCAAATCAGAAGCGTATGTCACCGATATCCTTGGGACATGACTTTGGAGGAAGTTTTATAGTGTGTAAAGTTAAACTTTACGCACTAGTGCGTAAAGTGTTTTTTCGTTGCGCACTAGTGCGTAAAGTAAAATAGTAAAAAACTGCATATTAGAGCACCTATAAGCACCTATTATAATCATATCTTATTTTAAAGACGTTAAATGTGGTTATTTAATTTTATGTACTTAGTCCATTTATTTAAAATCACGGTGTAATATTATAAAAAATACCTAATTCTCAGTATTCTTTAACAATAATCTTTGAATTTTGTTATAAGTTTGAAGTTTTATTTATACTTTCAAAATTGACTGACTAGTGTCACTCATTTAAAATTAAGTAGGCCATAGCAATATTGTCATTGTTAAATTTTGACGTTTAAGTAAGTTTGACGTTTTGATATTCGTTTCATATTATTATTAGAAAATTTAAGTTAGGAGGCCTTTAAATTTATTATGATTTTTGTGTAACTTTCACCTTTAAATTTTACTTTATTTTAAATTTCTTAGTTTTTGAAGAGATAAGTACAATATGGATGTTGATTTATCAGATTTATCAGATTTTGAATGCACTGCTCCGTCGAATATAGCTAATTCGGCACAAAAAAACATATTAATGACTACCTTCGGGTTAAATTTTGCTTAAATTACTATTGTTAGAAACATATATCTCATAATATTATATAAAATTAATCACGTAATTTTCGTTACCTACTACAATAAATTTTGCGAGAAATTTTGTTAAGTACAGAAGTGTTAATTTTTTTTCATATAACTAGTAGATATGTTAATGTTTAAGCAGAATGCAGCATTAATCAACAACTGCCTTTACGCACTAATGCAAAAAATGAAATACTTTACGCACTAGTGCGTAAAGTAAATTGTACTTTATACATATATTTCTTAGTAACCATTTTGGTAGTAGAAAAAATATTGTATGCAATTCGTGCGTAAGGGGAGCTTTTCGGATGGGATTGTCGAAAAAATTCCCATTCATGAAAAAATCTTACCTTACGCACTTGTTGCATAAACAACTGTTTATTTTATGCCGTGTTATTCTACACGTTACATAAAAATCTAAAGCCTAAACTTTGAAAAAGGAAACAGATATAGTTTCCGAAACGTCCGCGCAGTATTTTTGTATTAATTTACCTAATTCCTATTAGTTGTCAAAAAAGACCCTCTAACTAACTGTTCCTCTGACATTACGTCAAAGGCGTAGAGGTTATTTCCCAGTTTTAAACTGGTTAATTTGAATATTTTTTAGATAAATCAACTTTATTTGGATAGGAATCTCAAGAAATGTGGTAATAAATCCCAAAAAAGAAACGGAAGAGAAATTACTCGAGAAATTATAAATAACTACTAATTCGATAATGATAAATTGTCTCTTTCTTATATCACATTTTTATCATTAGAAGAAAATAAATGTCACAACTTTAATAATTTGCAAGAAAAAGTAAAAACAAATATAGAGAAGACAGTTTCATTAAAAAATAATTTTGACATTACCTAGGTATTCAATAAAACTCGCAATAAAATGAAAACTACCTGAAATCTTTTTGAAGTGACAAAAATTTGATGTTTAAAAAACTGGGCCCTGATTTGAGTAATTTATTTATTTATTTCTGCCTTATCGGCATTTCCTGAAAAAGTATTCAGTGTGGTATTAATCTAATAAAAACTCAATTATATGTATTATTAATTTAATTATGACTTAGTTAAAACGTTGGCAATTCACTTTAACTCTGCAATGCCAAAAAGCAAGAAAAATATAAATTTTAAAAAATTCATGATGAAAAAAATTGTTTTTATTTCGAGTATGTACCTATATATACTTAGTTTTGTAGCGTATTCTTGTGTACCTATATGTATTATTAAAAACCAGTTTCTAAGAAATACCAAAGTATTTTTTTGTTTTTTGATTTCATTCTTTCATGTCTAATTTTTTTTTTAATAAATGTATCTATATATATATGACTGATGGTCGAGATGGTAGAGTACCTGCCTCTCACCCAAAAGTCCCGGGTTCGAATCCCGGTCGTGGCAATGGAAAATACTGTGAGAGGGATTTTTCCATTATACACGGATATTGGATGTGTGTCCCTTGTCTTTAAATGTGTAGCCCCCTCCCGCACAAGGCTCAGCCTTCTGGGATAAAGGGGGTCGTAATTACATGTGGTGTATTTATTAAAAAAAAAAAAAAGTATAACATTCTCATATTTTTATTTAAATTAAGTTTTGGCGAATGCCTCGGCGAATGCGTTAGTAGCGCTAGATTGTCCTTTCATTTTATATTTAAAAGTTGGCAACTTATAGTTTAACAGTACAATTTTTCCTGAAATTGTCCATAAATAAGAAAATAAAACTCAAATAAAGGACCAGATAAAATACCCGCCTTTAATATGGCAAAGACTGTGTGTGCACACATCCGCTTATAATATTTAATTTATTTCTGAGATTGGATACGTTTCCTAATATGCCTATTGGAAAAAGTCCCGTTTATGTCCCATTTTTTAAAAAGAAATAAAAATAATGCTGAAAATTATAGGTCCATAATTATTGTCTGCAGGGGCGGCTGGTGAATTTTCGATGTTCGATATTTCAATTTTTAGAGAAATTAGACCTATATCAAATTATAAGATGGATATTTGGAATCAAAATGAGAATATTGGAGAAAAAAATATTTGATTTTTTTTTTAAATATCAGAATAATCAATAATTCACTCACTAGTTTTTTATATAAAATTATTTGCAATAATTTTGACTGCCCGTCGATCCTGGAGCAACAAAATTTGTATGTACCGTCGTATAAGAAGTAGAAATTGTGAAACTTTTTAACTTACTAGGTCCTTCACGGACTAATTTATTATTATTTCTTCCATATGCCGAAATTGTAACTTACAGAATAGTTTTGATATTATATTTTATTGTAGTATTCAGTTAATTAAAAGGTTATTCTTGGTATATATTTTGTATTAATCTATACTAGGGGGTTATCAAGATTTTCACAACAAAGTTGTAATAAAAAATTTCCGTTCGTCCAGAAAAAAAAAATTGTATTATCGACGCACGGAAATAATATTTGGCTACGGCTATTTTTTTTTCATTTTGAAGCTTTCATTAAGGCCTTGATGACTTCTATTTATATTGGAGATAACATTATAGGGCGTACCATTTAGAATGAAGAAGTTAGGTTGATTTCCGGAAAACTCGGAAGTGGAAGGCTCTGATAAAATAGATAATAGACAAACTGCAAACAAAAATCGATGAAATTGAGCTTTTTATGGCGAGAATGGCTGCCATTTAATAGAATTTGAGCTCTACGCTTTTTTAACAATCCGATGCGTGATTTGTTATAATATTAAATGGGGCATAATCCAGAGGTAGAATTTTTGATAATCTCCAGAATAGCGACCATATGATTTTTGAAATTTGCGGCATTATTTCAGATGATCGATGATCGTAATCTTGTTTGAAATTTTAGGTTGTTTTTTAAATAAGTATGTATTAGAAGTGTCCATAAGTATAAAGTGAATAATTCGTTGAAAATAAGTGAAGTGGAAAAATACGACTTTCAGGGAGTTTGGGGCCAAATGTCTCTAAAAGTGTTGTCGAGTGCCGATGTTTTTATTGGAATTTTTTGTTCAGGGGCAAAACTACGTATGTTAAAAGCAAAAAATTTCAAAAATCGGACGTTCGATAATCTGGATATTTACCAATTTTTTTTTTTTTTTTTTTTAAATAAATTATTCTTCTGTAAAGAAAAAGATCATATTCATGTTTAGTACACTCAATTTATTCAAAAGCTTATTAATTCCAATTTTGCTAACTAATTTTCGCTCTTTTAAACTTACTAGAAGAACCACAAACAAAAATACCTAACAGTGCGTTCTACTTCATTGGTACCTAAGTATGACATTGGAAAAAAAGTATAATAAATACCGAGGGGGGAACCACCTTAGAATTTTGGTGTACAAGCTGTTAGAATTTTAGAATTTTTTAGCATTTTTTTAGAATTCATTAGCATTTCTTAGAATTATCAGTATTTTTTAGAATTTATTAGCATTGTTAGTATTTTTTTAGAATTTCTTAGAATTTAATTAGAATTTTTTAGAATTTATTCAGAATTTTTACCTATTGCGCATGCTCAAAAGCATGCGCAATCTATAAAAATTTGTCTGCCACATCGCGCCGGGCGGCGAACTTGCGCAATAGCGTGAACAACCATTTTAGTGGAGTCAATCAGAGGTTTTCACTTCGGAAAAATTTAGATCCGCCCTATCTTTCTGATTATAAATATATATAATACTTATATTTGTAAAAAATACAGGGCATTCCATAAAAAAACCATACTTTTTTCCACCCTTCGTATACCGTTGAAGGGAGAAAAAAAGTAATAGTAATCTACAAAAAATTCTATGTGTAGGTTTTGAAAATTTTGAATCGTTAATAATTGATCGAAATAAGGGGGTATAGTTTTAAAGGAAACGCCCTAAGTTTAAATTCAATTATTTACGCCATTTTTATAGCATATATATAAGTGTGATATATATATTTGTAATCAGAAGGACGAGGCGAATCCAAACATGTAAAAATATATAGGGTGTTCCATTTAAAAAAACCATACTTTTTTCTGCCCCTCGTATACGGTTGAAATAGGAAAAAAGTAATAGCATATTCAAAATCTACGGAAAATTCTGTGTTAGACCGGGTTTTGAAAAATTAAAATCGGCGGTAATTGACCGAAATAAGGGGGGGTATAGTTTTATAGGAAACACCCTGTATGTAGGAATAGTACAGGGTGATTGGTTATAAATGCCACCCCCCCTTAACTCCCTTATTTTTGAATTTAGAAAAAAAAGTTTCAAATAAAGTTGTACAAGCTGCTCTGAGGTTTGTAAGGGTGCTACACAAATTTATACAGGGTGTTCGAAGAAAGCGTGACCGACCAATGTTATGTTTTTTTATTGGAACACCCTGTATTTTATTGGATTTTCGAAATCTACGACTTATTACGCTTCCGGCGATATAAATATGTTGTATACTGAATCCAATCCTTTCCAAGATATATTGCTATAAATGAGTCATAAGTAGAATTAAGTTAGGCATGAAAAAATAACAACGATTGTACATCATTTGTTGTCAGTGCAATGTGTGTCACATTAAGTTGAAAATGGGCTTGTCTGACGAAAAGGAACGAAAAATGTATGAAATTTATGTAAAGAGCAGATACAACATGCACGGAAGCTCAGCGTGAGTATGCCAACTTATGACTCATTTATAGTAATATATCTTGGAAAGGATTGGATTCAGTATACAACATATTTATATTGCTAGAAGCGCAATAAGTCGCAGATTTCGAAAATCCAATAAAATACAGGGTGTTCCAATAAAAAAACAACATTGGTCGGTCACGCTTTCTTCGAACACCCTGTATAAATTTGTGTAGCACCCTTACAAACCTCAGATCAGCTTGTACAACTTTTATTTGAAACTTTTTTTCTAAATTCAAAAATAAGGGAGTTAAGGGGGGTGGCATTTATAACCAATCACTCTGTACATATAATATGAAATCGGAACATAAAGAGATTTCCGATGAAATCGGTAAAATCTCTACCATTCTACAATTTTTAAGATAAAAACGTGGAATTTTCACATATTACTCTTGAGGTAATGTATAAAAATATCCTATGAGTGAAAAAAATCTAAAAAATTTAATTTAGAAGATGCACACTTCCAAAATTTCAAAATTTTGAGAGTGACAAAATTTGATATGTATAACTAACTTTAACCACCTCTCTGGTTTAAATCACGTTTATTAGATTTCTGTAGGTGTGATTTTTAAAGCTTGAAATGTGTACTTTAAGATGCTTCAAGGGGATTTACCTTAAAAATTAAATTAACTCTATTTTACGAAAATTAAAAATAAATGTTTTTGCTCCAAAATTCGTGAAATTAGAGATAGAATAAACGTTAATAACTTTTATAAAAAATTTATTTAGCATACCTAGCCAGTATATTTATAGTAGAACCTCAAAATATGTAAAGTACGACTCCTTAAAATTTGATTACTCTATGAGGGAAAGAAAGGTTAAACACAGATTAGATAAATATATTTTTTCTACTACCGATCGTAAAGTACTAACTTTTCGCACGCTGAAGAGTACGTAAAGTTAAACTTTACGCCTAGTGCGTAAAGTAACATACTAAACAATTGCATACCTATTAGAGCACCTATAATAATCATATCTTATTTTAAAATCGTTAAACGTGGTTATTTAATTTTATGTCCATTTATTTACTATCACGGTATTATTATAAAACATTGTACCACCTATTTTTCAGTATTCTTTAACAATAATGATTAAATTTTTTACAATTCTGAAGTTTCATTTATATTCTTGACATTGACATTAGACAAAGAAATAATAGACATTGATTAATTTCACTCATTTAAAATTAAGTGGGCTATAACCATGGTATAAGAAAACATGGTATGCTCATTAGACGGACCTAAAAATGAAATCGCCGCGCATGACGTCAGCTGGCAGACACATGACACTGACACAGTCGCAGTGCTTTGCTTTGGTTTGAATTTGTTGATCTGTAGAATATTATGTTCTCCAAGTTTTCTTATAATTTCAATGCTAATTTCTTAATAAAACGTGTTTTGTAATAGTATAGTGATATAAACATGTTATAATATGTAAACGTGTAAATCGTCTAACGTTGTGATTTACGGCTAAAATGTTGAATTGTGCTGTGGCAAAATGTAAAAACTATACCCGAGTGACCAAAGGGAGTAATATAAAGTATTTTCGGTTTCCAAAGGATGCTAATTTAATAAAACAGTGGGTTATTGCTTGTAGTCGCCAGGACAAAATCAATGTAAAGAATATTAAGTTAAGTAAATTTTAATCTGTTTCTTAAGTTATTTTTCTGTATGAAACCTATGTAGAAAAAGTAAAACGTTTCAATTTTGCATGTCTTAAATTTAAATAAAGCTACATATTTTTATAATTTGTTGTTTTTCTTACTTCATAAAAAATTTAGTTCAAAAATAATAAAAACTTGTGGTGCTATTCTGTAACCCATTTTACAGCGCTGGCTGTAAGGGATGTAAGCCTTTGACCTTGGCTTTTTACATCCAATGTAAAATAGTGTCTATTCTATACCATAAAATGCAACTGTAAATTTATAACGGAGATGTAAAGTGTTATAGAAAAACCTAACCGTAGACTTAGTGAATGAAATTTTTATTTGTAGTTTGCATTTAAATAAACTGCTGAATATTATAGAAAATAGAAAGTAATAAGATAGGCTGTCTTAATAAGTAATAATAATAAAAAAAACACACCACAGAAATTAGACAACCCCCAAATCCAAAGCCAAAGGCTGTCCGGAAGAGGGCTACACATTTGAAAAAACGCAGACAAACATCCATACCCACCGACATTGCCATTTGCCGGTGCCCGGTCTCGAACCGGGACTCGATAGGCAGTGTAGCCAGAGCCATGTCTGTCACTCACGCTTTAGCCCACTGCGCCACCGAGTAAAAAGTAAAGTTGCCATTTACATCCTGCTATAATTTTATAGAGTTGTATCTGTTTCCCTATAAGAGAAACTTATAGAATAGATCATTGATAAATATATATTATGTGTTTATTAAATTTAATCATATAGCAACAACTTGATAGAAATGATGAATGATGAACAAAACTAAGAATAATGCCCTAAAAGCAGCGACAATAATATTTATCACAATTCTCCATACCTATTAAATCACGAATTTCGAATTTTGTAATCCAGCTGACGTCATATTGTGCGAGAGAGATAGCTTTAGGATGCGCAAGAACATACCGCGTAAGCTTATGTGTATCGTGGCTATAACAGTATTGTGATTTTTAAATGACATATGAAGTTTTGACGTTTCACATTATTATTAGAGAATTTAGATGCATTTCGGTAGAAGAAAAAATATTGTATGCAATTCGTGCGAAAGGTGAACTTTTTTCACTCATGGGATTGTCGCATTTGTGAAAAAATCTCACCTTACGCACTTGCATAAATAACAAAGTATTTGAAAATTATGAACGTAAAAATGATACAGCAAATAAAAATGCAGATAATAAATTAGTGTTTTAGAATGACCGAAAAATAATCAGAATTCTTATAAAGTTTTAGAATTACTTAGAATTATTTAGAATTTTTTGGAATTTTTTAGAATTGTTAGAATTTTTTAGAATTATTAGAATTTTTTGAAACAATTATATGAAAATTAGCATTTTTTAGAATTCTAGAATTTTTGGTGTACAAAATTGGATAGGTGGTTTACCCCTCGATAAATACTATACACTTTTACTCACATTTGTATGGGCCGTCACTATCATCTTCATTTCGAAAAGGTATTTCCAACCGTGCGAGCGCACAAGATATATCGATTAATCTCTCCAGGTATTCGCGATTTCGTTTTATTAGAACATTTCTCTCCAGTTCTACTTGGGCAGCATCGGCTGGCTTTTTATTTTTGCATAATATCTTTAACTTCACAGTGGAATATGTATGTTCCTTACTTTCCTCGTGTTTTTTAGAGGCTTGAGACAGATTTTTCAAGTCGTCGAAACCTGTTGAGTTCCACAATCTGCCAGGTACGGATGGGTACAAAACGCAGTTCCAGCAATAGAGTTTTCGGTTCGCCGTGTTGCCAGTCAGCCACTTGACTCTGTGATACCAGCTGGCAGAAAACATGCGATATTTACCTCTGTCATTTTGCGATAGATTTACTAAATCGGTGAATCGCCCTTTCCTCACTATCTGCAGCTGCTCCTCTTTAGTGAACGTTTTAAAGGGTTTCTCCAGCAGATCGTTCAAGTTGTTGATGCACATTTTACGCTCGTAATTCACATGATTTGCTTCAAAATAAATAAAAACTAACGCACAAGGCCGGCTTCTTTCACACAACGTAGTTGCGTTCTCTATATCGGTCACGGCGTCTCTCGCCCGAACGCCACAAGCCGGCGTTCGGCGTATCTCGCCGCCACTCGCCCCGGCCTAGGCTAGTCACTTTTCCCTCACGTGCATTTTCGCTCGGCATGGGCGCCCGTAATGACACAGGACCAAAATAAATTTCAGCGCCCAGCGGCGTACCTGCCCAGAACACTTAATTAAAACATTTTATTTTAGTTGTTTCTAATAATAATTTGATTATGACCGCCTCTACAAAGAAAAAGTTAAATGTTTCTCTTAATATAATTAGAATTTTCAGACCACAATTTAATTAAAGATTTAGATTTTTGGGGTATTAGGTCCAATTTAATTAAAACACTATTACATTAACTTGCCGACGTTTCGGTATAATTTATTACCATCCTCAGGGCACTGTAAGATATAAATTAATTACTGTAAATTTTTTGGCATATAATAAAATTTTATAAAATGAACCCAAAATATATAAATAATATTTAAACAATTACTGAATCAATATAGTTATACATATTGAAGGAAATACGTACTTATTTTAGGCACTTTAATAATTATAAATTTAAAATCAATAAAAAACAATATCATAAACGATTACTTACATTAAAATTTAGTGTTTCTCGTGCATAAACAACTTAATAGCAGGAACATACTACTTGGATATCTTAGATACACAAATTATAAGAATACCTGAAAACTCAATACTTATCGACTGGTACCATAAACCTACTTTTTCTGAAAGGTTTTTAAATTTCAATTCGCAACATTCTATTAATACTAAACTGAACATAATTAATAATTTAAAATATAGAGCTATTAACTTATCCAGTCCCCAATTTCATAAAAAAAACTTAGAACTGATTAAAACCTATCTAATTAAAAATAATTATCCAATATCATTAATCAGTAGAATATTAAACATTAACAATAACAGTCGACCAATTAGACCTGCACCAACAGAACAAGCATTTTATTACAAACTTCCATATGTAAAAAAATCTTTCAGAAAAGTTAAAAAAAGCCCTAACGTCAAACAAAATAAATATAGCTTTTAAAAGTGAAAATACTGTCAAAAATAATTTTTTTACTAAATTAAAAACTAAAACTCCAATAGACTTGCAATCGAATTTAATATATACCTAAAATACCTTGACAAAATTGTAATAAAAGTTATGTGGGTCAAACAAGTAGGTATCTAAAAACAAGAAAAAAAGAACACATGAGAGACGTTAAAAACAAAAATAAGATAAATATTACATCTTTAGTGGAACATTGCAAATTTTTAGATCATGAATTTAACTTTGACCAAACCACAATAATAGGCAAACAATCTAATCTAGACAAAAGAAAATTTCAAGAAATGATAAACATAAAAAAATTCGAATCAGTAAATTCAAGAAAAGACAGAAAATTTAAACTCTTGTTATTTCAATTTAAATAATAAGATGAAAACTTAACGACATAATGCATATTTTAAAAGTAATAAATAACATAATTAGAATTTTCAGACCACAATTTAATTAAAGATTTAGATTTTTGGGGTATTAGGTCCAATTTAATTAAAACACTATTGCATTAACTTGCCGACGTTTCGGTATAATTTATTACCATCCTCAGGGCACTGTAAGATATAAATTAATTAGGTACTGTAAATTTTTTGGCATATAATAAAATTTTACAAAATGAACCCAAAATATATAAATAATATTTAAACAATTACTGAATCATTATAGTTATACATATTAAAGGAAATACGTACTTATTTTAGGCACTTTAATAATTATAAATTTAAAATCAATAAAAAACAATATCATAAACGAATACTTACATTAAAATTTAGTGTTTCTCGTGCATAAACAACTTAATAGCAGGAACATACTACTTGGATATCTGGAGTTTGTTGAAAATTACTCTGTATATAGTAACTTATTATAAAATTATTAGAAAATGTGTGTTTTTCGCGTGAAGACTGTGATACGAATGAGATTCTGTTTCTATGCAATATTCAGTTTGCTGTAGATAAGGGATGAATAAGTGTTTGGGTTGTTTATGTAATAAGTAAACAAACTTAAAATAGAGAGGAACAAAAATACGTAAAAAGGTTATTTATTACTTTTAAAAATATGCATTATGTCGTTAAGTTTTCATCTTATTAATTAAATTGAAATAACAAGAGTTTAAATTTTCTATGTCTTTTCTTGAATTTACTGATTCGAATTTTTTTATGTTTTCATTTCTTGAGATTTTCTTTTGTCTAGATTAGATTACAATCGAATTTAATATATAAAATACCTTGTCAAAATTGTAATAAAAGTTATGTGGGTCAAACAAGTAGATATCTAAAAACAAGAAAAAAAAAAGAGCACATGAGAGACGTTAAAAACAAAAATAAGATAAATATTACATCTTTAGTGGAACATTGCAAATTTTTAGATCATGAATTTAACTTTGACCAAACCACAATAATAGGCAAACAATCTAATCTAGACAAAAGAAAATTTCAAGAAATGATAAACATAAAAAAATTCGAATCAGTAAATTCAAGAAAAGACATAGAAAATTTAAACTCTTGTTATTTCAATTTAATTAATAAGATGAAAGCTTAACGACATAATGCATATTTTAAAAGTAATAAATAACCTTTTTACGTATTTTTGTTCCTCTCTATTTTAAGTTTGTTTACTTATTACATAAACAACCCAAACACTAAACTTATTCATCCCTTATCTACAGCAAACTGAATATTGCATAGAAACAGAATCTCATTCGTATCACAGTCTTCACGCGAAAAACACACATTTTCTAATAATTTTATAATAAGTTACTATATACAGAGTAATTTTCAACAAACTCCAGATATCCAAGTAGTATGTTCCTGCTATTAAGTTGTTTATGCACGAGAAACACTAAATTTTAATGTAAGTAATCGTTTATGATATTGTTTTTTATTGATTTTAAATTTATAATATTATTAAAGTGCCTAAAATAAGTACGTATTTCCTTCAATATGTATAACTATATTGATTCAGTAATTGTTTAAATATTATTTATATATTTTGGGTTCATTTTATAAAATTTTATTATATGCCAAAAAATTTACAGTAATTAATTTATATCTTACAGTGCCCTGAGGATGGTAATAAATTATACCGAAACGTCGGCAAGTTAATGTAATAGTGTTTTAATTAAATTGGACCTAATACCCCAAAAATCTAAATCTTTAGTTTCTCTTAATATTTAATAAATACAGGGAAACTTACTTAAAATTCACTTATTTTCCTTATATTATCAAGTCGTTCAAAAAATGGATTGAAATTTGAATATTTTATGAAGCTTAAGAATCTTGAAACAGATTTTCGAAATCTATTCAAAGATATAAGGTGTGAAAAAATATATATATATTTTTTTAATGGAACATCCTATATATTTTAAGATATAGAGATTCGTCGTAATATTCATATTACAAATATATACAGGGTGGTCCGAATTTAAATCGGGAAACTTCGCCAGCGGATACTACGCCTAAGAATAATTACTTTTTGTCATATAAACAAACATATGTATATCGAAAAACAAATGGAGTTCAAAATACAAGGTGTTAAAGTTGGCGGAAAAAAAATGTTTTTTTAATATCTCAATATAATGAATAAAGATTTTTTATTCAAATTTGACATACAGGTATAATTAAGGCAAGCACACGAGTTAAAATATATTTTGTCCAAAATATTACACTGGGTGATTATTTTTTTTCTGATCGATCACCCCTTAAACCACAAGAACTTCTTGTTTGTACGCCACTGGTCAAATTTAATAGAAAAATTTTATTCTACGTTCCTTTTAGAGCAAAAAAGTATTTTCGGCTTCTTTTCGAAATCCTTATGGTTTTTGATAAAATTGACATTTTCTACAACCCATAAACGACGGAACAAAGCAATAATTTTTTTTATCTGGACAAAAAACGAAGTATGGGGACCGACTAAAGTGAACCTCGCGAGTTCGAAATAAATACTAAAAAAATTCCAAGTCAGTGGCGTCGAAAAAAAGGGGCGCTGCAGAGAAAACGGGGAAAAAATTCGAAAATGTGTTTCGCTATTTCTCTTCATTTTTCGACGACGTTTACGCTTAGAAATTTTTTGGACGCTCGGCCTGACCTCTACACTGAACAAAAGGATCCAAAAAATTTTTACCGATACCGATATCGATTAATCGCAATCTATTAAACGCAGCTAATAGTACAGGCAAAGTGTCCAAACCAAACAAGAACATAACGAATTCGTTGAAACTTGACATATACGTTTAAAAATACATATATTTCAAGAAACTGAAGAGTCCCTAACCATAAGGGGTGTGTCGGAGCCGCCTACTTGAAGAACCGTGGGATAAACTAAGTTTTGCACGCCATTTCCCTTACCAAGAGCAAAGTTTAAAAATTCATTTAATTACAAAAATAAACTGTAGGTACATAAAATATATCTACCTCACATAAACAAGAACAGTCCAATAGTTTCCAATTGTCTCTTCTCATTTTGATGAAACATTCTTTTCTCCTTGCTGGGTCTCTGGGGAAACGTTTCATTAAAAAGCCCTTTTTGCAGAGTTACTGCAATTTACCGCCGCACAACGAGGCATTTCGCTCCTAATTCTAAAAAGCAATAAAATTAGTTTGCATGGTATTTTTGCACGCTCGGGTAATTTGACAGTTTTACTGAATCGTTTGAGACATTTGTAAGTGACGTTTACAAATTAGCCATCGGTAAGTGAGTTACTTACCGATCAGGAGGCGGTAAGTAAACTGATAAATATAGAAATTTAAAAATCAATTTTTATTGAAGACAACATTAAAATTACAATTTGAATAATTATTAAAATTTATTGAAGCAATAGAATTCATAACTTAAGTTGTGGCAAAAATCTTATCTTGGAGAAATTTCTAATGAAAGCAGATGTGACTTGATAAAAAATATTCAGTCTCATAGTAACCAAAGCGAACACTTTTTCATTTACGACTTGTTTGTTTTATATATTTTCAAAATGTTAAAGTTTTTAGTTTTATTTAAAATTATTTAATATTTGAGCTTGCAAAAAACGTCATAAGCACTGCGGTTATTAAATAATGTCTTACTGGTTTCGGATGTTAGATACCATTTTTAGTCGTTACCATTGTCGTTTTTTTCACGTCTTCAAATAAACCAGAGAATTGTGAACAATATGTTAAATTACTGATAATTGGTACCTTTGTTTACAAAAAAAAGTTTGCAGTTGTTAAAAATTCCTCTAAATTTTATTTAACACCCTGAATCCTAATGTCGCAAAATTCACACCCCTCTGGTTTTAAAAGGGCCTGAATCTAATTCTGATATTAGTTATTCTCTAAAAAAATTGCTAGTAATAGTTTTTCTCTAAATTTCGCTAAAAAAATACGTCTCAGTAGGTCATGATGTACCTTTTTAAGAAATATAAGATATAGGTTAAATGCAGTTTTCCAATCCCTATCCAGCAAAAAAAGATTTCGAAAATCGGTTCACAAATAAATATTTTAGGAGGGTGGATACATCTTAAGTGGGACACCCTGTATATATATATTTTTTATGGATTTTGAAAATATTTGCTGTTTCTTTAATTTGCGCCCCATAAGGAAGTAACTAACTGTCCTTTTACACCAGAATTTTTATTTAAACGAGCCAAAATATCAATTTATTTTATCGTTTTGTTTCACTTTTTGTGACTTGTTACCAAAGAAAAAATTAATTCAAATATTGAATTAATAAAAAAAACAGCAACTTTAATACGTAATTATTAGACTAGTCCTAACTATTGTGGTTTATACGAAGGGAAGGGAATATCCTTAAGAATAAAAATTAGTTTATCTGCTCCCTGAGGAATTTAGTTATTAGTTATTATTCGTTTCCCAAACAACTGGAGCGCAGACAAATAAATATCCGGATTATCGCGACGTTTAGCTCCTGGTTATTTTATATCCTTATCCTGTAGCTGGATTTACCTTAAAAACCGTAATCAGTCCTTGACACCGTTTTTCAAATGAACCCTTTAATGTTAATCGTTCTATGATTTTAACTAATCGTTCGCCACATTTTCAAAACATGTACATAAGTATTTGAATAAAATTTGAAAATTGTTTTAGTTTAATCAGAAGTATAATTTATTTTAGACAAATTCCAGGAGAGGCCTTTTTATAGTAATGTTGCCCAATAACATCATCCTGTATATCATTTTTTGACAAATATTAGTAAATATTTATTTAAAAAGTTAATAAAAATGAAGAATATTTGATGTGGTTATTCTCTAGTAAATTTAAAAAATATTGATTGGCTAAATTTTAATTTCTACAAATAAAGCCATCAATTAGCTAAAGCCGCTATTTTATCGATTTTACTGAAATACCTTATAGGTATTAATTTTTGAGGTGAGAAATTATTGAAAAAATTTGATAATTAAATAAATTTGTTAATCACATTATGTAAATCATTTTTAAAATACAATAAATAAAATACTGAAAAGTCAATATTTATCGATTTAATTGAAATTTGGAGGCTGGTGGCTGGTGTCAAAGCAAAAGCTTTAATGCATTTTTAAAGTTGCTACCCTGTAATTTAATTCTGTTTCAAATCAGCGTAGCTCCTTTCGCAAATATTGGCGGACGTATGTTAATATAAACTTTTCTTCTTATTTTTACCTATAAAATCCTCAAACATACTAATTTGGAAAACCTTATGTAACAATACATCTTAAACCGCTATTAAATTTCCACGGTCTGCAGCAGACAGGTAATCAGTATTTCCTTGACGAAATTGGAAAATAAATTCGAAAACTTTTGTATAAACAACTTTGTTTGTAGACACAATATGTCGTAAATTTAATTTCAATGGTAACGTTGCTTAACCGATATTGCTTTCTAAATCCCTCGATGCCATTATTCCGAAATATAAAGTTATATTATAAAATGCCTTGTTAAAAGATACAGGTGGGCTTTTTTAAAAATAATTCTATGGTATCTTTTAAAATTATATACTTGGTAACAAGATTCTGACGTGGGGAGAATGGCAGTTCAATAGGAGTAGCGAGATACATTTGTCCATTGTCGCTGTCGAACATTTCCAACGTTTTATTTAAATTAAGTTTTTGCATACGTACAACTTAATGCAATTTCAAGCCATGTCATTAAATGCGGAAAACCAGCGAACCATCAAGCCAGATATAGATTTGTATCAACAATATCTTACTGCTGTACCATTCCATGTGGTTTTTTTGTTAGAACTAGTAAATACTAGCAATAATATTAACATATGCCAATAATAACATTAAAAATTACTAATTATTAGAAACACTCCAAGAATTCCTGAAATGAGCAACATTTCTCAGTTTTTGAACTAGCCTAAGTTAAGGCGCGTTATATGCGTTTGCAGCATAGTAATTTGTCCAATTACAAGGTTTTCTAACCTTAAAAAAATTATATCTATTTTATCTCGATTTAGTGTTGGATGACTATGAATTGATTGCAGGTAAAACGAAGTTTGAGGTGAATCCATGTAAATAATTCATATAGATCAAGAAAATTGTCGGCTCTAATACAGATCCTGGAGGAATTCCGGTGCGAGTTTGTATTTTGCAATCCACAATCCACATATTGATATCGATTAGTTACATATAGGAGTAAATTAGCGCTATTGTTGCTAAAGCCAGAATAGTTTAATTAATCAACTAATATTTTATGTGACCCACGGTCAAACTCATTTGTGAGACCTAAAATTTGTGCAAATGTTAACAATATTCAAAGCTAGCTTCAAAGCCTCCGTTGATAATTTTAATTAAAGAATTTGATTCTAGCGTTGTGGAATGTTTAGTTCTAAAGCTGAATTAAGGCTGCGAATTGAGTGTATATTTGGTTGCCTAATATTTATTAAGATTGATTCAAACAACGGCGTACTATTTAGTAAATAACTCATTTATAAATATAAAATAGAAAAATACCATGTGTCCAGCTTAATAACAGAATATACTGTCATGTATTTTAAACTAAAACCCCATTAATAAATTAATAAAATTAATAAAAAAATAAATTCAATTCAAACCAGGGTAAAATGAAAATTCCTCCTAATAAAACTAGAACGAGAAACTTACGTATAGTATACTCATGAAATAAATACAAGTTCAAAAAAGGATATAATATCTTAAAACCATTTGTTAAATCAGCTGTGAGACACCCGTTGTGGCAAGCGAGGTCAACGAGCCTTAGGTAAACAAAGGGTCAGCTACGCTAAAACAGACCAACAATAAACAAATTAAAGGCGTAAATAAAATAAATACATCGTGCAATGTTTCTTTAAAATAATCAATGACTTAACAACTGCCAGAAGCATGTTTTAAACAGAGGAAGAACGATTGTCAACTACAGTTAAACAAAGATGGACTTTATTTATGTGAATTAGATTAAAATTTGTAATCAATTAATTTAAAACAAACCTGTAAAAACCTCCAGTCTAGTCAAATGACCAGACACAATGTAAATTAATTCCTAAGAAGTGAGTGCAGCGATACGGTCAGGTAATCCCTCGTACGAGCCAACGGCAGATCTAAAATTTATCTCACGTAATATCGACACATGGGTATCCAAGGATTCATCTTCAAATAAGGAAGCTAAAAATACCAAAATTTCATAGAAAAAATACATAATAAAGTGGAAAAAGGCGAAAATACCAACCCTCAGTTGAAAATCCAGAAATCCATGGGTTTGGCAAATTTTCTGCTTGTCCTCAGGAACGAAACAAAAAAGAGAGTTGTTATTGGGTAGTAAAAGAAGCAACCCCACGTCCAGATCGCTCCTGAAATACATAAAGAAATACGAAATTAAAAACGAAGATTTATATTGCCAGTACATTTGAATAATGGCTCAAGGCCAAATACAATAAGGTACCAGAAAAACAACATCAACTTACCAGCAATAAAGGTAAAATTTTTCCTAAATAAAAAGCAGCCACCTGATTGGTCGAAATCCGAATGGGCATCCAAGGCCTATTTAGTTTATGCAGATCCAGTAAATGGGGCACTAAATCTGCCAGCTTCCATATCTGGACCACAAACCACAAGTGTCAAAACTTAAAAACAAGTCTGCCAATTTAAAGTAAATATTGCGACACGGTAACTTTAGTGTGCCGGGAGTACTTTGAACTAAAATTCGAAACTTTAACTTTATTAAATTTGTCACTATTCATAAGGACACTGTCCAAATATTTGTTGTAGATTAAGTTAGTTTAAGTTAGATCAGGGACATAGTTTAAGGAACGTTTTACTTTGAATTGCCTCATATGTGTAATAAATACGACTTGTTGTTCCATCTATGTTTAATTGATACTACTAAAGCATACAAATCCATCTCAGCTGGATATCTATACTACAGCAAAAGCAGAGAACAAGACATCTAGCTGTTTAATGACAAAATTATATTCATTTTGATAAAGATCTCTAGCATTTCAAGATCATTACCAATACAATAAAAAACAAAACCAGCCCAAAATTTAAATAATCTTTAATTAAAAGGTGTACAGCAACCGACTAACAGGTAAGATATTTCTTCGATAGCAGAAGGGAACCCCCTTTGGCCCTGAAAGGTAAAATAGTAATTATAGCAAACCTATGGTAAGTTTCACGTTTAGTTATCTTAAAATCATACGCACTGTCGCTTATTGTTTAAACTGTTCGAAAATCCAGCCCAGTGGCGGACTGATCGTATGTTATAAAGTCAATAATTCAGAAAACTATAATAATATACAAATACTTGAGAAAATTAAATTTAAAATTCAAAAACTAAACAACTTAATTACTAGTGCATGCATAATAATATATGGGAATATAAAACTTAAATATCTAAACGTGCAAATATAAAATATTAAATATAATAAAGAAAATCTTAAATTTTAAAAAACTTACCTTGTAATGATAAATCAAAAATAGAATTCAAAATTAAATAAACAATTATTGTATCCCTAAAGTCCTCCATATCGTTACAATACTAACACCTAACAAAACACTGATTTTTTCTTTGAAGTACAAGATTGTCCAGAGAAAAATTATTGAAGTTCTCCTATTTACTTAAATTCAAGTATAAAAAAGAAACAGTGAAACAGGCAAAAATAAGCCTCAAATCACATTTGTTTATTCGTTGGTACAATAGAAACAATTGAACGTCGGGTCGAAAGCAGATAGAATTCTTGCACTCAAGGTCATCTTTACAACTCTTTACTAATACAACGCACTATTGCCAAATCGATTATGAGTAATTATCGTTTCCACATTCCACATTCTAAAAAAATCCTTTCATGGTTCTTTTCGTAATATTTCCTTTTCTTTCTAATTACAAGTTACCATTTTATTTAGTATTATTATTATAATTATTATTATTACTAAATTTCTAAAATCAAATAATTACGATACTATTATCACCCAGTGGAGCTATATTTATTATTTATACTATATCTACCTACATATACAACTAAAAAAAACGAGGCTAGTAATAATCTTTATATTTGCCTAGGCAAATAAATCGTATACATTTTTGAATTTATTGTCAAGAAGGAATTTTTCTTGCATCTGGCAATGCTGATGTTGGTCTAGTAATCTCTGATTTTGCAAGCATCGGTACACTTACTGGCAGCTAGTGTCGATAAAATATACTAACTTACGAGTTTTTGACATTTCAGTCGTGCCCTTAATGCGAGCCGTATAAATTACATCTCTTAAAATAGCTAGGAATTTAGTTCTTTAATATTATTTGTAAAACTTTGACTAAAGAAGGAACGATAACAATTGGACGATAATTTGAAGGATTAACCTTAGAAATTGGAATGTTTTTAAATTTTTGAAACGTTTGGGAAAAAAAATTCTCTAATGTAGAAATCATAGGACTTATGATTATGTATTTCATTGTTGGATCTCTGAATTATTTTCTTCATTTAATTACATAATAAATCCATTTACTTTTCTTTTGCATTTTTTTGGGTATTGAATAAAGAATATTATTATTATTACTATTATTATTAAATTATAATTATTATTTCTGTGTACAATACAATCAAACAGACACTAAAGAAACAATACGAGTAGACCCCCAATTTGAAAAGAAAATTTAACAAGTCCATTGCGCTTTCTCTATTTAACAAATTGCCGCTAATAGTAAAAACAAACATCGTGGCCGCTTTGACGAACTCCACTAATTGGTCTGAACTGTCTACTGGTGAGATATACCGTGTGTCCCAAATTCGATGCTCACCATTGGGATCTCGAAAAGGAAGAACTACAAGGGCGGTTAAATAAGGAAAGCCTTGACAAATTTTATGCTGATTCCAAATCTGTTGAGAAATCATAGCTAACTGATATTGATTGATGATATTTTCAAAAAAAAAAACGAAAATTTTGTGATTTCTTGTTTGGTTGTAGCTAAGCAATCCTTGGATTTAGACTTTTTAGAGAGTACCTAATATTTTGGTGTAAAATCGAATGCTTGATAGTCCTTTTTTTTCTCGAGATATCCGAGGTAATTTTTGTTTTTTTCATGGCAACTCGTTTTTCAGACTGCCTTTAAAAAGAGTAGGTATTCAAATGATGTACAAGCCGAGGAAAAATTGTTCTTCGAGGGACTAATTTAAGAGAAGTTATCCACTGCTTGACAAAACAAAATGGTAGCGCGTGGAAAATCAAAAAGGTTTTGTAAAGTCAAAGACAATTATTTTGGTTTCATGGCATGAGGTATGCACATGAAACCAAACTAATTACCAAGAATAACAGTAGATAATAATTAAGTTACCAGTTTACTTAAATTTTATGTTAAACTACTGAACATAATCAATTTCAATATGGAAAAAATGTTTTAATAACAGCAAAAATTGGCATAATAATTGAAGAAATATATAGTAAAGTAGTAAGATTTAATAAATCTGTTCAATATGACTTCCATTTAGCTGAATGTATTTTTGGCCTAACCGAACTGATTACTATTCTAAGAGTATTGGCATTTATTGTGCCGAAAACGTCCCTAACTCTGTCTTCCTAAATATCGATAATTCCCGGGTTTTCAAAATCATATACACTTAATTTTTCACCGTAACCCATAAATAAAAATCAGGAAGGTATATCAGGCGAGAGGGGAGACATTAAAATTTGGCAAAATTTCGACTTTAATCTTGGGATTTTGATTAGAATCCCTAAATTCCGACTTTAATCTTAGAATTCTGACTTTAATCTCAAAGTTTTAACTAATTTTAAAACTAAAATCTAGGACTTGCGGCAATTCCGGCCTTCATCTCGAAATTTCGAATTAAGCTTGGAATTCCACCTTTAATGTCTAAATTTTCACTTTAATCTTGCAACTCCGCCTTTAATACTAGAATTTCTACTTTAATATCTTAATTCTGACTTTAGTCCTCAAGTTCAAATTTCATCTTTTCTACTTCAGATTTCGTATCTCTTCGACATCTCTAAATTCTGACTGCAATATTAAATTAAAGTATATAATTTTAAAATCTAGCCAAATTCCGACTTTAATGTTGCAATGTTAACTTTATACTTAGAATTCCGATTTAAATCACCGAATTTATAGTTTAAATTTTTTTCGAATTTCGAGTTTATCTCCTTTCCAACTTAATCTCGGATTATCGAATTTAATTTCGGAATTTGACTTTAATCTCGGAATTCCAAATAGAACCCAACTTACAATAAAAAAAGTAATACAAATGATCTCCAAGAAGTTATTCAGACTACACTATAAACTTTTCAGCCACGATCTTACGTACTATTTAATTAAACTAGTAAAATACAAGATTATCTATATTTTTGATATATTTAATTATATTTATGGACATATTACTCGTATAGAGATCTTTATTGGTTTTAATTTTCTTTAGACGTTAACGTTTCGATATTCCTCCGTCGACTTTTTCGATTCGAATTAAATATCCACAAAAAATCACACATAATCTGAAGACCTCGAAGGCTACTATATTTTTTTTAAGTTTCGGCCTTAGTCTTAAATTTTTGACTGTAAGTTCTGAATTCCGACGTTAATCTCAAGGTTGTGATATTAATCTCGAAATTTTGACTGCAAATTTGAAATTGAAATCTAGGACTCGAAACTCTCCTTAATACCCGAATTTCGACTTTAATCTCCGAATTTCGACTTCAATCTTAGAATTCCGACTGTGATATGGAAATTCTGATTTTTTTTCGGATTCCGACATTAATGTCGAAATTCTGACTAATTTTTAAATTGAGACTTTAAAATTTCGCAAATTTCATACTTTAACCTCGGGATTTTGACTAGAATCCCTAAATTTCGACTTTTATATTAGAATTCTGACTTTAATCTTAGAATTCTGCCTTTAATCTCAAGGTTGCAAATTTGAAATGAAATTGAAATCTAGGGCTTCCGACCTTCATCTCAAAATATCGGCAGTAGGTAATCTCGGAATTCCAACTCTAATCTCGGAACTCTATCCTTAATACCCGAATTTCGACTTTAATCTTAGAATTCAGACTGTGATTTGGAAATTCTGACTTAAATCTCTGAATTCCGAATGTAAATTCTGTTTTAGTTTCGAAATTTCATTTTTAGTCTTGTAATTCTGACTTTAGTTTTTGGATTTCGACATTAATGTCGAAATTATGACGCAAATTTTAAATTCTGACTTTAAAAATTGACAAATTTCCAACTTCAATTTCGGGATTTTTACTAGAATCCCTAATTTCGACTTTAATATTAGAATTTTGATTTAATATCAAAATTTTGACTAATTTCAAAACTGAAATCTAGGACTTCCGGCCTTCAGCTCGAAATATCGACTTTAAGCTCGGAATTCCGCTTTTAATCTCTAAATTTTTATTTTAATCTAGGAATTTCAACTTTAATCTCGGAACCCCATCCTTAATAATTCCGACGATAATTTTAGAATCGAACAGTAATTTCAAAATTCTGACTTTAATCTCTGAATTCCGATTGTAGCCTGCAAATTCTGATATAGTTTAAAAATTTCATCTTTAGTCTTGTATTTTGATTTCAGCTTCCGGATTTCGACATAAATTTCGAAATTTTGCTTACAATTTTGAAATTGTGACGTAAAATTTGGCAAAATCCGACTTTAATTTCGGAATTTTGAATAGAATCTCTGAATTTTTACTTTAATCCTAGAATTCCGAATTCGGAGTCCGAATTCCGAACATTACACAATAATTAGCAGCCATCTGAACAAGCAACTTCCTTGTCTCTGGTTTTGCAAAAACTTTTTGATCTTCCATGACCTACTATTTTGTTTCGTTAAGCAATGGATTACTTTTCTTAAATTAGTCCTTTGGAAAACAAATTTTCCTCGGCATGTGATACATCATTTAAAAGCTCTATTTAACCGCAATCTGATAAGCGAAAAATCCAATATGGCGGCCCTAAAAAAACAAAAGTTACTTCGGATATCTCGGAAACAAAAGACTGTCGAGCACTCGTTTTTACATCAAAATATTAGTCTCCAAAAAGTGTCCTAATAATGTCTAGAATCTGTCTGATCAAGGATTACTTGACTACAGTTAAAAAGAGAACTCACAAAATTTTCGTTTCCTTAGAAAATCTCAAAAACGGTTTCATTTAACAGCGATTTCTTAGCAGATTTCAAATCAGCATAAAATTTGCTAATACTTCCCCATTTACATTTATCCGCCCTTACCGTTTCCTGAGATCCTAATGGCGAGCACCGAATTTGGGATACACTGTATGTGCAGAGTGTCATGAATAAAATTTTTGACATTGATGCCGATGAAACTGTGTTTTTATTAATTAAGAATATACCTACATACAAAGAAACGGGAGCCACTAGTACAAAATGTACTTATAATAACAAAGTTTACTTTAAACTTCCTCGTAGGTACTATGTCACATTAATATAAAAAGAATTAGAAGGGAGCTGGGGGGACGACCAGGTATTTACTGAGTATCGGTCGTTGACTCCAACGGCAGCGCATAGCAACAAACTTCTTTCAACCATTCCCGGACGAAAGTCACTATGAAACTCGCATCAAATGCTACAATTGAACTCAATTACGTCGTGACCATTGCCTCTTGTGCCCATTTTCTTTATTTCTATGTAAATGTAACATTTGTTAAGTGTGATCGGTGAAGTATCGTAACCTTCCTACGTTTCCACTGGCAATTAGGTTCCTTTACGTTCTAATCGCATATTTAAAACGATTTCCATAGAACAGTAAATACGAAATTACAGAACAGAGTTTGTAACAACGCAAATACAGTCGATTGGATATACGTAATGAAATTTTACCACCCGACTAATGTTGAGGCATTATACTTAAAAATAAGTTACAGTTTTAAAGTATTATTATGGTTATGATTTGTTTTTTAAGTAATGAACTAGAAAAACATCACAGATAAATACGTTCTTAATGGTCGTTGAAACAAATTTAAGCAAAAGTGGAACTTCATAACTACATAACAAAATTAGAGGTAAAATACGCCCTAAAAAATTTCGATCTAAAAAAAGGCGCAAGATCCAGCGGTACGGTACTCCTGCAATATTCGCAAAGAAATATTAGTAAAGTTGCGCTCCTTGAACTCCTCTCTCTCCTTAAATCAATATAAATAAAAAATTTAAATAAAAAACGACCTGGTTTCAATAATATGCAGAAAAAAATGGAGCATCACAAAACTGTCTCTTTGGTGATGCTATACACATGATTTCCGCGCACACCACGAAATGAGATGAAGAAAAAGACCACCATAAGATGGTCGAGACATCAAGTATTCAAAATAATCAACGTGGAAGTGAACCCTGAAAGTTTTTTACAAAATCACCAAATCAAGTAGGTATCTGAAATTTGCATAACATTCCCATGATACGCCAACGACGTTCCAAAAGGCAGATTATTGAGTTGGTAAGATCAGAAGAACAATTCTTGTCGTAAGCTACAAAGACAAAGTGTGATTTGGTAATCATTCAGTTATGATTTGAGACTGGTGTAACTTCCCTTGTCTTAAAAAATTGCAGGTATCTGGGAAATCTAGAACATGTCAGGAGTATAGTGAAGATTTACTCCACACCACCAACACAGGACGAAAAATTAAAATTGTAAATCAGTGATTTATGGACATGAAGTTTAGCCTTAGTCTAGTTTTATTGAACATTCATGAATGGTATTGAAAAGAACGCTAATAAATATTAATCCCAAGAAGACATGAACAAATCTAATGGAAAGATCAATAAGATCATACATGGAAAGATCACTGTAAATCAATCAAAATTGAATCGAATCGAATCGTTAGTTAAGTAACTCAACCCAGAAATGTTGAAACTTTAAAACTTTTGCTTTAACTTTGTATTTTAAGAGGAATTGGCATTGCTCATTTATTTATAAAACATGGGCAACTGAAATACGACGTAATTTTTTTAAATACATACAATATGACTAAAATAATTTTTTGTGAAAATTGTGTAAAATTTTGTTCGGAAAATCCGCTTCGATGAAATTCTTATGGCAGGAAAACTTTCGAAAAATTCAAGTTTTTAAAGAAATAGATTGAAATTCCTATTCAGGGGATTTTTTGGTTCGCTGATTGCGAATTTGTTATGAAAATTAGAAAATCTGCGAAGAAAATCCAATATTATGGTGAATTTTCCGGTTTATTGAAAATAAGTTTACAGAATTGTGTAATGTATACCTATAAAGAGCTGATTCACATTTTTTAGTCAAAATTGGAAAATTGAGTACAGAAAAGTTATCTTGATGAAAATTGCATAAAAGGAAAATTTTTTTTCTTTAATATGACTCCCATGTTCCTGTGCTGTTGATACAGTGTATCCAAATCCGGCATTAAAAATGCTCCAACACGTCAGGATTTTTTCTAACTGAAATAGTTTTAAGAATAGTCTGAAATTCTTCTTTTTATAAATGACTTTATTTAGGCTTTCTACAAGCATAATAATAACAAACATATCCAATTTGATATACTTATATTGATGATTCATCTCTAAACATACAATTAACTTCTGCAATGTCTTAAAATGGGTCATTAAACAAGCTAAAGAAATATCATTTTCAAATAACCTTAAAAAGTCTACAAATAAAGTAAAAACAAAATGAAACTTTGTGAATAGTGTTTTAAAGGATGAAAATAAACAAGAAAATATTCATATTGAGATTAATAATAAGCCAATCATAAATCAAAAGCAAGTTGCAGAAGAGTTTTGTAATTTTTTTGCAAATGAAGCGTTTAATTTGTCCTCGAATCTCAATAGTAATAATTCCTACGATAAATGTTTTCAAGTAAGCAAAATGTGATCTGTGGAGTGCCACAAGGTTCGGTGCTTGGACTAGTACTATTCTTATTGTACATTAACGATTTAGTATTTAGTTTCCCCGCAATATATTTTTCCCTTTTTGCCGGTGACACAAGTATTATAATAAATGACAAGAGTTATGACAATTTAATAGAGTACACCCAAAACACGATGAATAGTATAACAGATTGGTTTACATCAAACAAATTACTATTAAATACAGAAAAGACCTTTAATATTACTTTCCAGCATCCACGAAGACCATTACCAAATCAAACTAAGTATACAACTAAATTCAGGTCAAATATCAAGCACAGATCACATAAAATTTCTAGGTATTCAAATTCATCAAACACTAGATTGGACATATCACATTGCAGAACTAAATAAAAAATTATGTAAATCCGCTTTCGCTATTTCTGTAATTAGAAGAGAGCTTGGCCACAGGGCAGTTTTAAATGTAAGTATATTAAATTTTGCATATTTTCAAGGCATGCAGTATGGAATTGAATTTTGGGTATCATCAAGGTTAATCGAAACCATACTATTAACACAAAAAGAGCTATACGCACAATTTGTTAAATCAAACAAACGGAAACATGTAGACCTCGTTTTAACCAGTTAAAAATTTTCACAATAATTAATCTTTATATACACTCAGTTCCATAAAAAGTGACGTACTCGATTTTTCGGGTAATTTTAAAGTTCTGTAGTTCTTAAACCGGTGGACCGATTTGAACATTTGTTTTCTCAGTTTATAGCAAAATTCATTCTCTATGAGCCGGATTGGAAGCAATGGTGAGTTCTTCCATATTTCATGGAAATTAATGGAGAATTTTAAACCTAAGTTTTTTCACAGGTTTTCAAAACACCCTGTGGATTATTCTCGCATTCATGGAAAAATTATTCATTCTGCATCCGATGAACCATTTTTTAGTAAACATTTTGTTTTTTTATTCATCGATTTATCTCTAAAATTGTCCGAATTACAGCTTTTTTGCTGAAACCTTGCGTATTACCAACTTTCTGAATTTACCGAGTTTTATAAACAGATACGAATTTTAAAAAACATTTTTATTAGACACAAAATTATAAACTTGTTCAGGATTTATTTGAGGCATTTTGTGTAATTTTAGTCTCTAAAACTTCTTTAATGACACTTAATTAATGACACAACAAAAAAGTATGGAGGCATACAATAAATTAATTGCTATTGTAACGGCAATTGCTTTTTCAAAAGCATTGTGATCCTACAATGAAATAAACTTCCACCTCTTTATTTTTTAAGACAAAGGAATTACCTACCAATAAATAAAAAAAAATTAAAAATTGGTCCACTGGTTTAAAAAAAAAAAGAAAAAAAGTTTGGTCAAAAATCAAATGCGTCACTTTTTTTGGAACTGAGTGTATTTAAAAACCTTGACAATTTCTATTGGTTTATATGCTATACAATTCTGCAGTGAGTATGACCACCCATCATGTGCATCATTTCTCAATACACGAAAAAGCAGGGTTCACGTAAAAACGTTATATCTCGGAAAGTACCAGCGATAAAACAGTGAACAAAAAAACAAAATGTTTATTAAAAAATGGTTCATCGAATGCAGAATAAATAATTTTTCCATGAATGCGAGAATAATCCACAGGGTGTTTTGAAAACCTGTGAAAAAACTTAGGTTTAAAATTCTCCATTAATTTCCATGAAATATGGAAGAACTCACCATTGCTTCCAATCCGGCTCATAGAGAATGAATTTTGCTATAAACTGAGAAAAAAAATGTTCAAATCGGTCCACCGAGTTAAGAACTACAGAACTTTAAAATTACCCGAAAAATCGAGTGCGTCACTTTTTATGGAACTGAGTGTATATAAATTGTCCATAATGATTTATAACAGACGGCAATACTTTTTCAACACCGGCAAATTACCACTACTAGAAATAAAAATATTCCACTACTACCTAATTATAATTATGAAACAAATAGAAAAGGCCCGCTTTACTATGAAATAAAATTTTCTAACAATCTCCCTTACACCGTAACAAAACAAAATTCCCTAATATCTTTTAAAAAATCATTTAAGGCATTTCTACAGCAACACACATTCCACAGTTTATCAGAATTTCATTCCACTAGATTCACATCAGCTGCATAATAATTTGTATAATAGTTATGTAATAATTATGTTACTCATTCTTTATTATTTCTTATTTATTTTTTCTTTTTTCCCTACGCCTTAAATAAGGCGTAAACTTTGTAATCTCTTCTGATCATTATAATGTCAAATACATTAATTAACTTTCAAAATAGGTACTTATAATATTAAAAATATTTATAATTTTGTTTATTTTACAACAACATTGATGAATCCGACATATTAAACATTTCTTGCTTAAATTACCGATTTCCACGTCGAATTCATAATCTGTGACCCAAAAAAACTTTTAAAAAAAATTTTCAAGCTATTCCGTTAAAAACTTGAATTTTCTAAAGTTTTCCTTTCATACAATTTTTATCAAAGTGAATTTTTCGAACTCTGTTTTCCATATAGAATCAGCAACTGCGAAAACACCTTTTTATATTTAGAATTCTGTAAACTTATGTTGAAAAAACGGAAATCCGTTATACTTATTGAATTTTCTTCGCGGAATTTTCCAATTTTCATAACAAATTCGTAATAGCGACCTAAACATTCCCTGAATAAGAATATCAATCTATTTTATTCAAAATTCGAATTTTCGACTTCCCATATTCAGATTTTCATCGAGCGTATTCTCCGAACAAAATTTTTCAATTTTTATATTGGATTTTCCTCGCGTAATTTGCCAGTTTTGACATTTAATTTGTAATAAGCGACCTCGAAAACCCCTACTGAGCCTATTTTAAACTATTTAAATAAATAATTGAGCATCTAGCAGAGCTGTCCAAACTACTTTTGAAAAGTAATTAACTACTTTTTGAAAGGTAATGGAGAAAAACATTTTAAATAATGAATTAGTTAAATAATTTCCTGAAAAAGTATATTGGATAATTTATGATTAATTATCTTAACTAATTTCTGCGAATAAACTAAGAACTACTTTTGAAAATTATATAAATAATATTTTTTTTACAAATATTTAAATATTTAAATTTAAATGCTTCATAGAGCAATGGCAAAAGCTTAGTGTGGATGATTAAAACTTCAATAATTGAAATGGGTTGGATAATTTTTTTGCAAGAAACTAATTTCAAAAGATCAAAATGCACCTAGTTATTAAATTTGTTGGTTGCATTTTTCCATTATTTTTTGTCATTTATGATAATTTAAAGTTAATCGGAGCACTCTAGAGCAGCAATTTAAACCTGTTCAGAATTTTCCCAGAAAAACCTTAAATTTATTTTAAAAATTGCGTCCGGAATGTTGATTTGAACGAAGAACAAGTATTTTGCTCCACTGTGCGCCTGCAGTTGATGTGAAACTTTACGGAACATACTTAACTAGCCTTAAGCAAAATAGAAAATTGTTTAAAGGGAAAATTCACCCCTCGAATAGGATGCTTTATAAAAGTTTTAGTTCTACCAATGTTCTAGGGTTGCCACTGATACTCATACAGTATTCTACGACCCCCTATGTATAAACAAAATCGCGTCTCATAAAAGCCATCATTTTCTAAATAATAATAAATTGTAATCTACTTTAATAATGATTTAAATTAATCGAACGTTCTAGTCGATAAAAGCATAACTATGTATTGTTTTCTTCTACTAGAAAACCCGAGTACCGTCTGTAAATGACAAGGAATAAAGGACAGCCCTTCTTTTTTCTTTGAATTAGTTCCACTTATAACAGTAGTAACTTCAATACCTCTTCATTTATTGATTCGTCAAGTTCCCGCGATGCTCCCTAACACTTCAAGGTGAGGCCTAATGGTATGGCCATTTCTACTCCCTGCAGTTGCTGTTTATTAATTTTAGGTGATTTATTACAGGCAGTTGCTCGGCTAGACGAAACGCAGTGTTACCAAAATATTAGCGAATGAAGTGAAATATTTTGAATTCTGTTAAATGAAAAAATGGTTTGCACTACAGAAATAGTTTTGTAACAAAAATTGAGCTCAAAGAATTAAGTTTAGGACATAATTTTTTTAATTTTTTTTTCAGTGATTTCACCTCGCAGGTATTTTCTACTGATAATAATTTGTCTCTAAACATAGGTACGCCTGAAGCGATTTATTTTAAACCAATTAAAATAAAAATATTTTCGTTAAAAATATATATTTCTACATATCGCCGCATAATTAGTCCCCAGACAGTTCATCAAAGTGATTTCCATTTATCCCTATCCAATAACTGTATTTAAAAACACATTATCATACCTC